>CM068728.1:5213060-5865838 GCA_035079005.1 Fraxinus americana | reverse complement strand
AAAAAAAAAAAAAAAAAAAAAGGAAAAAAAAATTGTTTCCTAAAAAATCATTTTTTCATTAAAGTTTAGTATTCGTTTGACTAAGTTTTACATGGAAATTATCCATTAAAGTGAAAAAAATTTTACCATTGGTTATAACATTTGTTTCCATTGTAAAAAAAAAAAAAAAGATTTTTTTTCTAGCCAGAAAATTTTTTCCCATTAAAAAGCCGGAAAATGCACACGTGTGGAGGAAAGAAGGAAAATATTTTCCGTGAAAAATTTCGCCAGTCAAACAGCCAAAAAAATAGAAAGTGAAAAATATTTTCCTAATTCCCTGAAAAATTTGGCGTATCAAACAGGGCCTTAATGTTTGCCATTGGGAAACCTAACAAGAATCTTACGAATGTGTTGATGACCGATGAAGATATGTTGTCTTGATTGGGGATCTTAGCAAATCAATGGATACAAAAAAATATGTGGTTACACGTCTTAAGGTATTTTCACTATCTCGGAGACCAAATGAGGCCAATATTGTCATTATAGAGTTAGAAATAGGGTCGGTCATAAATTATTGTAAATCTACATATTGTTTCAATATAGGTCCCTCAGCCTTTTTCTTGAACGTCAATTTACATCCAATAACACTATTGGATGTAGCAACATAAGATATGGGTTGAAGTGAAACTTCGCTGTCAGGGGATGTGGGTTGAAGCTCGTTAGTTCCATTAAGGGAAAGGTGAATTGACGTAGGCCAGGGAGAATTGTGTAGGTTTAGGGATATGATTTGTCTGAATTGAAGGAGATTACATGGAATTGGGATCTCAATTTTGGGGTTTCTTTGTATTCAATGGGTCTCAATCTCTGTTTCATAGCATTGATGGGGAAGGGTTTAGGAAAGCTGAGGATTTGGTGGAAATGAATGTCGGGTTCAATGAACGTGTGGATATTTATTTATTTTATTTATTATATATTATAAAAAAAATAATATTTTTCTCTCATTTAGTTTGTTAATTTAAGTCAAACATTTAATTTAAGGTTTCCCTATGGACTCCATCCGCAATGGAAGTTAAAGATTTGGGACTGTAGCCTCAAGAATGAAAGATTAATGTATAAAAGTTTGGGACCTCCGTTGCAATTTCCCCATAAAATTATTGGAAAGTTGTTTCTTGAGAGATACAATTCTTGAAAAAGATACAACTATTGGAATTGGTCTTTATTTGGAGAGACACACTTATTGAAAAATAACAATTTCAAAAGCCATTATATTTCATATGAAAAGATACATATTTTCAGTCAATCATATTATAAAACATTCCATCTATGTGTCACATCCAGATTGATAGAATTCTATCACGTTCATTCACTCGAAATTAGATCCAGATATTGCAATAATCTACTAGAAGAGTAGAAAATCTCGAGTCTTTGAATTTTCATAATCAACTAATGGGTCTCGCTTCATCAATTGATCAAAGTTGTTTAGAATCAACTTTTTGAACCAATTTCCTCATATCAAAAAAAAAAAAAAACTTTTTGAACCAATTTCCAACAAATTCTAAATAGGGGTTTTATTCAGATGCTAGAACCAAACATGAACAAAGAGTTTAAATGGGTAAAATAAAACTCCAATGATACCATTCATTGATGTTTATGACTGTAAGTGGGACACGGTGAACGACTTTTAGACTACTCCTACATCTTGTCAAGGGACACAAAATGATATAGGTATGTTCAATACTAAACAAAACAATGTTATCAATGCATTATCATAAAGTGACGTCTTAGTTGTAATTTATAGAACATATTGTTGTTGCCCAAAAACAAAAGTTGTCTAAGGATTTATTTGACATGACTTGATCTCAAAAGTTAAAAAGAGCTCTCTTGAGACTTAAAAATAACTTTTGGACGCGTTTGACTAATTTTATAAAAGTGATTTTTTTGGTTAAAAGAAGTTTTAGCAGAAGTTCGTCCAACGTAATTTCATCTAAAAACATTTTTGGAATAGAAAGCACTTTTAAAAATTATTTTCAAATAAATAAATAAATTAAGATACCTTCCTCCAAAAGAATATAATGAATCAAAAGGCCAATATCATGTCCTAAACATTTGATGTATACGAAAATAAATAGGAAGAATCAATGGAAATCCTTTTTTGAAAAGCAATTTATTTAGCACTAAAATAGCAAATTTTGAGTTTCCCCCAACACTATTATCTTCTCAGAGAGTTTAAGTGTTTTCTTTGCTAATGCATGAGCAACCACATTAACCTTTCTAGGTACATGACACACGGACCAAAAATGAAAAGAACCCAACATGCTCTTCGTGTCTTGAATTAGTAAGCCGACGTTGTTCCAAAATTTCAGTTCACCATTTAGTCCCTTTCTAAAATGATCGACCTCAGTTTAAGATGTCTGCGCAATGTAACGACTTCCATAGCTCCGATGGATTCAACCAACAAAGGAAATCTTTTAAATTTTCAAAATACAAAATATACACGATATTTTATAAGAAAAGAAAATTCAATTTAATTAAAACAGTGAAGCAAGAACCATTAATGTTGAGAAACTTGTAAATAGAACTTAAAACAATAACATAATAACTAAGTATGGTTCAAGAAAATTGCCCCTATTTGGTGGCTTTTAATTTGAAAAAAATTATGTTTTAAATAGTGATTTTTTGAAAAATGCGTGGTTAAAAAATAGGGAAAATTTTTGAGTTTACGTGTAGAATATTTTATTGTGTAAATGTATGGTTGAAAATGAGTACGAGAAATAAATTAAAGGGGGCCAAATGACAACCAAAATTAAAGAGATAAAGATAGAAACCGGCATGAATTAAATATATAATGTTGAGTTTTTTATGCTTCTTTTTCATTCCGTTTTATTATCAAGACGACTAATAAAAAAACCACGTGGTGTCGACCGAAGTTAATAATTGTAAAGAGAAATTTGTGAATGTGAAAATGAGAAACATAAAAATAGAGATATGCGTAAGTGTGTGTGAAAAGAAGCGAAAATTGTCAAAATTAGAATGTGTGGATGTGATAGCCTTTTTGTTCTGTACCATGTGTTAAAACCGTGCCTTATTTCCATCAGTTGATGGTGTGCACATATTGTTATCCATGCTATTATTTTTGTTATTGTCATCTCTATTATTTTGTGTATTTATATTAACAACTATGTATAATAAAGTTAAAAGAATATACGTGTATTATGTTAATCACTAGAAATTGAGATTTTGCATGAGAGATGCCCTAAGATTTTGGGGATCTTAGACACATTTCAAATATGTAAAAATACATAAAATAATAAAAAGGTAATTTTTATTTAAATAAAATATTCAAAGTTACAATGATAATAATCCAAGACTTTCAAATATCTAGATTTATTTTATTTTTCTAGAGTTTTTTTTGATAGAAAATCAACAACTACAATATTACAATCAATCTGTTTAGAAGACACCATGACGAATTCATTCAAATTTTTTTTGTGACAATGTTGACCAAAAAGTAGGATTTTATCAACATCAACTTTGAGTAGGTCTTCTCGATGATGCAACTATAACTGTATATCAGTATTATTATGTAATTAGCCCACACGTTTAAAAAATAACCGTCATTTATATATTGTCTAAAACTTCAATCACCATTTTGGTGTTTTCTTGAAAAACAGTTTCCACCAATTTGTAGCTCAGAAAATAAACATGTACTTATCAAGTCATAATCCTTGTTATGCTTAGATTTTTTAAAGCTTATGAAACCAATACTTCAAATAATTATTATCTTCAGTTTGTAATTTTTTCAAAATCAAACAGAAACTCAAAAGCATTTTCATATTTTTAAAAAATTTCAAACCTTAATTTAGGTGAAGAAAGAACTTAATCAACTATAAATAATAAAATATAAACTTTAACATATGTTTCGGCATAATCTTTTATCTTATCATTAACATTTTGATTAAAATGCTTATTTCTATGGATAATACAAGAAATGTAGGTTCAACTTCTTCTTGAGTAGCAATTTCTTTAGGAGTAATCTTGTCGGATTCAAATTCTGTTTCTCTATATGTTTCGAAAAATGAAATAAGTGCTTTTAAGTTACTAAGAGTAAAATTAATAGACCATTTCGTAACATTTTTCTTACTCTATTAATAGCACATACTATATTGTATTAAATAATCATTCCAATCAAGAACTCTAAATTCATAATATCAGAAGATAAATTTTTAGCATATTTAAATGCCTCTGTGTCATCACATGTTTCTATTAAGTGTTTTAAAGTTATTTTAATTTATGACAATTAAAATCTTATTATTTTAATAATTTCAATTTACGTTCTTAACGTGTTTGTGATTGCGACCTAATTTTTAGATATTTCATATTATCGTGATTTTTTTTATTGCTTTGTAGAAGATGATATGTATTGTAAAAATGTAAAACTTTTTTTTTGAGAAATTTTCCCTATTATTTATAATTTAATATATAATAAAAAAAGATTTTGGGCCTTGACCAAAGAGGGGACTTATGCGATCGCTTACTCTGCCTATAGTTAGGGTTGACACTAATCACGATGATTCATTCTTGAACTATAATAACTATATGAACCAAGAGATACCGATATTGCATGTCATGCATTTGAAAAAAGTAGTTGATACTAATCGTCTCGTTTGACCTCCATTATTCCACATTATAATGAGAGAAATATAATTTTTTGGAAAATATGTGAAAATGATTTTTTTTTGAATTTACGTGTAATATTATTTTATTGAATAATGTGTGATATATAAGCACCGAGAGAAAAAATGAATTATAATTTAATGGGGACTAAAGTCTTTGGCCAAGGTGCAATTATCATTAATAAAATTGGTTTCAAATATAACTCGATAAAACAATAGCTCGAAGTCACGAATAACATAAATATGAATGAGAGTAACACTGATTTCATATCTCTTTACCAGTTGGAAAATACTTGACCAAGGGATTGTCACAAATAACAAAAGTGGAAATGTAACACTAATTCCATATCTTTTTACCAATTGGGATATACTTGACCAAGGAATTGTATTTCGCGTTAATCGGACATTTAAGGTCGTATCATACCATAAAACTAATCATATGATATAGGTTGCCATCATGAATTAATTAATGAAAAATTTGCAACAAGGGTCTCAAACCTTATAAGAATGTGCAGTCAAGTCTTAAACCTTCTAATCATAGCACCAACATTCTAAACCTTTTAATAAATGTTTGCTCGAAGGACTATTAGTTGACCAAACTTTCATCAATTGATCTTCATAAAAAATATTATAAAGAAAACACTCATCTTTCTCGATCTACGAATCCCGCCACCAAGAGGGTGGATTTCTCCCTCGGGTTTATGTCAAAAGCCGAGAGAAATTCCCTCGGTTGGTCGCCAAATCATAGAGAAATGTCTGTGTTTCTAATTAAATCTAGGTTGTGAAACCACACCATGAGATTTCATGAAAACTAGCCTTTTAGCTAGTGTAAGGAAGGAAGAAGTGATGGTGGTGTCGGTGATGACCGATCGCGTAATTAGATTTGAGGTGGTGGTGGTATGATATGGTATGATAGGGATGGTGAGGAAGATGGCCAATTTTCTTTTCTTTTTCCCTTTCTTTCTCTTTTAATAATTGTGCTAAGGGAGAGTACTTGTCCCTCATTAAATTGGTCATGTTAGAATTATGGTGTAATCCGAATTGTATTTAAAATGTTATTTAGGAATCTCATTTGAAAATTTTTAGCAGTTCTAGTTGAAATTCAATTTGGGAATTCGGAATTTGTATTTGACTTGAAGAGGTCAACATATGGACCATAGAGGAATTTTCGATGCATTCCCACTTGTTGAGTGCCCATCTCCCGCTCGAGCGCTTAAAATAGGAGTGCTGGCCCTCGTTGGCAACATGTCATTCGATCAGTGGAGTCACCTTAGTAAGTCCTTTGTGCCCGCCTCGTACTCGAACGACAATTCGTCCACCTTAGGTTCGTTTTGCATTTTTGAAGCGTTTTTAGCATTCTTTTCAATCTATAACTCTATTTTTACGTTTTGAAATGTTCCCTATATATAATTAGCTCTTCATTGTGATTTAGACAAGTTAGACAAATTGTCTTTTATTTTTTTGCGTTTGTGATATTTACTTATATTGTGCCCTCCCCACCCACACATATATATCCTCACTTACACAATAAACTAGTATCAGAGCAATCCGATATGCAATTTATTATTACAAACTGGTATCAGAACGAGGTTCGATCAAGTCAAGAGCTCAGTTTGATATTTTGTGATGGCAACCATGAAGTATGATATTCTACTTTTGGATTGCAGCACAAGATTTTCGTTATGGTAGGTAAAGATGCAAACAATGTTAGCTCAGTTGGGTTTAGATAATGCATTGTTGGGATTTGACGAGATGTTCACGACTTGGACACCGGAGAAGAAACAACGTATGGATCGAAATGCCCGATATGATGAAGAAGATTGGGTTTGATTTTGTTATATTCGTTGCCCTCTTCATATATTTCTTTTAGAGATATGATCTTGTACTATCGTGATATTCTCACCATTGAAGAAATCTATGATGCTCTATTTTCAAAAGAGAAGATAAATCATCTTGTTGGATCTGAGACTCATGGAGATGGCCTTATTGTCAATGGTGGTTATGTGAGGGGCAAATTGAAGTCTAACTTCAGTAATAAAATTTGTAATTATTAAAATAGAAACACGAACGTAATAAAGGATTGCTATAAGTTGTAGAATAAAGAAAAATTGTCTATAGCTAATTAGAAGGGAAAGTAACCAGATACTTCAGGTGAAGCCAGTATTACAGAAAATTCTCACGATGATGGAGAACTTTTAATTATTTATGACTGCGACTCCAAACCTGACGATGATTGAATTCTTAATATAGCTTGCACTTTTCATATGTGTTCCAATTGGGATTTGTTTTCTATGAAACGGTTTCGAAAGGTGTTATGGGAATGGGTAATAATACTCCTTTTAGGATAGATTATATTGGAAGGGTTAGAATTAAGATATTTGACGGGATTGTTAGAATACTTGATGTTGTGAGATGTGTTCCAAATTTGAAGAGAAATCTTATATCATTAAGTACTCTTGACTTGAAATGGTACAATTACATCGGTAAAGGTTGAGTCCTGAAAGTTAGTAAAGTTGTCCATGTTGTCATAAAGGGGCAGAGAATGTTCCAATTATATGTCTTGCATAGTTCTACATAATCTTTGAATATTAATCAACAATATTTAGGCACTCAGGTTGATTTTGAGTTTGGTTCAGTACCGCCAGGGTTTAGTTTGGGGTTTATATTGAAGAATACGTTTCAGTCAAGTTCAGAAGTTATGGATAATTTTGGTTTGTCACTAGTACTAGCGATGCCTTCGTATTCAATTAATAGAGACAGATCCTGGGGAAATATTAGGCCTCCACATTGGTTGAAAGTATCGATTCTAGCCAAGAACATTCTATTGAAACAATTAGTTGTGTTGATTCTATTACATGGCTTGTTTCTGCCCTGTTTGGTGATTATTAAACCATTTGTGCTCGTGAGGAAAATTCGAGCAACTTTGGTGTCCAAGGTAATCAGACTGAGCAGTGCTTGGAATTTTGTTGATACTCAATTATTGAGTTTGTCGTAGTTGAGTTTTGTGGTAGAGGTGGAGAACTTTTTAGTTGGAAATTTTGATGAGAATTTTGTTTGATGTTTTTTGTTGAAGAGTTATGTCCATTCCTTGTAGTATAGTTTGTCTCTTGGTGGAAAATCTTTGAAATTTTGTTCATTGCAGTGGACTTTATGTCAATGTGGAGTTGTTTGAGTTAGCGTGTGACCCGAATTCTATTTGGAATGCTATTTGAAGTCTATTAGGAAATTCTAGTTAAAATTCAAGTTGGGAGTTCAATTAGGAGTTTGAAATTGATATTGGACTTGAAGATGTCAAGATATGGACCAGAGAGAAATTTTCGTTGCATTCCCGCTCACCGAGTGCCCATTTCCCCCATCGAGCGCTCAAAATTGGCTCTCGCTGGTGCCATCCTGCTGCTCGAGTGGTGGAGACACCACCTGATATTTATTTCATATCGTTCCTTATATATTTATCCTCATTTTCACAAACAAACTAGTATCAGCACAGTTGGGTATCCGCTTGCTACAGGTTAAATGAAGGTTAATTTTAGGTCAGACTAATGGGATTGATCCAAATAAGTCTATAAATACTAGTATTAGAGCCACGGGGGCTTCTCGCACAATCTATGATAGCGCCGAATTTTTTCGTCTCATCTAGCCAACACGCGGATTTAAATTCAGGTACTGAAAACAGACTGACTATAGACTAAGTATGCAAAATTATTGAAGTACTTAAAAAATAAAATGCAAGATTACGAGAATTGTTCCAACTTTATTTCCCTAAATGAAAGAAACACGTGAATTACACAAAAAGGTGAAAGGTCAACACACAGATTTGTAGTCTCAACACTGCATTTAATGCTCTACATATTCTAAGGCACCAATACCTAGAATAAATAATGCCAAATTCGAATTACAATTGACGCCCCAACTGCTAGGTCAGTATGCCAAGATTTTTAGCCTTCATATGCCAAAAATTGCCAAAGGTTGTCCCTAAATCAAGCATCCAGACATAACTGCCTCAAACTACTGTCATGTGCCTCCCATATAACTGATTTTCAAGCTGAACTCAAGTATTGAGACCAGCTGGACAACAAGATCGCAATGCAAACACATGGCTGCATCAATCCATCAATCAATGCGACTAACTTGCTTCCCATAATTCTATCTCGTGATGCCTCCATCACTTGCTCATCATAAAACCAACATACTGCCTAGATTAATTCTACCCAAATCTGCACATTACATTGAGCATTGCACACGCCTTTGGCCATGGCATGGAAAAGGGCAAGACAACCCCATGCCTAATCGACATAGAGAAAAAACTTCTTAACCTAGCGACGTCTCGCGACTTTGGATGGCGGGGGCACCTCCTCTTCAGTTGCCTGGTAAGGAGGCAAAAGAGACTGCAACCTATGCCTCCATGGTTCAAGGTCGGCCCCAAACCTATTCCGGAGATGAAGATTGAGATGAGGCAACCAAAGGAGAATGAAGGAACAATATGGTGTCACTTCTCCAAATCTGAACTGGAGTAGACGACTTCTCCTTTCCGATTCTCTGTTGTCCTTAAGTTCCTGAGAAGAAGGCCATCTCTGGATCAGATTTGGACCTTCATAAAAGCACATTGGGGGTATCAAGGGATTCTAGTCAGTGAGTAACATGCAACACCCACGCAATGTATTCATCCGTTTTGCATCAGAAGGAGACTTTGCTATTGCATGTGCAAGGGAATCCTCAGATCTTGATGGCAGCCCTTATAAGCTGGTTATCTGGACGCCGAATTTCGATGAAGACAAAGAATCTTCTCTGATCCCAGTATGGGTATTCTTCCCTGGACTTCCTCCCCATTTTTATCACGAATCTATGTTGCGTATTATTACTAGTGCGTTTGGTAGCTTCTTGAAAAGGGACAATTTTATGGCCTGTGCATCTCACACAGATGGGGCTCGTGTCTGTGTTGAGATCGACGTTTCCAAACCCATGGCAGACTCTTTCTGGCTAGGCGTCCCTTTCCATCCGTCCAGCCGATATCAGGAAATCATCTTTGAAAAACTCCCTGCATTTTGTCAGTTCTGTAAATCTATGGGTCACTTGGAGATGGTTTGTAAGAAGAAAAAAGAGAATGGAGAAAGTATTATTCTGGACAATATTCGACCTAAAAAGGGCGAAAAAAGGAGAGTTTAGGTGTGTCGACGGGATTGCCAATGGAAAATGAATCAGCGAAACTGGACAACACACTTGCTGAAAAACGGAACATAATTTTGCAGCGTGACACCTTGTTCCCTTGACCGTTACTCTTTTTGGATGTAAGGATGGTAGAATTGCGACCAAAATTGAATTTTTAGGAGGGGACGTCCCGGCTGAAATTAATAGACGATGTTACCAAAGATACCAATATAGGAGCCAGAATCCCACTGATCCACTAGAAATAAATACGACACCTAATGAAAACTATCTGGAGCATGCTATTATGGAAGGAGATGCTGATGTCGTTCAAGAAACACTCGTGATGGATGTTATGGACAATATTGCGGATCTTGTTCTTAGGAGAGAGCCTTTCCCCTAGACCTCCCCTAAGGAGGCTAATGTGCACAATGAACACAAAGAAATAGAGGTTTAGATTTCATCTGACGGCGAGCATAAAAATGAATTACCTGAATTGGAGGTCCTAAATTATGACACAGACCACATCATAACAGTCCCATTTAAAAGAAGTAGGGGGATTGGTCGGAAAAAGGTGACACTAGGTATTACCACGAGGTCCAAAAAATCTTATTAATGATCCATATTATTGTATGGAATGCAATGGGTGTGGTTTAATCTAAAAACAGATTAATGGCGCTGAAAAAACAATACAATCTTTCTTTGTTAGTTGTCTTGGAACCTTTTATTTCAAACCAGCGATGAGAAATTGGGTGGTCTGTCCATATCTTCTATGGCCTTGCGGGAATTTAACGACTTTATTCTTGAGTCAGGTTTGATGGACATCCCTTTTGAGGGACCAAAATTGTCTTGGTAAAATGGGCGACATGGCACACGACCGATATGGGCTAGCCTAGATCGAATTTTGGTAAATCAAAATTTTAAGAATCACTTTCCTTCAGTTTCATTATCTTACATGGATCACACTTTTTCGAATCATTGTCCGATGGTTTTACGATGCAGGGATCACTTGAATTTGATAGGCCCCGAACCTTTCCGTTTCCTAAGCATGTGGTGCTCTCACGAAGACTTTTTGCCTTTGGTGAAACGGATCTGGGCAACAAGTGAAACGGGTTCTCCAATGGTGTGTATTGGACGTAAACTGCGGGATCTGAAAATAGAATTAAAAACCTGGAATGGTAAGGTTTTTGGTAGGGTGCAACAGGAGATAGGATCCCTCAAAAACAGGTTGATTCAACTAGAAAATTCTTTGATGGATAGCTTTTCATTAGATGCTGAAAATCAGCTGTTGCAATGTCGAAATCAGTATGCTCTTTGTCTCGAAAGAGAGGAGACTTTATGGAGGCAGAAATCACGTATTAAATGGCTTTGAGATGGCAACAGCAACACCAACACCAAATTTTTCCATGCATCGGTAAAAAATAAAAACAAGAGCCAAATCATTGATCACACGGCTCTTGAAGATGGTACCTAGGTGAAATCACCTAAAGATATTCATGAAGGGGCAGTGCAATTTTTTCAAAGTCTTTTCTCAGTTTCGCCTATTTCCATGGATGTTAATAATCTTGAACTCTTAAAGCCAGTAATCACGAATGAGGAAAACAGAAGGTTATACAAACCACCAATTTTGGAGGAGGTTAAAACTGCCCTTTGGTCGATCCCCAAAGATAGTAGTCCTGGACCTGATGGCTATAGTGCAAGTTTCTTTATTATCGCTTAGGAGTTCGTCCAGACTGATCTCCTTGGCGTGGCCAAAGAATTTTTTGGAGGTTGCCCCGCTTAACTGTGCATTGGGGACAACTAACATCGTTCTGATTCCTAAGGTGGAGTTCCCTAATAGTTTCGCAAAGTTTAGACCTATTAGCATCTGTTCGGTGGTATACCAGATCCTGTCTAAAATTATGGTTGCTAGGTTAGCCCCTTAGCTCGATAAATTAATTTCTTGAGACCAATTGGCTTTTATTTAGGGTAGGATCATCTTCGATAATATATCTATTACGCAGGAGATGGTGCGTAGCCTTCACAAGAAAGTGAGAGGAGGAAACACCTTACTGAAGATTGATATGGCAAAAGCCTACGATAGAGTTAACTGGAAATTTCTCCTGTAATGCTTAAGGAGATTTGGATTTTCTAACCAATGGAAGAATCTTGTTTTTAACTGCATCTCCTCTCCTTACTATACAATCATGCTTAATGGCAAGACACAGGGTTTCTTCAAGCCATCAAGGAGGTTACGCCAATGAGATCCATTGTCACCATACTTGTTTATTTTAGCACAAGAGCTCTTGTCTAGAATGCTTAATCAGGCCTTTGAAGGTAATCATATCCAGCATTTTCACTCCGGAGGAATTATGGTTAGTCATTTATTTTATGCCGATGACTTACTTACCTTTGCCAATGGAAGGAAAAAGTCGATCGTCAATCTTCTTGATATTATAAAAAAATTATGAACTAATATCGGGTCAATAGGCAAGCCCTATGAAATCTTCTATGTTTTTTCCAAACACATCACGGCTACTCGTAAAAGAAAATTGTTGGCTGCCTCGGGATTTAGAGAAAGAGCTTTACCTTGCACATACTTGGGTGTCCCGCTATATACAGGAAGATTAGTTAAGTGTGTGTTTGAACCTATGATAGGTAAAATTCAGAAGAAACTAGTTGGATGGAAGGGTCAATTACTCTCTTTTGGAGGAAAAATCATTTTGATCAAACATGTTCTTAGCAGCATACCAATCCATACATTATCTTTTCTGAATCTGCCCAAAGCTATTTATTATGAGCTGAACCGTATCTTCTCATCCTTTCTCTGGAATGCTACTGATGGTGCTAAGAAAAGAAAATGGGTGTCCGGAGAAAAATCTGCTACCCAGAGGAAGATGGTGGTTTGGGCATTCGGGATTCTGGTGAAGTTCAACAAGCATTATTTATGAGGTTCGCATGGAAGCTGGTGGTTGGAAACTCCTTTTGGGTGGATTCTTTCAAGTCAAATATGTGAAAAACAAACATGTTGCCTTGCTGAAAAGTTCTCCCACGCATTCTCCTTTTTGGAAGGGGGTAGTTTCGGCATTGCATATTATGTTGCAAAACACATTTTGCCGTTTCTAAGATGGATCTTCAAATTTCTGGTATGATAACCAGACAGGTGTTCAAAGTCTGGCCGACACAGGTTTTGAGGTAAAGGAACCACAACTACAAATAAAGGACCTGTTGTTGTCCAATGGTTACTGGAACAGTATTCGGCTTCGGGAGCTACTGGACGAATCTCAAGCTTCTGCTATGGAAGGGGTGCACATTAAACCATGTCAAAAGTGTGATCAATATATATGGAATCCTAGCAAGGATGTAGCCTTCTCCACCAAGTCAGCGTGGGAATTAATTTGGAATAAAGGAGTGCCTTGTCCATGGAAATGGTGGCTGTGGCAACACCATGTACCTCGAAGAATCTCTTTTGTATCATGGAGAGCTCCGCTAAAATGTCTATGGGTTGATGAGGTGGTCTAAAAAATTGGGATTCCATTGGTTTCTAAATGCAATTGTTGTGCTAATCCATCGGTGGAAAGTATAAACCATGTTCTGTGCAATGGATAGTTAGCTATAAAATTCTGGTCTTATTTTGCAGCTCATTTCAAGATGTCTCTCCCTGTTGTGAATAAGTAGGAATGATGAGTTTATGGAGGAAAAAGGCGTCTAATTCTTCACAGCTGGGAGTTATTTGCGGCATTTTACCTATTATTATCACATGGCAACTATGGAAAGTGAGATGTGAAGCTTGTATGGAAGAACACCCCATCTCCTGGCAAAAAGTCATTTGGCAGACCAAAACTATGATATCACAGATTGCTGGTCAGATCTCCAAGGCTAGTAAAATATGAGACCGTGATATCCATTGTTTACGATCCTTAAATTGCCCCATTAACGAAGTTAAACAAACTAAGATGCAACTGATCAGCTGGAAGAAATTGGAGGGGGAACAACTAAAATTAAATATTGATGGCGCTTCCAAAGGCAACCCAGGTCCAGTCGGCAGTGGGGGTCTATTGAGTGACAGCAAGGGTGTTTGTTTGGCTAGATTTTCTCGGCATTATGGCAGCTGCACTAACATGGTGGCTGAAACTCGCGCACTTCTTGACGGACTTCACATGTGCAGGGACCTTCGTATAAGGAATATAAATGTTGAAACCGACTCTAAAATCGTGGCACAATAATTAAATAGAGGAGCCTACACGCTACGGTGGCTATGGGAATTTTGAGAGGAAATTTTGGAGTTGATAAGGCTGCTTAATGTCCAGGTGCATCATGTGTTTCGAGAAGCAAATATGGCGGCTGATTTCCTTGCAAAAAATGGTTGTGAAGGTTCGCCTACTAACCTGTTTTTTGGTGATGAGATTCCGACACTACTTAAAGGGATTTTGTATACGGATAGTTGGGAGTTACCTTACCTTAGAGTTTGATTTGTATCGAGTTGAATTCCTTCTTTTGTAATCTTGGATTTCCTTTGCCGTATGTGAGGCAATTCACTAAAATTACTCATTTGAACTAAAAAAAAAAAAAAAAAACCATGCCATATCCATTTTCCTAGGAAGAGTCCTAATAAATCTTTCCCAACAGAACTCGATGTCCTCTTCGAGAAACTTAGAACATAAAAATACCTATGCATTTTTCCTATGTCAAGAGAATCCTCGCTACTTCCAGATAACTTTTCTATTTGATGCACGAATATTAGTTGATTAGTCCAATCCGCTTCACTGCATCTTCACACGAATTTCACCAAGGAAAACTCCACATTCCTCCTTCGTCCACACAGAAACATTCCTAGGCCTGCTCGCAATCTCATCTTCGTGCAATCGGGTCCTCCACCATAATTTCACATCTCTCGACAAGTATAAGCTCGCTTTGTCAACCCGATCTTCATCAAGCACATATGCAGCCTTGAAATACTGCACATGTCCTAAATTGTTTCCCCACTCTTTGTCATTTTGGGCACCACCAAATGCTTTTGGCTCTGGTACTTTGATTCTCAAGGTTGCTACCGTCTTTCATGGAATAGAATTTGCCCTTCTAAGTAACAAAACTTTGCCTTCTAGCAAACCAATACACATAGTAACATTATCAGTCAAGGCCATCAAATCCTCCTGCATAGACATGAACTTTTTGTTTTTGTGCGTTTCAGCAACAAAAAATTCCAATGTCTATCTCATTCGGGCTGTAGATTTCTTAAATTTTCAATCTATAGTGCCAAACTAATTGCATCGTCAGTCATCGAGGCGCTAGCAAAATCCTCAAGTATTCCGACCCAATCCTTCAGATTTTGACTTCCAGCCATTTTGTTTTCCTCAACAGCTTATTTAAAAACATTTTTCTCTGTCTAAACTGTGCTACTGTACCAATTGGCACATGGTTTTTTTTCTTTTACGACTTGCGATGGCGCCGAGGTTTCCCATCTTAGCTAGTCAACACACGAATTTACACTTTCAGGTATTGAAAACAAACAAGATATAGACTAAGTACGTAGAATTATTGAAGTACTTAAAAAATACAGAACACAAGATTATGGGAACTGTCCCAACTTTATTTCTATAAAAGAACTAAACACGCCAAGTACAAAAACTTGAAGCGTCAACACACAGATTGCCTCAACACTGCATTCATTTTTCTATCTATTCTAAGGTACCAACATTTAGAATAAATAAAGATAAATTTAGATTGCAGTTGAAACCCTCAATCGCTAGGTCAATTTGCCCAGATTTTCAGCACTCTTATGCCAAAAACTGTCTATAAATCAAGCATCAAGATATAACTACTTCCAATTGTCATCATGTGCCTCCCATATAGTGATGGCAATGGGGCGGGGCACCCTCACCCCACCACGCCACTTTCCCTCCCCACCCTGCGCCCCACCCCGCCTTAGTCGGGGCGGGGCGGGGCTCGGGGCGAGGACTAGCCCCGTTTTCTGCCCCATTTGTTTTTTTTTATATTTTTATTTTTATTTAAAATACAAATTCAAAATTTTAAAATCCAAAACAAATAATGTTCAAACTAACTATATCAATATTCAAAGCAAGCACTTGAAACAAAAAAATGTCCAAAACAATTTTTTTTTAATTCCTCACGGGGCGGGTTCGGGGCGGGGCATCTCCACCCCGCCCCGCGAAGGGGCGGCGAACCTTGCCCCCCCCGCCCCGCCAACCCGTTCGGGGCGGGGCGGGGCGAGGCGGGGCGGGGCGGGGAAAATTGCCATCTCTACTCCCATATGCCTAATTTGCACATTGAATTTGAGTACTGAAACCAGCTGACCGGTAAGATCTAAATGCTGCCTAATACATGATCGCATCAATTCATAAATCAATGCCGACTGATTTGCGTCTCGATTTCTAGCTCATAATGTCACCATTAAGTAAATTGGGCATCCATGCCTTGGTCAATGCTCATCCCAAAATCAACATGCCGCATTAATAAATCCCCCCCGAATATACACATTACACCGAGCATCAAGCTCGCCTTTCGCCATGACATGACAACGGGCAAGACATTCCCCGTGCCATATCCATTTTCCCAAAAAGGGTCCTAATAATTAGCTTATTAAAGGTTGGAAAATCATTAATTTTTCTAGTACAAAAATTAAGATCAATAAATCCTAAAGCTAAAAATATTACATATATCATACCTATCCTCTATGTGCTTGTTTTGATTTTTCGATTTCATTTGTGTCAACTACTATCAAAAGCTTGCCAATTGGACCTTTTTTGTTGATTGGATCCCAAAGATTTGTTGTACAACAGAAATAATTGTTGGTGATAGAAATCGGATCAACAAACCCTACTCACTTAGCTAGGGGTTTTCAATTCTTAAACTCGCTAGTTTTGATATCCAAATTGGAGCAAGAAGAGAAACAGTTATTTGCGAGAGATATTTGAATTGCATGCTTTTCTCTTCAAATGGAGGGAGGGGTATTTATAGATTTCCCTCCAAGCCTAGGGTATTTTGGTCATTTTAGAGAAATGACAAATGGTGGCTCCTTGTTGGCTTCTTAGTAATTGATTTCGTTACAAGTGTCACGCATTATGTGTAGCCTAAGGTCAGATTGAACGAAGAAGCGGTTCACATTTATTTTACGCGAACCTTTCATGCCTTTGTTTCCCTTGCATACTATTTTGTGTTTCGCCAGGAATTTATTAAAGTTCGCAGAGTGAGTTTTTTTGGGGTTAACAAATAGTCTCTGAAATTCGATTTTGATGTTCATATTAAATTTTGGACTTGTTATTTCTTTTGCTGCATTGTGAACTTATTATTGTTCGCACATATTTTTCTTTTTTAGGGGTGGATAACTTGGGATGTTTTGAAGGGACGAGCTATGATTGTTGCAGTTTTTAGTGTATGCTACAAGATTTTTTTTTTTTTTTTTGTGTGTTTCTAAGTTAGTGCCCTATGGACATTTAAGTTAACCACCCATGATCTTATCTATGTATTTTTGAATTTTGGTCAGGTGCGTGTTAACATTTAAAAGTCACGATTGTAAAAAAGGTTTGAATGGTTTAGATCTATTGCTGATCCCATCGACTTTCCAAACCTTTTGTCTGAACCTATAAATACACCATTCTCCTTACTACCGCTTTCTGCCTTATATCTTGCTTCCAGCGATTATTCTTGCTTATCAATTATTTTGCTTTCCTCCACTATCTTTTTCTATCTAGGTACGTGTTTCTATTTTACCTTATTCTTACCCTTTGTTTATTTTGATTTATTTTTTCAAAATACATTCTATTACTCCGGGGCTGAAAGTTTCCAATTTGAGGGTCTCCTTTTGGCGTTGTTCTTTCTTTTGAAGAAGCTTAGAGCCTTAGAGTTGTGTTTATTGTTGATATGGATTCCCTGTAATTTTAAGGTTACACTTGGATAGTCTAAGTTGAGTGCTAATCCCCAACTTAGGGTTAAAGTACATACCGGAGCGTGCTGTTTGAAGAGCTAATCTAATAACCATGTCAAAGAGGTCATAGGTTTTAATTAATGAGAAGTTTATAGGCCTCATTAATTTTGTTAGGAGGGATTTGAGTGAGGTTATAGATTTATCGTGTCCCGTGTAATCTCAAATTACAAACTTTATTTCTCATGGCTACATTGCTTTTTATGAACTTTTATTTCTAATATTGTGCATAGAAAAAGAATATTTCCTTTGTTTGTGGTGATTGGGGATTTTACCCCTAATAACACATGTTTATTTATCGTTACGATGCGTATGAAAAGTGTCAATTCCATTTTATTGTAATACTTTTCTTTTTCAACGTTTGTTTATATGGTTTCATTTATTTGTATAGATAATATCATCATTCGCATTATCATGAAAATGATGATCATCTTTGGCACTGATCCCAATAATCAAAATTGGCTCAGCCTCCACCTCTTAAGGGCAAGCCCATAGGGTACTTTAGGGGGGATAAGGATGAAACTTGGCACAAAGTTGAAGGTGCAACTAAGTGACTTCCACCATCTCAAGGGACTAGAGTTCGCCAATTACTTCGACTTAGGTGTCTTTGCCCACAAAATATAGGTCTCAATCATTGCCACACTTGGTAAGGGACCTCACTTAGGGAAAAAGAAAGATGCCGGAAGGATCTGAAAACATAGTGGATACCAAGGCTTTATTTTTCCCCAACCTCAATGAGGAGCTGGACCCCAAGACCTTATTAATGATTTCCACTTTTGTATCAAGGGCCACTAGATCCACATTTTTTTTTAAAACTCTGTTTGGGAGAAGTTTGCGGTGGGTATGACTATCAAACAAAGGAAAAAATTGATCGGCTCTCATCTCTCACGAGCTAATGTTCTTTATCATGATTAGCAGACTAAGTATGAGGTCTGTATTTTGCGGGAAAGTTAGAAAAGAAAGGCAATTCTTTGGAGAGAAGCTATGAAATTCTCCAGAAAATGCTGGGAGAGGCAGCAAAAGAGGCATCTTTGGTAGCCTATATAACCAGAGTCACTAAGGACTTGGAATTGGCAAAAGAGAACAATGCTACTTATATAGCCGGAATTGATACTGAACTTTTACGCCCTAAAGAAGAGCTTCAGTTAGTTAAGGCTAAACAATCTGCCATCTCCAAGATTTGGATAAGGCGAGGGGTGAAAATGCCTTGTTTCTTAATCAGCTGGAGAAATCGAGAGTAAGTTGGCTCTTTTGGAGTCTAGCCTTTCTGAGGCGAATGCTAATGGGATGAAGCTTCTAGAGGATACCATGCAGGATGGGGACAACAATGTTCTTGATATTATTAGGAGTTTTCATCCTGAGTGGGATTTGGATTTTCTGGAGGTTCGTGAAGAGGATGCCGATGACACTTCTTTCTACAAGAACACTCCATTAGTCGATGGGGTTTTGACAATCCGTCCATTTCTATCGAACCTACCCATCTTGCAGATGTTGTAGTTATTCCTCCCAGCGAAGCCGCTGCTAAAGACAAGCCAACTGATATTTCTATTGATGCTTTTCATTCCCCTAAATTCAGTGTACCTTTGAGGGTAACACACTAATTAGCCAAGATGACCTTGCTTTTGGGAATCTTCAGCCGTTTGTCAATTTAGACAGATAGTTCGCTTTTTATCTCTTCATTTTTTTGTTAATGAAATTTCATTTCTATTTGTATGAAAATGCTATTTCGACAATTCATTAATGAATATAATTATTTATGTTGTACAAATTGGTTGATTTGGCCATCTTTTTAGGCTCGTGTTGTATTATTCATTTTTTACTTAATTATGCTTCACGTAGATGCACATATAATGAGTTTGTATCAACAACATAATCTATCATTATTGTGTTGATTTAACATTTCGACAATCTCAGCTTTCCAAATGAAACTTTATTAAATCATCTTAACAACATAAGGGGATGCATATTACTATCTTCCCTCCTGCCATGGCTTTTCATTATATAATTACTTCACATATTATTACAATATGTCATGACATATAAGTTTGTCTGAACGTGGCATCGTCCTTTCTGATAATAATTTCCTTTGGGGTAGAAATTAGTCCCCATAATTTTGGCTGGATGAACCTCGCCTTTAGTTGAAATTCCTTTGCGGGATAGATTTCGTCTTTAGTTATCTCATTTCAGCAAACCTTATTTTAGGTTCAGTATTTGTCTATATTTCAAGACTCATGCTTCTTTTAGTACTTGCAAATTTATCTTTACTAGTGGGCAGGTCTTTCAACCTAACATATACATCGTCATATACTTACTTTCCTAGAAAAGGATTTTCAAACATGTTTTCATTCTTTTCAATCATAAATATGGTATTATCCGCTAGGGGTTTTGGCGCTACTTTTTTTAGAACACTGAAATAACATTCTTGTTTGGCAGTTTGGTTTTCCTTGATACAGGTATTCCTTGAGGTGTTTCAAATTTCATGCACAAGTGATAGATAGATGTTACCGCCTTTAATTGCTTTAAAACGGGTCTTCCTAAGATCTCGTTATGAGTAGATTCGCTATCCATGACTAAAAAGTCCATGTGTCCTTGAAATGTTATTGGTTCTTCAATAAGCTCAACTATCACATAATTTTTCCCCTTGGGTTCAAACTGTCCCCAGTAGAACCATATATAGGTTTAGCCTTAGGTATTGAAGGATGATCCTGCATTTGGTCAAAACCACTCCCAAATAAAATATTTACAAAACTGCCATTATCTACTAGTATGCAGCTAAAGCCGGTACAAGCTACTATAGTTAGTACTACAGACGTATTGAAATGCAGATATATCACCTCAAATCCATAATACTTCATGTATGGGCTTTCTAGTGATACGAGTGTAGCCCTTTGTTGACTCATTGTATCCTCACCTATATAAGAGCCTCCAATTATGGTGTTGATCTTCTTAATTGAGGGTAGAGAGCTCGAAGCATTTGTTGGTACTTACTTCGATTCGGTTAGTCTGGGCTTACTTTCGTGACCTCGTCCTCTAGTTGGATAAGGAGACCTTCCATCAATCATCCCCTACGAACCTTACTATTGACTTCACAGCTTAATCATTGTTAATATCCATAATAGGATTTTGCCTTTTGACTCCTAGATGAAGGTTGTTCTTCTTCCTTGACCGGTGTAGGTTGTAGATATTGTATATATCATATCCATGGGTTCCACAAAATGAGAATATTACTATTTTGATAATTTAAAAGAATGTGCGAGGATTTTACCTTTGAATTTTTTTGTTTGAACTTGCTTTACCTTCTTTCGATTGGCAATAGTGTCCTCTGTTTGGATCTCGCTCTAGATCAAGTTCACGAACTGATGATAGTAGGTAGGATTTTGATTGTGAACATCCTGCTAGAAGTAAGTCTTCTTCAGTAGACTATTCCATAAGGCATCTCTAGCTTTTTCGTTTGATATATTCTCGCAAGCCATTAACTCATCACCGAATTCAAAATAGCTTTTAAGAGACTCACCTTCTTTTTGCATGTCATTCAATCATGTGGCTAGAGCTTGCCCCATTATGCTTCTAGCGAACGCTTCTAAGAATACTTGTTTTAGTTGCTGCCAGCTTCTGATTGATCCTAGTGACAATTTGATATATCATATCTTAACTGATCCATCTAGTGTTAAATAGAAACCTTAGCACTTTAGTGTATGACTCGTCTTTTTCAGTTTCATTCGTGTCATATACTCAGATAGATGATACATAGGATCTCATTTTCCATTGTACTTCTCTATTGTAAGATGAAGACAATTGTCTGGGATTGGTACCTTTTTTATTTCCTTGGAAAATGATATTTATTCATCATCATCATCATTTATTTCATATGATGTAGCCATCTGATCTTCATACTCATTCGTTGGAAGAGTACTGTATGAAATGTCGCCATAGTTTCTAGCTCTTCAGTCTCCGTGATGGTAATATTGAGTTGATCTTCTATCGCAAGAGCTTAATTCATCCATAGAATTACCTATTGCGAATTTATCCTCATACCGCTCTTTTCTTTCATTTTCTATCATAGTATCGTCAGTTCTTGAAACCTATAAACTATTGTTCTTCTCGCGAAAGGAGTTAAAAGCTTACTTTTATTCGTTTATATTGAAATCACCTTGCCAAATTCCTCTTGAATTCTCAACTTTTGCTCGAAAAAATGCATTCTCTGCAGTTAACACCTTCAAACTTCTAGCAATAGATGCATTTTTCCTCAACCAACGATGCTGAGTAGGGGAAATGTTGGTTGGCAATTTTGTTGGTGTTTCCTCTCGCTATCGTTTTGGATTAACATCACTATCCAAAAGCTCGAAGCTACCGCATCCTTTTATTTTAACCTCTAATGATAATATTTCTTCTAGATTTTCTCTTGCATGATTCATTTTTATCAGACACTAAAGATTTTTCAATTGTAAGAGAATTTTGTGGTTTACTGTGTTCAACTTTCCCACAGACTTCACTACTTTGTTGACGATAGAAATATGATCAACAAATCCTACTCACTTAGTTATAATTTTCACTGCCTAAACTCACTAGTTTTTATGCTCAAACTGGAGCAAGAAGTGAAATAGCTATTCGAGGAGAATATTTGAATTGTACGCTTTTCTTTTCAAATAAGGGGATATTTGTAGATTTTCCTCAACTCTTGAGGTACTTTGATTATTTTAGGGGAATGACAGATGGCAGCCCCTTATTGGCTTCTTAGTAACTAATTTTATTACAAGTGTCACTATTTATGGGTAGCCTGTGGCCAGCCTTGATGGAGGAATGACTCGCATTTATTTTACACATACTGTTGAACCAAAAAATACACATCGCAAGAGTTAACCCCATCGGCGAAGGCATAAAGTGGCACACGAAGGGAATGGAGGAGCAGAAGGCTCGTCTAAAAGTTATAAACCAATTTTCACATACAAGCTGACTATAGGCTATCAATAAAGGGCACATGGGCAAGTGAATAAAGTACGATTCGTAATCTAATCACTTAGAAGATAGCAATAAGAAGTCATTATCATTATTCTCTCAAAAGGACCAAACTAGCCCAGAATTTGAAGGGAAATCTATAAATACCCTCTCATTTTAAGAAGAATTTCAATCCAAAGATCTCCCTCTCAAATAGTTATTTTACTTCTTGTTCCTATTTGAGCATCCAAATAAGTTAGTTTAGGAAGCGGAAATTGTAGATAGGTGAGTAGGATTTGTTGATTTGATTTTCATCGTAAAAACTCGGCGTTGTCTGTGGGAAACTTTGGCAAAATAGACCCAAAATTTCCATGCTCTAGATGAAAAATATCCGAAATTAAAGAAAATGAAACGAGCATGAATAAATCAACCATTAGTTACAGCATTGAGTAATAAGAATGCGAAAGTAACATTGTTCCAGTTAATACACGAATAAATCCGAAACAGAAAAACATCCAAAAAAATGGCAGAAGATCTTAAACCACTAATGATAGAATGCGCTGCTCTGTGTACGAAGATATGAAACCTGAAAGGTAGGCATATAAGAAATGGTAAATGCATAGGCAACACACAATCCTTGTCTTCTTCAATTACATCAATCGAACCTAGAATTGAAATTTAGGCATTGAGGATAAGGTAGTCGCAATCCATGTAGCAATAATGGGTAAATATCTTTGTTACATACTCTTAAACAATGAAAGTACAAAAACGTGCTATACGATGGAGCGTTCTTCTAGATACGAAAGAGTAACTATCATATTCAATTGTCGGATCCTTACCACTTCACTGGAGGAGACCCTTCATGGAAAGGCCTCTTTATTAGTAAAAGATATGAAATGAGACCTAGTCTTACCAGGAATATATGGATTTTTTCATCGTCAATGGTAAATCCATATACGACGAAATTCTTGGACAATTAGACCTAATGTTTGCGAACATAATCATTTCTCTTGATCATTCGCATGCGAGCTATTTCACCAATAAAGGCAAAACATCTTTAAAGTACAATCAAAGAATCTTGCACAAGAACTGTAAAATCAACCAAAAAGGAGGCCCAAGAGCCCCTAGAAATATTTTGCCATAGTTGAAACAAGTAACTTGAGGATAAACTAGAAATTAATGATTCTATCGACCCCCATACTGAGTGTACATCAGAAAAGGCAGCAATTGAAGAACTAGAAAGCTTTTCCATTAGCTTAGAAGTTTCGAGGAAATCTCTCAAAATTGGGAAGAAGTTAAGCGATTTCTGTGAAAGGCTAGCTAAAAAACTTCTTGGCCGCGAACCTATATGGGTTCGCTTGGAAACTTGAGAACATGATATGGATCGATCCCAAAGTTGTCTATCATATCTTGAAGCTCGATCCTAAGATCATACCTAAAATACAAAGGTGTCGGCTAATGAGCACAAAAAAATACAAGGCACCAAAAAGTAAGGTAGATAAGTTATTGGAAAATAGCTTTATTTGTGAAGCTCGCTACCCAGTTTGGGTATACAATTTTGCCCTTGCACCAAAGAGAAATGTTAAATGACGAAATTTCAGACTTCATGGACTTGAATAAAGCTTGTCCAAAAGATAGCTTTCCATTTCCCAAAATTGATCAGCTGGTGGATGCCATTGCTGGACACAAGTTATTAAATTTCATAGATGCATATTTGGTGTATAACCAATTCCCTATGTATGGGCGTGACAAGGAAATATCGCATTCATGATAGATCGAGGATTATACTGCTACAAAGTAATGCCATTTTGGCTAAAAAATACGAGGGTAACGTATAAAAAATTAGTGAATAAAATATTCGTAGACCAAATCAAGAAAACGATGGAAGTATACATCGATGATATGCATGTAAAAAGCCTTCAAGCTGAAGACCACTAAAAACACTTGGAAGGGCTTTCAATGTATTGCGAAAATACATGATGAAACTCAATCTACTAAAATGCGCATTTGGAGTAAATTCAGAAAATCTCTTGGTTACATAGTCAATTAGCAATGTATTTAAGTGAACCCCAATAAAATTCAGACCCTTATAAAATACGGTCTCCATTTAAACCAAAAAAAGTGTAAACCCTAACATGAAGAGTCGTCGCTATAAGTAGGTCTTTATCTCGAGCAATTGACAATTTTTCCACTTTCTTCCAAATATTGAAAGGAAGAAAGAAGTTCGAATGGAATAGCGAATGCGAACAAGCATTCCAAGCCATAAAGAATCACCTAGGGAGAGCACCCCTATAAGATAAACCCAAAAAATGGAGAAAACCTACTGCTATATTTAGTAGTATCCAAGGGATAGTCAGCTCAGTACTAATAAAAGAAGAAGGACAACAGCAATTACCAATCTACTATGTGAGTAAAACCTTGGAAGGAACGGAGACGAGGTATCTAGATATCAAAAATCTCGTCCTTGCCTTAATTACTGCGTCAAGAAAGCTACAACCCCATTCTTAGAGCCATAGTATTGAAGTATTAACAAATTTCTGACTCAAACAAGTATTGCAAAATCCTGATGCGTCGAAAGGCTAATGAAATGGGCAGTTGAGCTAGGGCAACTTAAGATAAGTTATAAACGACGATCTATGATCAAAACACAGGCATTAGTTGATTTTATTGTGGAATTGTTAGGTGTTTCAATTCCAGATGGGGAGCTCGAACATGGAATGTGATAATTGACTATGGACAGATTGTTAAGAGATATAGGCTTGGGGAACAAGTATAATATTGACAAGCCCGGAAGGGCATAAATTAAATTGTATTAAGGTTCGCGTTTAAAGTAACCAATAATGTGGCTGAGTACAAAGCCTTTTGGCAGGCCTACGGTTGGAAAAAGAAATATAGGCGTGGAATATTGAGATACAAAATGACTCGCAGTTGGTGGTAAACTAAATAAATGGTATGTTCACAGCCATGGATAAAATAATGGCTGCATCCCTCGTAGAAGCCATAAAATTACTTCAATACTTCGACAAGTTTGAACTTGTTCAAATTCCTAGAGAGGAAAATAAGCATGCATATGCCTTATCAAAATTGGCAAGTTCAAAAGACGCGGAGCTGTTTAAAATATTTCTCGTAGAATTGATACCAAAACCATTAGTTGGCTAGAAAATGGAAGAAATCTTCTGGAAACAGGACAAAACATTGTGGATGCATGACAACCTTTCATATTTGAGGGTCAAAGAATTTTCTAAGGATAAAAAGGCATAAAAAAAAATTGTGAATATGAGTTGCTAAGTACACAATACAAAGTGATCTTATTCTAATGAGGGTAGACGCTCCCTCTACTTAGGTTAAGATGAAGTTTCATATGTAATAAAAGAAATTCTTGGAGATGTAAGTGGTAATCACACTAGTGGATATTCCTTAGCAAAGAAAAAAGCCTTAAAATAGGAATATTATTAGCCTAATATGAGAAAAGGCACAATGAATTTACCAAGAAATGTGATAGGTGTCAAACATTCGCATCCATTCCTCGACAACCTGTACTAGAGCTGGTAACAAGCAGTGGTTCCTGACCCTCTGACAAGTGGGAAATTGACTTCGTAGGACTACTTCCCAGTGAAAGATCCAATATGAGATTTATGATAGTGACAGTGGATTATTTTACTAAGAAGCTGAATCCCTTGTAAAAATTACCAGGCCAACACTAGTAAGTTCATATAAAAAAAATATTATATGCCAATTTGGAGGACCCAACTTAATAATTTTAGCTAACGAACCATAATTTCGAGGGAAGAAGCTGAAAGCAATGTGTGATGAGTTGGATATCCGCAGACACTTTTCCAATCCATATTATCCTCAAGCAAGTGAGTGGAAGTTATCAATAAAACACTAAAAAAATCCTAAAAAGGAAGCTCCATTCAGCGAAGGGATTATGGAC
Source organism: Fraxinus americana (assembly GCA_035079005.1). Classification (NCBI taxonomy): domain Eukaryota; kingdom Viridiplantae; phylum Streptophyta; class Magnoliopsida; order Lamiales; family Oleaceae; genus Fraxinus; species Fraxinus americana. Next base: position 5,839,254 of record CM068728.1, on the reverse strand, counting down.
TGACGAATTACCCAGATTCTATGGGCATACTTAAGCACCACAAAAACTGTTACCAAAGAAATCCCTTTCTCCGTAGCTTATGGGATGGAGACCATAGTGCCAATGGAAATTGGTGTAAGTTCAACAAGAATGATAGGGTATGATGAAGAATAAAATGAAGAATTTATGAACGTGAGCCTAGAACTCTTAAAGGAAAGGAGAGATGATTCTCAAGTTAAGTTCGGAACATACCAGAAAATGGTGGAAATATATTTTAACTCAAAGGTTCGCATGAAAAACTTCAAAGTAGGGGATTTAGTCGTAAAAGAAAGTATTTGTTGCAGAAAAAGAAATGAGCTCCTACTTGTTTGGTCAAAAATGGGAAGGACCATATATTATAATCGAGGTTGTAGGAGCAGGAACATATAAGCTCGTAGGAAAGGATGGTGAACCCCTTAAATATCTTTGGAATGGCATATACTTGAGAAAGTATTATCAATAAGATGAGAATCAATTCTTGCCAACATAGTTAAGTTAATATTGATCGCAAAAGATCATTTCTGTTATGTAAAGCCAATCGAGTTGGTTTAATATTTACTGTGAAAACCAAAAACATATTGAACAATGTTCGCGAAGTATGAAATATAACAAAATGGAAATTCTCATTAATGAAAAGTAAAACTACAAAGCAAATGATTCTTGCGAACTATATCTATTACATAGCCAAAAGGAGTATTATATGAAGTAAAAACTACTAGTTACAAGACCTTTTACGCAAAGTAAAAACTATTACTAGGCTCATGTTCCACGAATTAAGTTGCCATTCATAACCATTGTTCTCGCTAAGATACTTGGTGTTACGACCCGTCCCAAGTCACCCTAATAGACCCGACACGTGTCGTGCGCCGATGGTAGATACCAACTAAGTACCGACCCACCACCAAGGCGACTATGATCTGTTCTAACTGTGACACACTTTTATAAAAATTTTGATAGAGTTTCCCTTGTAATATGGACCAAAACCACCTGAAAAATAATCAAAATCCTCCAACCAGAACATATAATTTAAAACAGGGTACACCAACCCCTCAAAATTCAAACTATTCAAAACAACACTGGAAAGTCGACAATTACAAATATTTTAATCAAAAGTCTCAAAATACTTAATATGCAATGATCCCATGACATGGATACATGAATTACAACTTTAACTTTCTGACAACAAAAGCATGTACCCTAATAGAAATATGTTCAATGCAAATTGACAAAATGAGTCCTACAAATATAGACAAAATGTGGCTCTACACGGTGGATTACTAGGCTCCAATGCTGCTCAACTCAACTACTATCTGATAAGAGAAAAAAAATTAACAAAATATATGAACTTGTAACTCAGTGAGTGGATATTATATAAATAAGAATATTTTTCTTCCATATATGCATATTTTTTGGAAATCCTTGTTCTTATGAAACTTTAAGAACTTCTAAAATTTGATAGTACTCTTTAAAACTCAAACATGATTAAATCATAAAATCATTTGTTCTTCATTCTAAACAAATAACTATAAAATATAATGAATATAATTATTCTGATATCTATGAAATCTCTGAAATAATTTTGTAGTTCAATACTATAAGCTGAAATCTTTAAACTGAAAACTGAATAATCTGAATTCTATAACTGAAAATCAAATAAGCTGTAGAAATACTGAAATATCACACCAAAAAGGTACCCTGAATAACCCTACTCATGTATCGATAAATACCTATATACATGGCAAATCTATTAAATTCTGAAATTCTGGTCATACGCGCGTAGAGCTATAATCTGGTCGTACACTATGGAAACACATTCACAATAGTGCAGAGCGGGTAAAATACCATAATTGATCATACATTGTGGAAACACATTCACACCAGTACAAATCGGGTAACATAACCATGTGATGTCATACACTGTGGAAACACATTCGCACCAGTGCAGATTGGGGTAAAACCACCTGGGGTACTTTCTGGTGGTTTTTAAAATAACTTTAAATATGCTGAAACATTTAATATGAATATAATATGTTAGAGAAAAGATTTAAGTAAACTGAATTTATCTGTAAAAGAACTGAGTATAAATTCCGTTTAATTCTGGAAATCATGCTGTCAAATCAAGTATATGAAATAATCAACTTTCTGGAATGATATAATTTTACTAAATATTATATTTTTGAAAAGTAAGCTTTTCCACTCACTCAAAACAAGCTACAATCTAAGATCGGTAGGTTTTCCAATCTCTATGTCACCACCTGAAAATCATATAGGATAACTAATTCAACCACTATCAAGTCAAGAAACCTCTAATATGCAATGTTATATTACCTCAATCAAATTTCTCGATACTTGAATAAATGTCCCAAATTATTCCTTTAATCAAATGGGACCAATTACACTTTCTAGCCCATTTACTAATACCCAATAAATCAAATCTAAGAATAACTGCAAATATTCCCTTCAATCTAGTGAAACTAATAACTAGCATTCAACCAATTAAATCACCATCTTGTTCCATTATACCATGCTATCTTGTACGTATTTCATCACCACTATAATTTTCACTAACAATACTTATTCAAGCATTCAATAGAAAATCTAGGGTTTGCTCAAAAATAGCATTTCTTACCTTGGTTCACTTGGAAGCTAACCAATCAAGGAGCTTGAACTATAAATCATAATCTGTCCCCTAAAATTGAAATTTTCGAACCAAATTAAAACCCTAGAAATTAACATAATATATCTCTACTTCTAAGAAAATAGCGAGAATGAAAAATCGAAATCAAGCTTTGACAACCACTTTGCCTTCTTCTCCTTCCTTCTCTTCTTTTCCTTCCTCCTTTTCCCTTTCTTCCACACTTTCTTCTCGTTTTCTTTCTTCTCTGCCGGTTATGTGAGAAAAATCAATTGGAGTGGTCTAGACTTTGCTAATAAATGGGGCATCAAGTGATAATTGCAAAGGAAGTCCCCCACCTATCATTTGATGCATAAGTAAATCCTTAACTATAAATCTCATCCACCATAAACTCTCATATATAATCCATTTCAAAATAAACCCCAGACAATAATTTACTTTATTTAAGTCCTATTTGACTATGACCTTGACAATTCAACCCTTGACTTTGACTAAAAAAAAAGGGTTTGTAACACTTGGAGTCAGAAGATGAAGGAGAGATGGATAATAAATTCAATCCCTTTGCCCAAAGTAGCCTCTAGAAGTTCACCGGTGTTTGTCGAGAAGAAAATGCATGAGGGTTAAGCACAATATCTGGAACTATGTCTTGAATGGTGATTCCTCGTAGATGCATATTTGAGGAAGATGCAAGAGCACGATAGGCTTGCCTGCTTCCAAACTATCTTCTGCCAGCATTTTGATTCATATGCGATGAAATCAGAATCACATAATATGCGATTGTAGCATGGAAGTTGAAATATTATGTCAATTCTAAAATTATGTCTTGTTGCATAAGGTAGGGGTATAATCCAAGAACGATTCATCAGAAAAATACTGTTGAATCAAGAAGGGAGGTGAAGGAATAATGGTAAGACGGAAAGGAAATCCAGTGGGGACGAGAAACTTCCTCCTGGAATCAATAGTAAACAAGGTAGCAAAATACATTCTCTATGATCAGAAAAAATGAAAATAAACAACAACATGGTGCATATATTTAGTGTTGGAAGGAGCCTATCACAGCCATAAAATCCCAATGGACTCCTTCAACCGAAACGTCACGCAATTTTAGCTGTCAAATACAGAAGGACGCAAGATGAACAGTCATATAACGCAAAGAGGGATACGAAAAGTTAGAAGAACGTTTCTTGAAACTACGTACCAAATGGCATTAAAAGACTTAGCAACGTTCCATCTATCCCAAGCATTAATCGCAAAGTAAGTAAATCAAGTCAATTCATCAAGGAAGTTCGTGACTTCGAAATTGTGAAACAGTGAACACCTAGATTTAAATAAATAATAAAATGGAACTTGGGGGGGGGGGGGGGGACTATTTATTGAACCAAGGAATACATCTCGCAAGAGTTACCCCCATTGGCGAGGCTTACATTGACACATGAAGGGAGGAAGAAGCAAAAGGCAAGCCTAAAAGTCACGAACCATTTTCTGTATCCAAACTGGCTACAAGCTATCAATAAAGGATACATGGGCAAGTGAATAAAGCATGACTCTTAACCGAATCAGTTAGAAGATAACTAATAAGGAGCTGCCAATTGTCATTCTCTCAAATGGACCAAATTACCCCAAAGGTTGGAGGAAAATTAGTAAATACCCTCTCATTTGAAGAGAAATGCATGCAATTCAAATATCTCAACCTCAAATAGTTATTTTACTTCTTACTCCTATTTAATCATTAAAATCAGTGAGTTTAGGAAGTGTAAATTTTAGCTAGGTGAGTAGGATTTGTTGATCTGATTTTCATTGTCAACACAAACCTTTCATGCTTTTGTTCTCCTCGTATACTGCTATATGTTTTGCTAGGAATCCAGTAAAGTTCGCAGAGCGAGTTCTTTGAGTTAGTAATAATCTGTACTAGATTATTTCTTCCAATGCGTTGATTTCTTATTCTAAATCATGTGATGGCATCAAAGTTTATCCTGCATAGTTGAATTAAATTTTAAATTTTGGTTATGCACGAGTCTCAAATTCTAAACAGTAGGATGAGTTAATGTCCGGCTTGGATTTTTTCCCTCTTTCTCATATATCTTCTTGTCGTCATCTAGTAAGACGGGAGTCTTGTTCTAGTTTGTAATCTTGGATCACCGTAAATTCAGAGTGGTATGAAAAGCAAGATTTGAGGTCTAAGTTCCATTCTTACGGTGAAGATAAAATAGGGAGTTTTGTTATAATTTTGATTTTGAAAATATGAAGTCTTGATCCTCAATAAGATATACCAGATTTTGACTATTTGTTAATTCTCTTAATTGTTCTTTTTATTTCTTAGTCTTATAACATGTTATCACAACAATTCCTATCTATAACCAACGGCCATTCATTAGAAGGTAGTAATGCAGTTTATGTGTATATATATGGCGGTTGCATATTTATCTAAGTCAATATAGTAGAATATTTTTTCAAAAATATTATATTTATTGCAATACATGTTGCGTTCTTTCGAAGTCAGAAAACATAATGCATATTCTATTGAAATAAAATATATACGTATCCTATACTAAAGCGAGGAAAATGCACCTAATATCAAATAGTTCAAGTCAGACTTTGTTTTTGATACTACGATCACATAAAAACATGAACTTTCAGGCTCAATAGCTAAATATTGAATAACCTATTGGCTAATCGACAACAACAACTATGCGGGGGAACTCGCACATGTGGTTCTTGGGGGCTAGTAGGAGCCATCCCATCTCAATAGCGTATATTTGGAGCTCAATATGAAATTTTATTTTCTTGCAAGACCCGTTCGGATAAGGGAAAATTCCAGAGATTGCTTCGAAGTAAGATCCTTGCGTTGACCCTAATGTCTTATAATAAAATTTGTTGGGGGAAGAAATGATTGTCATTTTATAAATTTTTGACTTCTCGATGTAATTTAGCTCCTATTTAGTCCCCACTTCTAAAATTTAGTTTTTCCTCAAATTTATTTTCAATCACATATTTTATAGGATTCATAATTTTAATCAATTTTTCAAACAATATATTTTATCAAATTTTATCGAACTCTACTAAAAATTTGATATTTATCTAAACCACTAGTTAGGAGCAACGTGCAATGCACGTTTGCTTAGTTGATGTTATGTTTATTTGGTTGGGAAGATTTGTCTTGTGAATAAAGATGTTTGTAACTGTTGATGTATTTGATAAATAATTGCACGTGATATATTAAAAGAAGAGCATTAATCGAATGTATGGAATGATTGTATGAATAAACATAGCTCAATAGTTTTTTTGAATGGTGCTTGAGATATTTTTGTTTCTAAGATGATGATCCAGCATTTTCCTCATCTTGCACTGTTTCAACAGAGAAGACATTGAAGTGTTTGTATTTTTTCTCTTTCAGTTTTTCTGGATCTACAAAAAAGTTGAAGGTTCCAGATTTTTTCGGCTAATTTCTCTGCAACACTCTTAACATATGGTTGATTTTCCTGTAAAATAAATTTTGGATAGGTTCACATAATGAATATAAAACCAATTTAAAGATATTTTAAATAACTGTTTGTAATGTAATTGATGTTTTGAAGAAAAAATAAAGAGTTACCTCTCCAACATGTTCCATCAATTCTGCTGCTGAACAACCAAGTGTCTGTTCTGCTACCTCACCAAACAAAATAGCAGCAATCTTTCCAGTGTTGTCGTCCAGTTCAACATATGCTCTAGCACTTTAAATTCGTCGAATATATTAATTGGAATTGGAATGTCGTTAAATTATAAATGAAATAAGACATCAATTTTGAACGTAAATTGTAAGATACACACCGTAGTTTGCTGATCCCTTGGGTCTTGCAATATATACAAACGAAGGTTTCATTGTATTTATATCCAGTTCCTCTATTACAGGCAACACAATCACATTTATTTTCGCCTTTATCCAGATTTTTTCTTTCTATATTAAATCATAATGAATTTTTAGAATGAATGTTTGCGTAAATGTTATGGTGAATTACCAATGAAATAATATTTACCTGTGTGGGTTGTAAACTCGTAATAAAATCTGCAATATCGCAAAGTTTCACAATTTCCCGAATTCCAACAGATGAATGTGGTGTAGATGTGTATGTGAAGGATCTTGCAATGATAGTTTTGATTATCGAATCATTGTTCTCCGCCCTTAAAATTCAGAAAAGAATAATAATGCAAGGAAATGAAATATACATGTAAATTGCATACATCACATAATTATGTCTAATATTAATGCATTAATATGTAATTTTTAATTGACGAGAATTACCATTGCTTCATTGCAGATGCCTGAGGAAGAAGAGGATTGATTATAAAGGCACTTGTCAGACGTGATGAAAGAGACAATCCTTTGTTGAAATTGAGATTGATTTTAGTGCAAGTATATGCAGTATGGAAAAATATGTAACATTTGTTATTATTATAAATACCGTTATATCAGCCAACGGATATTTTTGTTCCAAGTATTATAGGCTTCTCTTCAATAATATCTGATTTTTTCTGACATTCGTCTTCGACAAATTGACCCCACATGGTCAAATATATGGGGTTCAAGCTACGAAATTGAAATTATTAAAAGAATTAATAAAGTATTCCTGAATTAATATAGGAATTAGAATTTGAAGGGAATGAGAAGTTATAAGAATTTTTTACCTTTCATCGATAATATATATCTCTTGAATTGTTGTTGTTCCAAATGTTGTCGTTACCTCTTTAGTTGGCTTTATTTTTATTGCAACAGCTAAAATAGCTGAATATTTAAATATGAAATGTTAATTTATATTGATAATAAATTTGTAAAAAAATTGAAATGAAATTACCTGTTTCTTCAATCGACCCTCTATGAGTCTCTAAATCCTTGAGTGGGAAGATCTCGTATTTCGGTGCATCTATTTGCTGATCATTCGGTGGAACATCTTCTATTATTGTTTTTGAGTTCAGAGTCCACTGATATTTATATTCTCCAATTTTGTACTTCGGATCCACTGGTTTGACATATGCATTGATGATATAATATGAGTGTAAAATTTTTAAGGTGTCGGTCCGGGGGTTAATATCAGAGCCAAACATTGCCGCCTGCACTTGATTTCCCTGTACAAAGAATAAAAGTAATTGTGATTAATAGTGTATTATATAAAGTTATGTGGATTTTTTTTGTATTGTTTTTTTTAAATAATTTATGTATGATTTATTTATTTTTACACAAAATATGTTGTAAAAAGAGAGTTAAATTAATACAACGTAGTTAATGTTTTTTATATGATATGATATAATTTAAGAGCCTCTAATTTGAAAGGATATTGATTATTGTAAACAAAATATAGGGTAACGAATATCATACATGTTGATCAATTAATGTCAAATTTTGGTACTTCACCGTTGTGCGTGGGCTTGTTCACTTATGTGACTTCTCCGCAACGATCATCTTAATCTTCCAGTTTTTTGTATTCGGAGTGATATCCTTTATTGATGTGTGCACCGTCCACATTTTTTCTTTTTTCTGATAAAGAAATATCAGATGCGTAAGTGTAACAGATCTTAGTTTAAATTCATAAATGACTAAAACAATTGATGAAGACTCTGAAATAAATTACTGAATATTAGACATATGGAGGAAAATATTATAATACACAATAAATCAAAAGTATACAATTAAATATAGTTACCTGAATAACATTAATTGAAACATGATAATGTAAGCAATTCTGTGTACACAATATTTTTCGTGGTGTTGTTTTCACGTTGTTCAGTGGACAGTGATTGTATTAGAATCCTCACTGTAGATGTTGTCTTTGCCCTTGATAAAGCCACATATAATTGACCATGTGAAAAAATTGGTTGAGGTAAATAAATCGCAACATAATCCAATGTCTGCCCTTGTGACTTATTTATAGTCATTGCAAAACTTAATCTTATGGGGAACTGAGTTCATTTGAATGGGAAACCATTATTTTCTTCAACATTTGGTAGGAATGGTATCCTTGGAATGAACACTCTTTTTCCAATATGGTGTCCAACTGCAATTTCTGCATCTATGACATTTCGATCAAAAGCCCGACAAATCAAATGGGTTCCATTGCATAGTCCTTCTGAAGGATTAATGTTTCTAAGCAGTATGATGGGACAGTTTTTCTTTAGTAATAATTCATGTGGCGGAAGTCCGTTTGAGGTTAGAGTATTTAAGAAATCTTCCATAACTGATTGTTCAGATGCATCTGTTGTCTCATCGAAACTGTAATATCGATGTATTTCTCCTGGGAACCTATGAATCAGCAATGCATTTATTTCATCAGCATAACCGTTCTTCGGTGTTAATATGGCCCGATTCATCATAGATGAAATATTTATTGAATATCCATGAACATCGTGGAAAACATCTTCTATCAAATGATCTAAAGAAGTGCTATCATCATCATAGGGAACAAACATCCTGTTTGGTATTTTAATCGTTTCATCGATTGTGTTCGGCGGCATTCCGTTTCCTGTTTGTAATACATAATCTGAAAAATATGGATCTAGTCTTGCTCGCATATTTTGTTTTAATCGGAACTTAATCAATGTAGGCCACAAATACGAATAAATCAAACTGGAATTTACCTGTTCTTGTCTTGTTCCTTTACGAACGACAGGCAAAACCTGTCGAAAATCTCCACTGAAAACAACGACCTTGCTACCGAATGTTAGATCTGAATCGTTGATATCTCGTAACATTTTATCTAATGCTTCTATGTGTTGTTTTCTCATCATTGGAGCCTCATCCCAAATTATTAATTTTGTCGCACGTAGTAGGTTTGCCAGTGCACTTTGTTTGCTGACACAACACGTACTTCTTTCGTCAGTATCAAGTGAAAGCTTAAAGCATGAGTGTGCCGTTCGACCTCTCGGAAGAATTGATGCAGCAACACTTGATGAAGCAGTTGCAAGTGCTACTAATTTTCTTGATCGTACTGTTGCGAGAAGTGCTTTGTACAAGAATGTTTTCCCCATCCCACCTGGGCCATCTACAAAGAATGCTGCATTTTGGTTTGCAAATACTTTTTCCAGTACTGCATTATAGGCATGTTGTTGTTCACTATTAAGAGATTGTGATGCAGCGATATCCTCTTTTGGAATTTCAACAGCCAATTCGTCATCGATTTCTCTAGATCTATATTCCTCTTCATCGAAACAAATGTCGTCATCAAGAAGATGGTACGAATTAATGTCTTTCCCCATTGATTCAATTGTAAATGAGATTGACCTCAATACTTTGGTTCTTACATTTGATATAGAATCTTCTGTTGATTTGAAATCAGCTGACATCTCTTGCTCAAAACGTTCCCAAAGCTCCCTCGGATTGGTTGGACTACAATAAACCAATATTGTTGCAAATAACCGTCTCAAAGTTGAAGGCATCTGATATAGAGTCGCTTCGTTTAAACAATCTTCTAAGCTGCTGTCTCTCTGTAGCAACCCATGCATTGTTGCTGCCTCGCGAAATGTTGGGGCCACAACACCATCAACTGTCCTTAGGTCTTCAAATGACAAAGGTCCCCTTACATGGTTTAGCAATATCTGCAGAAAATACCTCTCGCCTTCAAATGGATTTGCGGTAACAATACGGCCTATAACTGTTTTTTTTCCGAGGAGTCCAATTCCTGTTTTGTTGGTTCCAAACATAATATTCCGGAAAATCTTTATACAATAATGTTTTTGCGTTGTCGTCTACTCGATTTAATGCAAAGAACTCTGTTAACATCGATTTTCTAGAACGATCTAAGTTAACAACATTTGTTAGATCGTCATTTGCTCGGAAAGTCACTGGGTGTTGATCCTCCAGATGTAAATGTAAACTGTAGACTGCTGGGTACATTTCATTAATAGTAAAGCCAAATATCCTCTACATAGCTTCAGGGGGAGCAATCCATCGGGCCGATTGGAATTGTTGGATTTCATCAATTTGTTCATTCTGTTGTTCAGAAATCAAGTTGAAAGCAACACGGTCATGTCCTTTATAAACGTATTTATAAAGATATTTGACTGCTTTTATCGTAGAAAAAATCTCGACATTAATGTGACAGTCAAATGTTGCAAGCAGATTTGGATTATATGGAACAACCCAACGATTATCTAAATTTTTGCCTCTGACTTTGACAACTATTCCATTGTTTGAACGCCTATATATTGGAAAGCAATCATTTCCAACGGTTGTAGCAGATGCGTAATTCTTTGGATAATTACTTTTGCAAAAACCATTTTTTTTCATGCAAACATTTGATGGGTTGAAAACTCCACATGGTCCATGCATTATATGCTTTATAACAGTGTTATGCAAGTGTAAGTTTGCATTTTTATCAGGTATCTCTGCTGATACGATCTCGTCAAAAGATTCTGGCGCATAGACCTTCCAATCCTTTTGTAAGATAATTAAGAAATGCGCATGTGGAAGACCTCTCTTTTGATGCTCAATGACGTAGACATATGCTGAGACTTTACCAAATATTTTCCTCTTGAATAATTGTTCCTTTAATTCTTCTAATTTTGCATGAAAGACTCGAGCAACCAAATCTGGTCGATTCTGACCCTCCTCTTGTGGATTTAGTTCATTTGTAATTTCTTTCCAGTTTGGATTGCACGTCATCGTTAAGAAAATGTCTGATTTTCCGAAGCGTTGAACTAAAGCCATTGCTTCCATATATCTTTTTCTCATGTCTCTTGGACCTCCAATAAATGATGAAGGCAGTATAATCCGTTTTCCAACATTAGAAACGTTTCTTTCCCCAAGCGTAATTGTATCAACAATACCTTGATATAACTTTAATCGAATATGTTGTTGCTGCTTCCTAAAATAATCCAATCTTGACGTCTCGATCTTAACATACATATCTACTACAAATTGTTGCAATAGTCGACCAGAAAGCAGCAGAATTGATCTGGTATTTTCTCTGATTTGCAATTTGTAGCAATAATATTCACGGCATGAAACAGCTGGGTCCTTCCTTCTTCTGTTTAATGCTACAAAAGTTGAATGTGAATGAAAGGTTACTGAGTTGAACGTGCATACTAAATGAAATTTTTGAGTATTAATAATGCAATCTAACCTAGTTGTTCTCTTGCAAGTAATTCTTCTGCGGTCTCTGATTGTTCAGAATTTATTGATTGGTTTGTTTCGTTATATGTAGATCTCCTTCCTCTACTGACCCTTTGAATCCCTTGATGCCAACCAACATCGCCACATGGAAATAACAACGGATATTGCAATGGATCGTAACACCCGAAATAGTACTGAACTATATGACTTCCACCAAAATGGTTAAAGACAGAAATGTCACGTCCTCTTAGTTGATCTTCACCATCATTTTCTACCCATATTGCTGCAACTTGTGAACACGTGGGAGCATTGAATACACGTTGATCTAGGCCAACATCTGATCTTATATGAATTATTCTATTTTCCAAATTTGGAAAATCAACAAGAGAGCGAAAAAAAAAGAATATGGATTGATGCGAAGAATATCGATGAGTTGAGTTACAATTGATGGATCCATTCTGTTTGAATCATAAATGCGATTTTCTAATTCATGTTCTGTACCATAGAAATACAACTGGAGATAAGAAGGACGACCATTTGAAGGAATCAAATCATTGATATAGTGATAGATTTGTCCCTGAGTTCTGAAAGTGTAGATTCCTCTATTTCTCCTGCAAAGATCTTTATCAAATTTCACTCCGAAGGATGTGAAAGCGAACTTGTTATTATAAGTTCGAATGTATGTCCTGAAATGTGCAGATTCATCTGTGTTGCAGGTGAACAACGAATAAAGCTTATCAGGAACATCATTTGTGGCTAAAGAAATTGTTCCATCAGCACAGCAGAAGCCAGTTGTTTCAAGGTGGAATCGCTTTGCTTTACAATGTATGCAGCTGGGTACTAATGGCAGAGAATATGCTTCAAATGGCAATACTTTGATCAATTGTCTAAATCCGATAGAAACGTGATGCGACCCACCTATTTGGTTGAAAAATGAAAATAACGCAACATAAGCAAGCTTGTCACGTTGTTTGAATTATCTGAGTAAGGACATTACTGGTACGTACCAATATTTGATTACTGAATTGAAAGAACCAACTAATTTTACATTTGTTTCTTACCCCTAGAAGGTGTCGGCATATTTGTATCATAGCTCGACTCCTCTCGAACGACATATAGATCCTATTTGTATAATACATTCCAAAATCTCAGAGGAAAATAATAGAATGATGGTTGAATAAGAAATATAGAAAAATGATTGGAGGAGAACCTGCTGGATAAAGAGTTGATTAGAAGATTTGGAGACATTATTTGAGGATGAATTTGTCTCTGAATTAATGACACAGTCTTTGACACCAGGAAGAATACATACTTCAGACACGAATCCTTTTCGACGATATCAATATAAACGCTGGTGTTTCGCTGTATCTTTGATGCCTTTTCAATAACACCAATGTTGTCTGTACATTGGACATCATTATTTGAATATCGAGCAATCGATGTAGTCGTTTGTTCGCCATCGGATGTATCGAAATCATTTATACGAATGGAGTTCCTTTTCGATGCTTTTTGTTCGGCATATCTTTCTCTTCGTTTTCTACGAATCTCCTCCTTTTTCTCTTCTGAAAAATCTCTATATGGGATTCTCATCTTCAAAGAATAGTTCACACGCTTAAATTTGACATAACTTTATATATTTCGTTTGTAATTTTTTTAAAAATTATTTATAAAATCTTACCACTTCTCATTATGTTAATGAAGGAAACGATTGTTTCAACTATTACATACTTTTCTACAGAAGCAAAGATAAAATAAATAAGTCACAGATATTTCATATGCTCAATTAAATAAATAATCACATGATAAAATACTATGAAATTGGAAACTAACAAAAGCATATTTCAATTTCACATTCAAAAAATGTTTCAGAAACTATTTGTCAAACTCAATTCCCTATTATAAGCAACTATCAACTATTTCTCAACTAATTATTTTAAAATATTTCTCTACTAATTTTTAATTTGGATGTTATGATTTTTTTCATTTTTTTATTATTAATTTGTAGGCGGGTCATCAAATTCCTTATGCCACATCATCGATTCGTGTTATCATAATTCATTGGTTGAAAATCCATTCCCACCGAGTTTTACCTCCCCTTTCCAGACTTTGTGTTTGTCTATTTCTGTTGAGGGGCCCTTCTGGATCGTTTGATATGCCTAACGGCGGAACAGTGAAGACACATGTCAGAATAGATGGCTTTGCGGGTTTTGAGTTAGGGTAATTCTATTACCACTACAAATTTTATTAAGTACACCACAATATTGTCATTTACTTGCATTTTCCATTTATTAGAATTTTTAGTCCCATTGGTTGATGGCTTTTACAGTTTCACATAGGTATTTTTCAAGGCGAGTGGAAGTGAATAACGATTAATTCAAAAAGCTTCATAATTACAAATTAATATTTACCCCTACCTATTTCTTGTTTACACTATAATCATCAAATTCATTTTACTTCGGCTGTTGAATTCAAGATTTTGGTTATTCATTTTCCTCAACTTTTTGATGAAAACAGATTTCAATTACAAAAACATTAAATCATTAATTATTTAATTAACAAAAAATTACATCTTTATTAATAAAAAATTAATTCTTAAACAAAACTATTGAATATAAGTCACATAAAACATGCAATTATAATTTAAACTAATTAATGATGGCGAGTTTACCGCAATTTTCGCGAGACCCGTGAAAAGTTCAGCGAACAGAAAAGCTCAATCTCGTATTCGTCCGTACGTTTCGTCTACCCAAAACAGAAAAAAAGTTTCAATTAGTATTTCGAAATTTTAAAGTTTTAAAATGATTGAATAAGATTTAGGGACTTAATTGAAAATTTATTCAAACTGGAAATCGAAAAGTGTAAGGACTGAAATACACTTTTTGAAAATTTGTGCACTAACAGTGGGAAACAACAACTTCAGCAACGGTTTTCTCTAGAACATAAACTTTCGGGCTGAAACAAATACTTCAAACAATAAAAATAAAGCTCAGGGGCTTAATTGAAAATCTATGAAGCTCAAATTGAAAATTTAAGGACTAAAAGTAAAATGTTCTAAATTACGGGACTGACTTCAGAAAAATAGAAACTCCAGGGACAGTTTCACAAATAACAGAAACCTTTGGGACCGAAATCAAACACCTTTTAAAAATTGGGCTTCAGGGGCAATTACACAATAAAAATAAAAATAAAAAAAAAAAACACTCTTCTCTCTCTCCCCAATTATCGAAACAGAGGCAAGGGGAGACGCGACGGAGGGCGCTCCACCGGGTTCGGGTTCCGGCCTCTCCGACGGTATTCCGGCTGAAAAACGGTCGGGTAAGCTAGGTAAGTTCATGGGTCCTCCTGTTTCTTGGTTTTTCAAGCTGTTTGGGGTGGATTTTGGGTGGAAGATGGGTTGCCGAGTTTGTGTGGAATGGCTGTTGGTGTGAATTGGTGTCGATTTTGGGTTGGAAAGTGAAAGATGGTTTCCCGAGTTTGTGTGGAATGGCTGTTGGTGTGAATTTGTGTCGATTTTGGGTTGGAAAGGGTGATTTCGTGGTTCGGTTGAGAATGAATGGTGGTGGTTGCGATTTTGGCTCATTCGCTGGACGTGGATTGCAGTTCGGTTTTCTGCGTGATGGGTGTGGCTGTCGATTTTTGGGTTGGAAATGGTGGTTTCGTGGTTCGGTTGAGGATAAATGGTGGTGGTGGCGATTTTGCCTACTTGGCCAGACGTGGAATACAGGTCGGTTTCCTGCAAATTGTGTTTCTCATCTTTACAATTTGGTGGAATCATCACCTTCTTACTACGCCGAATATCCGTTCCTCAAAATGTCAATTGCTGAAATCTCTGGAATGGAATCATAGGCAATTGTCAACTACGAAATCTCTGGAATGGAACAGGCAATTCTCAGTTACATTACATATACTTCCATTCAACAGCCTCAAGCCTCTTCGGTTCCTAACCGGATATAAGGTAAATGGCTGCCTTAATTGCAACTGTTTTGTTTCATTGCCACTGTTACCGTCCCCTTAGACACCGTTAGGCACTTACTGTTCCGTTTCACATACCCACGCACTTGGAAGAACAATTTCTGTTACTGTTCCGTTTCACACCGTTTCATAGGCACTTATAATATAGAAAGAAACATGGGCCTACTATTCTTTATGTTTCTTCAATTTATACATTTGTTATTGTTATTATGGAATATGCTTTACGTCTTTAACTTGATTAATCCATTGTTTGGTCCCATATTTTTAAAATATATTTTTTCCTCTCTTATTTTCAATCAAATATTTTTTCAATAAAATAATTTTACACGCAAGTTCAAAACTTTTCCTTATTTTTTTAACCACGTATTTTTCATCAAAATACTATTTTGAGATGCATTTTGAGTAAAAAAAAAATAGGGTTCAGACATGCTCTAATCATTTCTAGAGTTCTAATATTAGTTTTAAATTGATATATTCGTGCTGTTGCTCTCAAAGAGCATAATTTTATAAGATAACATATTATAAAAACCCATTATGAAGAGAAAATCTTAAAATAATTTTAATACTACCAAATATCTATTTATTGCTGATTCTAAGGAAGTATATTTATTTGTTGCTAAAGAGTATGACATTTTAATTTCAATAGTCTAGAGAAATATTGAGTGTATTAGTATTTAAAAAATAAATAAATTATTATGCTCTTGAAGCAGTACATGCCTCGAAAATGTTATATCATCTAAAGTCATTAAAACGAATATTGCTAACAAAGAAAGCATTCAACTCATTCCTTGTTAGCATTGATTACTTGGACTCCTTTAGCTAGTTCTTTTATGATTCTACATTTTTTAAAGGTAGTCTTTGAATTTTGGTTCCACCGTCTTTCCCATTCATTTCCTACTACTTTTCCACCTTAGAACGAATCTGTTTCGTGCGGGCTATCGCTAACAATTAAACAAGGGTTCAGACGATTGCGTAAGGAACAAATCTCTCGAGACAAAGTCCCAAAAAGGGGTGCTTTATTAATGAAGATTACAATTGGAAAGAAACAGAATGCCTCCAAGAGACGCAAGCACATGAGTTACTAAGAAGAGATATTTTAAAGTTAACTAAGAAATGAAATTACACATTCTCTGTTGAGAGTGTTTGATTCGAGGTCCCTTCTTCTATGTTTTCTTTTCCTTTTTATACTCCTTTGATAGTTTCTTTGTGAAAAAACTGCCTGGAAACTTCTCGGTGCTCTATAACTACCCACTTTCTTCATGATGGTTGACTTGTCATGGAACTGCCGTCTCTAACTGTTGCCATTACTCTTGTCGTTTAACTGCCTGCAACTGGGATTCTTGAATCGTGGGGTGATATAAGGTTGTTAAATAACCGTTTCAATAACTGCCGCACTGAATAACCATAATACCTTATATTTTCTTAAATCCTAGGCGACTCAAAGGTTTGGACGAGAATGGGATAATCGCTCTGGGCGATAGTAAGGCACTCCGTTCGCTCAGATCCTGGGCATCTTGCAAGTTTGGGCGATGATGGTATTTTGTTCGTGGGCCTTCACTGCATTCCATAATGGTCTTATTTGGGCCTTCATCCTGGATTTCCTAATTGCGCTTCATTTCTTGGACTGTTCAATTTGGGCTACACTTTTTTTATGTCAACAATTACCCCCCAATATGGCAGAATTAATATCAATTATTAATCTTTACCATATTCTTCCTTTGTATTTTCCGACAATATTTGAAATTTTCAAGAATTTCAATCAGTATTTCTGTTTGGTGATAACCTTTCTATAGCCTGAAAAGGTATAACGTTACAAACTCCTGTAAACCCAAAATACATGCCACTTCATCGTGCCATTACCTTCATGTCTTTACATCGTGCGTTTCTATAAAGGTCACTGTTCATCTTCTTACTTCCTCACTACGCTTCTCAAGAATCCTTCACGACGTCTTTACTTTGCATCAAATGACGACTTCACAAACTTCTTCTGATGATTCCTTCAGTTTTGAGGATTTTCAAAACCTTCTTCCTAGGCCATATATAAACTCACACTTTCTTTCACAAGCCACCTTGACCTTCATGAGTTCTATCTAGGTCCGTCATTCAATGATGCTGAATCGGTTGGACGGGCGGTCGTTGGTCAGCTATTTTCTTGCACTGAAGACCCTACTTTTCTGAACTCCCTAGCATTGAAGCCAATCTGCGATAAAGGTATTCGTACTTGGCCAAAAACTGATCCTAGTTTTCGTAGGTGGCATACACGTTTAGTAAATCATGGTCCCACCAAAGTAATTTTTGATCGTGCTAAGATTTTGGACCTATTAGAAATGACCATTTTCCCCCCAACTTATGACCCAGTACTTTTTCCAATCGCCCTGATTTTTTGGTCTTCTGAGTATAATACTTTTGTTTTCCCTCTTGGCCAATGTCTACTCTAAAAGATGTTGGAGCCCTAGTGAATCTTCCGCCCTCTGGCGATACCATCTTTCCTGATATCTTGATTTCCAATGTTACCCCAAAATTTGAAAAGAAACATACTGAATCTTGCTCAGGCATGCAATGCCTTTATACTGCTTCCAATTCTGAGCCTACTCATGCTGAGCGTATAGCCTTCCTTCTGGTCTGGTTTTGTAAATGTGTTTTTTGTGTCCCCAGCCTAAAACCCTCTATAAGTTATTTGCCTCTATTGCTTGAATTAGCGTGTGGCAGGTCTTTTAATTTGTGTTCATTCTTTTTAGCCGCCTTTTATAGAGGCATGACTTCTATCCAATTCCAATTAAAGACTAGTGTGTCTCCCACTGGCAGTGGACCTCTTTGACTTGCTCAATTGTGGCTGAGGGCCTATTTTCCACAACTTGGGGCTCCACCATCTCCTCCTCGAACAGTCAGCTGCTATGGGCTATTTATTCATCAATTGAGCCCTGAGAATATGTTTAGTAGGGACGTTTTTACATTCTTTTATAATTTGAATTCAACGCCTTTCTTTTCCCCTTTTTCTCTTCACCAAGTCCCTCTTTATGTGCGGCCTCCTTCTACTCTAGATGAAGTGCACTTTCTTGCCCATTTGGATTCAATTTTTGGTTGAGAGAGAACTGTTCCATGCCATTGTCACATAGACAAATGCCAAGTCAGGGGTTGAGATATATGCTCCCCAATTTTTTGCTCGCCAACTTGGTTTTGTCCAAATATGACATGTTCCTCCTTGTTATTATAAGAACTTGACAGAGCATTTCCATACTATCAATAAAATTGAGGCACAAGCCATTGATACTCGCAATAATATTTTGGCTAAAGGTTTCTCTTTGGCTCCTTTCAATCCTACTCCTGTCACGCACATCCTTTTTGACCAACTCTGGCCATCTGTGAAGCGCAGGTTGTTCACAATTGATACTAACTGTACCTTCCACTTGTTGGATTGACCAAATACTTCTTCTACTTCTCCTATCCTAGCCAGCCCTGTATTTATTAGGAATCCCACTTCTTCTCCTCAATCACCACTTACTCACGCTAAACGTCCTATTCTTCCACCTGCTTCTCCACCTCTCCAGGCTACTATAGCCAAAGGTACCCCCTGCCGCAAACAGCCAGCTTCAGCTTCTCCAATTTTGTAGGGTGATGATGCTCCTCTCATCCTTAGGAGAAAGGTAATTGAATTTGTTTATTCATGAAACACCATCCTAATAATAAACCATCTCATTCTTTGGCCAGCTTGATGAGCTCTACATATCCCTTCATGCACTTCAGCCATGATCGTTCTGGCTTCTTGCAAACTTACACATTTTAGTAGTATACCATCTGAGCATTTCTTAAATAACTCTTCATATATCAATGCATAATTCAACGAACGCAACTTCATTTTTCTACTACTTTCCTTATTAGGTTCTTTGAAGAACCTTTTAATCTCTACCCTCCAATCTATTGCATCTACATCTTGTATGCAATGAACCATGATCCTTCTTGCCCTCCTTTGTACTACGGGCAATATTACTTCATATTCACAAGTAGATTCCCAATTTAAAGCTTTTGAATAACCTGAGGTCATTTGGGCCAACTCATTTGCTATGTCATTATATGTCCTATTAACACATTGAAGCTCTACTTGGTCAAATTCTTCAAACAATTCTTGGGCGATTTTGTATTGACTTACAATGGAATCACTTTGGCACCTAAAATCACCAATCAATTGGTGAATTACCAATTGAGAATCGCCCCTAATAATCACATTCTTTATTTCCATATCTATCATCAAATCTAAGCCCACAAGTAAGGCTTCATATTTGGCTTGACTGTTGGTACACATCATATCCAAAGTGAACGCGAATTTGTAACAAATCCCTAAAAGATTTATTAATGTTATTCCTACCCCTGCACATTTGGAGGTTTTTGATCCACCGAAATATAAAATCCAAGGTTTAATTCGAATGAATCGATTTCTAATTCAACCTCCTTGGCATGTCAAAGAATGGATGATTGGCCAGAAAGTTAACCAAAGCCTGATTTTTGTCTATCTTGTGGGGTATGTATTGTATTTCGAATTCTGACAATGCTAAAGTCCAAAAGCCTACCCTTTGGTGTAAAATAGGGCGAGAAAACATATATTTCACCAAATTTGCTTTAGAAATTGAATAAACGGTTACATACCGTAAATAAGACCTTAGTTTTGTCGATGTGAAATATAAAGCAAGACATAATTTTTCAATAGCAGAATAATTACATTCACATATTGTTAACTGTCCACTCAAATAGTTAATCGCCATTTTTTTACCAAATTGGTCTTCTTGTGCGACCATCCCAACTATCGATTCTTGTTCAGCTAATACATATACTTTCATTGGCCATCCTCGGATTGGTGACACAACACTGATGGACTTGATAAATATGTTTTTAAGCTTTCAAAAGCCTTTTGATGCTCTTCTTTCCAAACGAATTCGTCCTGATTTTTCAGCTTTAAAAGAGGCAAAAAAGCTTTCGTTTGCCCTACACAATTAGAGATAAAGTGTCTTAAAAAGTTTACTTGGCCTAGAAACCTTTACAATTCTTTTTTGTTGCTGGTGGTTTGGCATCTAAAATGGCATTCGTTTTATTTTTATCAAATTCAATCCCCCTTTTGTGCACTAGAAAACCAAGGAAGTTTCCCGTATTAACATCAAATACACATTTCAAAAGATTCAATTTTAGTTTATATTGTCTCATTCGCTCAAATGAGCATCTTAGTTGCTCAAAATGGTCTTCATCTTTAATGTATTTGACCACTATATCATCTACATACACTTCAACAAACTTGCCTATCATATCATGAAAAATCAAGTTCATCTCTCTTTGATAAATTGCATCCGCATTCTTCAGGCCGAAAGGCATAACTACGCATTCAAAACATCCTAAAGCTCCAGGCCATTTAAATGCAGTTTTGTGTATGTCTTCCTCAGCTATGTAAATTTGATTGTATCCTGAATACCCATCCATAAAGGAATATATTACATGTCCGACAGTCAAGTCTACTAAAGAATCTACCGTAGGCATTGGATATTTACCATTCTTTTTTAATATTGGCACGATATTAGACAACCACTCGACATATGTGGACATTCTAATAAAACCTGCTTTTAACAATCACTCTATTTGTGTCTTAATTTCAGGAAGTACATTAGGGGCAAAACGCCTAGGAGGTTGCTTGTGTGGCTTAAAATTTGGTTTACTTGGCAATATATATTCTACCAAATTTCTATCTAAGCCAGGCATATGTTCATATTCCCAATCAATACAATCCTTATATTATTTTAATAAAGCGAATAATTTATTACTAACCTCTTGATCGAGCATCTGGCTGACAAACGTTGGGAGATCTTCTCCTTCGTCGCCAATATTCACTTTAATCAGAGGGTCTTGTGCTTGAGCGTATCCAGGCCTTGTGATCCTCAATACTTCGTCGTCCATATTCCTTATAGGTACATCCTCTTCTAAACAATCCACCTTGTTGACTTCTCGGCCAATACTCTGCTCCAACTCGAACACTGCTAATTTGTTTCCCAATGCTTTTAATGCTGCTTCTTCTTTCGTCTTGTCTTTACATTCTTTATTGAAAGCCATTAATTTGGCTTTGCAGGTCTGAATATCGGCCATTTGCCCTTGTTGCGACAACTCATTTAAAGTTCTTTGATTAATTTTTTGCCAATCATTGGCTCTTCCAGGGCCACTATATTTTGCCTCATTTGACTGAATATTTCAATAAGCGCATCCATTGAAAACAGCTTTTCACTATGTGTAACAATTTAAGTTTCTTGTCCATATTGGACTACCCTGACAGGTCCATAATTTCCTTCACACATGAATCTTTCCACTGAGTTTGGTTATGGAATAAAGGGTTTATGATCTTCTTGCACCACTTCTATTTCGCCCTTGTCATTCCAAGATACTAGGCATTGGTGGATGCATGAAGGTATACAATGACTCCCATGGATCCAATCCCTTCCTAGTAGCACGTTGTAACTAGTAGGGCCATCTATTACAAAGAAAATAGTAGTTCTAGTAGTTGTTCCTAAAGTTATGACCAGTGGCATAACTCCTTTAACCGAAGTTGCTCTTCCATTGAAACTTGTGAGAATGAAATCCGTTGGAATCATATCACGGATTTCATTCTGGACGGGATGATGTTTGTAGCTGCTCCGTTACCAATGAGTACTTTTGCTACATGTATACTATTGACTAAAGCTTTCACGTACAATGGCCTCCGTTATCATGGCTGGTCTCTTGAAGATAACCTTTTCAGTAGCATCTATTTCTACTTCCTATTTGTCTTCTTTTGAATTGTTTCTTTGTGATAACTCAACATGCAATATGTCACACCGAGCTTCTGTTTCCTGAATTTTATTTCTATTTTTTTCTAATGTTTCTTCTTCAGTTACCCATCCTATAGGGGGAGGCAATATTCTTGGAGGTGACCCATATTTCTCAGAGCGAGACACTCTCCTCTTCCTTTTGAGTGTCCCGTATAACACATAGTAATCAAAGGAATGCCCAGATGGTTCTCCCAACAAGTCTACATCACGAACACCTTTTCGATGTAGTTGTTTCAACAACTATTGCGCGATACTCCCATCTTTCTTCTCTCTACTTCCAAATCAGTTTCTTTTTCGATGTCCATCATACCATCATCCTCTTCTTCATGTATGTCTCCCTAGATGTCTGGCCTTCTTCACATTCCAGCATTCATGCTTCCTCCTCATTATCCTCAATTTCTTCCTCTTTTTCTCTTTGTTTTTGAACTCATTGGCTAATAAATAGTTATTAGCCATGACATGAGGTAACGTACCGAATTGAATAGTGAGGGGTTGCTCGATCTTCTTCATCCTTTTTACCTCGCTCAAACTTTGATTTTCCAGAAGAACTTTCTGGCAGTTCTTCCATTGATTCACCTATACCAGTCTCTTTACTATCCTTAAGAACATTTTGATTAGCCACCTCGAGTAGTTTAGGCACTTTAGGATGCGGTAATCCTTGTTGTTGCTTTATCATTCATCCATAATTCTATTGAAAATACCTTTGTTGGGTTCTAGTCATCTCATTAAAGGGTATCACCCTTTATGCATTATACTGGAATGAATGCCATACATTTAGTTGGCGAGGTTGCGGCTTGAATGTTCTCTCATTATTTATTGGCCTAAACTGCCTCTTAAAAGGCGGTCCTTTATAGAATGATGTACCTCGCCCTCTACTAGGCTGAGCGTTTGGGACAAAATCAGGGCAATGATGCTACTACCATATTCCCGATTTTTCTGTATTTGCACTCACTTCTCCTTTACATGTTGCACACATGATATTTTCGTCTTTTCTGGGCTCTTCCCCTTTGATACGTTCAAAAACGTTGGGATGTGGCCCAAGATCCTCTTCACCATTGTCTATAACCAATTTGAATCTTAGCAACTTGTTTTTGAAACCAGTCGTTACCACGTTTACCCCAAGTGGCCGTGAGAAAGGATTTTCATCCACTGTCATTTTCTTCTTATCTTCGAACGTGATTCGTCCTGATTCAATAGCATCCTGTAACACATAATGAAAGACCAAGAAATTATTAGTCAAATATGACCATGCATTATGCCACTTACAATATTTTTTACCCTTAATTTGTTCAGGGCTCGGTAATTTATGCTTGTCGCTCAATTTTATCTATTTATCATTATACAGTTTGTCAAATATATGGTCAACTTTGGTCACATCGAACGAGAACATCCTAGCCTGTTTATTTTCATCTTTTATAGGCTCATTCTTGCCCAATGCTCTAGGTTTGGCCATTATAGGGCAGGCGCAAGCATTCCATTTAATTAATTCGGCCAAACATACTTCAGTTTGATCATAATATTCATCGTTAATAGTACGACCGTTAAAATTTGGGACTTTATAATAAGTCCCTTTACTAGAATTTTTCATTTGTTCTTCTTCTCTTATCAATCGTTCATACCTAGTCACGTTCGGGCTGAGTTGGAACATGTCAGGAAATTCTCCATCTTGGAATTTCTTCTTCAAATCAAAGCTTAAACAACTTTGAGCGATTTTGACAAATTTCTTCTCAGGTAGAGGTACAAAATATTTGCTTCGACTATTTTAAACCTTTGAAGGAAACTTTCTGCTCATTCGTTTGGCATTTGACATAAATTTGCCAAATCGGCCAAGGTGACTCCAGATTCAATCTTATAAAATTGAGCATGGAACAATTGTTTCAGTTGTTGCCATGTTTAAACAGAGTTTGCTGGAAAATTAATGAACCAAGAGAGAGCTATTCCCGTTAATAAACTAGGTAATAACCTAATTTTATGATAGTCAGTCACTTTACCACTTTACAGTGTGAATCGCCCTATATGTTCTAGAGTAGACACTTCTCCTAAACTAGTGAATAATGAAAATTCTGGCACTTTGTACCCTCTAGGCCATGGATATACTTGATCTACCCAATCAGGATATGGCTTTATATAAGTCGGCCTAATGACAGAACGTACCCCAAAAGCCATTTGATCCTGTACTATCTCCATGATTTGATTCCTCAACATGACGTTAGGATCATATGGAATTCCTACAAGCTGGTTTATTGGTTGATTTGTTTGAGGCCTAACATTTGGTCCTTGGTTGGCAACAAAATTGTCATTGTTTGGGCCATTATTACCGTTAGCCTGAGTTTTTAATCCATCATTAACTCGCGGGACCTTCTATCCATTATGTAGGACATTTCTCTTATATTTGGATTACCCCCAGGTTTGTAATCCCATTACCACCATTCAAGTTTGGCGTTCCATTACCCCCTGATTTGAAGCAGACGGATCGAAGGGTGGTTCTAATCTTTGATTTGGGTTCAAACCAGGAGAATTATGTGGTGAATTATGCCCCACAATCGTCCTGGTTTGAAAGTGGTTTGCAATAGGCACAACTAGCTGACACATTTGGCCTACAAACTTATTCATTATTTCGTTTAATGTATTCAATTGTTTGGCCATGTTGTCATAATGTGCGTTCCCATTTTGGGTAAAACTTTCCATATTATGAACATTTCGTAGATTTACCTATTCAACGACATCCTGTGTAAGTTCCCCAAGCAATGTACCCATGGTTCGAGAACTCAACTCTGTCATTGGCTCGTAGCGACTTTGACTGCTTTGACTCTGTCCTTCTGTTCGTGGAGAGCTTTCCTACTCCTCATATAGCTCGATCACAGATTGGACTATTCCTTGGTTTGCTGGTTCCTTATCAAAATTCTTATGAGACATAATAATTCACTTTTTTGTATCCTCAAACACCAATTGTCCCACTGAGCGTGCCAAATTGTTTCGTGCGGGTTATCGCTAACAATTAAAAAATGGTTCAGACGATTGTGTAAGGAACAAACCTCTCGAGACAAAGTCCCAAAAAGGGGTGCTTTATTGATGAAGATTACAATTGGAAAGAAACAGAATGTCTCCAAGGGGCGCAAGCACACGAGTTACTAAGATGAGATATTTTAAAGTTAACTAAGAAATGAAATTACATATTCTCTGTTGAGAGTGTTTGATTCGGGGTCTCTTCTTCTATGTCTTCTTTTCCTTTTTCTACTCTTTTGATAGTTTCTTTGTGAAAAAATTGCCTGGAAACTACTCGGTGCTCTATAACTACCCATTTTCTTCATGATGGCTGACTTGTCATGGAACTGCTGTCTCTAACTGTTGCTATTACTCTTGTCGTTTAACTGCCCGCAATTGGGATTCTTGGATCGTGGGGTGTGATAAGATTGCTAAATAACCGCTTCAATAACTGCCGTACTAAATAACCAAAATACCTTATATTTGCTTAAATCCTGGGCGACTCAAAGGTTTGGGAAAGAACGGGATCATCTCTCTTGGCGACAGTAAGGTACTCCATTCGCTCAGATCCTGGGCGTCTTGCAAGCTTAGGCAATGATGGCACTTTTTTCGTGGGCCTTCACTATATTCCATAATGGTCCTATTTAGGCATTCATCCTAGATTTCCTAATTGGGCTTCATTCTTTAGACTGTTCAATTTGGGCTACACTTTTTGCATGTCAACAGAATCCTAATAAGCATACTTATAATTTAAAGAATTACAAGATTAATAGTTTTGACGTCTAAATTTTATTACCTTCTTATGAATGTCCTCACTTATAGGTTTTACGCGCTTTACTGCAAAAACCTATAGAGGAAGAAAAACAAAGACAGGGACAACATTATGGGTTGGAGATCAATTCAAATATAATATTTAGGCTTTTATATAGTACTCTAAATTAGAACATGTAGGTAGGGGCGTTGAGAAAAAACCCAACATACGCACAATGAAGCAACAAAAAAAAATTACAATGAAAGAGAAAAATGTCTATTAAACGTTATTCAATAAACTATCTATAATTACTGAAGGAGTCACTACTAGCTGAGAAATATCACAACACAATTCTTCTTACGCTCACAACTTCTCCTTAATCAAATCTAGATCGTCAACGTCTGACGCACACAAGGTCATACTATTATTTTTTCTAACTTCTTTTTATCAATTTCCTCTCTCTAGAATTTTTCAATTTTGGATGCATGTAATTTTTTTTGCCCTAACGATTAGGTGCATCGCATACATTGGAGGAGTTGGAGGAAGATATGCCTTCCAATTGAAAAGGTGGACTAGGCTTCAGGAGGGTAGAGGACTTGGTGGACACTTACTCCATGAAGCTTTGGTGATTGTTTCGATCTCAAAGATCTCTTTAGACTCAGTTCTTACTCGATAAATATTGTTTGGGGACACATTCATCACTTGCAACAGTTCTTCGTTCAACTTTTCCTGCTTGGAAGAAGCTGAAGTTAGTTGAGCCACGAGCGGATCCATACATTGTGTGGTATCTTGGATTTGGCTAGATATTCTTCTCGTATGAATGTTGGATAAGAGGTACTACATTGACATCTTTATTTCCACACATGTTACACACATCTGCGAGAGTGCATGACTTCTTTGATGGCACTGGGTGGGATTTTGGACGATTATTACAAGCTCTTCCACCTCTTATGGCAGAGAAGATTGAAGCTATTCCATTATGTGCAGAGGCTCTAGACCATATAGTTTGGATGAACACATCAAATAGTAACTTTGCTACCAAGTCAGCATCGCAGCTAGTTCGATCGGTAGACAGCCTCAGGGCTCATTTTGCTTACTATTGAACTCCATTCTTCCTACTACAATCTCATGCTTCTGCTGGAGACTACGTCAGGATCTGATTCCAGTAGATGTTACTATACGGAGGCTCATTGGATGTCATATGGCTCTCGATGTTAGTGTCATTTCGAGACTGAGACTATCAATCACCTTTTCACAGGTAGCAGTATCTCCGGCCAAGTATGGCATCATTATGGGTGCATTTTTAAGGTATCTATACATTAGGAGAGAGCATCTTGTAAATATTCCAGAGATGGCGTTATCATCAATATTATGTACGAGGTGGACATATTCACATTATCATTTCTCTTCTGATATTCTGGTTTATATGAACAAAGAAAAATGATGCGAAGTATAGAGAGATCTGCATGGTGTCCATACATATCATCTGTAGAGTTTACCACATAATCTATTTTCTTCACATGGGATGATTGTTTAGAGCTTTACATTGGTAATGGGATTTGAGTCTTTCACCCTTCTTCAAATTTTTATTACTCTTCCTCCCCATCATCACTTGTTTTAGTTGTGTACCACACTCCACCAATAGGATCTTACAAGATCAACACTGACAGATGCGTTAAGGATGGATTTGGAAGTAGTAGGGGCATCATTAGGAACCATATAGGGTAATGCATCATGGCATTTTCATGATCATATGGCCTATTTCTGGTTTTGGAGGCCGAGCTTAGAGCTATACTGGATGGGATTCTACTGGCCAGAGGACTTGGTGTTTCAGCTATTGGGTTGAGTCAGATTCGACTATAGCTATTCACTGTATCATTAGAGATGAAGGACCATGGACGATTCAGAGTATTCTTAGACAGATCAGAGATATCATCTCCTTCGACAGAGACATGGAGCCCCACATCTATAGAGAGGGAAACCAAAATGCAGACTCACTTACTTTAGAAGGTTGGGATCAACACTGCTATCAGGAGTATGGATCACTCGACATACTTCACATATTAGGGCACTTGTACAGATTGACAGACGTGGACTGCCCAACTTTAGAGGTTTATAGATTAATTTTCATTTGCATTTACTTTCTTGTACGGGAAGTAGTACTTTCCCATTTATTGCTTTCCATTTATTTTTTGACATTTGTTACTATGTTGCATTCAGGAGGTTAGGTTTAGGTCCTCCTCCTTTCATGTATATGGGCCATTTTATGATATACATGATTGGAAATCTTTTATCCCCATCGACCTTCCTTGGTGGAGTCTATTCAAATATTGTCTTCTTCTACTATAAGATTTCTTTAATCTTTTCTTTTTTCATTTTGGTTTCGCATAAGAATTCAATTTTCCTTTCCTTAATTGAATTTTAAATTATTAAATTTAGGTTGAACCTAATAGGGACAACTGCATATATAAAATGAAGCCCCTTCAAAGAAATTTTATTATGCTTAGAGATTAACTCTTGGCATCATCATTTACATCTAGATCTTTACACAATCGAATGTTATTTCTATTAAGACTTAAATGTTTCATCTTAAAAGATTAACCTTATTAAGATAAGAAACTGATGAGTGTGTTTAATTCATGGAGTTCATACCATTTGAACATGATAATTAATTAAATTTTATGAGTTTAGAACGTTTTGATATGTGTTTTAGTGTTGTTTTATAGGTTTGATGAGCTGGTGTAAATGGTGCAAAAGTTGGAGAAATAAATTATGCTGGAATGAGCCAAAGAAGAAAATGAGATAGCAAAGTGGCTCCTAGGCACCACCTAAGGAAAAAGTTTACATGAAGATGGCACCCAGGAACCCCAAACCAGTGAAAGAGTTCAATAACTTGACGCCCAGGCGCCGTGACCAGCACGCCACACCTTCAAAGCCTAAGTGCCACCTGCACAACCAGCGTTACACCTAGGTGCCACGTCGTGAATGTTAGGGTTAAATTTTTGGCCCTTTTAAAGCCAAAAACGGCTCCAAATTCGAGATAAACATTAGAGAGGGATAAATACATCTGAAGAGGCACTTTTCAAGGGGTGACACTCTTTGAGAATTAGAGAGAGATCATTGAAGAACAAAAAGAAATCAGAGAGAGAAATCAAGGAAGAAAAACAAGAAATCAAGGGTTGAAGATTGATTTGGACAAGAAGATTATCTTGGTGCAAGAATCATCAACTTCTCTACATATTAATTCAAAACTTAGTGATGTACTCAATAATTTTCCTTTGTTTTTCTCCCTACATGATGAGTAGCAAAATCCTTTTATTAGGACGAATAATATAACTTATTGAGACCTTTTAATTCAATTTTCAAAATTCTAGTTCTTTAACTTCCATGTATTGATTTTATTTATGATTTTAATGCTTGAATTCTTTGGCCAATTATTCATTGATCTTATGAATTTATAACAAGTCGAGAGGTGAGTTATAGATTTAGATCACGTAGTAAAATTCGGGATCTAGTATAAAAATGCCGAGACACCTTTTCTAGTTAATGGTGTTGTTACATGAATTCTTAGAAATTGAATGTGTTTGATTAAGGTGTATCCCTATTCACATAAAGATATGAAATTGACTTAATTAAATAGAATCAATTTGAACTCGGGAGAGGTATATTGAATATGTTAAGAAGAATTCGACTAAACACTACATTATGTTATGAATCTGATTAAAGAATTAAAGGTAATCAATAAATAAATTATATGTCCTAATTATCCATTTATATTTTGAAACCTAATTTGATTTTTATGTGATCCATTAACATTCAAATTGTTAGAAATACTAAGACAACAATGACCATACTCTCGATTATTTTCGTCGAATAGAATTAGAAATAAGAATAAATAATAGTCTCTATGGGAATGATCTCTGGATTCAAAACTTTACTATATTACTTATTCGATATAAATTTAATATTTATTTATTGTTGGATTCATCCTTTGATCGCTACTCTTGCAGTCTGAAAATTGGTACCCATCAATTTGAAGACCCTTGATGTACAATATATCTTCTCAAGTAAAAGAAACTACTTGGCCCTCAAATTTGAAACTGAATTATTTTCACGTAGCACTCGAAAATTGTACTCATCAAGTGCAAATTCTACATCTCTATAACATATTTTTTCTACCCTAATTGCAACTTAATCATCGACTTTCCATCGAAGGAATTGTTCTTGTGCATCACAGATGTAACATTTCTTTCAGGCATTGTAGAAAACATACATTAGTACAAAATTAAATAAAGCATAACCTAACTTTTTTTTTTGGTGGAAGGAGGGCGGTACTCCGAAATTTTATTAATATGTCATTACTTGTGGCGGATGAATACCGTGGTTACAAATGATATCAATGAAAGCAATAAATAAGGAAGTGCTACTTCCCTAACAGTGAAAGTAAAGAATAAAAGGAAAGCAATAAAGAATGAGTACTACTTCCTTTACAAAAAGTTAAAGCAAAACTAAAAGTAAAAGCAAAATACAAATACCTAAACTCTAGTGCTGGGCAAACCATACCTGTTAATCTAAACAAGTGCCCTGATATGTCATGGTAGGTCAGCTGGTCCATAGACCTGGTATCTACGATGATGCCAAACCTCGGTAGCAAGTGCATTTGTAACTTGGTTCCTCTCTCTGAAGATGTGGGAGACCATATCTCTGTCAAATGAAACGATATCTGCAATCTGTTTGAGTATCCCGTGGATAAGCCATGGTCCGCCACCTCTGGTGATGTAATGAATGGCAACAGTCGAATCTGTCTCAATCCAAATATCTGACAAACCAAGATCTCTAGCCATAGTATCCCATCACAAATAGCCCTGAGTTCTGCCTCTAATATCATACATTGTCCATATGAAGCTGAGAAAGCCCTGATACAATTTCCTACGTAGTCCTTGATGATGCCTCCCCCGCTTGCAAACCCATCCTTGACACAACCATCGATGTTGATCTTGACAGATCCAAATGATGGAAAGCACCACCAAACGATGATAGGGGGAGGAGATGGGGGGAGAGTCAAAGAAATACCAAAAAGTGTAGCAAGCTGCATGTCATTACGTCAATGTAACGGTCGGAATAGTCCACCAATATGGAGTCAGGATACCATATGGTAAACTCTCCAGATAATACGTCTTGAGTTCATACATATGTTCATGTGCTTTGCATTATTCTTCTCAGTCCAAAGAAACCAGAAATCAATAGAGGAATAATGATGCGAATGTGTTCAGTCCTAGCGAACTGTCCAGAATACCTCTATTTCAGAAATCTTTGTCTGACATTCTCTCCTGTACTCATAGTGATCTGAAATAAAGCCCCAATATATTTCCAAACGTGATCTGAAGTACTGCTACCAGTAAAAATATGAGTGATGATCTCAATCTCAGTACCGATCTTCCTCTGGATAATGACATCAACTGGTATTAAATCCTGCCATAGTCTCCTACAAAAGAACGAAATGATAGTAGGTATGATAGGGCTCCATAATAGGCGAAATGAATCCTGAATTGGTCTATTAGAGCGGATCAGCTGCCATGCTGATTTAGTATTAAATATACGATCTGATGTGGCCCTCTAGAAAATACTATCCGAGACATCAAGACATAGTGGAATGGTCGCGATCTGCTCTGCCATAGTTGATGGAAGAGCCTGAAGTAATCTCCCAAAATTCCATCCAGTATCTTCGAAAAAGTCCTGCACCCTCCCAGATGTATGCTGTCTGTGTGGAAAAATGGATGCCAATGTAGAATTACCCATCCAACAATCATGCTAAAAGAATATCTGCCCTATCCCAAGGAGCCACACAATATGTGTCTCGGTGCATGGTCCAAATTTCTTCAGTTTCTTCCAAATAGGCGAGGTTGAATAAAGAACTGCTGCAAGCGAAGGATGTGTCCTTCTACAATATTTTTCCAGTAGAACCTGAGCCCAAAGAGAACTCTGAGAACTAAACAACCACCATAGCCTCAATGAAAACTGTATCCACTGTATCCTGTAATCGTCTAAAGCCCAGACCTACCTCGTCAACAGGAAGGCAAATCGCCTTCCAACTTCGCCAATGTAGACGACGCGAATGATTCTTAGAATCCCATAAGAATCGTGTAAATATACTTGCTATCCTTTTCAGAATGACCTTAGGAGGTGAAATAATTTGGAATAGATACAGTGGTATAGAGGAAAGAACAGATCTCAGTAGAGTAATCCTACCACCAGGAGAGAGAAGACGTGAAGCCCATCGAGAAATCCTATTCTTGACCTTCATAATGAGATTATCATACAAAACGCTCATCTTAGCCCCTTTAAACATAGGGACTCCCAAATATGTGAACGATTGTCTCCGATGTGAAAATCTAGTTAAATTCACTAACCTCCGTATCTGAATATCAGATGCCCGCCTAGGCAATATAAGATCACTCTTGTCTCTATGCACCAATTGGCCAGAGACACCCTCGTAATGCTCCAAACAATCGATGACCCTTCTGATAGACTTCTCCTATTCATTGGTAAATATAATCATATCATCAAAAGAAGAAGCAAGATGAGAGACAAGAGTATTACCTCCCTGTCGATACTGCATACTAGGATATGTCAGAAACCTCTGAGTAAGTAATCTAGAAAAGTAATCCGCAGCAATAATAAATAAGGATGGAGAGATAGGATCTCCCTGTCTGAGTCCCCGCGATGAAGAAAAGAAACCACATGGTCGTCCATTTAAAAATACTGAGAATCAACACTCCGATATACAACGTCTGATCCGATCAATCCACAACTGGTCAAAACCAAACGCATCCAGTATAGAATAATTGAATCCCCAATCCATACGATCATATGCTTTAGCCATGTCAAGTTTCAGCATAACATTCCCTCCACGCATTCTATTGTCCAACGTGTGTGGCAGCTCTTGGGTCAACAAAACATTGTCTCCAATAAGTTGACTGGGGACAAATCCACTCTGTTGAGGGGAAATAATATAAGGCAGAAATGAACTCAATCTACTGTTCAACAGCTTTGTGTTAAGTTTATTGAAAGCATAACCTAACTTATTAAGCTGAAATCTTCAAGAAGTAAGTAAATTAATAAAAGAAATAGACAATATTGACGTAAAAACTATATTTAATGTATTAGTGGTATTGAAGTGTCGGGAGCCGGAGATAATGATTTACATAAATTGGGGTTTGGTTATGCTCTAAATTTATCACTTCGGAATGAACTCACTTAATAATCGAGTTCAATTTTTTGTAGTGTTCTTGTTCATATCAAAAGTCTCCTTCAGTTTGTAATTTGTTTAATATGTTTGGTGTTGCTTCCGGATTCAATTAGACTCGGAAAGTCGAGTCCTAAATTGTAGAACGTTCAAATTAATGAATGCGATTTGACTATTACTAAGAGCATCTCAAAGAGTCTATTTAAAAATAAGGCACTCTTTATTTTAAATTTTCAACGGTGATATCAGAGCTGACTTTGTATTTGTTAGTAATTGTTTTTGAATCTTGGAACAATTAATAGTCGATTGTTATTATTTTCTTGTTTATAGCTTTTAAGAAAATTATTTAATTTTCTAATTTTTTTTTTTGAAAATAAAATATATTTTTGGTTAATAAGAGGTCGAAAAGTAGCAACCGATGACAGTACGCTAGGAGTCTGCGCGGGCTAGTTCGGAAGCAAACCGAAGGGAACTAAATACCAATGTGAATATTAGAAATGAAACCATTAATTCCATATCTAACTATGAAATCCAAATGAAGGTTTGGTTTAGTTTGGTCTCGTTCTTTATATTAAAAACTTTAAAAGATAAAGTATTAAACTACTTGTCAGCTTAGAATTTATGAAATAGAGTCAATTAATCACTTATCATTCCTGTAATTTAATTATATAAAAAGTAATTAAAAAAGACAACAAACTAAAATACACTCTAAGACTCAATATCAATTAATAAGGGCATAAAAGGGAGAAATTATAAAACACAATATAAACTGTAAAATCTAGATAAAAAATAAATTATAAATAAAATTCATACAGCAATATTTATTTAAAAAAAATGTATATAGTATTTATAATGTGATTATCTTCCATAATCTTCAAAGAGAATATCTTAATTTTGATGATGGACCATTTTGAAAATAACGAGAAATTTGAGTTCTTACGAAATATTAAACAAAAAATAAACTTTTTGTATTAGTGTTGCATTAACGCTATGAATTTTGTAAAGTATTTATAAATTATTTAGATTTAAATGTTGATTACCCATTAATTTTTACTATAAAAGAAAGAAGAAGAAATGTATGGAAATCGTAATTTTGACATGAAATAATTTTAGAGTCTAGTGATAAAATATAAAATATTTAGTGCATATTTGTGTAATATACCAATAAAAAGAGACTAGAGAATCGAATTCACTATTAATTCTTAAGGCAGTACAAAGAATCGGAGTGAAACTGATCAATTCTCGATGCATAGTCCCAAAATTGATCCAAATAATGAAGGAATCGGAATCAAACCAATCGATTCTATCATGTTTCGATCCGATTTTGAGAAAAATGCCCACCCTACCCCATGTTGTACAGCAATGACGAGCGTCACAACGTATTATAACGTAAAGCTACAGTACGTCATGCTACTGTGCTAGTGGCACACATTATCATTATATGACAGTGACGACGTATAGCCAACAGTCGGCGTCGTCCCCATAGTTTTATATTTAGGGTTTGTGGGTGATTTGGGAGAGGGGTCTCTCTTGTAATTTATGATAATAGGGGCCCCAACTTGCAATTTCCATTCGGGTTAAGTTTGTAATTTTAAAGTAAGGGCATGTTTGAAATTTGAGAAATTGGGAGGCTCTGTTAATAATTTTATAATGGATCAGAATACACTT
The DNA here is from genome assembly GCA_035079005.1 of Fraxinus americana. Classification (NCBI taxonomy): domain Eukaryota; kingdom Viridiplantae; phylum Streptophyta; class Magnoliopsida; order Lamiales; family Oleaceae; genus Fraxinus; species Fraxinus americana. The sequence continues at coordinate 5,804,061 of CM068728.1, read as the reverse complement.
TTGAAAAGAGGTTTCAATGCAATTTTGAAAAAAACATTTAAGTCATTGTTAGATCCCCATTGTTTTTCAATATATATTTTTCTCTTGCTTATTTTCAACTACACATTTTTCAATAAAATAATATAACACGCAACCCAAAAACTTTTTATTTATTTTTAACCACACAATCTCCATCAATATACTATTCGAAAATACATTATGTATAAAAAAAACAGGGCTCAAACATGCTCTAAATTAGATTTTCAAAAGGGTTTGAACTTAAATTCAATTTTGATCCAATTAGAATTCATTTAGAAATCATGTTTTTTAACTTAAATTTAGAAGTTTGACACTAAATTGAATTTTAGTTTGTTCAGTGCTTTATCCTAAATTAAAACGTTAATTCAATTTATCCTAAAATTGTGGAATTAGAGTCGGACTCTAATTTGGTGTTTAATTAGAGTTGGACTCTAATTTACCTAAAAATTGTGGAATTTATTTAGAAATTATGTTTTTATTTTATTTTCATGCATGGAAAGATATGTGACTTTGAAGCAACTATACCGATGTAAAATGGAAGAAAGATCTTGAGTCAGTGCCTATGTACTAAAGATGGTTGACTCATTGAGAAGTGGCTCAATTGAATTCATTGATGTACCACCAGATAAGTGTCGACTTGGTTCTGCTATCTCTGTCAAAAAGCTATTCACAATTTATTAAGAATTTTAATATGAACAACCTCGAGTGCACATTCCTTGAGTTACTAAACACGTTTAAGACTGTTGAGCCCAACATCAAAACATGTAGTGGGCAACTCATGACCATTCATTCCCCTAAGGGTACTATTAACCCTCGAAATATAGTCAGTGAATCAAGATGGTTATTGGCGAGGTGTAGAGTGACGTGGGGGAAAAGAAAGAGCAGAGGACTCGTGTAAAGACTACAAGCCATTCTCCATATACAGCCTGCCAATAAAAGGCACATAGGCAAGTGAATAAAGTATGATTCCTAACCGAATAAGTTATAATATAACAACTAAGGAGCCGCCACATGTTATTCCCTCAAAATGTCTAAGTCACCCCAATGCTTAGAGGGAAACCTATAAATACCTCTCATTTGAAGAATGGGGCATGCAATTCAAATATTTCCATCTCAAATAACTATTTCTATTTTTGTTCAAATTGAAGCATCAAGACTAGTGAATTTAGGAGGTGAAAATCATAGTTAGGTGAGGATTTTCTGATTGTATTTACATTGATATTCAATTGTAATTGTTTCATTAATAAAATTGTTTGATTCAATTCGTACTGTCAACAAATTGCGCCTTCTATAGGAACACTTGGACAAACCACGAAATCTAATCTCGTTTGGGAAAATTCTGAATCTCTGAAAATTCGGGATCATAAGAAGGTAAAGACTTCAAAGGTAGAAGTCAGAGAATGCAGCGACTATCCGCCAGAGAGTGACATCAATCCTAAGTGATAGAGAGAGAAAACGCTGGTAGAAGTGCAGATCAACATTTTTCCTACACAATGTCACTACTTGTGAAAGATAATGTATACTAAATAAACAATTTAAGAGAAGGTCGAAAGCTTGAATGTGTTGACGACAGAGAATGCTTTTGTACAATCGAAAATAGAGAATAATACAAAAATAGTCAAACATGAGGAGTTAGAAGAGAATGAAACTAATCATATCAATAATGTTTTCCATGATAATACCAGCCTACAAGCATCAAAAACCTATAATAGTATGCCAGAAAGGTTGTTCAAGTGGCGTCGAAAGAGTAGGCTTACTAAAAAAAAAATTCCTAAAGAGGTCACTACCAATGATCGAAGGAATAGTTATCATGATCGCCGTCAAGTTGAAAGTCTCTTCAACATCTCCTACAACACTCCTTAAGATGAGAAATATGAAAATCGAACTACTAGCTTATAAGAATTAAATGAGGATGATGAACACCTCCCATACTCTTGGGAAATCAAGGAGAAGCCAATCCCGAACAAATTTATCCATTAGGTCATGGACAAATACAATGGCAAAGGAGATTCGATATATCAGTTGTGTGAATATATAACATAAACGAGACTGAAGAAAACATATCTTGCACTGAAATGCCAAAGTTTCCATCTGACTCTAGATGGATCGGCTAAGAGATGTATAGAAAGTTGCCACTGAGGTCAATTTGAAGCTGGTTGTAGTTAAAGTAAGCCTTCTTATGGGCATTTGCAAGAATTCGAATGGGACAAGCCCTAACTACAAGGTTTTAACGACATCCGGAGTGGATCACTTGTGATACAATTTCAGATGAGAAATATATGGAGGCCTTATAGAACATATTACTTATTGAGACTTCCTTATAACGAGATGTTCACAACAAAAATCCATTCTCCTACCATCAGCTGGTAAGCTTGATCCAAAATGAAATCTAGATTGAAGTTAATAAGATTGAGAACCAGAAGAAAGTCAAGTAAGGGCGAGTTCTCATAGGAAAAGCTTCGACCTATGTGTCCAGACTGTCGAGCATTAGTATTCGTGGCCTTAGCAATCAAAAAAGGAAAGTACATGTGATTTCTTCAGCTCCTTCTCAGATAGCAAGAGAAGCACTTTCGTTCCCTGATAAGGTAAAATTTTGTAAAATTCCTTGTAGAAGGGATCATGACATAGATGAATGCTATGAGGTCATAAGGATGGTGAAATTGAAAGATTAGCAAGGTAGGGTACATGAGGGACCAAACATTCGAAAGCCCCCATACTCAAGTACCAAGGGACGAGGTTGTAAAGGTAGGTCAAGACACACATACTTCTCATGAGCATCAATAGATAATCAGCATTATCGATCTCTAGTAAGATAAATCCACACAATTATCGTACGTCCATATGTTGGTAGAGAAATAGCAAAACGCACAAAAGAACTATGTTCAAGCGGCCAAAAAGGCTACACTGGAGAACTTCTGGATCCAATGCAACCTCCAACTCACATCTCTTCCAATAGTTTTCAATAACGATAATAAGTGGAAAGTCATATATCTCCACTGTGATGCATTGGTAGTGCGAGCTGTAATAGCTCGCAATTTCCTTAGCTGTATGTTAGTGGATACTGGAAGTCTTGTCAATATATTATTTGGAAGTACATGTAGATTAATCATTCTTGGGTATCGATGTCTGAACCACATTATGACTTCATTGGAGACGCTATGATCCCTAAAGGATACATTACCTGTCCGTTGAAGTAGGTGAAGATCCAATTGTATTCCATGGATACATTGACTTCTTAATCATGGATAGTAGGTCCACATATAACGGGATCCTTGGAAGGCCTGGCTTAAAACAACTCAAAGTTGTGACCTCTATCGATTGCCTGTGCTTAAAATTCGAAACATCAAAAGGAGTATCCTGGGTTAATGGTGATCAACCCCTAACGCGTGAATGCTATTTCAGTACTTTAAGAAAAATGGCTCTAATGGCTCCGTTAATCAACCCAATTGTTGAAGGAAACATGCTTGAAAAACTTCTTGCTAGAAAGCAAACATTTGATGCTATAAAAGATGAGTTGAAACCTATTTGCCTATAAAGATAGTAGAAAGTATAGGGAAAAGCATTGTACAACCAAAAAGGGGCCTGAAACGGTTGCAGCAACTCTGCAAATGAGAAGTTGAAAGGCAAGCCTCTTTCCACCTACCATAACATTCAGATTGTTGGCAAGGTTAATCATACGAAGATATCCACATTCAAAGGCGAGACTTTGTCAGCCAAAGGAATGGTGTTTAATGGCAAGAATCTTTTCGCTAACAAAACTATGAGTGAAGGCTAGGATGATCCCACCAGCGAGATGATATAAGGACAAACATCATTCTACCAAGCAAAATGGGATTGGAATCCATCCTTTCAAGTTCATAAATTGTAGAGGGCGAGCTTTTTGTTGCCCTTCATAACAAATTTTCATGACGAGATATATTTAATTACACAGAAAAGTACTCACTGATAAAACTTGTGATTCAGGTTTTTTTAATAATATGTTTTGTTACATGATACAAGATTATATGATTTGCATCTTATGATTTACGTTACAAAGTTATTTAGAATTATACGAAGCATGGCCCGCAGCCAAAGCAAACAAACACGCAAGGCGATATCAGTGCAACATAAAAAATAATTGAATAACGTAATGTGAATTCATGCACAAACTAATAAAAAAACCATAAGAGAACCAAATGGCTTTAAATACATTCCTCTAGATTGAATGAACGTCTTAAAACACAATCAATCATTAAGAAAATAATTAATTTTAGCATATTGGAGTACCTCATTTAGTTTGGTAATTTTTGTTGGAAGAATGTTTCGCCTTTTGATTGAAATTTCTTTAGAGGGCTGAAGCTCACGTTTAGTTCTCTCATTTTTGTGAACTCTACACCAGGTTCAGTCCTGGTCTACGTTTCAAGATGCATGCTTCCTTTAGTACTCGCAAAGTTATCTTTATTGGCGGCAGGTCTTTCAACCAAATACTCGTTTTTCTAGAAAAGGATTTTCAAGAATGTTTTTGTTCTACTTGCCTATAAATATAGTACCATCCTTTCAGGGTTTTGGGGCTTCTTTTTATAGAGCACTGAAATAACATTTTAATACGGCAGCTTGGTTTTCCTCGATAGAGTCCATTCCTTAAGGAATCTGAAATTTCAAGCACAGGTGGTGGATAGAAGTTACAGCTTTCAGTTGTTTCAAAGTGGGTTTCCTAAGATCCCATTGTAAGTAGATTTACTATCTATGATTAAGAAGTTAAGCTTTCAGTTGTTTCAAAGTAGGTTTCCTAATGCAATTGGTTCTTCGTCAAGCTCAACTGTCAATGTAATTTGTCTTCTCAGGATCTAACCATCCCTAGTAAAACCATAAATGGGTTCAGCCATTGGTATCCAAGGGCGATCAACTTGCATTTGGTCAAAAGCACTCCTAAACAAAATATTAACGGAACTACCATTTTCTACCATTATGCGGCTAAGGTCGCTATGAGTTATTACAACCTAAACTACCAATGCATCACAATGGGGATATATAACTTCGTGTTCATCATTACTGTCAAAGGTAACTGGAAGAAAAATAGATTTAGGATTACCTCGAATCCAGAATATCTCCCGTATGGGTTTTCTAGCAGCATGATAGTAGCTTCTTTGTTCACGTGATGTATCTCCACCAATATAGGGGTTTTTGATTATGATGTTGATCTCTTTAATTGGAGGTATAGAGCTAGGAATATTTGCTATAATTAGTTTTGGTTTGCTCTGCCTTGTTCTTCTTTCCCAACCTCATTATCTTGATGTGTAAGGTGGTCTTTTTTCTTCAATTGTTCCCTATGAGTCTCCATATTGACTTTGTAGCTTAATCATTCTCAATACTTCATAACATTCATTTATAAAGTGATCCCTTGAATGGTGAATCATGTAGATTTCGTCTGACTCCCAGGAGAAGGACGTTCTCCTCTTGTAATAGGTACAAGGGTTAAGGATATTGTGTGGACCCTATCCCTAGCTCTACAAAATGAAAATATTGTTGTTTTGGTAATTTAAAAGAGTGCGCGGAGGTTTTATCTTTAGACTTTCCATTCACACTTGCCTTACCTTTTTCAATTGGCGATAGTATCCTACATTTTGATTTTATTCTAGATCAAGTTCACCAACTGATAGTAGGAAATAGGATTTCGGTTCCGAACATCCCGCCAAAAGAGAGTCTCCATTAGCAGACCATTCCATAAGGCATCTCTGGCTTTCTCATTCGATATAGTCTCGCAAGTTATCAATTTGGCATTGAACTGTGCGAAATAACTCTTTAGAGACTCTCTTTCTTCTTACCACATATCATTCAATTGCGTAGTTGGAGCTTGTCCTAGTTTGTTTCCAACGAATGCTCCCAAGAAGGTTTGTTTCAATTGTGGCCACCTTCTAATAGATCCAGCGGTAATTTGCTGTACCATCTTTAATCAATCCATTTAGAGTTAGGTCAAATCCCTAGAACTTCAGCACGAGGTTTGCTTTTTTCAATTTGATCTGTGTCATATACTTGAATATAAGATCTCTTGTCCCATTGTATTTGTCCATTACACGACGAATGAAATTATTTGGGATTGGTACTTTCCTAATTTCCCTATAAAATGGTATACATTCATCGTTATCATCATTTTATATAATCTATATGGACGATCTTCATACTTTTTAATGGGGAATTTATTATATGACACATTATTATAAATTTTAGCTCTCCGATCTCCTTGACGGTAATTTTGAATTGATCTCCTATCATGGAAACGTGACTCATCCATAGACCTTCCTATTATATTTTTATCTTCATACTGCTCCTTCCTTTTCTTTTCTAAATTATCGTTGGTTTTTGAAACTTCTAAACTATTGCTCGTTTTGATTGTTTCTATATATTTTAATTATTATTGTCATCATCGCCAGAATTGTGGTATTAGATAAGAATGTGAGTGCACGTTGAAGACTCTAAAAAAGAATATGTTGTAGTTCATCAGTTGTTAAATATGCTGGTTTTGGGTTAAATCCTAACACTGGACGTGTCACAGCTGATGTACTAGTTTGGGAGGAGTTTCTGAAGGTACAATATTTCATTTTGCAATGAAATTATTAATCATTACTTATTAATAGTATAGTTTATTTTGAACATTGACTATGCATAAAACATATTCCAGTATTTTTTTAGGGCAAAGCAGAATTTGGAAAGTGGAGGACCAAATTTTGTCCTCGTTATGATGATTTGGAAGCTATCTTTGGAAATGATTATGCTACAAGAGATTGCAATGTAACTGGCGATGACAATTTATCCCCCATTCATGGTATGTAAAAGGTTATACATAAAAAATTATATAATTCATATTATATAGAAGATTCTAACAAATTCTTTATTATTATTATTATTATTATTATTATTATTATTATTATTATTATTATTATTATTATTATTATTATTATTATTATTATTATGAAAATGTGAATGAAGTCGTTGGTCAAAATGATGGTACGGATCCAAGCCCAAATCGCTCTCCTAAGCGTAATGTCGAAGGAGGAACTAACAAATTCGACATCGACGTACCCAAACCAATGATAAGAGTCTCATTGCCCTATTGAGCATTGTCGAATCGTCTAAAAAATTGCTAATGCTATGGAGATTCAAGCAACATTAGATACGCTAAACCATATCAATTGACAATTGGTTCTTGAAAAATTACAAGGCATGAAGATAGACAAGCGTGACATAATACAACTCTTGAAAGTATTTCAATCGGATGAGAGTCTAGCTAGAGTATTTATGAGCTTAACAGATGAAGAATTCATGCATGATTTAGTATTTGAGAATCTTGGTCCTGATCCTCCTCTACTACTTTAAGATGACGTGCTTAGATAATTCAACAAACATATGTAAGAGTAGATATCCATGTTAATTTGAATTGCTACTTTCTTATAATAGAGATTTTTGATTTTTTTGTTCTTATGTAAAACGCCAGACAAAATATGATCATTATATATTGAATTAATTATTTGATTATCTGATCATTATTTTTTATTGGAATTAAGAATAATTAATTCCCATGTATGAGTAAAAATCTGAATTGGCGAGGTCGTTTTCCTTATTTGTTATAAATTTTATTATATTCTATAATGTTATCGTCAAAATATGACATCTTTAAAAAAATCATAATCATGGTGTGTATGCAGCTAAATGTTTCATTGGCCACTGAACTTCATATCATGTCACCACTTACTTATTGAACTTCATCAATTATCCCCTTGGCCACTGAACTTTGCTTCATCCAGCTCCATAACTCGCTCAACGACAACCGTTAATAAATGTGCTTACGTGGATGACGAGAAGCCCAACAGGCAATTAAATCCTTCCAAGTGGTGAGTTAAGTGTCAACGCAGCTTCCATGTCAGCAAAATTGCATCCAAACAAGGCTATAACAATAAATATAAACATTTTTTAAGTACGAAATGAAAAGAAACAGACTTGATTCCCCGTATACATCTCCTTCCCAAATCAGACAAATATGTCGAAAACCCTAAGTTCACCTCAAGAACTATCTTCTCCAACATCTCTCAAACCCTAACATCTTGAAATCATTTTTTCCCGAATCTCACACGAAGTCTTCGAAAATCCATTCAATTATTTCAGGTCAATGTTGGTATCCCAAATTAGGTAATACATACTCGATTTCTTATTTTCAAAAATGCAAAAATGGAAATTTAGTGGTTTATAAATTGGTTGACATATCATTAAAAGTCATGTTCTATGGATGTTCTTGATTTTATAACTTCTTGAAGAATAAGTGGATAAATATGATAACTATTCTTAATTTTTTGTGGCTGCAATAGCATATTTTAATGGCATGAAAGAACAAGGGGATTTGTCATGGTTATAGGAAGTCAGGCCACTACCTGTCGGACTGCCGCATGAATAAACAATGCCCATTATACAGTAAGGGAATTGAGAAATGCATGGAGGTTGAAAAGAAGACTACAAACTTAGGTTGGCTATTCATCTGTTGTATGAACTATTGCAGTCATTTCAAGTAGCTCGACGAAGAAAAACTTTGGCAATTTTAGGGTGAATCAAGTGCTACATCGGATGAACTGGAGTTATCAAGTTTGTTGAAGAATATTGCTAAAATAACCAAAGAAAAGGATGTGGATATCTATGTCAAATTTACTTTCACCAATGGAAAAGGAGAAACAAGTAACGGGAAACCTGATGGAGCAGCTTTGTGAAATTGAACGGCTTACGTTTCAATTTTTTTGTAGGCTTCAAAATTAGGAATTAGGAATTATGTTCCAAAAACATGTACAACAAAAGAACCGTGCATATTTCATATGTGTACTATTTTATTTTCCAGCTAAAGTACCCACAAACATGTACACCAAAATGATGTGCATATTTCATGTGTACAAGACAATTTCCAACTAAAGTACCCAAATACATGTACACCAAACTGCTCTGCATATTTTGTCATGTGTACAAGATAATTTCCAGCTACATTACCCAAAAACATGTGCACAAAAAATAAAAAGACGAAACTGCTATCATGTTATTGATCATTGCTAGGCATCTTTCAATTTCGCATATTTCATCCTATGACGTGCTCAAGCCATGGCCCTTCCCAATTTGTCTGATTCCAGTTTTGTCGCGTCATGTCAGTCATCAATGTGTCGTCGAAGTTCACATTTATCATGCAAATTTGATGGTCGTCCATTTGATTACAAACAGTTGCTACTGGTCCGTCTTTAAAACATCCTAGTCGTGATTCATGCTCCACCATGAGCATCGACATGAATTGGAAAGCTTCATCTTCCACAGTATCTTGGCCTAATGAAGTGGATATCTATTTTTGTGCAACCATTTTACCTTATGCATAAACCACATTCAATTATTAGTCACGCTTTCCAACCAACATGTAAGAAGTATCAAAATTGAATTTGACATATACTTACTCAGGCATCCATAGCTGTGTTGCATCTGGTTCCAGCCGGTTCCAACTCTCCTTCAAACCAATCTAGTTAGAAGACAAGTAGCATTATACCATGTGAAAGTACATTACAAAATAGAATATATTCCAGATTATGAGATAAAAAAAAGGAAAAATGCTAATACTTATATCATACGGTGCATCTTTTTACGAATGATATCGCTTGTTGTGACCGCGTAAGCCGCAAGTTGAGCATGTCATCTGCAATTGTCCCGTTCTCCGAACGTAGGTTTTTTCTTTTGAATGTACTATTACCTCTTCATCTACTCCTTTCCTCCTATTTACTTGTCTCCATCCATTTTGCGAGGTTGTCCATGATGGTGGAGTAATAGCAAGCATATCCAACTGTGGCTATAATCATATACCATTAATCAGGTTCATGATACTACTATAGCACCTCAGATATGTCTCTATTGTGTAGTAATTATCAACGAATTCTTCGGGATCATTTCTGTATTCTCTCATAACATCACAGCATGCATACAAGGAATGCATGTAAGTTCCCACTATCTACATGTACAAGATCTCTTTTGTAGATTGACAACATATGTCTCAAAGCTGCAATCAACTTGCCATTTTGGCCCATCAGACAAGTGCAATGAGCATTCGGGGGATTTCTCAGCAATCTTATCCATTTTTTTCTTAATCTTCGGACACGAACGTCCTATACACCTTATCATCATGTCTCGACTCTTCCAAATCCTAGTCATGAAGATTAATTGAAGTGATGTAAGCATTGATAGAATCATCTTCACCCTTTCACTACGCAAAGTCTTATTGAACACTTCGCATAAATTAATTATTTAGTAATATGTCTCTCTTTGAGTGAACCGAGAAATGTGATCTACTCCATTCTTGTAGGTGACTATCCATAAGCCAATTGTATCCCTCCTTGCTAAGTTGACGAATTTGTAGCATCCAATGTTTGTAGTCAGCAACGGTGGTCGCCTTGGCAGCATGCCATAAGTAATTTTTAAGAATTTTTTACTTGAACCCAGCATTGAAAAAGTTCATGTACATATGTCGTACAGAATCTATGCTTAGCCTCAGGAAACAATTCAACTATCACATTTTGTAGACCCTTGTGCAGGTTCGTCATCAAAATCCAACTTGTCCCATGTCTAATTTTAATATCTTCCGGAAGATTGATCAAAAACCATTGCCATGTTGGTGTTAACATGATCCATCTAAAACAACCCCTTAAGTAACAACCACCAACTCCAACCACATTCCTACAACTATTCCTGAAACCAATCTTACAACAACTAAAGCATATATACATGCCCTGGAAAACCTATTCATGTATACTATAATGATCGTCAAGCCTGCATTTGTACGTAGTACCTCGGCTGTATAAGAGTGCAACCACAAAATCTACTCTTGAAAAGTTTCGACCAAAACTTCTTTGGCATACCTCCGCATCTTCCATGCCACATATTCCTACTAATATATGTGTACAGACCCTTCTTCACGTTGTCATAATAAGCTCGGTCTTCCAGTTGGAGTCCGCTTTAAACCCTTCAATATATCTATTACATTGGTCCCGACTACAAGTATGCTCAGAGGTGTAAGATTTCACTTGCAACCTCTCCGAAGCATCCATCTTTGAAGACCAACCATTTACATCCCAGTTTGCAAACGGCCTGTGCCCTACTTTGCTCATTTGCCTTGAACTTTACGTTATACACATTTAACACACTGTAGGCCCTAACTGTTTCTCAGAACTCTGAAGCAAAACTAAAAATTTGGCCCACCTCAAACTGGGGATCCTTCATGTCCGAATCGAATGAAAATTCAAGAAATTATGCCCACCATCCTCATCGGATGAATATTGGAACAGTAGTTCCTCTGACGACGGTACTTCCAAATCATCTACCTCGATATCATTCACATTATCCTGTTCATCTGAAACTTGATCTTCAAAGCCAACCAACCCCATTTCAAGCCCATCGATTACGTTTCTATCATATTCCATGTTGTCTCGATTAGACTCAAAATCTTTATCAGAATCCACGAAGCCTAGATCTTCCACATACTCTGTCATAAAATTAGAACATGTTAACATTTGGTCAGTAACACATGAAGAAGAAAATATTCAATTTTTACATTCGAGGTGTACTGATATTTCACGCCTCAAACATAAAGGGATAAATGAATGGAAAGAGTGAGCATGCATAGTTATCAAAAATACAAAACTAAAAAGCATACATATTGAACTTAAAGTTTGACAGAATTAATGTTAACTAGTGTTTTCACATCAATAAAACATTTCAGCTTCTTTTCCAATTCAGTTTTTACACATTCAATTTATCAGTTGCATTTATTCCATGATAAAAAAAAATGCAGTCAAACTGATATGATTCGGGATAGGCAATCACTTGGTCGAGTTTTGGAGTCCAAATTGAAAAAGTTGACAAGTCAAGGTTCAAGTTTCGTGCAGGGCTCGGGAGCTGAAATGAGTTGGATTTAAGGTTTGGAAGATATTTGGAAAGAAAACGAGTGGTGTGGATTAAAATTGGCATAACTTTCAGATCGGGTGTCGGATTTTACCCCATGAGTACATTTCGGAATCGTCATGAAATTTTGTACAAGTCTACATAGGCATATGGTAGTTTTGGGTTTTTAGTCACACAGAAACATGGCATAAAGTTGGACGCGAATTTGGCAATTTTTGGCAATTTCCTAGTTTAATTAGAATTCTACATTTTTACCATCTTTTACAATATTAGAATTATATTTTCGTGTAAATAGGGTTTTTTTTTAGGTTCCATATAAATAGGATCTTTATTTCATTGTAAGATTAAGACTTTTGATAATGAATTAACAAGATTTTTTTCTCCTTTGGTTCTTGAATGAACTACCGAACTTATCAAATATATTTTTATATTTGTGGTGTTCAACCCTTATAACTTATCAAATGATTAGGCATCCTTTGTGGCATTCGAAAAATCATGGTTCTTGTTTCTGCACATCAACGGGTCTAGGGTTTAATATACCTTAGTTCTTGGTTCGTGAGGCTCGGGTCAGGATTGTAACGTCTACAACTTGAATTTGGATTTTCCCGGTGTTTCAGACTAATTTCACGATTTACACGCTGATCCCGTTCCCGGGTTTACGTCATTTGGTATCAGAGCTTGGGCTCCATATTCAGGTTCTATCATTTTTGTTCTTTTGAGTCTTTTGTTTTTTTTCTTCGCGTTAGTCGTAAATTTTGAGTGTTTAATCTAAAAAATTCCAAAAAATGAGTCAAAGTTATTTTTGGAGCTAATCTAGCATCCAAATCAACTTCCGTTTGTTTCGTTGATATCGTAGTCAGTTTTTGAGTTTACAAAAAAAAATGTTCACTATTCACGTCGTCACTATAATTTTTTTTTTACTTGATTTATTTGGGAAGTTGATACTATCATATTATCTATCTAAAATCTATTTATATTCATTCCAATCCAAAAATTCAAGAACCTCTTTCTTGAATTTAAATATCACTAATCCAATTGTTCAATTCTTTTCTTGAGTCTTCTTGATTACACCTACGTAAATGATGTATGATGATTGAAGATTTATTTTTCAAACTCGATGTTTTTTGGGTAGTACGATATGCAGTCTGGCTATTGATAAATAGTACATATCAGATTTGGCTAGTATCACGATGGTGGAAAAATTGGGATTAACTTTGCAACAACACTCTAGATCTTATAGGATGACTTGGTTGAAGGAGTGTAGGAAGGTAGATGTGACCAAGGGGGTTTTATTGAATGTCACCATTGGGAGATATAGTGATGAAGTTTGGTGTGATGTAGTTCTATTAAAATCTTTTTATATCTTGTTTGGGAGACTTTGGAGGTATGAAAGGAAGGCTATTTATGATATGGAGAGGAACGGGTATAGGTTTCTTCAGGACGGGGTAAAAATCATTCTGGTTGGGTTGACATAAGAACAATCTTTTGCAGACCGATGAAAGGTGAGAGGTGAGGCAGAGCAGGAAAAGAAACAGAGTGAGATGACCACACCTAAGGAAAACACCGAAGTTGAATTGTAGGAGGAGTTCGAAATGAGGAAGTTGAGATGGAGGATGGTGGATTGAAAAATGCAGCTGATATTGGGGAGATTGAACCAATTAATGAGCCAGAGCACGAGCAGACTGATACAAAAATTTTAGAGATGGTTCAGCAAGAGAGTGAGCAAATAATGGCAGAATATATTGTGCAAATGGTTGAAAATGTTTGGGGAATAAAGAGCAGAATTCCATTATTAAGCATAATATGGTGGAGACGATGCATTATGAGTACGATGACCCATATCTCATTGAGGGGAAAGCTAACAAATTCAACCGTGTTTTGCTTAATTATTTTTTTCAGGTGGATCGTTGTACATGGGAGATCATACAACAACATCTATGGGTGATTGTGTTTTTCCTGTAATACATCCATAGCTACAAAATGGATGGGTACTATGTATTGATCATATGCCATGGAAGAAAAAAATTTCCATTTGATCCGGGAGGTGCAGTGATGAGTTGTGTAGTAGGTTGGTTATCCCCTACGCGATCACAATGCACGAATTCGAGGAAGAATCCTTTCGAAGAGAGAGGGGATGATATGGTTCGGGATAGGCAATCACTTGGTCGAATTTTGGAGTCCAAATTGAAAAAGTTGACAAGCCAATGTTCAAGTTTCGTGAAGCGCTTAGGAGCCGAAACGAGTTGGATTCAAGGTTTGGAAGATATTTGGAAAGAAAACGAGTGTCGTAGATTAAAATGGGCATAACTTTCAGATCGGGTGTCGAATTTTCATCCATGAGTACATTCCAGAATCGTCATGAAATTCTACACAAGTTTACATGGGCGCATGGTACTTTTGGGTTTTCGATTGCACACAAACATGGCATAAAGTTGGACGCGGACTTGGCAATTTTTGGCAGTTTCCTAGTTTAATTAGAATTCCATATTTTTAGCATCTTTTACAATATTAGAATTATATTTTCGTACAATTAGGGTTTTTTTTTGAGGTTTCATATAAATATGATCTTTATTTAATTGTAATATTAAGATTTTTGATAACAAATTAACAAGATTTTTCTCTCCCTTAGTTCTTGAATGACCTACCGAACTTATCAAATATATTTTTATATTTGTGGCGTTCAACCCTTAGAACTTATTAAAGGATTAGGCACCCTTTGTGGTGTTCGCAAAATCATGGTTCTTGTTTCCGCACATCAACGGGTCTACAGTTTAATATACCTTAGGTTCTTGGTTCGTGAGACTCGAGTCAGGATTTTATTGTCTACAGCCTGAATTTGGGCTTTCTCGGCGTTTCAGACTAATTTCGCGATTTCCACGCTAATCCCGTTCTCGGGTTCGCGTCACAAACATGATAAAAAAATACATAAACTGATTTTTTTTCATTTGAATGTTCTCAGAACCTGAGCACACCAATTCCCATTGAGAAAGCAAGCAATAAATGTAAGGAGCATCATAAAAATGAGTTATGTATCTCAACATTCAAAAATAGAGGCAGATATTAAATCGGTCAAATAAGCCCACCAACATTGTGAAATTACCTTCATTTGATACTTCCACACGCACAACTTCGAGAATGTAGCACAATAATAGAGTTTTTTTTTTTTTCAAATACTTCGCAACTTGATATTTGGGCGCTACGGTTCTTAAGTGAAGTTGGGGATCATAACTGAGAGCAATGGTCGAATGTTTTTTTCACATCATTCGTGAATCATCGATTTCAGGGGTATTAGGGTTCTTGAAGTGAAGTTGGGGATCAAATGATTTGGGGAAGATGCTGCATAAGGTTTTTTGCAATTTGGGTTGGGAGAGAATATTCATCTAACTTGCATGATTGGGATAAGTTGGAGGCCAATTTAATGTTAAGTTGTGTATAATGAAGGTGAAGTCGTGTGTGGTGAAAACTTGTTTGGATGCAATTTTGCTGACGTAGAATTTGTGTTGGCACTTGACTCACCACTTCGAAAGATTTAACTGACCAGCTGTGCTTGTGTCGTCTACATAAGCATGTCTATTAACGATTGCCATTGGGTGAGTGATGGAGATGGACGGAGTAAAGGTCAATGGCAAACAGGACATTCGATGAAGTTCAATGAGTAAGTCGTGATATGGTATAAAATTCTATTGCCAATGAAATATTTAACTTGTATGCATGCAATATTATTTAATTGTGAAGACACCATGGTTTAGTACTTCTAAAAATTGATTGACTAATTTTCATGGAAAAAGTGACAATTTCCATGGAAACTAGGGCTCAACATGGTCCGATTTGATTCAATTTTGTAGAGAACTGAACCGAAATTTTTGGGTATTTAGTAAGTGGAACCATCGGGTCCAAATTTAATTATGGAACCGTTCGGGTTCGGTTCTGTTCGATTCGGTTCGATTCCCAGGTTCCGTACAATAAATAATTTTTTTATATCTACAACAACGCTACATTGATTCGACAATAACATGTTTAATCTTTACTCTTACAAAATAACGTAATCCAATCTGATGATATCTTTTGCACATTTTTTTGTTAAGTTCTTCATAGATATGACAGTTAAAATCACAAGAAGATGAAGATAGTGAATTCACAATAATAGAATGACAAAAACGATACTACGGTAGAATAAGAGATTTGGGTAAAATTTAGATCAATTTGATTAAATTGGACTTGGCTGAAAATTGAAAATAGTAAAATTATTTTTTAGGTTTGAGCTAAATTAATTAGTTAGCAAATTCAATTAAAAAAATAAAATAATTTGATTTATTTAAAATAAAAAAATTTAAAAAATTAGGAAGATTCGGATATTCAATTCTAAGTTTAGAACCGAGAATCGAATCAAATCCATCGATTTTTGATTTAGATATCCGTTTGGATATTTAATTTAAGAAAAACAGCCCGGTTCAAGTCCGGTTCGGTTCAATTCGGTTAAGGAGTTTTGTCCAGTTGGAAGAAATAACTATTTTCATGTAAAGTAATGGCTATCAAACACCAAAAAATGAAAAATTACAACATTTTGTAGTTTGAAAATTAAGTTAATCAAACGCATGTAATTAACAATTTCCATGCAAATAATTTTTAGGGAATTGAATTAACTAGAAAATATTTTCTTTTCATACAATTTTCATTCTTGCAATCAAACGCATCCTAATTTTTCTAACAACGCGATAATGATAAAACTATTAGTGATTAAATGATTCATAAAATACCTCAATGGCCAACTTAGATCTTGTTTGGCCCCCCCCCATTTCAAAGAAATTATAAATTTTGGAATAATAATTAATGGTAGAATGTTTAGTTGAAAAATAATAAAAATTTTTAGATTTGTGTGTAATATTATTTTATTTGAAAAATGTGTGGTTAAAATTAAGAAAGAAGAAAATGTAAAAAAAATTAATGGAAGCCAAACACTAGCTTATAATTTTTCACGAACTTCGAGGACTAATGGTGAAATTCACTTGTTTCATTTGGTTAATAGCCTTTTGTCAAGGACATTACCTAATTCTCCATACAGAAAAATGGCAGCAATCTCCTCCTGTATCCGGTCCCTCTCTAAACCATCTGAACTTCACAGCTCCTCCTCGCCAACCGCTAAAACCCTATCAATTTTCAATTTTTTACCCGTCTCACTACCTCGACGCCACTTTAAACTCACTATGCAGTTTCTTCTGAAACCACCCCCAGTCTCTTCTCTCTTCATTAAACCGCCCAAACCCCTCCAACACAATTTCTGCGGCAATGCAATAAAATGCCTTTTCACAGGCATAGTTGAAGAATTGGGCACTGTTAAAAATCTGGGCTTTGACCAAACTAATAGTTTCACCATGAAGATCCAGGCAAAGGTCATGCTTGAAGATATTCACTTGGGCGATAGCATCTCGATCAATGGAACTTGCTTGACAGTTACAGAATTCGACACTGTTTTATCCGAATTCTGTGTTGGGTTATCCCCCGAGACTCTAAGAAAGACTTCTTTAAGTGAATTGGAAAGTGGGTCTTTGGTCAATTTGGAGAGGGCTTTGAGCCCTAGTACTAGAATGGGGGGTCATTTTGTGCAGGGGCACGTGGATGGGACCGGGGAAATTGTGGAGATGGTGCCAGAGGGCGATTCTTTGTGGGTTAAGGTGAAGGTTGGGAGTGAGTTGTTGAAGTACATTGTACCTAAGGGGTTTATTGCTATAGATGGGACTAGCTTGACTGTGGTGGATGTGTTTGATGATGAGGAGTGTTTTAATTTTATGTTGGTGGCATATACACAGCAGAAAGTGGTGATCCCTTTGAAAAAGGTTGGGCAGAAGGTTAATTTAGAAGTCGATATTTTGGGAAAATATGTGGAGAGGCTGCTGAGTAGTGGATTTGTTGATTCTATCAAATCTTCGTGACTTGGGGAGGTGAAGGTACTTTCTTCCTGTGTTTTTTGTTTCGCTTGTATTCATTTTATGTATTGTTGTATTGCTACATTTTGGAATCGGATTTGGAACTTCTATTCAACTGATTATATAAATGAGAATAATTTGAAGTAATAATACATTATGTGGTTGTTTAATTCTGATTGAAATATTCCATTTGTTTGTTGGGGAATACACATTGAAATTTCTGTAGTGAATAATGTGATATTTCTTTCACCTGGTTGGAGCATGTCTACCCAGCTTGTTATGGGAGTTTATGTGGAATATGGATATTAGGTGAACATTACAATTTGGTTACGTGGTTACTAATTATATTTATCTATATTGTGTTTGTTTTAGAAGTTACACTGTTAAATTTTTTTTATTATGGATTTTTAAGATGGTAAATGGTTTATTATGAGCATATTTTTGTGTTCTTATATTCTTTTGAATAATTTTCTAAAGACTTGTGCCACAAAATGCATCAATACTCGATTGATCCTTTCTAAACATTGAATGGAAAGAAGTGTTCATACTGAAAGGGACATAACTGCTATGAGTTGTGTTTATAGGCTTTATTAGGGCTAAGGTTTTTATATTGATGGAGCCAATAGTGGCCAAACTAAAATGGTGGATCTATCACCTGTTCATTTGTATGGGCAAGTGGGAGAATGATGGTCGTGTCTAACTTAACATGTTCCACTTATACTTATTTTTTTGTTAAAATGTTAAGGCGATTATTAAGTCTAACATATAAGTGTAACGATGAGTTAACTTACTCCTCTTATGCCTTAGCTCATAACCATTTTAAAAAAAATGACAAAAAGAAAAAAAAAAAAGAGTTTTGCTTTCTCCACTGCTGCTGGAACTGTCCACTGGTAAGCATAATGCTTTTTAACTGTATTTATTTTGTTTATTGTTCTTAGTTATGCCCAAAATTTAAAAAAAAAAAATGTAGGCACCTTTTCCTTCATTGTTGTTGTTTCATGTCGAAATTGTAGCAGCCCAGTTTGGGCTTGCCAAACCTAACTGCATCATTTAATCCCATTTGCTCACCTTCCCTTATACAGCCCTACCCATCTGACCTTCGGCCGAAAATATAACAAACCACAGCTTTATCTAAACCTAATACCACAGACATCCAAAGTTAGCCTATAAAATCTATAAGCCGCATAAAACCTAGCCCATAACCTGAAACCTACCCAAACCTAGATGCCCAAAGCACACATCAAGCTAACACAATAACCAAATATCCGAACCACTAAACTTTAGCCCTCCACCCATTATCCTAGTCCAATACCTATCTAATATCACGACTCAACACCCAGGACCCACATAATAAAATTTAGGAAGTTCTTAGTCAAAGATACTGATTATCAATGGTACCATTCATAGAGTTACTGTTCAGAAAATTAGAGAAAAGAAAAATTTACATAAAAAGAAAGCAGAATTTCTAAGATAAACTATAGTCCACAAAATGTTGTGGGGTACCCTATAAAACGTTTGAATAATAGACGATGGCATGTGGGAAAAAGCATCTTCACCCTACACGATTTCTTGATGAACTTTTTCCTTTGCTTGAACAAAGTCAGAATTTGCTCTCAAACGTGGAACAATCACGTGCCATATCCATGCTCAAAGCTCTTTCTCCACTGATGAATGCACTGGTCGCAAATGAGCTATTGAAGCATCCATATGTTGCTATCAAAGTGGAATTGCTTCTTCCATAAGCTAATTGATCAGAATTACTACACTCAATACCCATGTTGTTGATGAGAAAATGAAGGATATCTTTTAACTAATTGTATCATCATTATTCATTTGAACTTTTCTCTGACAAATCTAGCTGATATATGTTAAGAGGGCCATGATACTTGAAACTATTGCTAATGTAAGGTATTATGTCATTGTGTTGGATCTAAAATTTGAACAACTGATGATTGAAATGTTTCAACATTTTCTTAAAGCTCTAAGGGATTATCATTTAGAGAATATTCTCAAATCCATGGAGTATTATGACTTTTATATTTGAAGAAAGCTTACCCTCATTTTGGTTAATGTGCAAAACAACATTGAGGATCATGTTGCAATGAATTTGGTAGATAGACGATTTGAGAAATGCTCAGTCAAGCTCCAACCCTTACTTGAGAGAAACTGTAAAATCTTTGGGTTTTGTTTGGATGATTATAGTAAAGTTCTCTCTTCCGTGTGCAAAAAGACTAATGGTATTGTTGATTGGAATAGCAGCATCACATATGGAGACAAGTTGATTACTGAGCGGAGGTCAGCTAGTGCCTCCGCAGAGGTGGCTCTGGTAACTCAGGAAACTAAAGATGTTAATGAATGGATAAGTCTTGAAGGAGGTAACTCCAATGTTAATATGCCACCAAAATTAATTGTGAGTAAAGATGAGATTACGAAAGGAGGAACTTTGACTTGTGCATATTTTTAGAAGGCAATAATTCAAGAGACTTTGATTCAACTTTCCCCAACCAAAATATCTGAAAACAAGCTACTGATGTTGCAATCCTTTGTTTTTGCAAAGCCAGTGTACCTTGCTTGTCCAACGTACTCATTATGTTGATTCAATTTTTGTAGATAAGTTGCATGGTTTGTTGATATCAAGAACTTGTTGTCAATACTAGGTTAAAAGGAAAGATCGTTTTCTTTGGTTAAATGATGTTATTGTGGATGATTTGCAGATCATACGGTCAATATTGTTATATCGTTATTTGGTCAAAAAAAAGACCACCCTACATGGATAAGAAATTACATTTTATCTCGTCGAAGTCAAATTCTGTCAGGAAAGAGAGATGCTAGAGATCCTATTAGATATATTATGTAAAAACTTTCCAAGATTCGCTTCTTAATTTAGGGAAAAATAAATAGGGTTTAGTTTTATAGATTTGCTAGTATTTTATTAGTTGTTTTGAACTTAAGTTAGATTAGTTTAAACCCTACTTAAAGGAAGCTTATGTATTGTAATACTTAAGACTTTTGATGAATTAAATAAACAACACTTTCTTCCCCAATTTCTTCTTTAGGCGTATCCCCTTTCTCCTCCTCATCTCCTCTCTCCTTCTATAATTCTGGTTCTTGTTCATCGCATCCTCCGCCAACTAGTCTCTATACTGCACAATATTGGACCTTTTAAAATGTCAAGTCTGGAAATGAATGGGATAGTCCATCTTTTGAAGAACCAAATGGTATTTGTGGGTGATCATGTGAAGGAATGTGCAAGTTTCTGTTAAAGCTGACCTCAAATACTCTTTTCAGTTTTATAGATTTGGAGTTATAATGTAGCAGACTAATTTATGCTGCCACTGTAACCAAATTAATCATTTATATACTTGGAGATTCTAAATGTATTGGAAGGGAATCAAACTTTTCTAATATGTAAGGATCATTAATTATGCTACTGATTGATTGCATAGAAGGCTTGATTCCATCTTCACATGGGAGCTGGAGATTATGTAATGGAAACAAAGTTTTTTGTCGGTATATGTATGATCACGCATTAGGAGTTTTAGATTGATGATTAGACAATCAGTTGAAGAATCCCGTTGTAGTATACAAATATGAATAAAATGTCAGTTATTGGGATGAAAGTTGAGGTGTTGACATAAAATTCTGAGGGTCATAATGCATTTTTGATCATGAAGTTTCTGGTAACTAACATTTGAATCTGACATGAAAAGAAAATCTGTTAATTAAAGAAACCATCTTCCTGCTGCATGGTCTTTAGCAATTGACGAATGCAACAAAAGATCAAGCGTACATAGAAAATCGGTCGAATATCGTGATTATTATTGTGGTTAGCAGAATATTTCACATGCATTATGAAGATTCTATTGACATGATATGATTACGTGTTTAAATGAAGAGGACAATAATAGTTTCTCCAAAGTATCTGGTTAGAGATGTTGACATGCCACCGACTCGGGGGCTTGTTTCTTCTCAAGTAGTTTGTTCTGCAAGACGGGACTGCCATGAAACACCTTATTAGTAGATGAATACAACAGTTGGGAATATTAGTATCACTCAATTCATCTCGGATTGGATAGTGAAAATGATCTGGAATGAAGTTTGAGGACATGGATGGCTGGCTGGCTGGCTTGTAGCCTAAACATTTGGATGAAAACTCATAAGTTTTTCTTGTAATGAAGAGGCAACCTTTTTGGAATAAAAACGGCTCCATATGTGGGTCTCCTGGACATTTTGAGAACCAAGACAAAAGTGCTGTAACTTTCATCTTGAATACTGTGGGTTTCTTTTATGTTTACGAGTTTTTTTTGCATTTCTGAAATAGTAGTAGTCTCTCACTTAAAATAGGTTCGACAGCAGATCTCTTACTTGTGAAAATAGATCTTCCTTTTTTTTTTTTGGCTTAGTTCACTACCTGCGTAGAATAATTTTGTCTCCACACGGTTGCCAAATACTGAATAATGTCTAAATTTTTTCCTGTACATTTCTTTTCAGCGTCTCTAGTTCATGGTACATTCGGGTCTGTAAATCTTGTTCGATGGGGATATATTAACTCTGTTCCTGGAGTCAATGAAATATTTCAATTCAGACACATCACGTACGAGCTCAGAGGACATCCAAAGATTAGGTTTTTTTAGTCCTTCGACATATTTTTAGTTGCCAAAACTAGAAGGGTGCTAAATCAAGTTATAATTGTTCGAGAGTACTTTTGAATATAAAGGTTTTTGTTTTAGAACAAAGTACATGCAATATGGTTTTAGTTATAACAATAATAAGAATAATAATGAACTCATTGAAAAGGATCCAATGCATAGGATCATGGCTGATTGGATGAAATGGATAGCTGTTAATATGAACTTTGTTCAACAGGCGGATTCCTATAATGTTAAAATCTCGAATTGTTATCTTTGTTATACTTTATGGTACTAAGTTTTGGGTTGTTGAAGCACAAAAAATTGGTAAAATGAACACGGTGGAATGAATATATTAAGGTGGTAATGGAATCAACTGGAATAGATAAGAAATCAGAATACAGGCCAAGTACTGATCAGTGTTCTGAAGCAGAAGACGACTTGAGCTGTATTGACATGTCTTGCATAGATCTAAAGAGGTTCCCTTCACAAATAAAACAATTTAGAAAATGGAATTGTGTGCAAAAATAGCATGGACTATTGTGGTTTTAAAATATCTGATTGAATTGTGAATTTTCTAGTAAGCCCCCGTTTGGTACTCATTTTTGGAAAAAAACGACTTTTTACTGTTGATGTGATGGGGAATATGTGTTTGAAAAAAAAAAAAAAAAACTATTGATGTGATGAAAAATATTATTTTATTGAAGAATCCGTGGTTAACAAGGAGTAGAAGAATGAGGAATGAAAACAATAAGAGACTAATACATATATCAGGTTTTTAGTAAACACTATTTCAAAATTAAGGATAGAGGTTTTAAATTTCAAAAATCAAGTTTTCATTAACGATATTCAAATATGTGTTTTAAATATGTGTTTCAAAATTAACGATATTCAAACAATTTAATATCTATTTACTATATTAAAGGAGGATAGTTTCCCGCCCCTTTGCTTCAACAGTATTCCCGCCGCTCTACCACCGCTTGAGTAAATAGAGAATGACAAAACAATTTTTTCATATTATTTTGTCAAGATATTTCTCTGCAGCACTTTTTTTTTCAACTCCTCCCTCCACCCCCCCTCCCCTTCCACCCAAGCAACCCCCACCCACATTTATTTTTCAAGATATTTGCAGGATTTGCAGGGCTTTGATTGACATGATTGAAAAAAAGCAAAACAATACATATATTTAAGTTCTTAAGTCCAATTATCTCATCGCAAAAAGTGTTATATCACCATTTTCAAGTTTCACTGTTTCCATATATTTTCGTTCATCATCAACGCTCTCCTCTCATGTAAGCGACCGGCCCTGTTTTTTTTAGGCCTGTTTTCGGAATCTAAGTTAAGTATGCAGGAAAATTTGAAAAATTAGCTTTGTTTATTTTCATGTGCAGTGAGATGGCTCCCATCATATATATGCTCACAGACATCGTTCCTACCAAAACCAAGTGGGCATTCCGTGTTCGCGTTGTTCGACTTTGGGAAAATCTTACGTTTGGAAAATTCAACGACATTTACAGCTTGGAGATGGTATTGATCGATAGAGATGTGAGTATATGAACTGTAATTTATTCTTGATGTGGAAGCAAATCTGTTGTGATTTTGTTATGTGTGATTTTTAAATATTGGATGGTATTATTTAAATCCATTGTCATTAACAGAGCTTTCAACTTAATCCCAAGTTATGTAGATTATTCATAATGAATTCCATGTGGGAAATAAAGTAAGAAAAACAAATATTATACTAGCAATGACACAAAAACTCGCATCGGTGCAGCAACAGATCATTAGAGCCATCAACTTTGAAGTTAATTTTTTTTAATTCTTTTCCAAGTTCTCGTGAATCAGCCATCAACTTTGAAGTTAATTTTGTTTTTTTTTCAGGGAATTTACATATGTAGAACCTCAAAGGGGATGTTTATATTTCATCAGAATAAAGAATTCAGAATTTGGTTAAAGGAATATGCATTGCTAGAGCATGCATATGATATGCACATAGTTGCCTGTGCGTGTTTGCTTTGTAGTTATTTAGCTAAATATGAGTCTAACATTAGTTTAGATGTTATCATTCATTAGATGACAGAAGCAAGCAAGAGAACTAAGCATACCCATTGGCTCAGAGATCAAAATATCTGCTTTCTCAGGTAATTCAACCTTACCCTTAATGACCTACGTAATAAACACGAGAGGTGATGCTGGATAAAAAATCAGTAAAGAGTAAAACGACTATTCTTGCAAAGAGATAAAATGATCAGGTTAACACTTGCCGTGATCCTTTGGCCAATCGACGGATTACCAGCTATAAGTTTACGAGCATATTCTGCCATTTCTGATGCTTCCACAGCATAAACATGTCTTGCACCAGCCTATTAAAGAGAGATTGAGAAGAGTACATTAACCAGTAAGAGTCATGCAAGGTGTTTTATTATGATCAGCTTACTCGATGCAAAATGTATAAAAAACGTTTACTGAAGAACCTGAGCAGCGAATAATTACAAAATGCCACTACCAGCACCAACATCAACAACTACACGGCCAACAAAGTCCACACGGTTCTCCATGACTGCAGCATAATAACTTCCTGGAAAATGAACGTCTATCACGTCAATTATCGACAAAGACAGATATGGTTCCACTGCAACTATAAGAGAAACAGAAAAGCCTTTGAAATACATGTTCTAGCTGCATTAGATGACAGAAGCAAGCAAGAGAACTAAGCATACCCATTGGCTCTAACCTTCCGCACGCGGAGGCCTCAAGCGGAGGATTCAGGCCTCCGCTTGCGGAGGTTAATCCTCCGCGTGCGGAGGTTTAGAGCCTCCGTACAAACACCAACAACATCAACTACACGGCCAACAAAGTCCACACGGTTCTCCATGACTGCAGCATAATAACTTCTTGGAAAATGAACGTCTATCACGTCAATTATCGACAAAGACAGATATGGTTCCACTGCAACTATAAGAGAAACAGAAAAGCCCTTGAAATACATGTTCTAGCTGCATTGGATGACAGAAGCAAGCAAGAGAACTAAGCATACCCATTGGCTCTAACCCTCCGCACGCGGAGGCTCTAACCCTCCGCACGCGGAGGTCTCAACCTCCGCAAGCGGAGGTTCTCAGCCTCCGCTTGCGGATGTTCTCAACCTCCGCAAGTGGAGGCTTAAGCCTCCGCACGCGGAGGTCGAATAACTTATTCTTAAATCTTTCTTATTTTCCTATTTTCAGTTGATAAAATCGACTATATTTTTAATTCGTTTATAGCCCAATTTTTTTCCTTTATATTCACAATTTCTTTTTTATTTTATATTAAAAAGTGAAATGAAGAGTTACCCTTCAAATAATAATGAAATGTGGGAAAAGTAGTGAGATATTTATTGATGGATAGTTATAAATTAAATTATATATAATTTAAAATTAAAATTAAATACGTTAAATTCAACTGAATAATTTTGAAACACCAGATCGCTAACAAGTCAAAGTACGGCGGCCACAAAGAGCAATACATCACATTAAATGCACCAAATACGATGTTTCTTTGAAATTTTTTACAATAGTTTTCCTTTTTTTTTTTGCTTTTCTGTGGCTCTTATTACTCCAGCTTATACAAAATCTGCAATAAACATACCGCATTAAATGTGATAAGGTATTTCTTTGACTTATAGTAAGCAAATTTTGTACGAAAGCTAAGCAAGCTGTTCTGTCACTTATACCTTATTGCCAGAGGAGAACTGGAGATGAGAAACCATTGAAGCCATGCTTACTATCGGAGGAAAAATGGAGATGATAATACTTTGACAAACATGATATTGAACGAGGAAGGTTAAACGTTGAAACCATTGAGGAAGGTTAAACATTGAAGCCATGGATGGAAGTAATTCAAAATGTCAGAGAATGATAATAAATGGAGGTCAGTGCGTAGTTGCTTATACGTTGTTTACACCGCTAATATGCTGTTGCAGGAATTTAATGAAGCCATAATTTTTTGCTGTGAAAAGTAGTTTTCTCATATATGTTTAACAACCGGTAGCAATTAATTATTCTCAATTAATGACACTGATAATCTTACCGTCGGAGTTCGAAAAATGTCATATAGTTAATATATTGTTTTTGAGGTTGGGATTTTCAGACTTTAAATGTCAATATTTTATCTTCATGGTCATTCACCTGATTACAATATTTTTTTTCTTTATGTTTATTATTTCGAAATTTATACTCAATTTTTTTTACCAATCAAATGCTTCCTATAGTTACACATACAAATATAAAAAACAGGAAATTCACGAAACAATGTATAAATTGAGGTTTCTAAAACCCTGTTGACTTCAATATTTTATTTTATTGTATGCTTAATCAAAGTTGTGGATATTCTCAAACTAGCACATCAACAAATGAAAAAATTGGACTTCATAAAATGAATTTCGTTAATTTGTAACAAATGAATGGGTTTTTTTAAACTGAATGTTGTTTTAATTGTTCATTAATTTTGGAAAGGTACAGACTTCATTAACTGAAGTCTGATTATTGAATGTGTAATCTATTAATTTTGGAAAGGTACAGATTATAGGAAAGATTGTGGACATGGCCTAGATACTACAGTTGAATGCTCAAGAATGCCATTATCGAATATTTCAAATTGTGAGATTTCATTTCCCTATTATATTCCCATTTTCATTTACAATTGTAATGAATGACCAAAAAAATCTGAAATGAAATATGTTTTCAGTGTCCTTCACACCACTTCAAAATGGCAGAACCATAATATCACGTACATCCTTGCACGTGCTGCCCTCTGGAAAGCACATAATACGTAATGGTGTCTCTGAAAGTTCTACAAACTCACAGTCAGTTTGTTCTGACGACGAAACTCTATCAGTTAATCTACATGGGACGTCTGTGAACATAATGAGTAGTACGAATGTTTTTAATGGTTTTGAGCTAATGTTTTCATATACAGTCAAACTACCATTTCTATCTAATGTTTTATGACAACTGTAGAATGTCTTATTTGCATACAGAAAATACTCAAGTTCAGAATAATAAGAACCGTCACACGAGTACTGCTCCAATTCGCTCACGAACACCGTTGAGCAATGTTACGAATGGTACGATTACCTATTTCACTATACATTTTTCATTACAATCTGAATGTTGATAAATTTCAGTTACCTATTGTAGCCACAGCAGCCACACACTAGATGAAGTAAAACTACATGCAAGAGCAATATTCGCTTTAGTTCAATGGTTATTGATGTCTTCTAACTTATTGTCTGGCAGACATGAGTTAAGAAAACATAAAAACAAAAAAATGGAGATGAACATTATGCCTTATATCCCTTGCAGAAACAGTTGGTGAGCATTTAACATACTAATTACCATAGTGTTAAATTTATTGTTCAATTTACTTTCATAGTAACAATACTAATATAGTCTAATATTATGTTGTTTCAGGCCTAATTGTGGAGTTTTTGTGCTGAAGTACATAGAATGCTTCATTTTAGGACGACCAATAGAATCAGTTTCCTCAAACAACATGTGTGGATACCGAAAAAAAATATTAGTCGATGTTGCTTTCAATCAATATTTCCTACGTTCCAGTTATATGTTTTTAGAGTTTGTACTGATAACTGTCCATGTAAATTATTAAATTATCCAGAATAGTATTAATTTATAGTATGTGCATCTCACCGTGCATCGCACGGGTGAAATACTAGTACTAGAGGAATTTGCACACATCACTTTTTAGCTTTACATTTGAGATTTAACTACATGAAAAAATTGTACAAAAAAGAGAAAAAATATGTCACATCCAATTAATTCAACAATCACTCTATGGGTACAGAATTTTTTTTACAGAATTTGTACCGAATACACACAACACATGGGTCCCATTGTTTTTAACAATATTTAATTCATGTGGACCCCACCTCCTCATGTGAGAGGAATTCAAAAATCTGTACAAATTCGGTAAAATTTCTTCTATACTTACATCATTTTTCTTAATTCAAACATCCCATGAAACCTTACCCACCCAACCCAATCCACACCTCGCCACCCCCTCTTTCTAAAACTAACCCAAAAACAAAATTCAGAGTAATTAGAAAAATTGGAAGAAGAACAATTCCCTATGGGAAGAAGAATAAATCATCACGTTCGTTTCTCTCTTGACCTTCTCGTTTGTCTTTCCATCTCAAAATCTCACACCGAAAATGTAAACAGCAATACCTTCATCGATCAATCTCGTCGCCTGCCACCTTTATCTGCTATTTTCGTCAAAGATTCAAAAAAATTGAAAGAAAATCCTACACTCTCTCTCTCTCTCTCTCTCTCTCTCTCAAGTCACACTCAAACACTCACTCTAGACTAGTTTCCTGCTTCTGCTGGTTCTTCTACTTCTGCTATTCATTAGAATATTCCTCTATCTATAAGGTAATTTTTTTTTTTTTTTACACATGTGTGGGTAGGATGTAGTGGATTTGTGGTTTGTGGTATGGCTAATATTGTGGTAATTTGAAATTTTAGATTTATATTGGTAATGTCTTCAATTTTAAGAAATGGGTATTTTTTTTTTTTTTAATATACATGTTTATGTTAGTGTTTATGTATTGGGCACATCTCATTTTATGAAATTTATAATTTTTGAAAAAATGAACACTTTCTATCAACAAGAAAAGAATCGCACTTTAGGGCTCATGTACAAATAAGAGAATAGCATATCAATGCTTTTAGGGTATGCTAACTTTATGGTGATTTTTTGCCCCAAAAAAAGGAATTTTAAATGTATATTGTCATTGCCTTTAATATTTAATTTGAAATATACATATTTGTTGGAATTGGACTTTTATTGATATACATATTTGTTGCGTCAATTGGGCATTTCTATTAAATTGAGTAGATTGTGTTAAGTAGTAGTAGGTTGCTAGTAGTTCAAGGTATGATTTTCCACACATCCGTGCATATGATCAGCGGTGGACCCATCACCTAGCGAGTGGGCGAAGCCGCACGTGCTAGGCTCCGCCGGAACAGTGTACTGCCATGAGGAAGAAGGAGACTGGCGCTACCACACGAGGCAAGAGTCTTGGCCTCTTCCCCCTTTTTTTGTTGTAATTGGGCCTTTTGCCTTTGGTTGGGTTGAAATTATAATTTATTTTAGTTGGGTCTCTACTTTTCAATTGACCGGTCCCAAATCCAATGTTTAATTATATATGTTGTGCATGCCTGTTTCCAAAACCATTTCTATTTTCCACAAATCAATTACGGGGTTCCTTCCACCGACACTCCGTTCTTCCAACCTCCTGGTGACTCCTCCACCATTCTAGTCGTACCGGTGTCGAATGCTCGAGTCTCGGAACTCGGAAGCTAGAAGATTGGAACCATACCTATTTTTAGTGATCAGCTGCCGCCAAATCGATCGCCCGTGAGTTTTCGACTCTCTCTCTCTCTCTCTCTCTCTCTCTCTCTCTCTCGGTTTGGTGTTATTTTTTATTTATGAGTTATGACTATCCTTAAATCATGATTTATATTGTATGAGTTAATTGGCAATTTGACATTGAAATGAGAATAGTGATTTGTGAATATGTGAATTTGTGATTTGGGATAAATAATTTATGTTGCACTATTGTTTGAATTGTGAATTTTAATTTATCATTAATGAGTTGTGATTTAGGATTTGGGAATTAGGATAAGTGAAAAAAAAATCACTTGAAAAGATGTTGGGCTCAATTCAACAATGTGTAATCTATTTTATAATCAATTGTAATTTAAAAATAAATTGGGGCATTTTGCAATTGTAGATTATGGAACTATTTTTTCAACCGAAACAGAAGTCCATACTTGTTTCTTCCAGTTCTAGTGGTGCATCTAGTCTT
This sequence comes from Fraxinus americana, assembly GCA_035079005.1. Taxonomy (NCBI): domain Eukaryota; kingdom Viridiplantae; phylum Streptophyta; class Magnoliopsida; order Lamiales; family Oleaceae; genus Fraxinus; species Fraxinus americana. The sequence goes on along the minus strand of CM068728.1, from coordinate 5,773,684 downwards.
GCCACTACTTCTAGTTGAGCACACGATGTGTTAAATAATACAAAAAAGTCTCGGGCTCAATTCAATATGGATAACTTGTATCTGATCCAGGGAAACGCCTCCCCATTGAGTCATATGATCCTAACATCAGAGATGATGTCAGGATGGAATACTTAGAGAAATGTCTTTGTCAACCACATAGAATTTCCAAGAAGATCGATGTGAAGTGATAACAAGTGTTTTCGGGAATAATGGTTCGCTAAATATGATTTGTTGGAGTACAATGTAGAAAATGATGTTGCGTATTGTTTGTATTGCTACTAGTTCAAATCCGATAGAGGGGGTCAAGGGGGTGGACATATATAGACTAAAACCAACTTTAAGGATTAGAAGCACAAAAAGACATTGAAAGATCATGTCGGTCTCTTTGATAGTGCTCATAATCAACATTTTGCAAAATGTACCAGCTTGATAAATCGAAAGCAAAGTATCTCCTACATTATTTCTAGCCAAAGTATTAGTCAACAAAAAAGTCACAGGACAAGGTTGAATGCGGTGCTAGATTGTACTAGAATCCTCTTGATGCAATGATTAGCATTTCGTGGCAATGATGAATTGAAAGAGTTTCTTAATAGATGAAATCTAATTGAGCTACTAGACTTGTATGCAGCTCATTGTGAGGAAGTTAAACAAGTAGTATTTAATAATGCTCCTGAAAATAACCAAAAGACTTTACGAAACATCCAAAAGGACTTGGATAATTGTTGTGCCATAGAGACAACAAACGCTATTATCAATGAGATTGGTGATTCTTTGTTTTCAATTTTGGTTGATAAGTTTCATGATAATTCTATAAAAAGAACAAATGGAAGTTGTTTTGAAGTTTGATGAGAAAAGTGGACAAGTGAATGTGCGTTTTTTTAGGCATTTTCCATGTCACTGATACTTGTTCCCAATCACTGAAGGATGCCATTGATGTATTGTTTTGTACACGCGGATTGGGCATATCTAGCTTGAGAGGTTAATGTTATGATGGAGCAAGCATTACGTCAGGTGAGTTCAATGGTTTGAAAGCTTTAATTTTAAGAGAGAACACATATGCTATGTATGTTCATTGCTTTGCTCATCAACTTCAGTTGGTAGTTATTTCTGGGGCACATAGGAATGGTATGCTTGGTGATTTATTTAACATGCTTGCTATTATTGTGAATTTGGTTGGTGCATCATGTAAGCATGTGGATGCTCTTCGAGCAAGTTATCATTTGGATATTTTGGAAAAGCTTAATATTTGGGAATTTTGTGGTGGAAGTGAGTATAAAGAAATGAGTTTGGCACGTCCAGGTGATACTAGATGGGGTTCACATCTACTGACAATTACTCGTGCCATTAATATGTTTAATGCTATCATAGATGTTCTTGAAATATATCAGAAGATGGCATAAATTCAGAACATAGATCAATGGCAACAATATATATGGACAATATGCAAGATTTGAGTTTGTGTTCAGTCTCTACTTTATATTTGAAATTGTTGCAATTACAGGTGACCTTACACAAGCCTTACCGAAGAAGGATCGGGATATTCAAAATACTATGAGATTATTATATTTGTGTAAGTTCGCAGAACATGAGAGACAATGGTTGTGATAATTTATTGAGTATAGCGATTGAGTTTTGTCTTGATAGACATATTTTAGTACCCAATATGGAAGATATTGTTGTATTGAGAGGTCGACATAGGCGTTCAGCACAATAGGTAACTTATTATCATCACTTTTATGTTGATTTGTATTGTCATACAATATACTTAAACTTGCAAGAGTTGAATGATCATTTTCCAGAGACACCTATTGAACTCCTTACTTGCATTTCATGTTTAAGTCCTAGAGATTCCTTTGCAGCTTTTGATACGGCTAAATTGCTACGTTTGGCTCAGTTCTATCCTTTGGACTTCAATGCAGAAGAGCTTCTATTACTTCGACCTCAACTTGAAGAGTTTCTTATGCTTGTGAGAATGAACAAAGCTTTCTATAACCTCAGTAACATATCTTGTGTAGCTCAGAAGTTTGTTAAATCATGAAGTTCTTGTTATTTTTCATTGCTTTATAGGCTGATCACCTTGGTTTTGACATTACATGTGGCAATTGCAAGTGTTGAAAAGGTATTATTTGCTATGAATCTAATCAAGAGTGACTTGCACAATAAAATGAAAAATGATTGGGTGAATAACAATTTGGTGGTTTACATAGAGAAAGAGATTTTTGGATAAATTGAGAATGAGGCAATATTACAATATTTTCAAAATATGAGACCCCGTAAAATGCAGTTTTCTAAGTTTACATTTACTAAGTAAGATTGTATCATATTGGTGATTTGTGATTTATATATATTGATGAGTGATTTATAGATTTAGTATTGTGATTCGGGGGATAATTTGTTATATTATTCTTCTTGTAGTCATCTTTCTCTCCTTCTATCTTGTATTTCGTAAACAATCTCGATATTGTGGCCGTTGATGGTTAACAATTGACGGTTGACGACCGTCGACTGCCCTAGCTGAACAAAATTCTTGGATTCGCCACTGCATATGATTCTTATTCATGTGAAGATATAGAATGCTTAAACAAGTTTTAATGATTGGTTAGTATACTTAAGTTGTTATTAGATTTTAATGTGAATTTCACATTAATGAAGTTCGTCAAAACCTGACCCTTCATGTCTTGAAAAACCAATATGATGTTAAATGTAAACGTCAGTTCCGATAATCATGGAACCATCTATAAAGATAAACTATCGTTCTCAACAGTTGGTCGTTAGAACTCTCAACAGTCGAGTCACTTATCTCGACGTTGATTCCATTATCATTTGATCTTTATTATTTCTTTATGTTTATTTTTTTATAGATGAATTTTCAATTTCTCTTGTCCGAAAATAATAGTTTGCATGCTCACATCTCGCAGCATAGTAATCTGAAGTACATAAAAATTGTACTTTAGAAGTTCGATGCCGCCAAGATAAATGATTTTGAAAATTCATGTCTATGCCACCTGGCCATTCTACCCAATGTTCAGTTTTCGTCACAGCTTGTCTTTAGGTTGCATGAGTATGCCATGGTAACTAGTCTTGAGTGCGGCCGTATGCCAATGGGCAACGATTTCAATAAAGAGACGACAATCAACGCATTCAACTGCCACAACGTCAATTAGGACTCCATTCGCGAGGGGCAGCAGAAAGAGTCAAAAAATATTAAACAATTGGAATTCTAAACATTTACAAGACGTCCGTCTTTCATTTTGATTAATTTGTTGACATTTATGTTGCTTGGAAGGGGTTAGTCCATGTTGATATCTTGGTACTATACTAGTCCCCTTCCTTGCTTAATTCAAATGTTGACGACGATTGAAATGGGACGTCAATGCTTAGATTATTGGTTATATTTGTGCTTTTTAGTTTTTTTCATAGGATTCACATGTTAACGTATGTACATAATGTTGTGCATCCAATTATTTGTTATGTTTGAATTTTCAATCTAATTCACTACTTTGCAGTGAAATGTCGAGAATTATTGAGACAATATGTCGGCAGCTAATGAAATATTTTGTCTAATTAACTACTTTGCATGTAATGTTATTTCTCCCATAAAATAATATTACACGTAAATTGAGAATTTTTCTTTATTTTTTTAACCACGCATTCTCTAATTTCAAAAAACATTTTCTTATATATATGGGGCTCAAATAGGTACTATAGTTTAAATAATAATAGTATTGTTGAGAACATTACATACACATTTCACTTAAAATATAGAGCAAAGATCGTTAGAAATTAATATAATAAAATAAGTAAACTGGTCTTTAAAAGTTAAATTAGTTATTTAAATCACATGTACCATTTTTGGGGATTCTCTGTGATAGATCAACAGATCAACTTCGTCTTGGGCAACATGTCTCAATATGTACATTGTGCCTACCATGCAAAATTATATGGTGACTACTCAGTAACGACATGCATAATAATGTGCATATTGTTTTATTCTTCCATCAGTATTTCAGCTTATTTGTCATTTATTTTGGGTCTCGAACTCCACTACGGTGTACCATATAAACTTAAATATTAATATGACCAATAACAAATGCACTATGACCATTGTTTCTGTCGTTCTATTTGCTACAACAATTCAAGATTCAATAGTATATCCATCCTAGTAACCAGGGGCGGAGCCAGGATTTCTCCTCAGGTGGGGCACAACTTATCGACATTGAACGTCGAATTTTTGTTATGGATGAAATGATAATAAAAGTACAAAACAATAATACGACAATATTACAAATGACATAATTTATAAATTACACTTGTTCCTTTCGAGTTTTCATATTTTGATATCGTTGTACAATAACTTCATTATCGAGCTTCAAAAATATATCTTTCTCTACATAAACAATTGTGCTATCATTCATCCACTGATCACCCATCCGATTACGCAATCTATCATTTACAATGCTCGTTGCAGAAAATACTCTCTCCACAGTAGCGGTAGCAACCGGTAGAATCAATGCTAAAGTCAAAAGCTTGTAAACCAATGGATATACCATATTTTTCTTTGTCAGAACTAACTTTTCTGCAAGATCACCAAGGCCGTTCAACCCTTCAAACTCTTTGTTAGAGCGCATGTCAAAAATATAAGTCCCAAGTTGATCATGAAGTACAACAAGATCCACTGGAGAGTAATCTAATGGATAAAGCTCAGCAAGTCGAATCAAACTTTTCTTGTCAAAAGAAGAAAATGAATCTTGTGGACATAAACAAGCTATACACATGAGTAACTCTGTATTTACCTCTGAGAATCGATCATTCAATTCTTGAAGTTGAAGATCGATGACAGAGTAGAACAAATCGACCTGATAATGATGTAAATTTGTAAGTTCTGGAGGATTCCGTTGTGGGCGACCACGAAGTGCACGACGTACAAACATTTCATCCATGTCGAGTACATCAATATAATGTCTTTGTTGTAAAGAACATACTTCTTCCAAGAAGGAGTCCCACCCTTCATCTCTCATTAGTTGTAGTCGTTGTTTGCATAACTTCACCAATTGCATTGCGTTCACAATGTCTTGATCTTTCCGTTGTAATGATTTTGACAGTTCATTTGAAATCCCTAAGACACTTCTCATCAATTGTAAATGAAATGCAAAATCAAATGTCTGTATCGACTCCAATAAATTTGTCGCGTCGGATCTTTGGTCACAAGAACAAGAGTCATCCTCAACAATCATTGTAAGTACATCAATAACAGAAGAGAACATGACAAGTAAGCTGACCAATGAATTATAGTGTGAACCCCATCGCGTATCACCAGCACGTTGAAGGGTTGTTTCTTGATTAAGTCCCCGTCCACTTAAAATCTCACCCTTCTCCAAGGCCTCAACAATAAAGTCTGATTGCTTCTCTCGAAGAAGATCACAACGTTTAGAAGATGCTCCAACAGTATTTACCACATCACCGACTACACGAAAGAAGTTAGTAATAGGAATATTCTTCTTCGCAACAGCTACAAGAGCTAACTGGAGTTGATGAGCAAAACAGTGAATGTAAAAGGCACATGGATTCTCCTTTAAAATTAGTGATTTTAGACCATTAAATTTACCTTGCATATTACTTGCCCCATCATAACCTTGTCCTCTCAATCTAGACATGCTCAAGTTATATCTAGAAAATACCTTATCAATTGCAGCCTTCAGTGATAAAGCCGTGGTACTTGAGACATGTTCAATCCCTATGAAGCATTCATTCACATGCCCACAGTTATCTAAATAACGCATTACAATTGACATTTGTTCCTTCATTGACACATCACGAGATTCATCAACTAGAATAGAAAATAATGAATCGCCAAGATCTTTGATAATAACATTGATTGTCTCAACGGCACAAGCATTCACTATATCCTTTTAAACATCGGGTGATGTCAATTTGCAATTTTGAGGAGCATTTCCAAATGTCACAGCTTTTATGTCTTCATTATGAGCAGCCAAAAATTCTAATTGGACTAAGAAATTGCCTGGATTGAGAGAATCACTAGACTCATCATGTCCCCGAAATGAGTGTCCTTGTCTCAATAGAAGTCGAACACAATCAATAGATGCCTTAAGACGGGTAACATATGCACTTCGCACTTGTTCTGACTGCTTGTGAAAAACTGATTGAATGTGTTCATCTTGATTCATCAAAGCTTCGCACTTAATGTGAGCGTGATTATGTGCACTATCATGATCTCCAACATGAATTTGAAGTCTTCTCTTCTCTTTCCAATATGTAAAACCTTCACAAACAAAACTCTCACCACCACCTTGCTTTCCAGAACTTGATTTGAACAGATAACAATACAAACAATAAGCAGCATCTTTTTGTACACTATACTCCAACCAAGAACCGAATTCTTTAAACTAAGAAGGATTGAATCGTCTAGCTTTTACTCCAAATTGTCGTTTTGGAAAGTCATGATCATGTGGCTGACAAGGACCCTTTAACATATATGCTCTTCGAACTTGATCTCGGATGTTAGCATTGTAATCCAAAATGGGTATCCTTAAACCAGGATCAGTTGGAAGTTTAGTGACATCAAATTCTACATTATTCGATGTCCCCGGGATCCCCCCGTCAACATTTACGTTGTCCAAATCATTTTTTCTTTGAAAGAATCTCTTCATAAATTTCAGCCAACAATACCCAAACTTCAATCCAGCAATTCCCCAATTTCAACAACTTCAACCAGCAATTCCCAAATTTCAGCCATTTCAATCCATTAATACCCCAACTTCAGCAACTTCTACTCAACAACAATACCCAAATTTCAACAATTCTCAAATTGCAACAATTTCAATCCAACAATTTCAATCCAGTAATACCCAAACTTCAGCAACTTCTACTCAACAATACCCAAATTTCAATAAACAATCAACCTAAATTTCAATTCATAACAGTCACAGAGGCAAAGTGACTAACCAGACATGAGACACCAGTAAGGCAGTAAACTAACCAGAGTCCAGAGAAGGCTGAAGCGTGAAGCCGTGCACCCAAATTTCAATTCACCTCTGTAAAGATGGAAAACACAAAATAGAAACAAATTAAACAATCATCAAATGATTGAACAAAACAATGAACTCAAATTTCAATTTTCAATAATGCATAAAGGCTAAAGCTATGTATTACTTACGGGTGCTACTGTGCAGTCTGACTCTGTGCTAGCGATTCGTCGATTTCAACTGTGAAATCGACTAACGGAGGGCCCTGGTGGTCAGGGCTGGAGGCCGGAGGTGAGGCGGAGCAGGGGGTAGGATTGGAGTTGGAAGCTTGGAGCAGATGGGTCGTCAAATGGAGGCTGAAATGGAGACTCGAGGCTTGGTTTTTGTCTTCAATTGAAGTCTGGAGTTGGTCCAACAAGATGCGGCTGCTCAAACGAAGAAGGGCGAGAAGAGAAGAAGTGAAGAACGCCGGTCGGAGGTCGCGACGGTCGGTGGGAGCAGGTTTGGAGATTGGGGAGTGATTCGGTGGGAGGGATTGGGCTATTTGGCTAGGAGCTTCTGGGCGACTGGACTGGGCTTGGGTGGGAAGGAGAAAAAATGATAATTTTTTGGGCTTGGAAGCTGGGGCCTGGGTTCTAACTAAAAAAAAAAAACAAAAAAAAAGGGCCCAAATTTTCGAGCCCAGAAGTTCAGTGTGGGCCTGTGCCCACACTGGACCATACTGGGCTCCGCCCCTGCTAGTAACTACAACAATTCAGGAAACTCCACGGACATACAAATATAAGATTAGGCCCGATCAAGATACAGTGCTTGGCGTGCTAATTGGGAAAAATTCACAACTCAGACTTTATCTATCCCAAAATCAAAAATCAGGCCTCAAGGTTTAGAATTGCAAAAATCAGGTTTTTCATGAATTAATTAATTATATTTCACAATTATTATATTAAATTAAATATTTAACTGTAATATAATATAATTAATCCACCTCCATCCCCACCCCATCTCCACCACCCCCACTGCTCCGGTGACCAACGATTACTTTGGCTACTCATCTCCGGCCACACTTAATTTCGGTGACTACTCCGGTGACTGATCTGCTGCCGCTTAATTTCGACGACTGCTTCGATCCAGCAATTGTTAAGGTCACAGTTATATGCAATTTGGTCACATATATCTTATTAATTAGTTAAAAAATTAATTTTCAATCAAAATTTATCTAATTAATTGGTCACAAATTATTTCAAAGTCACAGATCCAAAAATTTATAGGTCAAAATTGACTACATTGGTAACTGATAAAAAATTATAGGTCACAAATTTTTAATTGATCACAAGTTAAAAAATTATAGGTCACATAGATGACATATTTCTGAATTTGATGGTCACAGATTATATTTTGAGTCACGAATTATATTTTGAGTAATAGATTAACGAATTTTAAGGTTACGAACCACATAGTTGGTCACATACACCCAAACACCCGTCCCCCAATCCCAGTACACCACAAACACTTGGTCACAGATCGACCAAAGAGTTACAAGCGGTTGACCAGGCGGACTTCAGGTATGGCAGTAACGGTCAGTTTTTTTACCGTTCTGATGCAACGGCTAGTTGATCGTCAGGTACGTAGCGGACATCCGGTATTGTATGTCCGATAGGACAAATTTTTGCCCATTGCATTGCTATAAATACCACATCTTCTTGCATTCAATATACACACTTCTAAGAGCATTATAGAGAGGTTCTTTTAAGAAAAAATATTTGATCTTTACTCTTTGTTTATCTTTATCAATTTATTTTTTTTGGAAAAACTTTTGATTGATCTTATATTTGAAAATCATTTCTCTCATCAAAATTTTTCATTTCTCTTTTGTGTTTAATTTATTTATATATATCTTAAAAGAGAAATATATTTTTGAAGAGGTTCTTGGCACTTACATTGCATAAACTTATTCTACTTCTTCATATTGAAACTTTGATTAAATCAAACTTGTAAACATCATATTCATCAAAGTTTTTAATTTCTCTCTCATTTAATTTATCACAAATTATTCATTGAAAGAGAGATATACTTTTGAAGAAGATTTTTGCACTTACATTGCATAAATCATTCTTCTTCATATTGAAATTTTGATTAAATCAAACTTGTAAACATCATATTCATCAAAGTTTCTAATTTTTCTCTTAGTACTTAATTTGTCACAAATTATTCATTGAAAGAGAAATATACTTTTGAAGAAGATTTTTGCATTTACATTGCATAAATCCTTCTTTTTCTTCTTAATATCAAAACTTTGATTGATTGAACTAAAACTTGTAAAATCATCATATTCATCAAAGTTTTTCATTTTACACTTGAGCTATCATTCATTGCTATCTAATAAAGTGTTAGTCTACTTCTCTTCTTGTACTCAACTTTGAATTTCTCATTTATTAAGAAGAGAAGATTTCATTTGTAAAATTATTTGAATTGTGAGGCGTGTTGAAGTTCCTTAAAGATCAATATTGTATAAAGATCAGTATTCCTTGTTGTAAGCCACCGTGAGGGTCACATTGAGGTCTCTTAAAGTTCAATAGTTTGGGTCGTGTTGAGGTCCCGTAAATCTCAACATTGTAAAAGGATCGGTGCTCCTTGCTTGTAAGTCGCTGAAAGCATTGTAAAGGGTTGGATTGTACCATAAGTCAATCAATATAGTGAAAAAGGTTTTGCTCGTGCCGGAGAGCTTGGTAACGAGGGACGTAGATCATTGCATTAGATCGAACCTCCAAAATTATATCGTTTGCACTCTCTATCCCTTTTACTTATCGCTTTTATATTTGTGCAAATTACGTTGTTCCACTTACTTGATTATTTGTATTTAGTTGTCTTCGTTTATTTGCACTTATTATTTGATTGATCTGCTTGCTTTAACTTGCTTACGATTATTAATCTATCAACGTGTTTTTAACTTATGTGATTCTAGTTAATTATTCGAAAAAGTTTTGAAAACCAATTCACCTCCCCTCTTGGTTAACTAATCTTGGGCTTTCAAATGGTATTAGAGCAAGGTACTCAATTTTAAAGATTTCACAATCTTGAGTAATGGCTAACCACATTTTTCAAAATCTTGAAGGGTGTTCTACAAATCGTCCTCCTTTATTTGATGGTACTCATTATAACTATTGGAAGATTAGGATGATGATATTTATTCAGTCAATAGATTATAATATTTGGGAAGTTATTGAATTTGGTCCCTATGTGCCTAAAAAGGTTATTAAAGAGGATGGTAAACTTGATCAAATAATTTCAAAACCTAGAGATGAATATAACGAAGAGGATAAAAGAAAATTGTCTTTAAATGCTAGAGCCAAAAATCTACTCTATTGTGCTTTAGATATAAATGAATTTAATCGTATTACTACATGTGATTCCACTTATAATATTTGGAATGCTTTAGAAATTACTCATGTTGGAACTAGTAAAGGAAAAGAAACTAAGATAAATCTCTTAGTTAAAGATTTTGAAAATTTCTTCATGAAAAAGAATGAACCTATTATTGACATGATTACTCGCTTCACTGATATTGTTAATAGACTCAAAGGCTTTGATCGTAAATTTAATAATGGTGAGCTTGTAAGTAAAATACTTAGGTTGCTCTCGATAGAATGGTGTCCATTGACAATGTTGATAGAAAATATCAAAGATATCAACACATATCCATTGGAAGAGTTCTATGGGATATTGATGACATATGAGCTAAATTGCACCGAGACAAATGAGAAAACATTGAAAAGCAAAGAAGAGGAAAGACACCTAATTGCATTAAAATCCGTAATCGATGAAGGCATTTCAAGCAAAAATATGAATAATGAAGAACTTGATGATCTAGTTCTTCTTGTTAAGAAATGGAAAAGTTTTCGCAAAAATCATCGATTCCAAAAGAAATAAGAAAATGGTGAAAAGAAGAATAGATTTATAAAAAAGAAAGCCCTTCATGCGACATGGGATCAAAGCGATGATGATGATCGAGATGAAGATGAAAGTCAAGAAGAAAACGCCAACATGTGCTTCATGGCAATCGATGATGAGGTAAACCCTGTTGAAAAACTCTCATATGATGATTTATTTTCCTCTTACGATGAAATGTTTGAAGAATTTGAAAAGCTCGCCCTTAGTCACTCTATAAAAAGAAACATAAATTATTAAAGAGTGAAATTGAGAAAATTTTGGAAACCAAAGAGGAAAATATTGACTATGATTCATTATACAAACAAAATTGCTCTTTAAAGGAAAAAGTGGAAAACTTGACTCAAATTGTTCACAAATTTACTCAAGGGAAGAAAAAATTTGATTTAATGATTGGTGAGCAAAAATGTGTCCTTGATAAAGGAGGAATTGGATATAAACCATTTTTGAAACAAAAGTCTTTTAAAAAAATTTTTGTTAAAGCTTCAACTTCTCCTATTTCAAATGTCACGTGTAATTTTTGTAATAAAAATGGACATGTATCTTTTAATTGTTCAACCAAAAAGACGTTACACTTTGAGAGCAAATACAAGTGGGTTCGAGAATCCACTAGAACTAACTATCAAAGACCCAAGCTTGTATGGGTACCAAAGAACAAAAATTGACTTATTTTTTGTAGGTACCGAAAAAAGTGAAGAAACAAATGTGCAACAAGCTGGAGAAGAATCTTTCAAAGAACAAAGTGATTAATCTCCACCTAAGGAGTGAAGTCAAACAAAGTACATCATGATCATGCTCAATAAGTTTCAAATGGAAGAGTTGAAATCAATGAACACTCCAATGAGCTCATCAATCAAAATGGACAAAGATAATCAAGGTACTTCCATAAATATAACAAAATATCGAGGTATGATTTGATCTCTTCTTTACTTAATTACAAGTAAACTCGATATTATGTTTAGTGTGTGATTATGTGCTTTATCTCAACCCAATTCTCAAGAATCACACCTTAGTGCCATAAAATGAGTTTTAGATATCTTAGTGGCATTAAGATATTACGTCTATGATATTCAAAAGTGGGATATTGTATTAAAATTTGTGAATAAGGAAAATCAATTGGTCGATATTCTCATTAAACCTCTAATACTTGATAGATTTTCATATATTCTAAGAGGTTTGGGAATTATCGATGAATTTGAAGTATGTGACTAAATTGAATTCATACTAAATGCTCTTGTATGATTCTACGTGCATAATTGGTTGGAACTTATATAAATTCTATTCAAATGATTTTAATTTTTTCATTTGCATCACTCATACTTTGATTAATATTTTACTATAATGAGATGATTATTTTTTAAAATTTGTATATATTTAGCATTTTGTGCATAGTTGAGGGAGAATATATTATTCTTTTATGGTTGATTTAAAGTTTTGATCTTCTATACAAAATCTTCCTATCATATATGCTATCATTTTGCTTATATTGAAAGGAAAAATTGAGTAAGATAAATTTGAAAATCATTAAAAAGGGGGAATCTTTTATTGTTTCCTATAATCGTCTTTTGATCTTAAATGCAATACTTTTTTTTTTTGTTTAGGTCGAAAGGGGGAAATGAAGAGAGATGATTATACATGCTTTGATATAATATGCTTTGAATATATGATTATTGATTTGTAAAAGATATGGGGAATATGAATTGCATGATAAATTTATAATATATATTCTTTTATCAATATCATATCACTACATTGTTATGCTATGGTTGACTTCCTTCTCGTATTTCTTTTTGCTTATGCCAAAAGGGGGAAGATGGATTGGATGATTATGCATGATAGGGGGAATAATGAAAGGGTGAATATATATGTATGCAACTTTATTCCTTATCATTTTGTTTAATTTGTACATTGCAAATCATCTTGTTTGTCATAATAAAAAATGGAGAAATTGTTGACTTATGGTTGATTTGATCCTCAATGTTTTGATTATAACAAACAAGATCAATATTGTTTCTAATAATTGATTTTGATTTATGATAGTTCAATGTTAAAATCTATCGACTACTGCCAAAATAAACACATCATAAATCGGACTCGAAATGAATAGTAAAGTGAAATTTAAGCATTCAATTCAAATCATTCGAGACGAGAGCTTAAAAGATCAAAATCAATACTATTAAATCGGGCTCATGAAGAATGTGAAGATCGAAGTCAAGCATTAAAGCCAAATGTCAAGAAGGACCAAGATCAAGAGTTTAAGAGTCAAATATGAAAGAAACTTCGAATCAAGGTCAAAGACTAGGCTTTCGAGATCATATGTAAATGTATAACACTTTGATCTTTAGTAATGAATGACAATAGCTCAAAAATCATTTTGTGCACAAAAAATTATTTTCATATCAATTGCATAAAATATTTTTGATCAAAAGTAATATTGATTTTTCAAAGTGATACTTCAACTTAGATCAAATCTATATAAAAAATAAAAAAATTAACGGTCAACCGGACGTCCGGTATGGTAGTAACGGTCATTTTTTTGACCATTCTGACGCAACGACTAGTTGATCGTCAGGTACGTAGCGGACGTCAGGTATGGTGCGTCCAGTAGGACAGATTTTTGCCCGTTGTATTGCTATAAATACGACATCTTCTTGCATTCAATATACACACTTCTAAGAGCATTATAGAGAGGTTCTTTTAAGATAAAATATTTGATCTTTACTCTTTCTTTATCTTTATCAATTTATTTTCTTTGAAAAAACTTTTGATTGATCTTATATTTGAAAATCATTTCTCTCATCAAAGTTTTTCATTTCTCTTTGTGCTTAATTTATTTATATCTATCTTAAAAGAGAAATATATTTTTGAAGAGGTTCTTGGCACTTACAATGCATAAACTTATTCTACTTCTTCATATTGAAACTTTGATTAAATTAAACTTGTAAACATCATATTCATCAAAGTTTCTAATTTATCTCTCAGTACTTAATTTATCACAAATTATTCATTGAAAGGGAGATATACTTTTGAAAATGATTTTTGCACTTACATTGCATAAATTATTATTATTATTATTATTATTATTATTATTATTATTATTATTATTATTATTATTAAAATTTTGATTAAATCAAACTTGTAAACATCATATTCATCAAAGTTTCTAATTTCTCTCTTAGTACTTAATTTATCACAAATTATTCATTGAAAGAGATATACTTTTGAAGAAGATTTTTGCACTTACATTGGATAAATCCTTTTTTTCTTCTTCATATCAAAACTTTGATTAATTGAACTAAAACTTGTAAAATCATCATATTCATCAAAGTTTTTCATCAAACACTTGAGCTATCATTCATTGCTATCTATTAAAGTGTTAGCCTACTTCTCTTCTTGTACTCAACTTTGAATTTATCATTCATTAAGAAGAGAAGATTTCATTTGTAAAATTATTTGAATTGTGGGTCGTGTTGAAGTCACTTAAAAATCAACATCGTATAAAGATCGGTACTCCTTATTGTAAGCCACTGTGTGGGTCATATTGAGGTCCCGTAAAGTTAATGGTGTGGGTCGTGTTGTGGTCCCGTAAAGCTCAACATTGTAAAAGGCTCGGTGTTCCTTGCTTGTAAGTCACCGGAAGCATTGTAAATGGTTGAATTGCACCATAAGTCAATCAATATAGTGAAAAAGGTCTTGCTCGTGTCGAAGAGCTTGGTAACGGGGGACGTAAATCATTGCATTGGATAGAACCTCCAAAACTATATCGTTTTCACTCTCTATCCCTTTTACTTATCGCTTTTATATTTATGCAAATTACGTTGTTCCACTTACTTGCTTATTTGTATTTAGTTGTCTTCGTTTATTTTCACTTATTATTTGATTGATCTACTTGCTTGCACTTGCTTACGATTATTAATATATCAATGTGTTTTTAACTTATGTGATTCTAGTTAATTATTCGAAAAAGTTTTAAAAACCAATTTATCCCCCCTCTTGGTTAAGCCAATCTTGGGCTTTCAGACTCCAACCTCGGGATCTAAGGTAAACTCTAAAAGTTCTTTTCCTACTAATGTTCTGTCCCCTCCATTTCCTAACAGGTTTGCAAAAGCCTAAAAGGGATGAACATAAGAAGGAAGTATTGGAGACCTTTGGCAAAGTTCAAGTGAACATACCACTTTTGGATGCCATTTATCAAGTGCCCCATTATGCAAAGTTCCTCAAGGAATTGTGCACTAACAAGTGCAAGTTAAAAGGTAATGAAGTGGTAAGCGTAGGGGAAAATGTCTCAGCTGTTTTGCAAAGGAAACTTCTACCAAAATGTAAGGATCCGAGAAGTTTTACTATTCCTTGCATTATTGGTAACACTAGGTTTGAAAGAACAATGCTAGATTAGGTGCATCTATTAATGTCATGCCATATTCTATTTATGCTTCCTTAAATTTAGGATCACTTAAAGAAACCATTGTTATTATTCAACTTGCTGATAGATCTAATTCATTTCCTAAGGGCGTGTTGGAGGATGTTTTGGTGAAGGTAAATCAATTGATTTTTCCAGCAGATTTCTAAGTTCTTGATATGCAAGATGAATCAACATCATTGTCACCACCATTGCTCTTGGAAAGACCATTTATAAGGACGACGCGTACAAAGATAGATGTACATGATGGTACTTTGACAATGTAGTTTGATGGTGAGATTATTCGCTTCAATATCTTTGAAGCAATAAGGTATCGTAGTGATGTGCATTCTTATTTTTCAATTGATATAATGGATTCATTAGTACAAAAAACTTTTGAACTATCAATTGAAGATGCATTGGATACCACTTTGATAAAAAGAATTGATGTTAACACTCTTACCGGTTTGAGCAAGAATGTACAGTTGTGTGAGAATATTGTTGAAACAGTGGCATCACTCGAGTCACTACCGAGCATTCCACCAATGTATAATCTCTCCTATATTACTCTTCCGATATCTAAAGAGAAACTTTTACCTTCGGTGATGTAGGCCCCCACTTTAGAACTCAAGCCTCTCCCCGAGCATTTGAAGTATGTATATTTGGAGAGGGCGAAACACTACTGGTGATCATTGCAAAGAATCTCACAACACTTCAAGGAGATAGGCTTATCTGTGTGCTCAAGGAACACAAAATAGCTATTGGTGGACAGGATAAGCCCTTCCATGTCCATGCATAGGACATTGCTCGAAGATGGAGCAAAGACATCAAGAGAACCACAACGTCGCTTGAATCCTCCAATGATGAAGGTTGTGAAGGTTGATAACTAGCATCTTCACTTGCATTTTCTTGGCCAATCTAAGGCCAGCTAGAAGGGCTTCATACTCTACTGCATTGTTGGTAGCCTTGAAACTGAACCTCACAGCACAATTGAACTTGTCCATCTGGACTGAACAAGACCACTTCAACCTAGATCCAGTGTCTTCTAGAAAGCCATCAACAAATAGGTTCCATGTAGGAGGTTCAGCATGTTCCATCTCCTCTTCCATTTCTAGAATATGGGTGAACTCTGCCACAAAATCTATCAAGGCTTGCCCTTTAATAGCAACCCTTGTCTTAAATACAATATCGAACTCACTAAGTTCTACAGCCCATTTCATCATTCTTCCTGAAGCATCAGGCTTTTGCAGCACTTGCTTGAGTGAGAATTTAGATAGCACTTGTATAGTATGTGCTTAGAAGTAAGGTCTCAACTTTTGGGAAGCAGTCTCGAGAGAAAGAGCTAGCTTCTCCATGTCTGGATAGCGGATCTCAGTCAGGAGAAGTGCTTTTCTCACATAATAAACAGATAGTTGGTGACCATCTTCCTCCATTATAAGCACCAAACTGATAGGAGGGGATCCTGTCCCAAGTATTTTTTCAGCTCTTGTGAAGATACTTCGCACTCCTCCATCCATTGGAATTTATTTCCTCCTTTAGAACCTTGAAGGAAGGGAAGCACTTATTTGTTGCCTTTGAGACGAAGCGACTCAAGGCTATTATGCGTCTAGTGAGGCTTTATACCTCCATGGGCTTCTGAGGTGACCTCATTTTAATCAAAACTTTGATCTTTTCAAAATTGGCTTCAATACCTCTTTGATTGACCATATAGCCCAAATCTTTCCCTAAGGTAACTCCCAATGCACATTTGAGGGGGTTAAGTCTCAACATATACCTTTGTAGTATTCAAAACGGTTCGTCAAGGTGCTTGACGTGATGCTCTTCTTTCAAGATTTTCACCAGCATATTATCCACATATACCTCCATTGTCTTTCCTATGAACTCTACAAATATCTTTTCAACAATTCTCTAATAAGTGGCCCTGACATTTTTCAAACCTAAAGGGCATTAACTTATAGCAATAGAGACCTCTATCCGTTATGAAGGATGCATGCTCTTCATCCACTAGGTACATTGGGATCTTATTATAGCCTGAGTAGGCATCCATGAAACTCAATAGTTCGTGTTCAGCAATAGAATCGACGAGCTAATCTATTCGTGGAAGTGGAAAACTGCAAATTTGGGCGAGTCTGATAAAGATTGGACAAATCTACTCATACCCTCCACTTACCATTGTGTTTCTTAAAAAGGACAAGTTTTGACACCCACCTCAGATAAGTTGATTCTCAAATGAAATGATTGTCAATCAACTTCTTCACTTCATCCTTCAAGGTCTCATATATTTCTGGGCTGAGGGCTTTCCTTTTTTATTGGTGAGGGTTAGCTTTGGGATCAATCCTCAATTGGTGACAACTAACATTTGGGTCAATGTTAATCCTCATATTCCCAAGCAAAGATATCCAGATTTTTACACAAGAAACATTTCAGCTTTTCCTTAGCCTCCGTTGACAAATCTTTTCCAACCTGCAAGGTTTGGAGGGTCTTGAGGATCCGCTGTGAAGCTATCTAGTTCTTCTACATGGCTATTTGAGGTTCGCAATCGATAATGCGAGGATCCAGTTAATCAAATTTGGCCACTTCTTCAACAACTCTCTTTTCTTTATAGCCTGATTGCACTTCAAATATAGCCTTTTCTTCATATGCGTCTATCATTTCGACATTTTTCCCTTTGTTAAGGTTTTGCCCATGTTTGGGGACATCGTTCATGTAAATGCCCATCAAAATTACATTGACGTCTCTTGGTTCGCCTTTCCTAAGGGAGTTCAAATTGTATTATCTTGCATTCATTTGATCGCCTCTGACCATGGCAATACTTTCCATTGGGAACTTTATACACAAGTGGAGTATGGACGTAACAGCCTATAATTCCTTCAATGCTGGTCTTCCCAGCATCCCATGGTAGGCATTGCAATGTGCATAATGCAAGTCAACCGCATCGTCTTGTGTAAAAGTAATGTGTTAAAACCTTTCTCCCAGCTCAGGGTCGGCTGTTGTTGACTATGAAGCTCCTCATTGGTAGATCCCTGGCTTTCCTTGTATGATTTCTTTGCACATTTCAAGTCTCCCCTCAGACATATGGACCTCTAAAGACTGTTAATCTCTCGAATAGGCTCGCAACTAGCGTTAGTTGGAGGGCTCCTCCCCTACCTTTGGTTTTCCCTAGGCCTCTCTCCTTCATTTTCTCGTCTTCGGGAGCGTCATCTCGAATAGGACGTCTGGCCTCAACTCTTCTGGGTTGTCGATCTTACCTCTGAGGTGTATCTCTTTGTGGGTGCCTGTTTCTTCTTTGATTACTTGGTTGCCTATAATATGGCTGTAGGAATGATGGTAGGTATAGTAGACGGGTATCTCATCCCTATTTCTAGGTTCAGAACTCTCCCCCCCCAACACCCCCTTTCCCTTTGGGAAAACTGTTGACTGGACCTTTCTCAGTGTGCCTCAACAGTGGGATTGACTTCTTCATAAGTCAAGGCCGATACTGCATTCAGTATTACTGCAGCCAATTGTTGCCCTGGGTTGAGGGTGATTGACTGTTCGACCTCAAGTTCTATCAAGTAGGAGGTGGGACTCTTTCTTACTACCTTTGGGAGGCGAGAATTCCCTGGTGGCCTTATTGTGATGATCCTTCAATTCTTCACAGATGATCTTGTTCCTTATCATCTGCAGATGGGCGTCATAATTGGTGGGATCTTTGTTTTGTAAGTCCCTCCAAAATAGAGAACTCATGTCCAGCGCTCTTCTTAGTACTGACAAGGCCTCCCTGTCTACTTGTACATAATAGGTCATTTAATCAGTGAAGCAAGATAAAAAAAAAAAAACTCTTCAATGACTCTTCTTCCTGTTACCTCCCTTCTTTGCTTGTTGCAAAACGCTTAAGAAAAGCTTTCTTGAAATCTAGCCAACATTTGATACTTACTTCCGAAAGTTTAGTGTACCATACCTTAGCTACCCTACTTAAGGTTAAGTAGAAAGCTCTACATTTTACAGCAGAAGTGGAACCCCTTAGGTTTATGTGGGTTTTTAAGCAGTTAAGGTGCCTAACAGGATCACATCTTCCATCATAATTAGGAATCTTTGGAAGCACAAATTGGCTTGGGACATGAGCATCCCTAATCCCCTGGGAGAATGGCAAATTATCATCGTCGTCAAGGTCACAAGACCTCTGTGATCATCAGAGTCTTCATCTTCCATGACATGCCGTTCACAAAGTTGTTGGGTCGGCCCTGCTTGATTTCTGGTTTATTCCGCCCTACTCTGACGCCTATTCCTATGTGAAGGATTTTGGGACAAGTTGTCATGGATAGGTGCATTTTGACTTTTGAACCGATGTAGTCCCTACTGCCTATTTCTAGGTGCAATAGGAGGTTGAGCTTGCCTATTTTTAGACCCTCATGGGCTTAACCTATCAAAGACACTTATAGATCTCTGAGGCATATCCTCTAGTTCATAATTTGGAAGAAAGTTGAATGGGACTTCATTGGGTTGGTTCATGGCATAGTTGGTGGATGTATCAACCCCAACTTCCCTTTCCTAATGAGCTTCATCTCTCACGTAGTGTTGGTAATAAGCTATTTGGCTTTAGACCTCCTCTTTGCCATTGTAATACTTTCCTTGGGAGGTCTTGAAAGAAAACATTTCTTTAAGTTGTGTATGGGAGGACTTCGTATCCTCCCCGGCTTTGCATATTCCTTAACAACTCATGCATGACAATATTTTGTATATCTCTCATGTTTGCGGCCATGTTGGCCACCTCCCTGGTGAGTCGGCGGCTATTCTAGACCCACCTCGACTGTGTTGCTGGTGAAGTAGATAGCGAGTTGCTAGATTAGCATGGGAGGGTTTTCCTTCTTCAAAGTACTCCCTAACTCTTCAAGGCACTGCCTCTTCATTATTAGAACTCATGGTATTGTTTTCTCCAATAACTTGATACTTTGACATTGAATGATATTTATTTCTTCAAGGAATATGTTGGACTCCAGAAAATGATCCCTTTTGGAATATTTGGTAATTCTTTATTCAGGAACACCTCATTTTCTTCAAAGGCAAGTAATTTCCCAATGAATGTATATTCCTACTGACTTTTTCCATAGGATTTTTGTGGTTTGAATGTGCAATTTTCCCACATACGGCACCAATTTGTTGACCCCATTTTTTGTAATGGTCATGTGGACAAAACAGGTCGGGCTCACTCACGTCCATGCATGCAAATTTCGACATGTTTTGACTGGAGATTCAAATGAAAAAGATGGCATCTGTAGACGTGGAAAATACGTTACGATGTGAAACAAAAATGTTCAAGCACCGATAATATAATCAAAGATTATTAAACAAATAGTCATCAACAACTCCATCAAAGTAAAAATCAACTTAACTCAAGAAAATAAATATGGAATGAGCAAGAGAGAAAATCGAGTGTGTTTTTCAAGTATAAAGAGTTGTACCATCCTTAATGAATTGCAAGAGTTGCTGATTTATAAAATTCTAGCCGATGTGATAGCCGTTGTATCATAATCACGTGGCCTTATTTCTCAGGCTGAAGTCTCACATCACTTCGTTTGCCATACATTTAATATACCGACAACGGGTCGAAAACCCTACATTCTAGGTTGACAATTCTGACATTCATTAATATAAACATTATATCAATCATTCCTAGAGATTATCACAGATCCTTTCAAAGACAGCAAGTCTTTCAGCCTAAAAGAGAGCTTTGGACGGGGAGGGTGCTTCAGCCTAAAAGAGTTTCGGGTAGAGATAGGGCTTTGGCCATGCAAGAGCTTCGGAACAATGAGATCAGTTTCTTCTTTGTTGATTTTTTCAAATTTGACTCAATGTCTCCACGTGGACTGCGGAGTGGCTTCCACTAGGAGCCTTGGTAGCAAACATAATAAATACCACATTTCATGTACATAGCAACAAGACTACATTTCATGTAATCACATAAGAGGACCTTATAATAATACAAGTCTTTTGCAACGTAGTCGAGCCGTTACTTATATTTGTCCTTGTCTATTCTAACGTTCAACTCTTCGCATCTCAACACTTCATATCTAGGTCAGCATTTGCATAAACCACTTGTCTGTGTGTTAATCATTACTATGTCACCTTATAACTTGGACAATTTAGGGTCATCTAGGGGCTAAAAATACTAAAAATAGGGTTCATGGATGACATAGGGTGGTGGCAGTGACACTAGGGGAACTAATACGAAGAACACGTGGAGAAATTTGAATGCTAAAATTGATAGAGAGATCTCCACAGAGCATATAATATACCATTAGAAATCTTATAGAATCAGCTGTCCATCGCATTTTATGAAACCAAGTCTAGAGTTTTCTACAAAGAAGTATGCATGTTTTTGTTACGGGCCTGTGTCAGACCCGACACATCGCCCACCACGTGTCTGCACCCGTGGCCCAGGCCACGTGTCGGCCGAGATGATTGAACTAGGGGCGAGCTGGTTGTATACACCGAGGTGAATGCATGAAGGACGAACTGAACACGCGTCAGCGAATGAACCGGACTCATCCACAAGCACGCAGTGGATGCAAAGGCCCGCACTCCGCTTCTACCACGCTGCAACGCTTCACCTGCCACACCTCGCCTCTACAAAGATCCTTTGTACAAAGATCTTCCCACAGTCAAATCTCTGACTAATGAGACGTGTGGCGGGCCATCAGACGGTCAAATCAGCAGCATGTCAAAAACACTTAATGCCAATCGACCTATGGAGGGACAGAGTGACACCTAGGATGGGACAAGCCTTGAAGATCCGGCAACACGTGTCTCCCCATCCAACGGCCCGTCTCGTTCCATCCTTAGTATAAATATCCCCTCCTTGGGCCAAATTTGGGATTGGAATCCCATTTGCTCTCCTACATACTGCGAAACCAAGTACCATCATTTCCCTTATATACTTGCCAATTTTATCGACACTATATCGACCACCTCCCCGGCGAGTGTCCTACCGCCGGCGAATCCCTTACCGGTTGAATATAGAACTGACTTGACCGTCGGAGTGCTTGCGGCCGCTCCCACCCCCTCCGGGAGAGGCCACGAGTGACTAACGACGTGCTACGTGTGCAGGAGGAGCTGACTTGAAGACCTATCCTGTTGGCCACGTGTCCAAGCCATTTTTCGAGGTCAACAGATTGGCGCCGTCTGTGGGAAACTAACTTAACCACGAGTTCTCCCACCAAAAGTTGCTTAAATATCCGGTTGACATTTCCCCTTGAAAAAGGGATTGGTTCTTGAAAAAGTCATTTTCAGCCACCTCGGACCATGAGTTCCAGTGGAGATGACAATGTGAGGACAAGGGATGTCTCTGAAGAAGAGATCATTCGAACCAATGTTACGCAACATCGGCCTCATCACCGCTACCGTAGAGGTAGAAGAACGGCGGTGCCTCTGCAGGAGAGAGTTTCCCTCCGGAATACGAGCGACCTCAAAGGTCTGCCAGTGTTTTCGATCGAATCGGACGGGCACCTAGAAATAGGAACCAGCCCCCGCCGCAAACAACTCGCCAGCAGAGGCAGGAACAAAGCCAAGAGGTCCAAGCCCCTCCGCCTAGAAATAGGCGGGAGAGGCGAAGCCAAGTGGATCGGGGAAACAGGGCTGAAACGGCTCAGCGTCCACCCCAACAGCATGCAGACGGGAACGATTCTGTCGGACCTTGTAGGTCGTATGAGCTTGATGACGATGATGACAATTTGCCCTTCTCCAGGGAGCTTCGCACATTTCCGATGCCTCACAACTTTGTTCCTCCTAAAATCCCAAAATACGAAGGAAATGGCAACCCAAAAAAACATCTCAACAAATACAAAACACAGATGAGCCTCAGAGGCGCCTCGCCAGCTTTGAAATGCAGAGCATTCCACTTAACCCTTGGCGGCTCCGCCGAAGTGTGGTATAGCAGGTTGGCACCACTCAGTATACGAAACTGGCCGAATTTGAAAAAAGCATTCTTAAACCAATACCTCTCTAGGAAAGAGAGGGAGGCTCCTATTCAACGCTTGCAAGACATGAGGCAGGCAGCAGGGGAAACCATAAAAAATTATCTCGCTCGTTTCACTGATGAAATAACCTACTGTGAGCAGGTCACGGACAAGGATGCCCTTTCGGCTCTGAAAGGAGGACTGAACATGAACACACTGTTTTGGAGGGATGTCCGAAACAAGAACCCTTCGACATATGATGAGTTGGTGGAAATGATGAAAATAGAGATTGTCAACGAGGAAATGATCGATTACAGAAACAGGGCTGCCCAAGGGCTTCCACCACCTCAGAGGCAGATAGGCAGGGGGCCCACCTCCCAGATAGTGAGCCAGCAATGGACTCAAGCTGGGCACACAGTGGCTCCCACCTCGGGACAAGTGTTAGCCACTGCCACACTCAACGCGGTCCCCACCTTGGCCTACGAAATTGCTGGACCAGGCACAAGCAACCCTGCTAGGAATGCAGGACGACCCTCCACCTCTAGAAATAGGGGAAGAAGAGGAAGGCCTAGAGATAGGCCCCCAGAAGCGCGACCTTATTGCACCATTCATCGCCATTATGGCCATGACACCAGAGATTGTGCGGGTTTAGGCAGACCTGCGAGCAACCCTCGTAACTATAGGGAATACAATTATGAAAGTAATAATCCAAGACGCAGTCCCCCCAGGAGGGGTGAGACGAGGTGGCACTCTCCAAGCAATAGAAACGATGATAGGGAAAGGCCCCGGAACGGGCAACGCCCTAGGAGAGATTCAGCCCCCTCGAACGAGCAACAACCAATTCGTGAAATAGACACCATTATTGGGGGACCCCACGTGGGAGGTGAATCAAAAATGCTCAGAGGAATTATGCCAAGGAGGCGAAAACCCCACCTATGGTCAATTACCTGGTGAACCAATCACAAGGTGGGAGGGCTGCAGAACCCATAACCTTCACCCAGGAAGATACTACAGGAGTACACTTCCCACACTGCGACGCCCTAGTAGTCGAGCCGTGGTGGCTCGCAACGGGCTGAAACGCATGCTGGTAGATAATGGAAGCTCAGTCAATATCCTGTTCGGTACAACTTTTGACAAAATGGCCGTGGATCACGAGCTAACACCCATGAGCTCGCCTCTTTACGGATTCACTGGAGACAGCATTATTCCCAGGGGTAAAATTACCCTTGCTGTCGAAATGGGAGCCTCGCCCCAGGTGGCACACCACTTCATGGAGTTCTGAGTGGTTGACCGCCGATCCGCCTACCATAGAGTCCTGGGGAGGCCTGCCCTAAAGGAACTGTGGGCAGTCACTTCCATCCATCACCTCTTCATGAAATTCTCAACCGAACGAGGGGTCGCAACTATTCGAGGCGACCAGACGGGATCCAGGGAGTGCTATCTTAACTTCCTTAGGAAGGCAGAGCCTCGAGTCAACATGGTGCTGGATACTGAAATAACGGAGGCCCCTGAAGGGCAACCTCCGACGCAAGATGTAGTCATGGCAGAAGCCAGATCCGAAATATTTTTGGAGAAACTGGATCCCAGGGTGATCGAATTAGAATCACAAGTTACCCCAATGGAGGAACTGGAAACATTCCCAGTAGACTCCCAAGACACGTCCAAAGTCTTGCAAATCGGAAAGGAACTGGATAAGGAAATTAAGGAGGAACTGAAAAGCTTCCTCCGACAAAACTCCGATGCCTTTGCATGGAGGCATGAGGACATGATTGGTATAGACCCCACAGTCAGTTGCCATCGCTTACAGGTCGATCCGAGCTGTCCTCCCCATAGACAGAACAGGAGAGCGTTGAACGTCGAAAGGTATGAGGCCTTGAAAGAAGAGGTGGAGAGATTCATCAGTAACGGTTTCGTTCGTGAAGCCAACTATCCAAAGTGGATTTCAAATCCTGTGCTTGTGAAGAAGCATAATGGTAAATGGAGGGTTTGCATCGACTTTTCAAACCTCAATCAGGCCTGCCCAAAGGACAGCTTCCCACTCCCACGGATCGACCAACTTGTAGACTCAACTGCTGGGAACGAATTGTTAAGCTTTATGGACGCCTATTCGAGCTACAATCAGATACCGATGTTCCCAGGCGATGAAGAGAGCACCTCCTTCATCACCGATAGGGGGCTTTATTATTACAAGGTAATGCCCTTTGGCCTGAAGAACGCTGGGGCAACCTACCAGAGGTTAGTCAATAAAATGTTCGCCAATCAGCTCGGCAAAACAATGGAGGTCTACGTTGATGACATGCTTGTGAAAAGCCTTATGGCTGAGAAGCATATCGAACACCTGGCTGAAGCCTTCAAAACTCTGAGAAGGTACCACATGAGGCTGAACCCCTTAAAATGTGCTTTTGGCATGGCTTCCGGAAAGTTCTTGGGTTACATCGTGAATCAACGGGGAATAGAAGCCAACCCAGAAAAGATTAAAGTCTTAATCGAGATGAGGTCACCTCAGAAACCCAAGGAAGTGCAACGGCTCACTGGCAGAATAGCCGCACTCAATCGCTTCATCTCAAGGGCCACTGAAAAGTGCCTGCCCTTCTTTAAAACCCTCAAAGGAGGCGGGAAGTTCCAATGGACTCCAGAGTGCGAGGTAGCGTTCCAAGAGTTGAAAAACTACTTGGGGCGAGCCCCCCTCCTCAGCAAACCAAAGGAGGAAGAACCCTTATTGTTATACTTAGCTGTAGCTGAAAGCTCGATCAGCTCAGTTCTTGTGTGGGAAGAAGCGGCGCAACAACTGCCAATATATTATGTAAGCAGAGCCCTGCTCCCCGCCGAAGTGAGATACCCAGATATGGAGAAGTTGGCTCTTTCATTGGTCACTGCTGCTCGAAGATTGAGGCCGTATTTCCAAGCCCACAGCGTCCATGTTTTGACAAATTTCCCACTAAGGCAGGTCTTGCAGAAGCCAGACGCCTCGGGAAGGTTACTGAAATAGGCAGTAAAACTCAGTGAGTTCGACATAATTTACGCACCCCGGACAGCCATCAAGGGTCAGGCCATGGCCGATTTTGTTGCGGAATTCACCAAGGCCCCTGAAATCGAAGTGGATATGGAGCCAGCAGAGCCTCCCACTTGGAACCTCTTCGTCGACGGTTCCTCCGGAGAGACAGGCTCCGGAGCTAGTATAGTGTTGGAAAGTCCGGAGGGGCACAGGCTTAACTGCGCAGTAAGGCTCGGATTCAAGGCCTCCAACAATATGGCTGAATACGAGGCACTCCTGGCCGGGCTTCGACTCGCTAAGGAACTGCAAGTAAAAAGAGTGGTCATTAACAGTGATTCGCAATTGGTGGTAAATCAGGTTAATGGCACCTTCGTGGCCAGGGACAAGCATATGGCGGCCTACCTGAAGCTGGTCATGAATTCCCTGCCCAACTTCGAAAAATTTGAGCTAATCCAAGTGCCTCGCCAATAGAATTGCCACGCCGACACCCTATCAAAGCTGGCCAGCAGCAAAGATTCGGAGCTTCTGAAGGCGGTCCCCATCGAACACCTAGCCGAACCATCTATTAAGGAAGGCGAGAAACTAATGTGGGTTGAGAGCACCCCACCATGGATGCTACTCATACTGACCTATCTGAAAGAGCAAAACTTGCCAGAAGACGAAATCGAGGAGCGAAAGCTTCAAAGAAGGGCTGCCCACTTCATACTATAGGACGATATTCTGTACAAACGTGGCTTCTCCTCCCCCCTTCTCAGATGTACAGGAGGAGAAGAGGCGAACTACATTCTCAGGGAAGTGCATGAAGGCGTTTGTGGAAATTACTCCGGTGGAACAGCCTTGGCACACAAAATACTTAGGCAGGGATATTACTGGCCAACCCTGAAAAGGGACGCCACTGAATTCGTACGCAAATGTGACAAGTGCCAGCGCTTCTCAAATGTGCAGAGGCAACCATCTCAGGAGCTCACAGTGGTATCAAGCTCCTGGCCTTTCGCCAATGGGGTGTTGATTTCATTGGCCACTTGCCAAAAGGAAGAGCGAATGCTCGCTTCGCCATAGTCGCCATTGATTATTTCACCAAGTGGGTAGAAACAGAACCTCTAGCCAAGATCACTGAGGCTAACATCTCCAAGTTCCTTTGGAAAAACATCATCTCCCGGTTCGGCATACCTCACTCCCTGGTTTCAGACAACGGCAAACAGTTTGACAACAAGAAGGTCCGGGACTTATGTGACGAGCTTGGAATCAGAAAGCATTTTTCTGTACCCCATCACCCCCAGGCAAATGGGCAGGTCGAGGCGGTCAACAAAACCATCAAACTCACCTTGAAAAGAAAGCTGGATGCCTCCAAGGGCGCCTGGGTTGATGAGCTTCCCCAGGTCTTATGGGCCATTAGGACCACTTGTAAAACCGCTACTGGGGAAACTCCATTTTATATGGCTTACGGAGCCGAGGCGATGAGCCCTGTGGAGGTTGGTGTTCCATCCCCTCAACGCCTCCACTTCGATGAAGTGACGAATGATGAGTTGAGAAAGCTTGAGCTAGACTTTCTCGGAGAGAAGAGGGACGGCTCTCAGGTTAGGCTCGCCTCCTACCAGCGAAAAATGATGCGCTACTACAACGCCAAGGTGAAGAAGAGAGCGTTTCGCATTGGAGACTTGGTGCTTCGTAAAGTCTTCCCTTCGACCAAAGATCCTGGCATAGGGTCTTTGGGACCAAATTGGGAAGGGCCCTATCGCGTGATTGCAGAAATCAGGTCTGGAACTTATAAAATTGAAGATCTGAATGGGAAAATGATGACTCACCCCTGGAATATTGAACATTTAAGGAAATATTATCAGTAGGGAACGTGTATTGTTGTAAATGTTGCAATCAAATAAACGAATGTTCTGTTCACTTTGTTCTTGCATGGACACACCAAACAAACTTGGCAAGGTGCAAGCCCATCCAAAGGGTACACCCCCAAGATATTCTGCCTAAGCCAGAGGTGGTGCGGGTGCCATCTTGGACGAAGCAACGTGCACACATCAGACGAACTTGGCAAGGTGCAAGCCCATCCAAAGGGTACACCCCCAAGATATTCCGCCTAAGCCGGAGATGGTGCGGGTACCATCCTGGACGAAGCGGCGTGCACACATCAGACAAACTTGGCAAGATGCAAACCCATCCAAAGGGTACACCCCCAAGATATTCTGCCTAAGCCAGAGGTGGCACTGGTGCCATCCCAGGCAAAGCAGCACACGTACGTTAACTAAGTCCGATGTGTCATTACTTGTTCATTGGCTTCTTCTATTTTGTTAAGTGGTTGAGTAAGTCCGATGCGTTATTACTTGTTCATTGGCTTCTTCCATTTTGTTAAGTGGTTGAGTAAGTCCGATGCGTTATTACTTGTTCATTGGCTTCTTCCATTTTGTTAAGTGGTTGAGTAAGTCCGATGCGTTATTACTTGTTCATTGGCTTCTTCCATTTTGTTAAGTGGTTGAGTAAGTCCGATGTGTTATTACTTGTTCATTGGCTTCTTCCATTTTGTTAAGTGGTTGAGTAAGTCCGATGCGTTATTACTTGTTCATTGGCTTCTTCCATTTTATTAAGTGGTCGAAAAAGTCCGATGCGATATCATTTGTTCGAAGCTATTCTACAACAGTGCAACAAATGAAAAAGAAAAAGAGGCAACAACACTTGGACGAATTAAATTTCACTATCGAATGAAAAATGCGGGCCGAGGCCGTTACAGAATTTAATCTACATTTACAATGGCCCCCTCTCCTACCTTCTCCAGGGGGGCCTCCTCCCCCTCTTCGGCTGGCTCCTTGACCGCAGGCCTGCCCCCCGTGGGGCCGCCAAACTCCTCCTCAATTGAGCTGAGGTCCAACCCCGGGTGCTTCTCGCGCAGGCGAGACATCATTTCCTGGGCAGCCCAGGAAGCCCAGTAGTTGGCAAAGTCATCATACTCAGGCGTCTTGTCAAAGTTCGCCTTGTAGTCTTCGACTGCCGCCTCCCCAACTGTCTTCGCTTCGGCCCATAACGAGTCGATCTCGCCCACTTGTGCCTCACACAATGTCCTCAGCTGGGCCTTCTATTTGTTGGCCTCAACGAGAGCATCTGAAGCGATCCTCTGATGGTCATTGGCCTGATCAACTCTTTTGGTTAGGGCCGCCACTTGGGAGGCAAACTCGTGGAGCTCATTCTTCAGCCGGTTTACTTGGATCTCTGCCGAATCCAGCTTGGTGGCAGCAGTTATCCATTTTTCTTCGACCTCCTCCACCTCCTTCTTCGCCTTGGCCACCTCGGCCTCCCAGGACTCCGAAGCCTTCAACTTCTCCTCTAGCTCCTCATTCCTTTTACGGAGGCCTCGGACCAAATCCTCCGCGGCAGCGCCCATACTTAGTGCCCTAGCAACGCAAGCATTGTTCGCGGCCAGCAGATCCTCAACGTCACACGAGGCGGCGTATCTTTGCCAGTCCTCAGTCCAATATTTCCCATGGATCCGCGCGGCTGAGGCTGTTTTGGGGGGCAGCATTTCCAGCACTGCCTCAGAAAGGTCCTCGTCTCGGCTCCCCAAGAAGTCGGTAGCCTTGCCCCGGGCCGAAGCGGACACAGGCTTTTTCAGTTTTTTCTTTGCTGGGCCCTCGGAGAAATAGGCAGTTATAGGCACTACGGCCTGAGGGAGGGTTGATGGGGCCGCCACGGTTACTCCGGACTGAGGGCGGGGGGAATCTCCTTTGCAGGAGCTGGGGCAGTAGCCTTTGTCGGGCCGGCTCTCTTTTTCCTGACGAGGGAGGCTCCTTCCTCCGCCTCGTCCTCCGCAGAAGGCTGGGGGGCCTTACTGAGTGAAAGCAGACACTCCGACTGCTTCTTGTATGCAGCCAAGCTCGTCTTCAGCATCTTTGCTTCCACCACACTCCGGCGGATTGTCGCGAAGTCCGGCCTCGGCACCTTCTTCTTCGCAAAATCTCTTGCAGAAAAGAATAAAGAACGAATAAGCACTCGTGATAAAAATAAAGCAAATGGAGAACCGAGGCTAGACATTTACCCTGACTCAACATCAGCCTGTGAGCAACGAAGTGAGTATTCTTGTCGATGATTTATTTGTGACTCCTCTCTTTCGGAGGCAGTTGGTAGAGCTGGCCAATGATATCCCACTCCTCCTCGGATATCTCGTACCTCGGCAGAGAACCTACAAATGATGTATATTAAAAACATGAGCAAATATGCAAGTAAAATTAGCTCTAGAAAGAAACTTACTGTAAGTCGAAAATGTGGTAGGGACGGTAAGAGGTGCCATGGGGTCGCCCTCCATGGTGTCCCACCTCCCGGCTACCCAAAACCAGGAGTTCCTCCAGCCCTTTACGGAGGTGGGCAGCCCGGTCACGAACGGGGCTTGCGACCCCCAAGGCGCCAGTAGTACCATCCCTTGCTCCCCCCCCCCCCCCCCCGCCCCGCTACACACTTCGGCAAGAAAAGGGAGTGAAACACGCTATATGGCATGTCCACCCCGATGCTGGCCCGGCGCCACAGCATCTACGTTCCCACCATATGGGACCACGCATTTGGGTTCAACTGGTCGGAGCCAACCCATAGGACCGGAGCACTAGTCTAAAGAAAGGGTGGAAGGGGAGTCTTAACCCAGCCTTAAGAAGATTTTCGCTCACCGCTACGCACCCTGGCCTCGGGTAGCAAGCTCTCTCATGGAGCTCGGGTATTATCAGATCTATGTTATCTGGAATTCTAAAAACGACCCTATACCTCTCCAGAACCTCCATGGTGATGCTGGAAGGATAATTAGAAGCCCCCCATTGCACCGAAGTGTCTACAGGAGAGGCTGGCCTTCTCCAAATATTCTCTCCGGCCCTAATGGCCCTGCTCAACTCGTCCAGCGACACCAATACCGGGTCCATCAGCCCGGAATCCCCCTCACCTCTCCTCCCCTCACTCCCCGAGGCGCTCACAGATTGTTCGTTGGCCATAACTGACTTTTGAGAGAATTTAAAGAAACAGAAGAGAATGGAGGAAACTGAATCAAGCTCCGTTACCTAGTTCGACGATCGCCGGAAGTTTGCAAGCTCGATTGCCAGAATAACTCAGGTGCTGCCGGAGATTTGACAGAGATCGCCGTGAAATGTGAAACGAAAAATCGCAAGTCTCAGAATTTTCGCGAAATGAAGGTTTTAAAATGAGAAGGATGGGTCTTTTATAGGCACTCCAAACTCACCCCAACCGTTAGATCAACCCAAACACAATCTAGACCGTCCAGCACCCAAATACAAGGATCTCCGTCCAAACCAATGGTCATTTGAATTAATGGCCCTGATGAAACGGTGAGTTACACGCTTGGCTTAGGCACGTCGCCTTGAGGAATGGGAGTCGTTGTCATTATTATCATTTATGTCGATGGAGGCGTGCCTTGGAAGCAAGCAAACGCCTTCCCATGATTGCCTTGGGAAGATACAAGGGCTTCCAAATCATTGGCACAATGTTCAAGGTCAACCTTCATCGCCTCGGGCACAACGGCTCTGCGTTGCTACAGCTCTTCTGAAGAGTTTTCAACCTTCATCGCCTCGGGAACAACAGCTCTACTTTGCTACAGCTCTCCTCAATAGTCGCCAACCTTTATCGCCTCGGCTGCAACGGCTTTGTACTAACCCTCAGCTCTCACCGCCAACGACTCATCTCCGTACCCCCAACTCGAAATCAAAAGTCCTTGTACTATATAAATATTCATACATGGACTTGCGGGACTATTGTTACGGGCCTGTGTCAGACCCGACACCTCGCCCACCACGTGTCCGCACCCGTGGCCCAGGCCACGTGTCGGCCGAGGTGATTGAACTAGGGGCGAGCTGGTTGTATACGCCGAGGTGAATGCATGAAGGACGAACTGAACACGCGTCAGCGAATGAACCGGACTCATCCACAAGCACGCAGTGGATGCAAAGGCCCGCACTCTGCTTCTACCACGCTGCAACGCTTCACCCGCCACACCTCGCCTCTACAAAGATCCTTTGTACAAAGATCTTCCCACAGTCAAATCTCTGACTGATGAGACGTGTGGCGGGCCATCAGACGGTCAAATCAGCAGCATGTCAAAAACACTTAATGCCAGTCGACCTATGGAGGGACAGAGTGACACCTAGGATAGGACAAGCCTTGAAGATCCGGCAACACGTGTCTCCCCATCCAACGGCCCGTCTCGTTCCATCCTTAGTATAAATATCCCCTCCTTGGGCCAAATTTGGGATTGGAATCCCATTTGTTCTCCTACATACTGCGAAACCAAGTACCTTCCTTTCCCTTATATACTTGCCAATTTTATCGACACTATATCGACCACCTCCCCGGCGAGTGTCCTACCGCCAGCGAATCCCTTACCGGTTGAATATAGAACTGACTTGACCGTCGGAGTACTTGCGGCCGCTCCCACCCCCTCCGGGAGAGGCCACGAGTGACTAACGACGTGCTACGTGTGCAGGAGGAGCTGACTTGAAGACCTATCCTGTTGGCCACGTATCCGAGCCATTTTTTGAGGTCAACAGTTTTCTGTTTGGTTTGTGCTGACTAACACAGAGAAGTCATCCACTAATCGAGGTCAATCCTATCTTCAATGGGGTCTTCCAATATCTCATTTTAAACCTTCGAATGTAGCTTACGGTGCATGGATTATTTTTACTCTATTTACTAACTTGTAGGTATTCAAAACTTAGTTTAGAACAACTTCATAGGGGACACCCATCGAAGAAATACCCCAGCTCAAGCACGCTTAACTTTAACATTTTCATAGAATCTCATGTGTTTATGCTAAATTGATCTCAACTAAAGCTTGTATTTGCATTAACCAATAATAGGGTGTCAACTGAGGTAACAACTTGCTAAAATTTGTATAATACGCTAAAAGTTACAGCTAAAATTTGTATAATATTCTAAAAATTACAGCTTCCGAGAATCAAATCATAAAAAATGGGGATTCGAAAAAGAAAGTGGGGTCAACACATTGCAAGTGTGTTGACATCTGTGTCAATGCATAACTTATTTAAATTGGTCAAGCAACTTGTTTGGGGTTTGCAGAATGCAAGCATGCTACACAAACATGCTTAATGACAAGTTCAAAAATAAGAGGGATACGTGTCGATATTTGATTAGACAATTAGAAAAAAACACAACACCTAATCATTATCTGTCACACCACCCTCTCACTCCCATCTCTGTCCTTGAGTCTGTCCAATGATCATTATTCTGCAGAATGAAGGAAGAAATTGAAAGCATCAAGCACTTATTAATCTTTAGGTTTTTCGAAGGCATCGGCGCAATTTAAAGTTCTTATTTATATTTTAAACAATGGAGTTAGCAAGCTGGTAAGGTGACAAAGGCAGAGACCCCGGACTATTGATTTGAACTCGAGTACAAAAGAAAATCCTATATTGTAATTTATTCATTTTTTATGTCATAATAGTTATATTCATATAACTTAATAATAAAAATTCAATAAAACCTTATAAAAACTTCAGAAAAATACCAAAAAAAAAAACCTAAAATCGTAGAAAAAAATATGGAATTAAGCTACAACTAGCTTGACACCCTTTGAGGTATCAAAATCGAGGCCATTAATTCAAATATGTTGTTAAAATCAATAGTAAAATTGTGTGTTATGTTAAAGAGTATAAACAAAACTGTCAATCATGGTGTAAGTGTAGCAAAATTAAAAATTATGGTACGTTACAAGTATGCTTTTGAAGGTTAGTGGTTCTCTCAAATTTTATTAAGGGTGTGTTTGAGCCACATTATTTTGAAAGAATATATTTTGAAATAGTAGATTGATGGAGAATGTGTGGTTGAAAAATAAGGAAAAGTTATTGATGTGATGGAAAATATTATTTTATTGAAGAATGTGTGGTTGAAAATGAGTAGAAAAATAAAAATGAAGATTTTAATATGGCTCAATCAGGGCTAAATATGATCACGCAATCATTTAAATTGATTATACTGCCTTCTTAAAAATTTTCGTAGGAATAGTTGAAGAGAAAGAATAGAAGGTCTACATAAACAATAATCTTTCATCACTTTGCCTCATTTGATTAAAATACCTTAGATGATTCGTAGTCCCCAACCCACTAGAGAACCTCCTGTCACAGCTCATATATCGTCAACAGACCCCCAATACCCTGTCCTTGGCGACCCAAAGTGACATTCAGGAGCCTCAACAAGTATATCTATCCGAACACGAATAAAAGCACGATAATCCGATAAGGCGATTCCATTTTCTTTATTGTTATGATCTCATTACGAATATCATATTTGAGTATTCATAAGCATCCTTCTTTATCTAGGTTATCCTTCCTTTACAAGTTATGCATAGTTAGTTCTCTCATGCCCATGCGTGTGTGTGCATGTGCACATGGATGTCACAGTATATCTCATGCTCAAGGTATGAATCAAATTGACATATGACAGTATTCTATTGAAAATCAATATACATTTTTAACATCTTATTTTGAATACTCCAATCATATATAAATATTAAACAGTAGTATTATATTTCATGTATATGTAACAAGAATACATTTCATATAATCACATAAGAGGATGTTATAATAATACAAATCTTTTGCAATGTAGTTGAACCGTTACTTATATTTATCCTTGCCTATTCTAACATTCAACTCTTCGCATCTCCACACTACATATCTAGGTTAGCATATGCATAAACCACTGTTAATCATGATCATGTCACCAACCTTGGACAATTTAGGGTCATCCTAAAAGTACTAAAAACAAGGTTCTGGGATGACATAGGGTGGTGGCGTTGACACTAGGAAACTAACGCAAAGAATACGTGGAGAAATTCGAATGCTAAGATTGATAGAAAGATCTCCACATAACATATAATATACCATTAGAAATCTTATAGAGTCAACCGTCCATCGCATTTTACGAATCCAAGTCCAGAGTCTTCTACAGAGAATTATGCATGTTTGTGCTACCTACCTCAGAGTTGTCATCCCCTAATCAGGGTCAATGGGTCTCCCGATATCTCATTTTAATTCTTTGAATGTATTATTTTTACTAACTCGTAGGTACTTAAAAACTTAATTTAGTACTTCATATGTCAAAGAAATGCCCTCAGCTCAGGCACGCTTAATTTTGTTTATACTAAACCGGTCTCAGCTAAAGCTCGTATTTGCATTAACCAATATGTAACTGAGGTAACAACAGCTTCCTCTGAGAGTCAAATCATTAAAAATGAGGATTCGAACAGAAAGTTGGGTCAACACATTGCAGGTGTGTTGATAAACAGTGTCATACGATTAAAATACCTTGGATGATTGAAATTTGTGCAAAAAGGGAGGTGTCTTAATGGGTTAAAAATCCTTGCTAAAAGCTTAGATATTTGGAAACCGTGTAAAAATAAAGAAGGAAAATTTGGTAACACTTTTGAAGAGAAGGACATATATTTGTCAAAAAAAATTCAATTTATTTTTCACTCTAGAAGTGGCAACTTGTTTGTCTTGGCAATAAAAGTCCTCAATTAATTAATGAAGCAATTCTTATGTCTTTTTTACCACACAAATAAAATGGGTGTCGCAATACAAGTGATTCTTATTCTCCAATAATGTAGAGGTCAGATCCCCGCACCAATAATGAACTTCCTTTTCCAACTCTCAAAAATTAACTATTCAAGCACCAAAAGCAATGGGGTAGACCAAAAACGATAGAATAAATTGACTCTTTGATTGAGATATCTCAATCATTATTCACTTGTAGTACATTTTTATCCTCATAAATTTAATTCAAATAAGACTTTATATATTCAATTCAAACAAAACTGAGTGAAATTATATATTAAATATCATATTAACTGAGAATAATTTTTTGGACGATTTTAATTCTACTACAATTTAATTATTTAAATAATATCTTACTTTTCATTTTTCAATATATAATAAATATTACAAAATCCTTGTCATGTTTGAATTCCGTGTTATTCATTCTCAATTAGTTAACATTCACATTAATCTAGATTCAATGAATCTAGACTTATATGAATTTAGAGTTATTATAGATGAATTTACTTCCATTAATGTATCTAGGAATTTTAATTGTGTTTAAATTCATATATTAGCAATTGATTTTTATGTACCAAAATGTAGTATAAAAAAATTGCCCATTTGTAGTATTCATAATCAAGTTGAATTTTGATACTACAATTTTTTTCTATTAAATTTCTATCATAAATTTTATTTTCTTTAGTTCATTTGAAATTCATCAAATCCTCCCAACAAATTGGTATCAAATATTATTTTTACAACACTTATAAATTATTTTAGAATAACGTACAATGCATGTTTAACTTTGACTACTATCTATAAATAAAGCAACTTATAAATTTTTGAGTAAACTCAAATTACACATGTTTCGCCCGAATTATCGCTAAATAATTAAAAAATGGTTCAAACGATTGTGTAAGGAACAGACCTCTTAAGACAAAGTCCCAAAAAAGGGTGCTTTATTGGTGAAGATTACAATTTGAAATAAATAGAATGCATCTAAGGAACGCAAGCACACGAATACTAAAAGAGATATTTTAAATTTAAACTAAGAAATTGAAATTAAATATTCTCTATTGAGAGTGTTTAACTAGGGTCTTTTCTTCTATTTCTTCTTTTCCTTTTTATACTCCCTTGATAGTTTTTTTTTTTTGTGAAAAACTGTTTGGAAACTGCTTGATGCTCTATAACTACCAACTTTCTTCATGATGGCTGATTGTCGTGGAACTGCCGTCTCTAACTATTGCCATTACTTTTATCGTTTAACTGCCTACAACCGGGATTCTTAGATCGTGGGGTGTGAAAAGATTGCTCAATAATCTCTTCAATAACTGCTGTATTGGATAACCATAATACCTTAGATTCGCTCAGTTCCTTGGCGACTAGAGGGTTTGGACGAGAACAGGATCATCGCTCTGGGCGACCGTAAGACACTCCATTCGCTCAGATTCTGGGCTTCTTACAAGTTTGGGCGATGATGTTACTTTGTTCGTGGGCCTCCACTGCATTCATCAATGGTCTTATTTGGGTCTTCATCCTGGATTTCCCAATTGGGCTCCATTCTTTGGACTATTCAATTTGGGCTACACTTTTTATATATCAACAATTACCCTCCAATATGGCAGAATTAATATCAATTATTAATCTTTGCCATATTCTTCATTTGTATTATCCGGCAATATTTGAAATTTCCATTTCAATCATTATTTCCTTCTATAGCCTGAAAAGATGCAACGTTATAAATCCTTAAAAACCCAAAAGACACGCCACTTTATTACGTCATTACCTTCACGTCTTTATATTGTGCGTTCTATAAAGGTCACTGTTCATTGTCTTGCTTCGTCACTACACTTTTCAAGAACCCTTCACAACGTCTTTACTTTGCATCAAATGGCGACTGCACAAACTTATTCCGATGATTCATTCAGTTTAGAAGACTTCCAAAATCTTCTTACTAGACCGTATATAAATTCAAACTTCCTTGTACAAGCCAACGCTGACCTCCACGAATTCTGTCTATGCCCATCATTCAATGATGCTGAAGGTGTCAGATGAGCGGCGGTGGGTCAACTATTCCTTTGCACTGAAGACCCTCATTTTCTGAAATCCCTGCCATTGAAACCAATTCGCGATAAAGGTATTCGTACTTGGCCAAAAACTAATCCTAATTTTCGTAGATGGCATGCACGTATGGTAAATCATGGTCCCAAAGCAATTTTTAATCGTGCTAAGATTTTGAACCTATTAGAAATTACCCTTTTCCCCCCAACTTATGACCCAATGCTTTTTCCAATCGCCCTGAGTTTCTGGTCTTTTGAATATAACACTTTTATTTTTCCTTTTGGCCCAATTTCTATTACTTTAAGGGTGTTGGAGCCCTAGTGAATCTTCCGCCCTTGGGCGATACCATCTTTCCTGGTATTTTGATTTCCATTGTTGTCCCAAAGTTTGACAAGAAAATCGCTGAATCTTACTCAAGCATGCAAAGCCTTTATACTTTTTTCAATTCTGAGTCTACTCATGCTGAGCGTGTAGCCTTCCTTCAACTTTGGCTTTGTAAATATGTTCTTTGCATGCCTAGCATGAAACCTTTGGTGAGTTATTTACCCATAGCGCATGAGTTGGCACGTGGTAGATCCTTGAATCTTTGTTCGTTATTCTTAGCTGTCTTTTATAGAAGCATGGCTTCCCTCTAATTTCAGTTGAGAACTAGTGCATCTCTCGTTGGCAGTGGGCCTCTGGCTCGCTCAATTGTGATTGAGGGCATACTTTTCACAACTTGGTGCTCCACCATCACCTCCACGATCGGTCACTTGTTATGGGCTATTTATCTATCAATTGAGTCCTGTTGATATGTCCATTAGAGACATCTTCACATTCTTTTACAATTTGAATTCAACTTCTTCCTTTTTTCCTTTTTCTGCCCACCAAATTCCTATTTATGTGCGACCTCCCTCTATCATGGATGAGGCGGGCACGTACTTGCCAATTTAGGCTCAATTTTTGACTGGGAGATAGCTGTTCCATGATATCGTAACTGGAACTAACGCTAAAGCTGGGGTCGAGATATATGATCCCCAATTTTTTGCTCATCAACTTGGTTTTAGCCAAACATGGCATGTTCCTCTTTGTTTTTCTAAGAGTTTGATAGACCGTTTTCATGTCATAAATAAAACAGATGCACAAGCCATTGATGCCCGTAATAACCTTTTGACCAAAGGTTTCTCCTTGGTTCCTTTCAATCCTAATTTTGTCACTCACCCTCTTTTTGACCAACTCTGGCCATCTGTGAAACATAAACTCTTCACAACTAATGCCAACCGTGCCTTCCACCTGCTGGATCGGCCAAGGATTTCCTCTACTTCTCCCATTCTTTCTCCTCATGTGTCCATCAGGGGTCTCTCTTCACCTACTCGCACTAAACATCTGCCCATTCTATCTGCTTCTCCTCCTGCTCATGCTATTGCAGCCAAGGGTGCCTCCAGTCGTAAATGGCTAGCCTCATCATCACCAGTCTTGC
This sequence comes from Fraxinus americana, assembly GCA_035079005.1. Taxonomy (NCBI): domain Eukaryota; kingdom Viridiplantae; phylum Streptophyta; class Magnoliopsida; order Lamiales; family Oleaceae; genus Fraxinus; species Fraxinus americana. The sequence goes on along the minus strand of CM068728.1, from coordinate 5,734,351 downwards.
TTATTGATAATGATGATGATGGTGCTCCTTTCATCGTCAGGAGAAAGGTATTTAAGTTTGCTTATTCATGAAAAATGACCCTTCATGGGTTAATATTTTACCTGAATTTCCTAAGAAGAGTTCAACTTCCCCTTCGAAGGCTCTAATCTTAGCAGGCCCTACTGCATTACTTCCAACTGAAGCTACTTCATCCAAGTATCTGATGCAGGGGTTTTGGCTAAAGAGAAATCCATAGCCCCGAAGTCTTCACCACAACTAGTTGCAGAGTTACCACTTTCTCATGGCATTGACCCCCCAAGTGCTGAACCAGAAGGTAACACATACTTTACTGCCTTTACCCTTGATCGTACCATTTGGCCCTTGATCCATTGCTTCTTGAATTTTGCAGAGGTTCCCACGGATTTGCCTATTGTGGTAGGACCTACTTGTTCAGACAATGGGGAAGTCTCCACAGGTTGTTGCATCTGCCATTGAGGTGCCCCAATTTCTAAAAGCTGGTGATGAGGTAGCTTTTATTTTATCTTTCATCTTTACTTTGTTCACTGTTATGAGATTGCTAAGACTTGCATTTCTTCTACAGATTACCGATGCTATTTTACGCTCAATTCAAGATGTGTTTACCTCTTGGGAACAAATAAAAGAAAATGTCGCTTCTTGTTCTTCATCGGCCAGTCGTCCTGCTGCTTCATCTACCACCTTCTCAGAGGAAAATATGAATAAACTCAAGCAATATGTGCTTGAATATGTTTCTTTCATGGATCTGAGTATCAACAAGGCCAGTACTTTTAAACAGAAGGAGAAATTTGATCTTCTAAGTGAGAAAATGGCCAAAGCACTTGAGCTTCCCTCACTTAAAATTTCATTTGACTTTAGGCTAACATTGAAGATTATCCACTCAGAGATAGACTATTTGCTGGCAAAAAATATAGAATTGAAGGTCAAGAAGACTCAGTATATTCGTGCTGTAGCTGAAAATGAGTCTTTGCTCGAAGAGATCGAGAAGACAAAGAGCAAATTACTTGAGATCTCTACTGAAGTTATGGTTAAAAACTCGATGATGATGATGATGAGTCTGGTTGTAGAGATGAGGACACTTTAAGCAAGAATGGATGACTGTATGGCTAGATTGACTGCTAAAAGGCATAATACTTCCCAAGAGGTTGAGAGAAACAAATCCTTGTTCGAGCATTACTCGAAGTTAGAAGTTGATGATAGGATTATGGTTGAACTATCCACTGCTTCTGATGAGCAAGATGAAGAATGGGAGAGGCTTAGACAACAAATGCGCTCTACTTGGGGTAAATTGTAATTCAGATATTTGATGCATCTACTTTACTTTTGTAATTTCGTACTAGCTGCTATTACTAATTTTGAATATAACGGCAGCCATTGTCATTAATGAACAACTATTTTTTTATTTGCATATTAATTGACGACTTCCTCAATCGTCAATCCCCTAAGTATTTAATTACCTTATGCTAAAACTCATGTACATTTCCCCTTGGTATTTCAATCTCCTTTTCCAAGACATTAGGGCTATTTAATTTTGGTTACGATGCATGTATGTGATCGTTCATATTCTGTCTTTTCACCTTCACAACTCTATAAATGCATACGTGTTCTGCACATATCATCTTCATCTTCATTCTTTTCCTCCAAAAAACTAACTTGCTACCACTGTTTGTCATTTCACATAGTTGATCAATCACGTCTCTCTTCGATAGAAATGAATCGTTTGATCTATTGTCCATTTTACTATCTGCCTTGATATCACTTTTGGAATGGAAGATATAGGAAATGTTCTTTGGCCAATAAAGGTCTTCTCAGTGTCTCCATTTATGTTCTCCATAAGGAATTCAATGATAGAAGGAGATTTGCGAATGCCTTTCGGGCCAATTAACTTGCTGATAGTGCATCTCAGCCTCTTTGCCTGTTATTGCAGCAATGCAATTAGGAAGCCAGTTTGCGAGTGCTTTTCAGCATTTTTGCCCATTGAGAGTGCTTCTCTGCCTCTCTGCTTGATCAAGGCCAGTTCACTCTCTTTCTTTGTGATCAACAGAAGAATGGTGACAACTTGTTCCCAATCATAGCTTATAGAGCATCTTGTACTTTGTATCTCATAATTTGTAATGAGTATTTGATAATAAAGGAATTTATTTGAACGTACTTCGTTCTTGTATTATTTATTTATGATCGATCAGAACTATTATTTATTCATGCCTCTATTTGTTCACTTTCCCATAGAGAATGAACATATTTTTTTAAGTATTTGCCATTAATGAACCTCATATGCGTAGTGCCATCTAAATCTTCTAAATGATAGGCTCCATTAGGCAATACACTGTTTACTTTATATGACCCTTTCCAATTGGGTGACCACTTGCCTACTTTGGATCTTTGCTATCCAAATGGAGTATTGTTTTCCAAACTAACTCACTCAGGCTAAAAGATTTAGCTATAACTTTTTTGTTATAAAATTTAGTCATCCTTTGTTTTTGAATTTGTAATCTATCTAGGATGTCCGACTTTAATTCGTCCAACTCTAATAAGTTTTGGATTAATGATTTAGCATACTCAACATCACTTAACTTATGCTGCAAACACACTCTGATTGACTGCACGTTAATTTTCCATAGGCCAAACAACCTCCTGTCCATAAGTAAGTTGGAAAGGAGTAATTTTAGTACTTGAACGAGGCAACGTCCTATAAGTCTATAAGGCTTTGTTTAAACATTCGTGCCAATTTCTGACATTTTCATTTATCATTTTCCTTATGATATTTTTTAGAATCTTATTAGAAGATTCTGCCTGTCGGTTAGATTGAGCGTAATATGGCGTGTAATTTACTAACTTAACCCCAAACTCGCTCAAGAACTCCTTTGCTTGATCTCCATTCAGGGAAGTTCTGTGATCCACCATCAAAGTTTGTGGAATTCCAAATCTATAAATAATACGATCACGGATAAAATCTATGACACTCTTCTGGGTAATCTCCTTTAAAGGTATCGCTTCTACCAATTTAGTGAAGAAATCTGTTGTAACTATTATAAATGTATGTTGCTTAGACGATGGGGGATAAATCTTTCCTATCAAATCTATCGCCCAACCCTTGAAGGGCCAAGGTTTGATAATGGGTGTCATTTCTCTTGTTGGCGCTCTTTGTATTGCACCATGCTTTTGACATGCTAAACAACTATTCGCATACTGAACACATGATTCTCCCATTTTGGCCCAAAAATATCCATTCCTAATAATCAACCATCTCATCCTTCAACCAGCTTGATGAGCTCCACATATCCCTTCATGCACTTCAACCATAATCGTTCTGACTTCTTGCAAACTTACACATTTTAGTAATATACCATCTGAGCGTTTCTTAAATAAATATTCATCTATCAATGTATAATTCAACGAACGCAACTTCATTTTCCTACTACTTTTCTTATTAGGTTCTTTGAAGAACCTTCTAATTTCTGCCCTCCAATCTATTGCATCTACATCTTGGATGCAATGAACTCCGATCCTGCTTGCCCTCCTTTATGCTACGGGCAATATTACTCCATATTCACAAGTAAATTCCTAATTTAAAGCTCTTGAATAACCTGAGGCCATTTGGGCCAACTCATTTGCTATATCATCATACATCCTATTAATACATTGAAGCTCTACTTGGTCAAATCACCAATCAATTGGTGAATTACCATTGAGAATCGTCCCTAATAATCACATTCTTTATTTCCATATCTATCATCAACTCTAAACCCACAATTAAAGCTTCGTATTCGGCTTGATTGTTGGTACACATCCTATCCAAAGTGAATACGACTTTATAACAAATCCCTAAAAGATTTATCAACGCTACTCCTACCCCTGCACCTTTAGAGGTTTTTGATCCATCGAAATATAAGATCCAAGGTTTTAATTCGAATGAATTGATTTCTAATTCAATCTCTTCAGGCATGTCAAGTTATGGATGATCGGCCAGAAAGTTAGCCAAAGCCTGATATTTTACTGCCTTTTGGGGTATATATTGTATTTCAAATTCTGAAAATGCTAAAGCCCTACCCTTTGGTGTAAAATAGGGCTAGAAAACAGATACTTAACCAAATTTACTTCAGAAATTAAATAAACAGTTACGGGTTGTAAATAAGCCCTTAATTTGTACATGTGAAATATAAAGTAAGACATAATTTTTCAATAGCAGAATAATTACATTCACACTTTGTTAACCATCTACTCAAATAGTAAATCGTCATTTCTTCACCAAATTGGTCTTCTTGTGCGACCATCCCAGCTATCGATTCTTGTTCAACCGATACATACACTTTCATTGGCTATCCTTGGATTGGTGACACCAATACTGGTGGATTCGATAAATATGTCTTTAGGCTTTCAAAAGCCTTTTGATACTCTTCTTTCCAGATGAATTTGTCCTGATTTTTCAGTTTTAAAAGAGGCGAAAAAGCTTTCGTTCGCCCTACACAATTAGAGACAAAGCTTCTTTAAAAGTTTACTTGGCCTAGAAACATTTGCTATTCTTTTTTGTTGTTAGGTGGTTTGGCCTCTAAAATGGTCTTCGCTTTATTTTTATTAAGTTCAATGCCCCTTCTGTGCACTAGAAAACCAAGGAAGTTTCCCGCATTAACACCAAATACACATTTCAAAGGATTCAATTTAGTTTATATTGCATCATTCGCTTAAATGAACATTTTAGTAGCTCAAAATGGTCTTCTTCTTTAATGGATTTGACCACTATATCATCTACATACACTTCAACAAACTTACCTATCATGTCATGAAAAAATCAAGTTCATCATTCTTTAATAAGTTGTCCCCGTGCTCTTCAGGCCGAAAGGCATAACTACTCATTCAAAACATTCAAAAGATCCAGGGTATCTAAAGGCAGTTTTGTGTATGTCTTCTTCAGCTATATAAATTTGACTGTATCTTCAATACCCATCCATAAAGGAATATATTACGTGTTAGGCAGTCGAGTCTACTAAAGAATCTATCGTAGGCAATGGATATTCATCTTTGGGCGTGGCTAAGTTTAAGTTTCTAAAATCTATGCACACCCTTAACTTACCATTCTTTTTAGTTTTGGCACGATATTAGACAACCACTCGACATATCGGCCATTCTAATAAAACATGTTTTTAACAATCGCTCTATTTCTTTCTTAATTTCAGGAAGTACATTAGGGGCAAAACGCTTAGGAGGTTGCTTGTGTGGCTTAAAATTTGGTTTAGTCGGTAATCTATGTTCTACCAAATTCCTATCAAAACCAAACATATGTTCATATTCCCAAGCAAAACAACCTCATATTCTTTTAATAAGGCGATTAATTATTACTAACATCTTGATCGAGCATCTGGCTAACAAATGTTGGGCGATCGTCCCCTTCGTCGCCAATATTCACTTTAATTAGAGGATCTTGTGCTTGAGCGTATCCAGACTTTGTGATCCTCATTTCTTCATTGTCTATATCCTTTATAGGCACTTCATCTTCTAAACAATCCACTTTATTGGCTTCTCGACCAATACTCTGTTCTAACTCGAACACTACCAATTTGTTTCCCAATGCTTTTAATGCTGCTTCTTCTTTTGTCTTATCTTTACATTCTTTATTGAAAGCCATTAACTTGGCTTTGAAGGCCCGAATATCAGCCATTTACCCTTCTTACTTACAACTCATTTAATACTCCTTGATTACCTTTTTGCCAATGATTGGCTCTTCCAGAGCCACTATTTTTAGCCTCATTTGACTAAACATTTTAGTGAGTGCATCCACTGAAAATGGCTCTTCGCTCTGTGTAACAATTTGAGTTTCTTCTCCATCTTGGACTGCCATGACAGGTCCATAATTTTCTTCGTACATGAACCTTTTCATCGAGTTTGCTTCTGCAACAAATGGTCTATGATCTGCATGCACCACTTCTACTTCGCCTTTGTCGTTCCTGAAGACCAGGTATTGGCGGAGCGATGAAGGTATGCAGCGACTCCCATGGATCCAATCTCTTCCTAGTAGCACATTGTAACTAGTAGGACCATCTATTACAAAGAAGACTGTGGTCCTAGTAGTTTTCCCTACAGTTATGTCCAGTGGCGTAACTCCTTTAACCGAAGTTGCTCCTCCATTGAAACTTGTGAGAATGACTTCTGTTGGAATTATATCATTTTCCGTCTTTGCAAACTTCCTCATCATTCTGGACGGGATGGTGTTTATAGCTGCTCCGTTATCAATGAGTACTTTTGCCATAGGTATACCATTGACCAAGGCCTTCACGTACAATGGCCTCAAGTGCTTAGTCAATTTCATGGCTGGTCTCTTAAAGATAACTCTCAGCAGCATCTATTTCCACTTTCTGTTTGTCCTTTGTTGAATTGTTTCCTTGTGATAACTCAACATGCAATATGTTACATTGAGTTGCTTTTTCTTGGATTTTCTCCTTACTTTCTTCCAGAGCTTCTTCTTTAGTTACCCAACCTGTGGGAGGAGGCAATATTCTTGGAGGTGACCCATACTTTTTAGAATGAGGTACTCTCCTTTTTCTCTTAGGTGTCTCGTACAATACATAATAATCGAAAGAACACCCAGATGGTTCTCCCAACAAGTCTACCTTACGAACACCTTCTCGATGCAGTTACTTCAACAGGGTATTGCGCGTACTCCCCTCTTTCTTCTCTCTGCTTCTAGATCAATTTCCTCTTCAATGTCCGTCATACCATCATCCTCTTCCTCGTCGTATGCCGCTCTAGATATTTGGCATTCTTCACATTCCAGTACACATACTTCCTCTTGTTATCATCCATTTCTTCCTCTTTTTTTCCTTTGTTTTTGAATTCATTAGCTAGTAAATAGTTATTAGCCATGACAGGAGGTAACGTACAGAACTGAATAGTGAGGGGCTGATCTAGATCTTCTTCATCCTTTTTACCTCGCTCAAACTTTGATATTCCAGAAAAACTTTCTGGCAGTTCTTCCATTAATTTACTTGTTCCAGTCTCTTCACTATCCTCAAGAACATTTTGATTGGCCACCTCGAGTAGTTTAGGCTCTTTAGGACGTGGCAATCTCTATTGTTGACTCATCATTCGTCCATAATTTCGTTGAAAATGCCTTTATTGGGTTCTAGTCATCTCATTGAAGGGTATCACCCTTCCTGCATTATATTGGAATGAATGTCATACATTTAGTTGGTGAAATTGCGGCTTAAATGTCCTCCCATTATTCATTGGCCTGAATTACCTCTCAAAAGGCAGTCCTCTATAAAATTATGTACCTCGTCATCTAACAAGCTGAGCGTTTGGGATAAAATTAGGGCGATGGTGATGCTGCCATATTCCTGGTTTCTTCATATTTGCATCTCCTTTACAACTCGCACACAAAACGTCTTCATCCTTTCTAGGCTCCTTCCCTTTGATATATTCAAAAATGTTGGGATGTGGCCCAAGGTCTTCTTTTTCGTCGTCTATGACCAATTTGAATATTGGCAACTTGTTTTTAAAACCAGTCGTCACCATGTTCACCCCCTGTGGCTGTGGGAAATGGTTTTCATTCACTGCCATCTTCTTCTTATCTTCGAACGTGATTCGTCCTGATTCGATAGCATCCTGTAACACATGACGAAAGACCAAGCAGTTGTTAGCCAAATGTGACCATGCACTGTGCCACTTACAATATTTTTTACCCTTAATTTGTTCAGGGCTTGGCAATTTATATTTATTGCTTAATTTTATTTACTTATCCTTATACAGTTTGTCAAATATAAGGTCATCTTTGGTCACATCGAACGAGAACATCCTAGCCTTTTTGTTTTCATATTTTATAAGGTCGTCTTTGCCCAACGCTCTAGGTTTGGCCAATTTAGGACAAGCATACGCATCTCTTTTAATCAATTTGGTCAAACATACTTCACTTTGATCGTAATACTCGTCATTGATAGTATGAACATCGAAATTCGGGTTTCTATAGTAAGTCTCCTTGCTAGAATTTTTCATTTGCTCTTCTTCTCTTATCAATCGTTCATACCTAATCACGTTCGCACTAAGTTGGAAAAGATCAGGAAATTCTCTTATCAATCGTTCATACCTTTCTTTTTCGGGTAAAGGCACAAAACATTTCCTTCTTACTGTCTTGAACCTTTGAAGGAAACTTTCTGCCCATTCGTTTGACATTTGACGTAGATTTCCCAAATCGACCAAAGTAACTTCAGATTCAGTCTTATAAAACTGAGCATGGAACAATTGTTCCAGTTGCTGCCATGTTTGAACAGAGTTGGCTGGCAAATTAATGAACCAGGGAACAACCTCATTTTATGATAATCAGTCACTTCACCACTTTGTAGTGTGAATCGTCATATATGTTCTAGAGTAGACACTTCTCCTAAACCAGTAAATAATGAAAATTTTGGCACTTTGTACCCTCTTGGCCATGGATATGCTTGGTCTACCCAATCAGGATATGGCTTTGTATAAGTTGGCCTAATGACAGAACGTACCCCAAAAATCATTTGATCCTGTACTATTTCCATAATTTGATTCCTCAACATGATGTTGGGGTCATATGGAATTCCTATAGGTTGGTTGACTGGTTGAGTTGCCTGAGGCCCAACATTTGGTCCTTGGTTGGTGACAAAATTGCCATTGTTTGGACCATTATTATCGTTAGCCTGAGTATTTATTCCATCATTAACACGTGGGGTATTCTGTCCATTATTCAGGATATTGTCTCTTATATTTGGGTTAGCTCCTAGGTTTGACGTACCATTACCACAATTAAAGTTTGGCACTGCACCACCCTCCTGGTTTGAAGTAGACGGACCGAAAAGTGGTTATATCCCTTGATTCGGACTTAGGACAGGAGAATTATGTCCAACAATCGTCCTGGTTTGAAAGTGGTTTGCAATAGGCACGACTGGTTGATACATTTGGCCTACTAACTTGTTCATTATTTCGTTTAATATACTCTGTTGTTTGGCCATGTTGTCATAATGTGCATTCCCATTTTGGGTCAATCTTTCTATATTATGAACGTTTCATAGATTTACATGTTCAACGACATCCTGTGTAAGTTCTCCAAGCAATGCATGCATGGTTCAAGGACGCGACTCTGTCATTGGTTCGTAACGACTGTGACTGCTTTGACTTTGTCCCTCTGTTCGTGGAGAACTTTGCTGCTCCTCATATTGCTCGATCACAGACTGGACTACTCTATGACTTGCTGGTTCCTTATTAGAATTCTTATGAAGAATAGTGTTTCACTTTTTGTATCCTCAAACACCAAACATCAATTGTCCCATCGGGCGTGCCAAATTGTTTCTCACGGGTTATCGCTAACAATTAAAAAAGGTTCAAACGATAGTGTAAGGAACAGACCTCTTGAGACAAAGTCCCAAAAATGGGTACTTTATTGGTGAATATTACAATTTGAAATAAACAGAATACTTCCAAGGAACACAAGCACACGAGTACTAAAAGAAATGTCTTAAATTTAAACTAAGAAATTGAAATTACATATTCTCTATTGAGAGTGTTTGATTAGGGGTCTTTTCTTCTATGTCTTCTTTTCCTTTTTATACTCCCTTGATAGTTTTTTTGTGAAAAACTGCTTGAAAACTGCTTGATGCTTTATAACTACCCATTTTCTTCATGATGACTGACTTGTCGTGGAACAGCCGTCTCTAACTGTTGTTATTATTCTTGTCGTTTAACTGCCTACAATCGGGATTCTTGGATCGTGGAGTGTGATAAGGTTGCTTAATAACCGCTTCAATAACTGCTGTATTGGATAACCATAATACCTTAGATTCGCTCAGTTCCTGGGCAACTATAGAGTTTGGGCGAGAACGCGATCATCGCTCTGGCCGTAAGGCACTCCATTTGCTCAGATTCTAGGCATCTTGCAAACTTGGGCGATGATGTTACTTTGTTCGTGGGCCTCCACTGCATTCATTGATAGTCCTATTTAGGCATTCATATTGGATTTCTCAATTGGGCTTCATTCCTTGTACTATTCAATTTGGGCTACACATTTTTTTATGTCAACAACAGATTATGATATAAGCTATTAGTTCTCTAGACAGTTTATCTCTTTTAACATCTTAAAAGTTTCTAACTACAAGTATATTAATTGGGCACAAGTCTTCTAGGTTGGAATAATGTTTCAATTTCCCTCTAATTTTTTCACTTTTCTTCGTGTTTGAAAAATCAAAATGTATCACGCATGCCTTTTCTTATTTGAAAGTTTTGTTTTTGGCAGTTGAAGTTGTCCATACCAATAAATTGTTTAAAAGGCCTCTAGAATTTAGTTAAAATGAAACATGTGAATGGGAATGGGAATAAATGCATTTCCGAATCGTTCATAACTTAATTTTCCCATTAAACCAAGATCTTGAAATCTCCAATTAATAAGGTTGGGTTACCGCTATGGTAATTCTATTCAATAGGTTTCGGGCCCATTTCCCTCGAAAAATAGTACATTTGATATCTCAATAATCTTTTCTTTAAAAGATTCGCTATGTTTTCTTTCGATTTAACATAGTTAACCGAAATTATACTATTTGATATTAGTTATTTAATGGTATTATGTCTCCGATGAAGATGTTGAGAGTTACCATTATACATAATATTTTGTGCTCTAGCAATGATCGATCGACCATCAAAATGTACGTTAATAGTAGGTACCACCTTTTCCCAATATGAAATATCCTTGAGAAAATTACAAAGGCAATAAACTCAGATTTCATCATAGATTGAACAATATAACTTTGCTTCAGGGATTTCTAAGACACAACTCCACCTCTAATGGTAAAAATATAACCACTTGTAGACTTTGAATTTTTTGTGTCATATATTTGCATAGGTATATCCTTCTAACAATGAGGATATCTAGAACAATGTAATCCATAGTATATCATGTCTTAAGTATTTAAAAATCCTCTTTAATGCCTTCTAATGGTCATTATCTAATTACTTGTAAGTATATTTAATTTGTTGACTGCATATGCTATATTTGAATGTACGTAGTTACTGATATACATTAAACTTCCTATAATGCAAGAATTCCAATTGAGATACGGGATAACCAGTAATTTTGGCTAAGTGTAGACTCGGGTCTATTGGTGATTTCTCCGAATGATCGTCGCACGCCTTAAATTTCTTGAGTATAGTGTCAACATAATGAGATTGATATAATGACAATCTTTTTATTGTCTTTGAGATTTTAATCTTTAATATGACATCAGCAACTCCTATATCTGTCATATCGAAATGTTTTATCAACATTTTCTTGGTTGTAGTAATAACTTTTGAGTTGTTACCCATTATTGGCATATCATCAACGTATAAACACAGAATCACATATTCATTAGGTGATTTCAGGTGTAGACAAATTTGTCACATTCATTAAATTTAAAGTCATTCGACAACATAGTTTTGTCAAATTTCTAATGCCATTATTTCGATGTTTGTTTCAATTTCATACAATGACTTAACAAATTTGTACACTTTTTTTCCTTTTCGAGAGCCACTAACCCTTCAGGTTGTTCTATATATATTTCTTCTTCCAATTCACCATTTAAAAATGTCATTTTTACATCCATTTGATATATTTCGAAATTGTGTAATATAACAATACACTTTTTTTCCTTTTCAAGAGCCACTAACCCTTCAGATTGTTTCATATACATTTCTTCTTCCAATTCACTATTTAAAAAGGTCATTTTTACATCCATTTGATATATTTCGAAATTGTGTAATATCACAATTGCAATCAATAGTTGAATAGACGTGATCCTTGTAACAAGTGAATATGTATCAAAGAAGTCTAGACCTTTTCTTTGTCTATATTATTTGTCTATTAATCTAGTCCTGTACTTGTAAATTGATCTATCAGATTTCAATTTCATTTTGAAGATCCATTTCCTGCCTAAAGTTTTATTTCCTGGTGAAAGATCAACCAATATCCAAGTATGATTTTGCATAATGGATTCAATTTCATTATTAATAGCTTATTTCCAAAAAGAAGCTTCAGAAGTGAACATTGCTTCGATAAATGTCTTTAAGTCATTTTCTAGCAAGTATGTTAGAAAATTTGGGCCAAATGTCATGGAGATCCTTTGTCTTTTGTTGCACCTTAGTTCTTTGTCTACTTGATGATTCTCATTTGCAATATCGTAATTTCGTTTTTGTAAACTTACTTCTCTTTCTTTACAAAGAAAGATGCTTTCAAAGAATGCAGCATTCTTTGATTCGATTATAGTACATTCATGTACATCAAGTATTTTTAATTTATAAACCAGAAATCGATATGCATTAATATTGTTTACATATCCAATAAAGACGCAATCTATTTTCTTTGGTCCAATCCTAACATATTTAAGCTTAGGTATATGCACTTTTGCTAAGCACACTAACACTTTTAAGTATTTGTAGGAAGGTTTTCAACATTTTCATAACTTATAAAGTGTTTCAATTTTACTCTTGTGTAGTATTTTATTAAGGATGTGATTTGCATAAAGTATAGCTTCCCCCACAAATTTTGAGGTAAGTTCGAACTTATTAACATTGCATCCATCATTTCCTTAACTGTTCGATTTTTACATTCAGCAGTACCATTAGATTGAGGTGAGTATGATACTGTTGTTTGATAAATAATTTTAGATTTTGAACAAAATTCTTCAAATTGTGCAGCATATTCTCCACATCAATCACTACGAATCATTTTTATTCATTTTCCAAGTTAATTTTCAACTTTATTTTATAATGCTTAAACACTTCCAAAGCTTCATTTTTGCTTTTTAACAAGTATACATAAAAGTATCTTATATAATCATCAATAAAATGTGATGAAATACTTTTTACCACATTTTAAGTTACGCTATGAATAAGTTCCAAAGGTATTGTATTTCTTTCAATTGAATTAAACGGAATTTTAGCTAACTTAGCCTCTACACAAATCTCGCATTTACCATTTGTATTAAAATGCATATTTGGTAGTAAACTTAAATTGATTAACTTGCGTACAGAATTAAAGTTTGTATGTCCTAATCTATGATGCTATAAATGAGATGACTCAAAAATATAAATAGAAGAAGATATTTTATTTTTTGAATTATTCGGTAAAACAGTAAGTACATTCATCTTGAATAGTCCATCGTTTACATAGCCTTTTCATACATACGTACTATTTTTGGTAAGTATAAGCTTATCCGATACAAAGACTAGTTTGAAGTCATTTTTGCTAAGTAAAGAACTCAACACTAAGTTCTTGCGAAATTTCGGCACGTGAAGTACATTGTTAAGGTTATGTTCCTTGCCCGAAGTCATCTTCAACACTACTTTGCCTTGTCCTTCAACCTTTGAACTTCCAGAGTTCCTCATGAACAATTTATCACCATTAGTAGCAGTGAATGATAAGAATATTCCTTTATTAGCACAAATGTGACAGGTTGTACCCATATCAACCCACAATTCCATGGGATTCCCAATGTTATTGCTTTCTAAAACAATGGCCGACAAGTTCATATCTGATATACATTTAGATAATGCATCAGAATCAGTGATATTTGATTGGGCATGCATCTTTGGTTTGTGATATTCAATAGAGCGATATTCAACTTTTCCACAGTCATATCAATTTCCCTTGAACTTCTTTGCCTAATGTTATTTCCTTAATTGAAGGATTCTACGGAATGCTTCTTCTTTTTGTTCTTTTTATTTGGTTCCATCACATTTGCTTTTACTTGTGGTATATGACTTCCAATATGTTTATTTGACTTTCGGTTCTCTTCTTCAATCTTTAACCGGACGATGAGTTCTTCAATGTTCTTCTCCTCACACTTGTGCTTGAGGTAATTCTCGAAGTCTTTCCACATGGGTGGACGTTTCTTGATGATTGCAGCCAATTGAAATGATTTACTTAAAGTCATGTTTTCGGCATGAATGTCATGAACAAGACATGCAATTCTTGTACTTGACTAATGATAGTTTAGGAATCAAACATCTTTTAGTTTAAAAATTTTTCGACGATGAACTTCTTTGTTCCGGTATCTTCAGTTCTATATTTCTTCTCCAAGAATTCCCAAAGTTTCTTTGCATACGTTGTACATTGTGTTGTCCAAGCCATTCAGAATGTAGTTCTTGCATAGAAAATTTCAATGTTTCCAAGTATCCAACACTATCAACGATACCCTATTATTTTCCCCTTATTGTAGACGGGAGCATTCTCATTTAAGAACTTTGCCAAGTTTAGTTTGGTAAGATAGAACAACATTTTCTTGCCATCTTTTAAAATCAGTCAACATTTTCTTTTGACTTCTTTTAAAATTAATCACACTAAACCTTTTCAATTTCTCTCTATGTGGAACCGAGGTTGGATGAACGGTACGAGGAGGAATCGCAACCGGAGGAATGACAACGGAAGTAACCAAGTTTGGAGGAACCATTTCTGAAGCACCAACATTCGAAGTAACTATATTCGAAGTAACATTGGTGTGTTGTTAACACTAGTGATTCATGTTTACACTAACAAAAGTTTAACTAAACCAAGAGTAGAATCCAAGAAAAAGTAGAAAAGTTAAATAGAGATTTTGTAAAAATATCACTCAAAAAATAAATTCGACTTAAGATTGTTGTTTATAAATCAAAATTGAGTGATTTCTTTAACGCAAAATGACTTACCAAACCTACCAAAAATAGAATAGAAAATAAATGGAAAGTTGGACAAAGTAACGTCAAGGAATGAGATGCAAATGATCGAGTCAAGAGTAAAATTTTTTGTCCCTAAATCGAATTTGACCCACACAAGTACCTACGGATTATGACAATCAACTCTCAAAATACAACGATCAACTTTTGGTATTTGCCACAATTTAAAACAAAAGAACAACAAACCAAAAGTTTGATTTGTACTCCTCTTGAATGAAAATAAAACAAAGGTTTTGATATAGAGTTTTGGCAACATAATGATGTTAAAATGTTAAACTATGATCACATAAGATTGGAGTGAATGAGAACAACATCAAGGGGTTTTATTTATAGATGTAGAAGGATTACAAACTGGAGAGACATAACCCAAATTCAACTCGTTTCACGAAAAGTTGTCCAGGTTTTCTGTCGCTAGCATGCTGCTCGAGCGATAATTTCATAGAATTTGTCGCTCACTTGATGCTAGGCTACTTCTTGAGCAATGGTCTCACTTGGAAAATTCTTTTTTTTTTTTTTTTTTGAAGTTAAAAATCGTGTTTTTCAACCTTACTTCATTCACTAATTTCTCATTTACCCGGAAATAGTTTTCCACGTTCAAATATACGAAATTCATCCATTCGACGAGTAGAACATGTTTGACCAATTTCTTGCCAAATTCGAGATACGGGACCTATCCAAATATTTGATTAAAGTTTGATAAAAATCAACTTTTTTATAATTATTTTCCAACACTCTTGTCTAGACGCAGATCCCAATTTTTTGGTGAAACAATTAATATTACAGTGATTCGACTCTTCATGGAGGTTCGGACAAAATTGTCACATGAGTAAAATAACATTGAGTGAGGAACAAAGTTCTGTTGTGGTTGCCATGTGGTCACGTTTGAAGCCTCACTAGAAGAGGGTAATGGATTCATTGACATTTTACCGAAAGTTGACGTGACTAAGTGGTAGGTTCTGGATGGTTGCAGAGTTTGTTGTCGGCTAATGATAACCTCACAAGTAAACAAATGAAAGAATATGTCGACTACCATTTATACCTAAAACAATGACAGCACCAATGCTCCATACAACATTGGGTGGTCCATATTGAACCATATAATTAAAAATCTTAAAGGATCTCTCGACTTTCATTGAATAAGGTTCTAATTTTATGATAAAAGTTTTTTTCAATAAAATATTATCTTACCTTTTTCTTTTTTTCTTTTTTAATGTTGGATCTACATTTATTGGGTTGAAACTTCTTGATATGATGATAATTACTTATTATTCGAGTTTTCTACAACAATCATGCTACTTGAACAATATATATATATATATATATATATATATATATATATATATATATATATATATATTTTAACAACTCAAACCTAACATCACATTAATCCTTTTTTTTTAATCAATGACCTAAATTTTGACAATAGCAATATTGTCAATCACAATTGTCCACAACAATTGTACAAATAGGTTAATTCTCTCTACCGGTTTTATTAAATTTGGATCAAATTGGACTGACCTGTTCGATCCGAAAACCATCGAACCATTATGATTATCAGTTGGTAGAAACTTTGCAGACAGGCATTAGGTAGTTCCTAGCTAGAAAAACCATTACATAGTTCTATAATATTTCATAAGTCAGTAATCAGCTAGCTTCAATTACGGATTGATCTTTAATTACCTAAATAACATAATGTTAATTTAGTTGGTGGTTGAAAATGTCCAAATTTTATTATTCAATAAAAATAGTTAATAGTATATGATTCATCGATCAAACTATCATCTCAACAGTCGAATCACTAATCCATTGACCCGCTACCTTATTCGAATAAGATCTGACAACTATGCTCTCTAAAATTGAGATCATATCGAAGACTCAAATCAATGAGTGAGATAATTCGTGGAGATGTATTATGCTTTGATTTTGTCGGTTGAGAAAAAATGGTCTGTGTACTCGTGTTTGCAATACTTCTAGATATAGGACAGTTGACTATTTTTTTTAACTATTAGGAGCACACAAAGATGCAGGTGGCAAAGTAATGTTTCAAAAATATAATTTTTTTTTTTTTGTAATTGTATGGACCTAATTACAATTCATTTGACTGTTACCAATTTAACTCATTTGATAAGGAACAAATTTGATCGACATATTTAGCACCTGTTTGGTTTATCTAAAAAAATCAGATTTATAATAAATTTTGATAAAAAAAATTGATGAAATTTGTGATTAAAGATTGATAAAATATGTAGTTGCAAATGATTCGAGAAAAAAATAAGTTTTAAAAACTAAGGGTCAAACAATAAAATTATATTCAAATTTTGACACCTCAGTATATCTGTTAGGAATAGTCAACTGCTAGACGTCATTTCAATTTCACTTGTAGTTCTTTTACACTTAAATCGGATTGAAATGAGATTTTTTATTTCTATTGATTTTCTTTTCAGTATTTTTTTTTATAAAATCGGTACATCAACTTTTTTATTAGTGAAAACATCAACACGGTACACTACAAGTAATATCACTTTTAAAATGATGTTATTTCACTTGCTAACAAAAACTAAGGGACTGTTCTATTTGTATTTCAGTTTTGTATTTTGAATTCATTTTGAATTTTTTATTTTGAGTGTCAATTTTGAGATTATTGAAAATGTGTTCTTTTTGGTGTTTTGAAATTAAGGGGATTGATTATAACTGAAAACACCAAAAACGATATAATTTTGGGTTTTTTTTTGTAAATTTTTAACTTAATTTCAAAAACACGTTTTCGAAAATAGGAAAAAAACGCGTTTTCATTTATTTGAAAAATCGAAAACAAAAAACGACTTTAAAATGGTAAAGAGAACATACCCTAACGTACCGAAGTTTCAAAATATTAGCGGAGGATATTCGATATGTAGGCTTGAACAACATAGTCCACGTTTGGTTCAGATTAAAATCTATATTTTAATTTAAACAAAGTCACCAATTAATTTTAATAATATATTTTTGGGATCTACAATTTTTTAACCACGTATTTAATTAATTTTTATCAAAATTTACTAAAAATCAAATTTTAATTCCTAGCAAGGACATGGGAAGAAAGTAGGTGTAACCAAGGGCAAATGTGGAAATTCGATACATTGATTTCCTACGATTCCTATTAATTGCTCAACCCACTATATCTCCGACCCTGTAGTGAAACTTGTGAAACCTATTCGAACACACGTGGACTCATCACAACCATACACGTTTTGTATTTTTATTTGTTGCTCCTTCAAAAATATCAGCCTATCATTATCGAGTTTGTAGAGAAATGATAATCGCCAACCGATGCGGAAAATCTTTATGTAAAGTTTTCCTCTTGTAATTACTTTATTACCCCTATCTCTTCTAGACGTTAGTTGACCTGTAAAATTTAGTCAAATAAGCAAATTGCATTATACACATTATTCATTTTGCTAGTTTTTATTAAAATAAATAAAATATTGGAAGTAAATTATAATCAAAATAAGTAATTTTCAATTCACAAAAAATTGATTAGTATTGATTTACTTGTTTGTTCTAGAACGTAGAAATAATTATTCATTTACTCAACATTGGAATATTCGAAGTAAAAAAATTCATTTTAATAACATATTTTGTGGGTCCCACAATTTTTCAACCATACATTTTATCAATTTTTATCAAAATCTATTAAAAATCTAAATTTTAATTTAAGTCAAAGTAAAAAATTCATTTTAATAAAATATTTTGTGGGTCCCACAATTTTTCAACCACACATTTCATAAATTTTTATTAAAATCTATTAAAAATCTAATTTTAATTTCCACCGTACATGAGCATATATATGCTTAGAGCATCTTTAAGAAACTCTATTTTCAAATAATATATTCTATCATTTGGACAATATATATAAATTTAGAGAGTTAAAATTTTAAAGTAATTCAACAAACTATTTATATTTAACACTTAATTTTACTATTTCAAAAAAAAAAAATTATTATTCTTTCTATCTTTCATTTTAACTAGCTTCTTTTTTTTTTCAAATTATTTTATTATTTTCCTACATTAAAAATTGAAACACTTTGAATGCATTTAATTATATAGAGTGAGTTTGACTCTTCAAATTTAGAGAGATAATGGAGAGCTAAACTCACTCTCTAAATTAAAATGTTATTTTTAAAAAAATCTTTTGAAGCATGATCTTACTATTTAAAATAAAAAGTATATCATATTTAAAGAGCCTATTAGAGATACCTTAAAGGATGTTTTGGCAATTGCAATTTAGTTTTGTGATTTTCTTTTGGGATAATTGTAGTACTTTTTTGCAAACTTTACTTTAACCTTCATGTAGTGCCAACCACAGTCTCAAACCTTTTAAAGGTTAGCATTTGAGGTTCAAATTGATGATTTCTGTTAGTTTGACCGTTAGTTGACCCAATAAAATAACTTTGACCAATTTTAAAAGGGGTATAACGGTCAAACTAAAAGAAATCATCAATTTGAACCCCAAGTGCTAATTTTTAAAAGATTTGAGACTGTGGGTGGCATAAAATAAATATTAAAGTAAAGTTTGCAAAAATGTGAAAGGTTTGTGACCACTGCTGCAATTATCCCTTTTCTTTTTGTTAGAATGTTTATTTATAAAGCAATTTGTTGCACACGTAGTTGAATGTTGAATTATGTGCTATCTATGTTAATAAATTACATTTCAACAAAATTACAACTTCCAACTGCCTCTTCATTAATAGTCAATTCATTTGAAATATCATTATTTTAAAACATTTTTTATATACTCAATTTCAATCATATATTCACATAATAAAATTAAAGTTTTTCTTACTTTTTAATCATACATTCTCAAAAAAATCACTATTCAAAATTCTAGTATGAGCTTAATATCAACTCTAGATTTGTCAAACATATTTACCAATCACAATCAAATAAAATAGTAGAGTTATGAATAAATATAATAATTTTATTATAAAGCTAACAAAAATTAGTAAATTTCATAGCAGTTCTACACTTCAAATGAAATCTGAAATATCACTAAACTACAAGTTGTCTCAATTATGCCACTGACACTGAACTTTGATTTTAGTTTCAAATTTCACTACTCCTTTACTCACCATATTCCAAATTTGATAAAAATTGCTTTACCAACAATTATATTGCACTTCATCCTTCACATAAGTGTTGCATGGCATGTCAATTTATAATTACGACAAATTGTGTAAGTGTTAGACAAAACAATAATAAAAAAAAAATTCTAACATTTTAATAAAAAGGTATTAAAATAACTCTCGTTTACCATTTTTATTTCTATAGTGCCACTTGCTAATACACAGAAGATTACTAATAGTATTATTGTTAACTAAGCATTTTTTCTATGAGTGATAAAAATATTAATAGAGTTTTGAAATTTGAATTTAAATTAAAACCAACTAAGACGAACTAAAGTTTTAAAATTTTGCTTAAAGTTGAGGGATCCATGGTGAAATTTACCCAAATGTAGAAATATACAAATTCAAAGTCGATAAAAGGGTAAGAATGTAATTGGGAGTCACTTTTTCCTATAAAAACAGTCCGCTGCCCGCCAAACATTTTATTTCCTCATATTCACAATCACATTTTTTATTCACATTTCCCCAAGAAAATCAAAATTCCCTTCCCCATAACTTAACCTCAAATCTCAGATTCAGAAGGAAAATCAATTTCCCTCTTATTAATGAAGAAATCAGGCCTCTTAGCAGCCTCCGTCGCTGCTTCTGCCACCGCCATCTCTGCTTCATCGTCTTCCAAAATTCACTTTCCGCACCAGGTAAATCCTTTTCCAACTTTTTTTTTCTTTTTTGGCTTTTCTTCTTCCTTTTCAACTAAATTCATAGCCTATTTTCTAGCAGAGGAAACTCATCTTTTCGAGATCTACCTTTTCACGAATTAAATTTTCGTTTATTTGTTAAATTTTGACAAAAAAATCATGTGATTTTTAGGAAGCAATTGTAAGGAAAAGCAGTGGGAATTCAACGTCGCAGGAGTCGTCTTCTACTTCTTCCGCGGATAAATTTGCACCGAGGTTTGATGGATTAAGGTTCATAGAGACCCTGGTTACTGCTCATAGATGAGTACAATATATTTTTTTTTAAATGACAAAAAAAACCTTGGTTTTAGTGATTACTAAGCTATATTTTTGTCTTCAACTGTAATATTGACTAGAAAAATTGTGATGATGTTGGCAGAATTTAAAAAATTTGAGGTGATTGTCAATGATAATGAGAGATGAATTGGTGTGCACCATGACAATATTAATTGATTGCCTTTTTTTTTTTTTTAAAGTTTTTTTGATTGGATTTATATTTCTTTTTACTAATTTATTAATAGCACGAAATTGTTTATTTCTTGATACAATGTCATGCATGTGCACAGACGGGGGAGGGGGGGTACTGAATTTTTTTTTTTTTTTTAAGTTATGTTTGATATCGATTGAAATCTAAATCAAAGTAAACAATTATTTCTAATAACATATTTCACGGAATCTATAACTATTTAATTTTTATTAAAATTTATTACAAATTTGATTTTAATCTCCACCAAATATGGGCAAAATCACAATAAATTTGAATTTCGATAACAAGCTATCTTAAAAATTCTCTAATAATCGTACACTAATCGAATCTACAAATTGTTTATGTCATCTTAAAGCATTTCGAGAACTGCATTATGGGCATATAAAATAGTCTAAACAAATATAGAAAATAGTTAAACATGAGTCTTAAAAAAAGACGTCTGATTCGCATTTAAAAAAAAAAATTCAATTATTTCATTAACATTTATTATTTTTGCGATACAAATTTCTCAATATAATTTTCATCATTTTATTAGGAAATTTTATATGGAATATAACATCAAAAAATTTAGAAATTTTACATTCGAAAAAGTCATATCTCATGATAATGTTTTCATGCAAAATTACACTGGGTATGATTTTTTTGAACGTAAATTTTTTATTATAAAATTTCTTCCCACTTCTTTGCAAGTTCGATTGTGTCCCCCTAACTTTAAAATTCTACGTCCGTCCTTGTGCACAGATATTGTATACTTTATATATTTTTAATAATTTTGGTTGATTTAAATAAATTAACTATCCTTGCACTTGGACCCAACAGATTAAAAATTCCTGAGCCTTTAGGCGAAAACGATTGGTAGGCACAATTTGTGCTACGATCATACTTGTTCGTGCCGCCAAGCCACGAGCCGCTCAGGCTGGTCAAAACACGAGCCCAAGTCGAACGGCGGGCTAGCTGGAGAGCCGAGGCCGGCTCGGCTCGTTTTTTCACGAGCAGCTCGTGGGCTCGTGAAAAAACACTAAAAAAAAAAAGGCTAAGAAAAGCAGCAAAAAAAAAAAAAAAAAAAAAAATTGACGAGAAACGAGCCGAGCTTGCCCACGAGCAAACGAGCCGCTCGGCTCGTGAGCTCGTGGCTCGTTTCTCCACGAGCCGAGCTGAGCTCATGGGTTTAAGGGCCGAGCCAGCTCGACTCTGCCTATTGACATCTCTAGAAAGAGGTTCTAATTAGGAAGGACGAAGTTAGAATTGTAGAGTTGTAGGAGTAAATTTAAAAAAAAAAAAAAATTAATTGTGAAGTCAAAATTGAAAATTATAATGAATTTTTTTGAAAATTTTGTGTAATATATTGGATTTGAAATTTTAGTGTAGAGACGGTTATCCCCATGATCCCATACTAAATCAATCACGGTTAATAAGGCTATGCTCATTTGAGCCTATTTTTTTGAAAAAAAAAAATGTATTTTTGAATAGTATTTTGATCTCATTTCAAATACATATTTTCAATAAAATAATATTACATGTAAAATAAATTTTTTTCTTATTTTTAATCACACATTTTTTATCAATACGCTATTTAAAAATGTATTTTTTTTTTACAAAAATAAGACTCAAACAAGTCCCGTGTATGCTTTTATCCTAAAAAAAATTGAAAAATACTTGCAACTAAAAAATCCCATTTTCATAAAATGTCAATTAACGAAATAACTGACGAATCAGATAATCGTAGCAAAATCATCACAATCAAAGTCACAATTCGCCGTATTTTTCCAATTGTTGATAAGTTTGCAGAAGTATTTGTATTATTCAATTATTTAAGGGGCCTAGTGAAGTGTCTTCTTTGTTTTATAAAGAGGCTGGCCATAGGTTCTACCTGGGTCCGACCATGCAAACTTTATTCAGTAATTGTCCTCAAGTTTTATTATGAGTCAACTGCGTCGGTCCAAAATGACGCAATCAGCATTATTCTAGTCCCTTTTTGGTCGAAAGCACCGGCACCTATGATGTCATACCCATTAGAGGGAACATGAATTTGTGCAAAGCATATTTCAATCTCTTTCAGCATATTCCCACCTATTATGCTCTTCCTATTTGCCATTCCACTTTCTATTGCTTATTTTTTAATGCTTGTCAATCAATTTTTTATTCAACTAAACTAGCGGTGGCAAAAAAGCTCGGGCTCGGTCGCACCAAGCCGAGGCTCAGGCAGAGCCCGGGGCGGCCCGTGTCACGAGCCACTTTTGGCCCGTGTCCAGTAAGTAAAAAAAAAAATTATGTTTTTTTTAAAAAAACCTCACTTCCTGTAGCTGTGCAGGCAACTACGTGTAGTTGCCTGTGTGAGGCAGCTACAATTTGTAGCTGCCTCACACAGGCAGCTACAATTTGCACAAGCAGCTACAAAAAATTGTAGCTGCCTCACAGGCAGTCCAATTTTGTGAGGCAGTCAGGCAGATGGCGTGCACGTATTCGATTGCGTGCACGGTACGACAAAATTTAAATCGAATTGTTTTATCAAAAATTTGAATTTATAAATTAAATATTGTTAAAACGGATATATTTTTTTGTCTATAAATATGAGAAAAATTTTACAAATTCATATCAATTTATCTCAAATTTCTTTACGCAATATTCAAATTCCAATTGAGCTCTCAAATTTCGTTACTCAATATTCAAATTCAATATTATACTCTCAAATTTATTTACGTAATATTCAGTATTTTACTCTCCAATTTCTTTTACTCAATTTTTCAATATTCTTTACTATATACTTACACATGGATTTTACTAGTTATGAGATTAATCAGTTTAAAGGTAGTTCGAGTACTCCATTGGGGGACCGTGCATCTCAAAATGTTCCAATTGATTTGGAAGATATCGAAGAGGAGGAAGTAGTCGAGGTTAAAAGGTCGAAAAAAGAGTCTGCGAATTGTTGGCAACATATGACTCGTAAAAAAGTTGGGGTTCAAAATGGAGTTGATATTTGGAAAGCATGTTGCAATTATTGTGGTAAATAATTTAGTTGGAAGCCTAGTTCGAGCACATCGCATTTAAATAGACACATATTAAGAAGTTGTAAAGCGAAACCAGTCGGTCTTGACCGGAAACAGACCGAACTAACATTTACCGGTTTCGGTTCTACTCTTTCCACTTTTGTATATTCACAAGAAAGATTTCATGAAGGAATGACTATATACGTGGCTGCAGCAGAGATGCCGCTAACGATGATCGAGTCAGTACACTTTACTCGTCTTGTGCAAAATTATCTCCAACCCAATTATCATTCTTATTCTAGAAATACTCTTCGTTCTGATGTTATAAAATTATATAATAAGAAAAAACAAACTGCTATTGAAAGTCTAAAAACTTTTAATTCTGTTATATCATTTACATCTGATTTATGGACCAGTGTTAATAAAAAAGATTATATTGCAGCTACAACTCATTACATTGATCATCTATGGATTATGCATAAAAGAATTATTGCATTCAGATGTGTAGAATATCCTCGTAATACGACTAACATATACATGGCTTTAAAAGATATTATACAAGAATATGGTATGCTAGAAATGGTTCGAAGTTTTACTTTTGATAATACTAGTGTAAACAAAGTTGTTGTCGAAAAATTTATTAATGATTTGAACCCTACATTTGGAGGTTTATTTTTTCATCAACGTTGTGTATGCCACATTATTAATTTGATTGTAAAAGATGGATTAGAGCATATATCATCACCGTTGGATAAAATTAGGCAAACAATTAATTTTATTACTATATCACCAGTAAGAAAGCAAATATTTAACAGTTTATGTGCAGAGTATGGTTTAGAAGAGAAATCATTTGTCACTGATGTATCACATAGATGGAACTCTACATATCTTATGTTACACTCGTGTGAAAAATATGATAAAGTTATTTCAATTTATTATAATGGTAGACATACATATGGACTCGAACATAATTTGGAAGATTGTGAATAGAATCTTACATTTATCGTTAAAACATTTTTAAAACCTTTTTTCGAAGCCACAAAAGAATGTAGCGGTGTTTATTACCCTACATTTTCACTTGTTTTACAACACTTTTTCTATTTTGCACAAGTATTTCAAAAATATAGGAATTTCCTAATTTTTGTTGATGTAATTTATTCTATGGAGGCAAAATTTCGTAAATATTGGGAAGAGATACCCTCGTTATTTTTATTAGTTTCAGTGATGGACCCTCGACTTAATTTAACTGGCACAAAATCTATTATAAAGGGGATTTCAAATTTCATGAATATACAATTATTACATGTGCATATAGAATCAATGTTATGTGAAATGTATAACTATTACGTTGAAAAAGAAGGTCAGTGTAGTTCTACAACCCAAAGTTCATTTTCAAAAAACATTTCAACAAATGCAGATAATATATGGAGTTATTTAGAGACCAATGCTAGTGTTCCCTCATTTAGTTCTAGTTCGTCAATATCTAGAGCAATAGATGTAAGTGGTACAAATTTTGAAATTCCCTCCGAGTTAGTTAGGTATATGTGCGTGGACGTTCCTAGTATGTTACAACCACAAGAATTACAAGAATTTAGTCTTTTATCATGTTGGAGGTGTAACGAAAGGCAGTATCCAATTGTATCGAAAATTGCTCGCGATCTACTAACACCGCCGGCGTCTACAGTAGCATCGGAGGTTGCATTTAGTTTAGGTGGTCGAGTTTTATGTGACGAACGATCAAGACTAAAAGAAGATATATTGGAGGCTTTAATATGTTTGAAGGATTGGGAATGTGCGGAATTACGTCTTCAAGAACAAGTTGATAGTATAATGGCCGATGAGTTAGAGCAGATTAAAGTATAAGATATTGTAAGTTTTTAAATTGTTTAGTTTAAAATACGTAATTTTTAATTTTTTTTGTTTCAAGAAAAAATTGTACACAAAATATTCGTGTACAATTTTAACTCCGCCTACATAATTGTAGCCGGTCCCAAACCCTGATAAAGGAGGAGGGTTTTCAACTATTTCATAATTTCTTTAATTTATAACACGTATAAAATGTACAATTTTTTTTTTCAAATAATGCAAATTTAAAAAAAAAAAAAAAAAGAGCCAGCTCGGCTTGGCCCGCTAAGGCTCGGGTCGAAAGCTCGGGCCGAGCCTCTTTTTTTTTTTTTTTGGCCGGGCCCGGCTCGGCTCGGCTCGAGCCGAAAAAAGCTCGGTCCAAAAAATCTCGGGCTCGGCCTGAGCTTTTTTTTTTTCCGGCTCGGGCTCGGCTCGACTCGACTCGTTGACATAGCTAAACTAAACCGTTTTGAACCAAGGACGAAATAAATATTGGAATAGACAAGGGAAAATTGCAGCCAACGAACCAAACCTCTTTTTTAGTGGTAGACTTGATCCAATCCTTTCATTTGTACTATCGAAGGTACCAAATCTTTAAAAAAATCTCAGATCCAATACAAAATGATGGTTTTCATATGTTTAACCACCAAACTGTCAGTTTACCTCAGAAATGATTAATTTAATTATTTTTTCCAAATAAAGCAAGGACAATTTGAGCATTACACATTTCCCTTGAAAATAAAAATAAAAATCCCTTTTACAGCCAGCCAGCCAGCCACCCACCCACCCAGCCAAACCATCTCCCCCTTCCACATGTTCTAAAATGCGCCGCCGACGCTGTAACGCCCCGAGTTCCGTGAACCTAGATTGCCACTTCATATTTTTTGTAACCGATTTAACTAACAAGATTTGCGGAAAATAACTAAATTTCAAACTTCACATTTATAACTGTAAAAAGCCTCGAAAACAACAAAACTCATTTAATTAACTTAAGGAATTTGATTAAATTTCAAATCTCGAGTTTTGGAAATATTGAAATAACAAGTACGTTAATAGCATTCAAATACGAATTTTTTTAAAATGTAAATAACTAAATTCATTAAATCGTTGCCACATTGCCCATCAAACCCGGCCTCCAAAATCTGCAAATATGGTTAAAATGACAAAATGAGTATTTCGATGAAATACTCAGTAGACTCATAACCGAGAATTAATCTACAGAATAATTGAACACGTAATCATGAAATTCATATCGTGACATCATTATAGGCCCATTTTTTTGAAAATCATAGGCTCTTTAAAAACATAGGGTGTGGGTAGTCTCGTCTCGTGCATTTAAGCATATAAGTTATACATAACATTCTCATCTTATCTCATAAAAGATTCTCGTCTCTTTCTCATACAATAAAGCATATAAGTTATGACAAGTATAACAACATCATATATCGCATATGACATATTCTCATCTCATGCATCAAAACATATAAATCACGTAAATTCACATAATACATGCAATTATAATTTAAACTAATTAATGGTGGCGAATCTACCTCAAATTATCTCAAGTTGCATGAAAAGTGGAGCGAGGAGTAATCTAAATCTCCTAATCGTCCGTACGTTTCGTATAGCCAAAATAGAAATTAGGTGAGCTGGGTGTGTGCTGAGGGTGGGGGTGACTGGAAACTGAGGCTCTCAACCTGAACGTGAGCTTTCCACTTTGGGAAGAACACTGTTGGTGAATGGGCTGCATTGAGTTACAGCTTGTGAGTTCACTGTTGATACTAGAAATAGATATTCTAACATCAATGGTGACTTACAGTGAATAGAGTAAGGAATAGTGACTTACCAAAAGAAAATGGTTGCTACGTGAGTGTGAGGAGAGGGAGAATGAGATGATGGTGAATAAAATGGGAAATTTTAGGGCACAAATCCCTATGTGCCACTTGGGCCAATTGGGCTGCAGTGATTCTTTTAGTTTGGGCCTAAACATCAATATTTGGGTCTTAAGTAACTGGACTTAATTAAAATGGCTAAATAAATTGGATTCTAAAAAAAAAATTAAAAATTATGGTACTTATAATTATTCGAAAATGAAATCAATTCAAAAAATTTAAATTCGTTTTATAACGGCTAGACGATCACGCTTTCATCTTAAAATTGGGGTTAAAGCTTAGTGATACGTTTTTCGAGAAACTGATTTAAAATTCTTGGTCGCTACAACTTTACCTCTTTAAATTAATTTCGTTCTCGAAATTTAAACTTACTAGATGTAGAATATCTGTATACTTAGCCAGAATCTCGTCTTCTCTTTCCCAGGTAGCTTCATCACGACACTGTTTACCCCATTGGACTTTGACTAAAGGAACCATTTTGTCTCTTAAGACATGGACTTTTCTCTCTACAATACACATAGGCGTTTCTTCTTAAGACAGATTCCTCTGAATTGAAATAGTCTGAAAATTTACCACGTAACTCGGGGTCGTGGATATATTTCCTCAGTAAAGAAACGTGAAAAACATTGTGTACGGTCGAGAGCTCGGGTGGTAACGCCAAACGATAAGCCACGTTACCTACTTTCTCTAAGATATCGAATGGTCCAATAAAACGAGGTCTTAACTTCCCACTCTTACCGAAAAGAATAGTTCCTTTCATAGGAGCTACTTTCAAAAATACTTTCTCTCCAATTTCAAACTCTAAGCCTTTTCTCCTTTGATCAGCATAACTTTTCTATCTATCTTGGGCGGTTTTGATTCGTAATCTGATCTTCTCAATAGCCTCAATTGTCTTCTCAATCAGTTTTGGACCTGAAATTCTTCTTTCGCCTACTTCATTCCAATAGACTGGTGATCGACAACGTCGTCCATATAATGCCTCATATGGCGCCATTCCAATAGTAGCCTGAAAGCTGTTATTGTAGGCAAACTCCACTAATGGAAGACAAGTCTCCCAACTACCACTCAAGTCTAGTACACAAGCTCTAAGCATATTTTCCAGTGTCTGAATAGTGCGTTCAGACTGTCCATCCGTTTGAGGATGGTAAGCTGTACTAAAATTTAATTTAGTACCCATTGCAACATGTAGACTCTTCCAAAATCTTGAAATAAATCTCGGATCTCTATCGGAGACAATGGAGGCTGGTACTCCATGAAGTCGAACAATTTCTCTAACATACAATTGGGCTAATTGATCCATATTGAGAGTCTTTCTAATTGGTAGGAAATG
The DNA here is from genome assembly GCA_035079005.1 of Fraxinus americana. Classification (NCBI taxonomy): domain Eukaryota; kingdom Viridiplantae; phylum Streptophyta; class Magnoliopsida; order Lamiales; family Oleaceae; genus Fraxinus; species Fraxinus americana. The sequence goes on along the minus strand of CM068728.1, from coordinate 5,705,262 downwards.
AGCTGACTTCGTAAGTTGGTCTACAATAACCCAAATAGCGTCATGACCCTTTACTGATTTTGGCAATCCTGTCACAAAATCCATGGAAATTTTCTTTCATTTCCATTCTGGTATATCTAGGGGTGGGCAAAAACCGAACCAACCCGACTAACCCGACCAACCCAAACCAACCCGATCGGGTTGGGTCGGTTTTTTTCCTTTTTTTTCCAGGGTTGGGTTCTGGCAAAACTTAGTGGGTCGGGTTGGGTGGGGGTTTGGGTTAATCCATCCAACCCGACCCAACCCGACCCGTCAATAAGAAAAAAAAAGGGTCATTTTTTTTCAAACATATTTCAACTTTTCGGTTTCTATTGGCTATTCAGCCTTCAATTCCTTTCCCAAGGTAAATTACCAAGTTTGCATTTTTTTTTCCCGGCTTATTACTAAGATTTAGCCCTCATTTTGCAGACTTCTTTGTACAAACTTATTTAATAGATCATTGAGCATGACCAAGAAACATATTTAACCTCTCATTTCTTCATCTTCACTACTTTATTTAGTGGCTACTCGTTTATTTCCATATATTCATTTATTTCTCTTAGATTTTCGTTTTAGTTCTGATTTTCTTGTTGAAAATTTGAATTGAGACATGAGCTAAAACATTGTAATTTAGAACTAGTTAATGGAAATCATTGATACAAACAGACCAACCCAACCCAACCCAACCCGACCGACATAAAATTGGGTTGGGTTGGGTTGGGTTGGGTTTCAACATTTACATGGGTTGGGTTGGGTTGGATTTCGAACAAACCGACAATGTTGGGTTGGTTTTGGGTTGGGGCAAAAACCGACCCAACCCAACCCACGCCCACCCCTAGGTATATCCAAGGGATTTAACAACCCTAATGGTCTCTGATGTTCAGCATTGACTTGCTGACATGTCATGCATCGAGAGACAAACTTTACAATGCAACCTTTCATGTTTCTCCACCAAAAAGTATTGCGCAAATCACGATACATCTTCGTTCCTCCTGGGTGCATGCATATGGTGCTGAATGAGCTTCTGTCAAATTCTCATTCCTGATATGTTCATCTTTCGGTACACAGAGACGTCTTCTGAACATAAGCGCTTTATCAGAGGCAATCTCGAAACCTATTCTCTTGCCTGTCCCAACTTCGGATCTGATCTTTTCCAAGAATTTATCTCCCACTTGAGCTGTTACAATCCGATTTCTCAAGTCTGGTTTAACGGTCAGATTTGCCAATCTATAAGATCCTTGGACTGATGGGGCTCGTACTTCGATTCTTAAATTCTGAAAATCTCGAATCAACTGATTCTGCGTCGTTCCCAAAGCTGATAACTCTCCAGCGTTCTTTCTGCTCAAAGCGTCTGCAACCTTATTTGCTTTACCTGTGTAGTAAAAAATGGTGCAGTCATAGTCTTTTACCAGCTCTAGCCATCGTCGTTGTCTCATGTTTAGTTCCTTTTGAGTGAAGAAATACTTGAGACTCTTGTGATTGGTATAAATCTCACATTTACTCCCGTACAAATAGTGTCGCCAAATCTTAAGAGCGTGTACAACAGTTGCGAGCTCTAAATCATGTGTCGGGTAATTCTTCTCATGTGGTTTCAACTGTCTCGAAGCATATGCTATCACTTTGCTATTCTGCATCAATACGCAACCTAAGCCATGTTTGGATGCATCGCTGTAGATAACGAAACCATCAGACCCATCAGGTATAGTCGCACTGGTGCTGAGATGAATCTGTTCTTAAGTTTCTGAAAGCTTTGTTCACATGGTTATGTCCACTGAAACTTAACTCCTTTCCTTGTCAGCTGCGTCATAGGACCTGCTATTTTAGAGAAACCCTCTATGAATCGCTGATAATATCCAGCTAATCCAAGAAAGCTTCTCACATCTCCAACATTTGCAGGTGTTGGCCAATTCGTTACAGTTTCGACTTTAGAAGGATCGACCTCGATGCCTTTAGCTGTAACAATGTGACCTAAGAAACCTATTCTCTCGAGCCAAAATTCAGATTTCTTGAACTTGGCGTACAACTTTTCTGCTCTTAGTATTTCCAACACAATCCTCAAATGTTCTTCATGTTGTGCGAAATTTCTGGATAGATCAGTATGTCATCGATAAAATAAATAACGAATTTATCAAGATACTGATGGAATACTCTGTTCATCAAGTCCATAAATATTGCAGGTGCATTCGTGAGGTCGAAAGGCATCACTACGAACTCATAATGTCCATATCGTGTTCTGAATGCTGTCTTTGGTACGTCAGCTGGCGAAACCTTTAGCTGATGGTACCCAAATGTTAAATCAATCTTCGAGAAGATTGCAGTGCCTTTCAATTGATCGAATAAGTCTTCGATCCTGGGTAGCGGATACTTATTCTTTATCATCAACTTGTTAAATTCTCGATAGTCGATGCACATCCTCATGCTTTCATCCTTCTTCTTCACAAATAGAACAGGTGCTTTCCATGGAGAGCTCCTGGTACCAAATTAATGGAAAATTCCACTTGCCTATCTGGTGGAGTACTGGGTAGATCATCTGGGAAGACGTCATTGTAGTCACGTACTACTGGCACAGAATCCAAAGTGATCTCCTCTGCGGGTTTGTCTTGAAGACTAACCAAATAGCCATGACAATTGTCCTTGGCTAATTGTTTCTCCGCTTGTAAAGCCGAGATAAGGCGAGGAAGTGCCTTAATCTTCGTTCCATAAAACCTAAATACTTCTTCACCATTCTTGCGAAAAATAACCTCTTTCTCATGGCACATAATTGCGGCACGGTTGGTGCTGAGCCAATCCATACCCAAGATGATATCGAAGTCTTTCATTAGGATAATATTCAAGTCTGCCTCTAAAACTTGACCATCAAAATCTATTTGTACTGCTTTGACTATCTTAGTAGTATCGATAGTTTCTTCTGACGGTAAACTAACCTCGAGGGTACTACCAATCTCTTCTCTTATTAAGTTCAGTCTTTCTAAACATGCATAAACTATAAACGAATGCGTGGCTCTCGAGTCTATTAGTGCATATACGGGGATACTAGAAATAGATAGTATACCTGTTATCATACTATCATGCTCAAAATAGGAAGGAAATACAGTACAGAGAATAGTCAAGACATGCACAAGAATACCAAAATAACTAGTATACCTGCAATCACGTCAGAATCCTCCGCTGCATCCATAGCAAATACTCTTACTTTCCCTCTTCTGTTCTGGTCCAGGTTCGTCTTCTGATTGGAACCCTGAGTAGAAGGAGCACGATAATTTGTCGCAAAGTGACCCGGCTGGCCGCATTTGTAGTAGACACCCCTTCCAAAAAGACACTCTCCTTTATGCAACCTCTGTCACTTAGGGCAGGGTGGAGTGAATTTGGTCATCTGTCTCCTTGTTGGCCCTGGATTCGGCCTCTTGTTAAATGCTTGATTCCGATTTTGATTTTGATTCTGGTTCCGATTGCGATTTGGACCTTGCCACTTACTCTTTCCTTGATACCTCTGCTCATTATGTTTGCTTTGGTTCACAACTCTCACACCGGCATAGGCTACTGCTCAAGCCTTCTTCGCTACCTCTCTGTAGTTCGGCAGCTCATGTGAACTGACAATCTACCGGACATCAAAGCGTAGACCTCTCTCGAAACATCGTGCCTTTTGGAACTCAGTATCCACCAGATGTAGAGCATAACGTGACAGTTCCTAGAACTTCCTCTCGTATTCCGTTATGTCCATTTCATCTTGTACCAAATGCAAAAACTCAAACTCCTTGTGGTCTCTGAGGGCTTGTGGGAAAAACTTATCCCTGATCTCGTTCTTAAACATGTCCCAAGTTAGAGCTGCTAGCTACTCTTCGTTCGAGATGCCGATTCCCACAAAAAACCAGCTCTTCCGATTAACATAAATTCTGCACAGCCTACTTTCTTATCCTCAGGGCAAGATATGTGCCTGAAGATCTTCTCGATGGACTGGAGCCACTCTTCTACCGCTAGTGGACCATCTCCGCCATCGAACGTAGGTGGACGGTATCTCCTGAACTGTTCAATCATTGGTACAGTAGGGTTAACGAGTTGAGGAGCTTGTCTCATCTCTTGCACCGCGTTCAGTAATTCCCTGATGTTGTCGGCTTGGGGTGGTGGTGCCATAACCTTCATAATGTTAAACATAGTTCGTAAAGGTTGAACTAAGTGTACCAACATTAAAAAAGATAACTCGAAAAAATGAAAATTGAAAACCAAACATTATTTCATTTAAAATTCAACTTCTTTTAATGAAGGTACATGGGTAGGAAGGCATGTATACCGAACATTTTTTTTTAATAATATAAAAAGTCGAGTCTACTCTAACTTCTATCTCTCTACTCTCCTTCGGTTACACATGATTCAGCGTCCGAGAACTTTCCTAGCCCTGGATCAGTGTCTTCTTCTGGTTCCTCTTCTTCTTCTTCTGGGTCTTCTTCGGGATCTAACCCGCTTAGGTTCGGGCTCGGGCACTGGCTCATGTTCTGGCTCTCCTTCAGGTACAACCCCAACGCGGTTCTCAAAGTACATGGGCCAATATGTCACAAATCTCACACAAAAAGTATCGTATTCCATATCCACATTAGGTGACGTAAGAGTATCCGTGTATATACCATAGTCGCCTAGAAAAGTCGAGAGTAAGTAATGGATCGACTGGCGATTACAGGTCCCGTAGCCATGTTGTATGGCCCGCTCACGTATGACATTCAACTGCACTACGTGTTGGGCAATTGTCCAATCAAGTCTAGGCCTGAAGTGGTCGTAATCTCTAACGGCTTGTTCTACGTCACTGGATGCATTTCTACGAATATGTGTCATGTCCTAAATCAATTATGCAAAGTCCAATTAGGTGGGGTTATTAATCTCTTCAAGTTAAAATTTACGAGGACGTAAAAATCTAAAAATTCTTTCAAATTATGCTTGAACTCGTCTTTCTTTCTTTCTTTCTTTCTAATTCGGAAACACTTCTTTCTCATTCTTCTAAATCTCGTAAGTCATTACCATAGGTATCCGAAATCAAATAACGAAAAACTTCGTAAACTTCTCTACCTTCGGAGTCGGCGGATCGGATGATGGCAGTGACAACTTTCATTAATGATAATTTAAACAAATAATTTTTTTTTTGAAAATTTTGCCAGTCTACAGAAACGCAGACCGGCTCCGATACCAAACTGTAACACCTCGATTTTCGTGAACCCGGATTGCCACGTCATATTCTTTTGGAACCGATTTAACTAAAAAGATTTGTCAAAAATAACTAAATTTCAAACTTCGCATTTATAACAGTAAAAAGTTTCGAAAACAACAAAACTCATTTAATTAATTTAAGGAATTTGATTAAACTTCAAATCTCGAGTTTTGGAAATACTGAAATAACAAGTACATTAATAGCGTTCAAATACAAATTTTTTTAAATGTAAATAACTGAATTCATTAAATCGTTGCCACATTGCCCATCAAACCTGTTCTCCAAAATCTGCAAATATGGTTAAAATGACAAAATGAGTATTTCGATGAAATACTCAATAGACTCATCACCGATAATTAATTTACAGAATAATTGAACACGTAATCATACAATTCATATCGTGACATCATTATAGGCTCATTTTTTTGAAAATCATAGGCTCTTTAAAAACATAGGGTGTGGGTAGTCTCGTCTCTTGTATTTAAGCACATAAGTTATGCATAACATTCTCATCTTATCTCATGAGAGATTCTCGTCTATTTCTTATGCATCAAAGCATATAAATCACATAAATTCATATAATACATGCAATTATAATTTAAACTAATTAATGGTGGTGAGTCTACCTCAAATTATCTCAAGTTGCTTGAAAAATGGAGCAGGGAGTAATCTCAATCTTCTAATCGTCCGTATGTTTTGTCTAGCCAAAATAGAAATTAGGTTTGAATTAGTATTTTGAAATTTTAAAGTCTTAAAGCGATAATATAAAGTTTAGGGACCCAATTGGATATTTATTAAAATTTAATTTGACAAATTTAAGGGTTGAAAATACTATTTTCGAAGTATTGGGGCTAAATGTGAAGAATAGGAACTCTAGGGACTTAATTGGGAACTATTGAAACTGAAAATGAAAGTTTAAGGGCTGAAATTGAACTTTTAGAAGTTAGGAACTAAACTGTAAATCTGTTAAAATTGAATATAAAAGTTTAGGAGCTGAAATGATAACTTTTACAAGTTAGGGACTAATCTGTAAATATATTAAAACTGAAAATAAAACTAAAAGGGCTGAAATAGACTTTTTTATAAATTAGGGAATTAATTTAACATTTACTAAATCTGAACATAAAATTAAGGGACTGAAATTAAAAACACTTAAAACATAGGGACTTAAATAAAATACTTTCAAAATGTGTGGGCTAGGGCTATAATTTTCCCAAAATCCAATTAAAATAAAATAAATAAAAACTAAATCATTGGGACTAAATTAAAACACTTTTAAAATTAGGGAGCTTAGGGGAAAATTCTAAAATTAAAATAAAAACAAAACATTTCATTTCTCTCCCTCTCATCAGAGAGAGGGAGAGAGGCGACAGGAGGGGGAAGGGCTTCGTCCCTTCCCGATTCACCACCATCGCCGACGGCGGTCGTGGCAGCGCCACCACTTGTGGTGGTGGTGGCGCCGATGTAGGTAGGTTTTTGGCACAGATTGAAGGGTTAAGTCGAGATTTTAGGTGTTCGAACATTTGGGATTCATGACGGCATTCAACTTGAAATGGGTTAAAAAAACGAGGTAAGGTAATGGATTTTTCCTATTTCTTGATTTTGTGGATGATCTGAGATTGGGTATTTGCAGTTGGATGGTGAGGAGGCTGGGGTTGGTCTTGGTTTGGAGCTATGGTTGTTTGGTGGTCTCGGTTTTGTGCTATTGGTAGTGGACTTGGTGGTTTGTTGGTTTTCTTGGTTTTGTGAATGCTTGTAGTTGTTGGGTGTTTGCAGTTGGATGGTGGAGGTGAACTTGTTGCACTCGGTGATTGGTTGTTTGATTTTTTTTTTTCAGCTCGTGTGGTGAGCTGGGTGTGTGCTGGGGGTGGGGGTGACTGGAAACTGAGGCTCTCAGCCTCAACGTGAGCTTTGCACTTTGGGAAGAACACTGTTGGTGAATGGGCTGCATTGAGTTGCAGCTTGTGAGTTCATTGTTGATGCTAGAAATGGATATTCTAGCATCAATGGTGACTTACAGTGAATGGAGTAAGGAATAGTGACTTATCAAAAGAAAATGGTTGCTACGTGAGTGTGAGGAGAGGGAGAATGAAATGATGGTGAATAAAATAGGAAATTTTAGGGCACAAATCCCTAGGTGCCACTTGGGCCAATTGGGTTGCAAGGATTCTTTTAGTTTGGGCCAAAATGGATTGGGCATAAATATCAATATTTGGGTCTTAAGTAACTGGACTTAATTAAAATGGCTAAATAAATTGGATTCTTAAAAAAAAAAAAAATTGTGGTACTTATAATTATTCGAAAATGAAATCAATTCGAAAAATTTAAATTCGTTCTGTAACGGCTAGACGATCACGCTTTCATTTTAAAATTGGGGTTAAAGCTTAGTGATACGTTTTTCGAGAAACTAATTTAAAATTCTCGATCGCTACAGACGCAGGTCGAAAACGCATCGAATTCGAGAAATGCGGGAATAATGTGCGCCTATGCGCGCATTATTCCGCCTAATCCTTTTTTTTTATGATCTATTAAAAAATCTATTTTTTTATATAAAAATATATTTAATGCTTTAAAAATACGAAACATATTATGGCGCTTATTCTTCGCATTGACACATCTAAACTTGTAATTCTTGATTCTCGACCTCGACGCGTCGTAACACATTTTAGAACACTGCTCCTTCCCCATCCCCGTACAGCCTCCTTATCTAATTGTCGCCACCTGCCACCCAGGTCAGACACCACTGCCGTTTATAATTCACCCAATTTAAATAAATGAAAGAGAAAAAAAAAAAGGAATTCTGAGATTCACCCAGTTTCTTCTTCTCCCTTTAACCCAGATTCACCCAACTTCTTCCGCCACCACCTCTCTAAGATTCACCCAGGCCGGAAACAGATTTTGAAATCATATTTAATTTTAAGGTTTTGTCACTGTTGTTGTGTAAGTGCCGGTGGCAGTGGCGTGAAGGTTCGATTGGGAGCCCAAATGCTACCGGCTTTTCTCTTTTGCAGGAACAGAGGGCGCTGTTACGAGTTATAAACCGGGAGCGACACGTGGCACCATATTTTAGCAGTGGGACCGGCCTAATTAAATCGGGGTATATTTTCCGAGCCTTCGACGTGGATTCCGAGGCCTTGACTTGTTTCGAGGCCATTATTGTCAACTAAAGCCACGGTTCGGTGGACATGCACTATCCGAGGCTCCTTTGTTGCAGCTAGTGGAGATCCACGTGGAAAGATACAACAATGATGAAGATTATTTCAAATGATTGACGTGACTTTTGTAAAGTGCATTGATGTCTTGTCTTGTCAATGTAAGAGCTTTAATGCTTTGTAAGGTTTGGAGAGTCAACTTGATAGTTAGGATTTGATGTCTTGACCGAGGAGATGAGGCCACGTATAACTTGATCGAAAGGCCACCATTTGATTTGTAACAATGTAAATACCCCCACCATGTAACACAAAAGGGCTAATGCAAATTCTGAATGAAATTCTAACTACTTGGAGCAATATTATTCTCTCATTTTATCAGCACCTTTCAAATACAAATCTCGTTATTTATCGATTGGATTTTTATACAATCGTGTTCTAGTTATCTCGCCGGAGGCCTGAACGGAGACGTCTCGTGTCATTGAGCTCCTCCCACGTTCAGATTCTGGAGATATTCTGACTGTTGAGCAGCACTAACGTACTGGATTTAGTTTACGTGTACACGAGTGGGCCCGACATCTGTTGGCAACATTTTTTGGGGTCAATAGATTGGCGCTGTCTGTGGGAATCCACACCATAACCGCGAGCAACCCCATGGAAAAAGCTATTTGAGAAAATACTTCGGGCATCCCCATTTGAAAAAAAGGATTTGTTCTTGTGAAAAGAACAAGAGGAAGCCCCCAAAGCTGAAAAATATTCGTGACTCCGGATTTCATAAGGTATGAGTTCAGAAGAGGAAGCCCCCCTAGGCGAACTAGAAAAACTGATAATGAGGCCCCAACGGTCCGACGTCGACCCCATCATCATCATAGACGAGGTGGTAGGGGGTTGGCGGCCCAGCTTACCCGAGAAATGGCTACTATGGCAGCTAATATAAGGAGCATTACCAATCAAAATCTGGCAATGCAAGAATTGTTGATGCAGATGCAAGGCTAGGGAGGTCACCCAATTCCCCCTTATGTGCCCCAAGTGCAGTACCAATCTGAAGAGGTACAAAGTCAAAGAGCTCATCCTCCTAGGTATAACAGGGGAGGAAGTCCTATTGAAAGAGAAGTGGGGGTTGACATTTCCTCAAACTACGCCTTTGGCCGACCCACTGAGGCCCCGTTTAACATGGAAGGCAACTTTCCTCCAGAATATGAACCAGAACCGAGGCCCCAAAGGTCCGTCAGTGTATTTGATCGACTAAGTCCAGCACCTAGAAACATGCCACAGCCCCGACATCCTGGAAATTGGCAACGGGAGGAAAGGCAAGAACATGCCTCCCGTGTTGTGCCACCTCGGAGGAATGAAGTTCCAAGGCCTAGGAACAGGCCACAGCCCCCACCTTCTGGAAGTTGGCAACCGGAGGAAAGGCAAGAATGTGCCCCCCGTGTTGTGCCACCTCGGAGGAATGAAGTTCCAGCGCCTAGGAACAGGCTACAGCCTCCACCTCCTGAAAATTGGAAACTGGAGAAAATGCAAGGACGTGGCCCCCGTGTTATACCGCCTCGGCATGAACGCCAAAGAAGGGAAGAAGAAGCTGGTAATCAAGCAGGACCCTCTGCACCACCTAGATATGAGGTTGAAGCTAATTATGATTCAGATGGTCCACAAAGATCATGTGATTTGGATGACGACGATGACAACCTGTCATTTTCATGAGAGTTGAGAAATGCCCAAGTTCCAAACCACTACGTAATGCCCAAAATACCAAAATATGATGGGAGAGGTCACCCAACGAAGCATTTGAACAGCTATAAAACACATATGAGTTTGAGAGGCGCCACCCCAGCCGTGAAGTGCAGGGCATTTCACTTAACACTTAGTGGAGCAGCTGAAATATGGTATAGCAGGCTACCGCCTGGGAGTATTCGTAGTTGGCCGAGTTCAAAACCATCTTTTTGAAAGATTTGCTGTGAGCAAGGAAGGAGAGGCCCCAATTCAGCGTCTCCAGGATATGAGGCAACAGCCTGATGAAACCCTGAAGAATTTTTTATCCCGCTTTACAGACGAAATGACATGCTGTGTTCAAGTCACGGATTGTGAAACCCTATCTGCCTTGAGAGGCTTGAACATGAATACATTGTTTTGGAGAGATGTACAAAATCAGGATCCAACTACATATGATGCACTATTAGAGATTATGCGACGGGAAATCATCAATGAAGAGCTGATAGACCAAAGGAATAGGGCAAGCAGAGGCCTCCAGCCCCAGTAAAGACAACGTGGTAGAGGTCCAACCTCCCATCTGATAGACCAACAATGGAACCAACCTAATGCTGAAATTGGCCAAAGCTCAGGCCAAGCACTTGTCCCAACCACATTGAACGCCATACCAATGCTGGCTTATGAGAATGTACTAGCCACTGACACTCAACCAAACCAGGCGACACATCAGGCCCCCCGTAGAGGATGAGGCCGGGAAAGAGGTTCAAGCCAAGGCAGAACTAATTCCCAAGGGTACTGCACGTATCATCACTCTTATAGCCACGACACGGCGGGTTGTAGGGATATAGCCCAACACCCTAGAAACTTAAATCCCAGAAATAATAATCAGGATACTCATAGACCAAGGAGTAGGCCCCCACCGAGGCGAGAACAACAGCCTAGGTGAGACGAGGCCCCTTCCTGCCATAGGGAAGTATCTCCTAGAAGGGAGGAACACGAAAGGCATGGGAACCCAGATGAGCATCGACGGAGAAGCCATCGAAACAGGGCAGAGGATGCCCCAGTTCACGAGATTGATACAATCTTTGGAGGTCCCTATGTTGGTGGAGAAACTAGAAATTCCCAAAGAAATTATGTTCGAGAGGCGAGGGGTCCTCTACTGACCAGCTACCTTGTGGGCAACAGCTCTCGAAGGAACCAGTCACCTCCAATTGTGTTTACACACGAAGATTCTGAGGGTGTTCACTACCCACATTGTGACGCCCTGGTGGTAAGGGCTGTGATAGCCAGAAACAGATTGAGACGAATGCTGGTGGACAATGGCAGTTCGGTGAACATACTATTCGGGTCCGCTTTTGATAAAATGAGGTTAGACCATGAGCTAACCCCCACCAACACCCCTTTGTATGGTTTCACCGGGGATAGCATCATTCCGAGGGGAAAGATCACCATCGCTGTGGAAAATGGAGAGCCTCCTCTATAGGCAATGAATTTCATGGAATTCCTGGTAGTTGACAGTAGATCAGCTTACCATGGGGTCTTTGGGAGGCCAGCGTTAAAGGACCTAGGAGCCGTTACCTCCATTCACCACCTATGCATGAAGTTTCTAAACGATCAAGGAGTGGCAACTGTAAGGGGAGATCAGATAGGAGTCAGGGAATGCTACCTTAACTCTGTAAGGAAAGCTGAGCATAGGAAGATGAACATGGTGATTAGCATCAATGGCCCTGAGATGCCCACATTTGACGAACTTGATCCTCGAGTAATCAAAACCGACTCCCAGGAAGCTCCCATGGAGGAATAAGAAAAGCCTTGCCCCTAGGCTCAAAGAGGAATTGAAAGAGTTTTTGCGTAGAAACCAAGATGTCTTTGCTTGGAGGCATGAGGATATGGTGGGCATTGACCCAGGGGTCAGTAGCCACCATCTGCAAATTGATCCTAAAGTTTCCCCGCATAGACAGAAGAGGCGCCAGAAAGATATGAAGCTTTGAAGGAAGAGGTGCAGAAATTAATCAGCAATGACTTCATCAGAGAGGCCCTCTAGCCGAGGTGGATCTCCAATCCGATCCTTGTGAAGAAACATAACGGGAAGTGGAGGGTGTGCATCGACTTTTCTGATCTTAATAAGGCGTGCCCAAAAGACAGTTTTCCACTCCCTAGGATTGATCAGTTGGTGGATTCCACTGCAGGACATGAGTTACTAAGCTTTATGGATGCTTATTCAGGCTACAATCAAATTTCCATGTACCCAGGCGATGAGGAACACACCTCATTCATCACCGACCGAGGCCTCTACTGCTACAAAATGATGCCTTTTGGATCAAAGAACGCCGGACAAACTTACCAGAGGTTGGTAAATAAGATGTTCGCCGACTTGCTTGGTAGTACCATGGAAGTCTATGTGGATGACATGCTTGTCAAAAGCCTAAAAGCGAAAGATCATATACCCCACCTCCACAGAGCCTTTGAGATTCTACGGAAATACCAAATGAAGTTGAATCCCCTCAAGTGTGCATTTGGGGTAGCATCAGTCAAATTCCTAGGATACATGGTCAATCAATAAGGCATTGAGGCGAACCCGGAAAAGATCCAAGCGTTGATTGAAATGAAATCCCCCCAGAAACCAAGGGAAGTGCAGAGTTTGATTGGCCGAGTGGCCGCTCTAAGTCGCTTCATTTCGAAGGCCACAGACAAGTGCCTCCCATTCTTCAAAGTATTAAAGGGAGTCCAAAAATTTCAGTGGACGGAAGAATGTGAAGAGGCTTTCCAGGGGATGAAAAGGCACCTGGGACACTCCCCCCTCTTGTCAAAGCCCAAGTTCGGAGAAGTGTTGCAACTCTACTTAGCCGTCTCCCTTGATGCCATAAGTCCTGTGCTTATAAGGGAAGAGGGTTCGACCTAGCTGCCAGTTTACTACATTAGCAAGACATTGTTACCCCCTGAGACGCGTTATCCAGATATGGAAAAACTGGCCCTAGCATTGATCATTATATCCTGCAAGTTGATGCCTTACTTCCAAGCTCATACTATTCATGTGTTGACGAACTTTCCTCTTCGACAAGTATTGCAAAAACTAGACGCTTTGGGGAGGTTACTAAAATGGGCAGTGGAATTGAGCGAGTTCGAGGTGCTATTTAAGGCCAGAACCGCCATTAAAGGCCAAGCCTTGGCATATTTTGTGACAGAATTCACCAATGCCCCTGAAGTAGAGGGAGACGCCCCCGTTGACCCTCCAACTTGGAACCTATTTGTGGACGGATCAGCTGGGGAAATAGGTTCAGGTGCAGGCGTCATTCTTGTAAGCCCTAAAGGTCACAAGTCGAATAGTGCTGTGCGGTTCGGCTTCAAAGTAACCAACAATGCAGCGGAATACGAGGCCCTCCTCACCGGCTTAAGGCTAGCTAAGGAAATGCAAATAAAGAGGCTCCACATCAGCAGCGATTCTCAGCTTATTGTGGGACAAGTGAATGGCAACTTTGTAGCCCAGAATAAAGCCATGCCTGCTCCCTTCCTTTGAGAAATTCGAACTATGTCCGATCCCATACTTTGAGAATGCACATGCCGATGCCTTATCCAAACTTGCTAGGAGCAAGGATTCTGAATTATTGACAGGGGTTCCTATTGAGCACCTCTTGAAACCATCCACCTTCGCGGAAGTGGTAATATGGGTGGAAGGAACCCCAACTTGGATGCAGCCTCTTATATTTTATCTCAAAGATCAATCCTTGCCTGATAACAAGGAAGAGGCTTACAAAATACGACGGAGGTCTGCCCATTTCATGTTATTGGATGATGTCCTCTACAAACGTGGATTCTCCGCACCTCTCATTTGGTGCATAGGAGAAGAAGAAGCCAATTATGTGCTCAGGGAAATTCATGAGGGCATTTGTGGCAACCACTCCGGAGGATTGGCGTTGGCAAATAAAGCAGTGAGGCAGGGGTATTATTGGCCCACTTTGAAGAAAGATACTCTCCAATTTGTTCGCAAATGTGATAAATGCCAACGTTTCTCCCGAATATAAAGGCAACCCTCATAGGAGCTTACTACAGTGTTCAGCCCTTGGCCTTTCAGCAAATGGGGCGTAGACCTCATTAGCCATTGCCTAAAGGTAGAAGAAGTGCTAACTTTCCCATTGTGGCTATTGACTAAAGATTACCGAGGTCAACACTTCCAAATTCTTATGGAAGAATATAATATGCTGGTTTAGCATCCCTCACTCAATTGTCTCTAATAATGGGAAGCAATTTGGCAACAAAAAGGTGAGAGATTTATGTGAAGAGCTTGGGATTAAGAAGCATTTCTCTACTTCCCATCATCCCCAGGCTAATGGTCAAGTTGAAGCTGTCAACAAAACCATAAAGCACACCTTGAAGAAGAAGCTCGACACGGCCAAAGGGGCCTGGGTGCATGAATTGCCCCAGGTGCTATGGGCAATACGAACTACGAGCAGAACTCCTATTGGTGAAACCCCTTTCTCCATGACATATGGTGCTGAGGCTATGAACCCAGTGGAGGTAGGATTGCCATGCCCTCGAACATTAAGTTTCAATGAAATATCAAATGATGAGCTTAGAAGATGCGAGCTTGATTTCCTTGAAGAGAGGATGACTGATTCCCAGTGAGCTCGATTTCCGAGCTTATAAGCTAGCAGCTTACCAAAGGAAGATGACCCGATATTATAACTCAAAAGTGAAAAAGAGGTCTTTCCAGATAAACGACCTGGTGCTCTGCAGGATTTTCCTGTCCTCAAAGGAACCAGGAGTGGGCTAGGACCCAACTGGGAGGGGCCATATCGTATAGAAAAAGAAATTCGGCCTGGTACCTACTCGATCAAAGACATGGACGGCAAAATTCAACCTCATCCATGGAATATCGAGCACCTAAGGATGCCCTTGAAAGAAGGCCGCCTCGTTCGAACTCCAAAGCATCCATCACAAGCCTCCCTTTGACGAGGCTGAACGTCAAGGAAGAAGCCTTTGTTTGGATGAACCATCCACCAAGCAAGGAAGCTTGAGCGCTTCAAAGGAGAGGATGGAACCTTGAAAGAAGCCCACCTCGTTCGAACTCCCAAGCGTCCATCACAAGTCTCCATTTGACGAGGCTGAACGTCAAGGGAGAAGCCTTTATTTGGATGAACCATCCACCAAGCAAGGAAGCGTGAGCGCTTCGGAGGAGAGGATGGAACCTTGAAAGAAGGCCATCTCGTTTGAACTCCCAAACATCCATCACAAGCCTCTCTTTGACGAGGCTGAACGTCAAGGGAGAAGCTTTTGCTTGGATGAACCATCCACCAAGCAAGGAAGCGTGAGCGCTTCGGAGGAGAGGATGGAACCTTGAAAGAAAGCCACCTCGTTTGACCTCCCAAGTGTCCATCACAAGCCTCCCTTTGACGAGGCTGAACGTCAAGGGAGAAGCCTTGCTTGGATGAATCATCCACCAAGCAAGGAAGTGTGAGCACTTCGAAGGAGGCGATGGAACCTTGAAAGAAGGCCACCTCGTTCGAACTCCCAAGCATCCATCACAAGCCTCCCTTTGACGAGTTGAAAGTCAAGGGAGAAGCCTTTGCTTGGATGAACCATCCACCAAGCATGGGGGCACGAGTAGCTTCATAATGAAGACATTTGAGAATGCTGAATTGTAAGTTGATTTAAGGTAATTTCAAGATAACGACGCCTTGAGAATACAGTCATCAGTTGATTGTCAGTCGAGGATACAAGTAATTTTAGTTGGTTAAGGTGACCTCAATTTGATCCTGCTGGACTGGTCTTGTCAAATTGGTTAATCAGTTTTATCTTTGAGAAATTAGTTGATTGGGTTTGACGAAGTTTCCACAGTTATCGAGTCCGAACAGTTCATTGCGATATAATATAAATTACAACATAGAGAAAGGATCAATGTTTTTCATTCATATCAAACTAAGAAGTTCAAGTTACAGAGGCCACTGGCCTTACAAAATTTATGAAGTAGGGGGAGGAGGAACTGGAGCATCAGAGGTAGAAGCTTCGGTGGATGGCAGCTTAGGCGCTTCTGCAGGCTGAGGCCCTTCGGTTGGGGCATCATCAGATTCGAGTTCCATCACTTCGCCTTCCTCCAACGGGGTCTTCCTCCGCTGGGGTCTGTGGAACCTCCTCTTCCATAAATTCGGTCTTCAGCTCACAGATGTCCAATCTCAGATGCAGCTCCTCCAACCTCTCAAAGACTTCTTCGTATGCCACCTTGCTCCAATATATTCTGAAGCGGCGATATTCTTCGGTGAGATGGAAATTGGCGATGTAATTCTTCACCGCAATATCCCCGGCTTCGAGCACATCGGCCTCATATTTCTTCACCTCGGAGGCATACCATTTCAACTCATTCTCCATGAACTTATTGGCATCTCTGCATCCAGTAAGCTCCAGGTTTGCTTTTTCCAGGGCCTCGGCGGCGACTTTCTGGTGGCTATCAGATAGTTCCACTTTCTTTGTCAGAGCTGCCACCTTACACTGAGATTCGTGTACCTCCTTCTTCAAAGCCTCAATTTTAGCAAGGAGGGAATCCCGTTTGGCATCATCAACGTCTCTCTGGATCCTTAGCTCCATATTCGCCTCTTTCTTTTGCTCAAGCTCAGCTTTGACCACTGCCAGCTCGTCCCGCTAGGCCCTGTTCCTTGATTGAATGTCAGCAAGCACTGTTTGGCACTCGAGTGCCACGCTAAAAGCCCTGGCAATTTGGCTCACTAAAGTGGCTGTGAGGTCCACTGCGTCGCATGTGGCGACGTAGTTCTGCCACCTCTCCGTCTAAAACTTGTTAAATCCCTCGGTGGCAACCCGCACCTCGGGTGGAAGCATTTCAATAAGGGCAGGCGCTATCTTGTCCTCCCTGCCTCCCAGGAAGTTCCCAGACTTCCCTGGGGTCCTCTCCACTGTCGCCTTCTTAGTGGCAACCAACAAATAAGGATCGGTATCATGGAGATATGCTGAAATCGAAGAAGACTTAGGGCGAGACACTCACAAGCTTCGTAGTACTGGGTCGGCACGGTAACAGCTGGGATAACATCTCCCTCGACCATCTGCCACCTACCCGTCACCCAGAACCAAGACTCCTTCTACCCTTTAATGGAATAGGGGAGCACAACTACGAAGGGGGCATGGGAGCCCCAAGGGGTGATATAGTACCACCCCTTCGAGTTGTCCTTCCCTACGACCCTAGCATGGAACAGGGTTTTGAAGACGTGAAGGGGCAAGTCCTCGCCTAGAGACACTTCCTTCCAAAGGAAGTAGGTCCCTACGACTTGGCTCCACCCGTTTGGAAGGATTTGAGTGGGAGACAACATGAAGGTCCTCAGCACTGCCCTAAAGAAGGGGTGCAGAGGCAGACGCACACCTGCTTTAAGCAGGTATTCACTGAAAGCTACGCAGTTTGGCCTCGGAAAATAGGCTCTTTTGTGGGGATCAGGAGCTATGAGTTCTACATAATGG
Organism: Fraxinus americana; assembly: GCA_035079005.1. Lineage (NCBI taxonomy): Eukaryota > Viridiplantae > Streptophyta > Magnoliopsida > Lamiales > Oleaceae > Fraxinus > Fraxinus americana. The sequence continues at coordinate 5,687,733 of CM068728.1, read as the reverse complement.
GGGATGTGATAAGTGTTCCTAAATTCGGCTAGTTTGGAAGAGGTTATATTGGATGGGATCTTGGCTGCCCCCAACCCGCCTCGTAATTTATTGTCTCCTCAAACATGCTGTACCACTCGCCTGAAGCCCCAGATACCGACTCCTCCCCATCTCTAACTACAGTGATGGCCAAAGACGCTTCAGTAGACATTGCAAGAAAAAGAAATTTGCATAAAAACTATGAGAATGGTGTGGAAGGTCGGAGAAGATGCTCCTTAAATGAGAATACCTAAATGCACAAGGAAGCTCGCCGGAAAAGATTCGACAGCAAGAGAAACATGAGAGGTTTTAAAGAGTATTTTGCGAAGGTAAAGTTTGAAAATCACAAGGTTTTAGCTTTTATACCAGTAAAGGACTCAATCCTAGCCGTTGGATTGAATCTCAGTTAATCTGAAGCATCCAAAAGTAAGTAGATCCGAGCCACAGATTTCGAACATTTTATATTCTCAACGCTCAAGATTAACATGTATGTGTACCAACATAGATCCGCGACGTGAACGTATTTTCTAAAACCACGCATCTTAATAATTAGTCATCATTATGCATTAAATTCCAACAGCTGTACGACTATTGGAAGTTGTTTCGATGAAGCCAACCTGCCTTGGAAACATAAGAAACCATCATGTCACATGCGCTAATATCTATGAATGTCGTCTCGCTCCAAAGCACTTCAGCCTCGCCAGTTCGAATATGAACTCGCCTCGCTCCAAAGCATTTCAGCCTCGCCAGTTCGAATATGAACTCGCCTCGCTCCAAAGGATTTCAGCCTCGCCAGTTCGAATATGAACTCGCCTCGCTCCAAAGCACTTCAGCCTCGCCAGTTCGAATATGAACTCGCCTCATTCCAAAGCACTTCAGCCTCGTCGGTTCATATGAACTCGCCTCGCTCTAAAGCACTTCAGCCTTGCCAGTTTGAATATGTACTCGCCTCACTCCAAAGCACTTCAGCCTCGCCAGTTCGAACATGAACTCGCCTTGCTTCAGCTCCAAAAGAACTTCAGTTTTAAAGGCAACTTTCTTAGCCCTACCCATGACACTTCTTGAATTCCACGCACAATATGTATATCTCTGCCTAGACTTGAAGGACTGATGTGAAATACAAAAAATTAAAACTTTTTCTGACTTATTGAAAGCCCACGCATGGCATAAATGACCACACATGGACTTAGGGGACTATTGTTACGAGTTATAAACCGGGAGCAACACGTGGCACCATATTTTAGCAGTGGAACAGGCCTAATTAAATCGGGGTATATTTTCCTACCTCCGATGTGGATTCCAAGGCCTTGACTTGTTTCAAGGCCATTATTATCAACTAAAGCCATGGTTCGGTGGACATGCACTATCCGAGGCCCCTTTGTTGCAGCTAGTGGAGATCCACGTCGAAAGATATAACAATGATGAAGATCTTTATTTCAAATGATTGACGTAACTTTTGTAAAGTGCATTGATGTCTTGTCTTGTCAATGTAAGAGCTTTAATGCTTTATAAGGTTAGGAGAGTCAACTTGATAGTTAGAATTTGATGTCTTGGCCGAGGAGATGAGGCCACGTGTAACTTGATCCAAAGACCACCATTTGATTTGTAACAATATAAATATCCCCACCATGTAACACAAAAGGGCTAATGCAAATTTTGAATGAAATTCTAACTACTTGGAGCTATATTATTCTCTCGTTTTATCAGCACCTTTCAAATACAAATCTCATTCTTTATCGATTGGATTTTTATACAATAGTGTTCTAGTTATCTCGCCGGAGGTCCGAACGAAGACGTCTTGTGTCGTTGAGCTCCTCCCACGTTCAGATTCTGGAGATATTTTGACTGTCGAGCGGTACTAACGTGCTAGATTTAGCTTACGTGTACACGAGTGGGCCCGACATCTGTTGGCAACATTTTTTAGGGTCAACAGGAGCTATAAAGTAATTCCACTCCTCCTTAATTTTTCTTCCACGGAACAATAATTGGAACCAACTCTGAGACGGGATCTATCATTTAAAAGAGATGACGGATTGCAGAATAAATCAATCGCGGTCATTAATGATGAATTCCTCACTGCAAAATTATTTTTACTTTTCTTGAGCAGGAAAAAATGGAAATCTTGATTTTCCCTTTTCTTCCCTAACTAAATTTGAAATCATAAATTTACTTGGTGGGATAGTAAAGAAGATAAGTGGAGAGGAGAAATTCTAAGAACCCCATACCCTGCAAGTGTGGGAATTGGTAGCAGCCACTATGTTGATGCAGCGTTCGGGGCTGGTGGTGCTGGCGATGGTGGCCGGCAGCTAGGTGGTTTTGATTTTGATTTTGGGGTGACGGGGTTAGGGGAGAAGAAAATGAATTTTTATTTTGAAGGAAAAATGTGTAATGTCCAAATTTTTTTTATTTGGAAAAAAAAAATAATAATTAAATATTTCATTTCTAGGGTCAACTGACAATTTTGGTGGTCAATGAGACGAAACCGTTATTTTGAATTGGACTTGCGATTTTTTTAAAGGTTTGATATCTCCAGTAGAACAAATGAAATATTTGAGTCAAGTTTGCTACTAAATGAAATGTTTGGTATCTTAATTACAATTTTCCCTAGATCAATCCAATTTTAAATAATTGGACGATAAGCAATAAAAGACGTGAGCTCATGGACTACTTTAATCCAACCTCAGAGAACACAACGACAAGAACCAAAACACCACAATTTTACTCAAAACTTAATATGGTACGGCATGGTTGTAAATAATTCTTCCGACTTTGAGTACCTGACCCTTGGAGCTAGCATTCTCAATCCCTTTTGAATCGATGTTGGTGAATGACACCACGATGATTTATGAGTCTCAAAGCCATTCATTAAGCTCTATATACAATTACAATTTACCAAATTGGTGAACTTGGGGTGTGATATTATAATGTGATAAAATGCCAAAGTTCTTCTTATTCTTAACGTTTGTATTGTGTTTTAATTTGTCATGTGGGCCTACATAAATTATTAACTGTGTATTAAAGACTACCTTAATTAAGTCAAATTAAAGCCATCTAATAAAGAATTAGAGTCACAGACTTTGGGTATCTAAGTAAAGTGTGGGCCATATTGTATGTGTAGAAATCAATCCATTAGGTTGTATTTGATGAAGGGTCGAATACATATGAAAATATAAATAGGGCTATGATCTCCACTCTACACGTGATTCTCTTTCTTTGTGTCCTCCCATCAACTTAAGAATACAAGAGAAAATATATTGAAAATGAAGATCCCAAACCCATAATCAAAAACAAGGATTGAAGAATTGAAGAATTGGTAATCAAGAAACAAAAGGAAGGAATTGAGACAATTAAAATTATAGAGTAAGAAGCTCAAATCAATAACAAGAATTCAAGAACCTAATTGAGCTAATAATCAAGATTCAAGATCCGGAATCAAGATCAAGTATTAAAGAATTATTCCCAATAAATTAAGTACATTTAATAATTCTCTTGGTGATTGGACTAGAGGATCTTGGCAATAAAGTAATTCTGTTTTCAAATTCTTAAGATTTAAAGTTTCATATCAAGCAGTATCAGAACCAATTCCATGTTAAACCATTGATAATCAAAAAATAATTCTATGATTGAAATTCAATTTTTATATTCTTTAATTTGGAATGTAAATTTTAGCTATAAATTTCGAAATTAAGAATTTTTCAAGTAAGAATTTTTGGGTCAAAACTTCATACTAAGGATTCATCAATTTTTGGATTTGAATTCTAACCTTAAAATTCAAAATTCAGATTTTTTGGGAATTTTTCGGAACTATAGATTCGCCGCAGCGCTGGCTGACAGTGCCTATTTTTTTATTTTATTTTATTTTTTCAATTAAAGGGTAAATGGCAATCAAATTTTAGTACTTAAAGTTTATTTCGAATTACTAATTTTCTAAAATAAATTAATTAAAACATGTTACCAAAGTAATATCTCTTGTCTAAAATAATTTATTTGAAATATTAGGAAGGTTGTTTGAACGTAATTAATGCGAATATTCATCGGTCTAAAGGAAAGTCAATATTTGATCGAATTATTTGTACACTTTTGATAATAAATATATGACAATTATAAAGTATTTTTTTATATGAACATTGAGTCGGTCCAAAGATAGAAGTAATGTTTGACACAGTTTATATCAATATTTGATTACTACACCAAGAATATCACTTACAAGTTGATATTTATGTCCAAAAACTAAATGTCAATGTTGTGCCCGGTTTCTTGTGATGGGGCCCACCATTATTTGAATTTATTGATTGCTTAATATGGATTCTCATGTGAATATGTTAATTATGTATAAGTTCTTTATTCTTTTAATCCATCAACTCCTGCAATATCTGTTAACATCATTTCAATTTTTGTGCTTGAATGAAGTTTAATGACTGAAAATAGAACGTTTGTATTATTTTTGGTAGTATGGATCTAGACCTTCGTTAAGGACTGAACAACACATTACTCTTATGGATAAAAGTTCTGCTAATACAAATGGAACTCGAATAAGTGGGATCGTTAAAATCGAGTAGTCTTATGATCATGAAGCGTGAAATTCCAGCAACATTCAAGGCGCTGTATTCGATACGGTAACTACTACTAGGGAATTTCTTAAAAAAAGTGAAAAATGTTTTGCAAAAGGGGATAAGGCCAAAACTAGTACGCTTCTAAAGAACTTGGTTTCACTAAAGTATAAGGCTAACGAAATCATATGGGAGTATATCATGGAGATGCCTTATCTTGCTTCAAAACTAAAGGCATTAAAGTTTGAGCTTTTTGAGACTTGCTCGTGCATTTTGTTTTGATTTCTATTCTTGCACAATTTAGCTAATTTAAGATCAGTTACGATTGTCAAAAAGGGAATGTGGATTGTTAATGAGCTCATTTCATATTGTGTGTAAGAAGAAGAAATGTTAAAACAAGAGAGAACTGAAAGTACCCACTTGAGAAGTACCTTTAAGGACAAGTTAAAGAATAAGGAAGTTGCATCTGGATCAGCTCAAAAGAAACAGCAGAAGTTTGAAAAAGATTAATCATTTGTTGTTACTTTTGTGAAAACTTGGGACGCATGAAGAGAGACTATACTAAATACCACACTTGGCGTGTAAAGAAAGTATACTTCTCATTTTGGTTTGTTTTAAAGTTAATTTAGTATCAATACCTAGACATACTAGGTGGATAAATTTCGGTGCCACTACTCATATAAGTGTGTCTATGCGAAATTTCCTGAATAGCGAAAAACCAATTGATGCTGAAAGATTCATCTACGTGTGATGATGGCAAATCAGTTAAAGTTGATACCATAAGGACTTTTCGGTTATTATTAAAGACTGGGTGTTATTCGGATTTGAAAGAGACATTTGGGGTATAGTCTTTTACATGAAATTTGGTTTCTATTTTTATATTGAACAAATTCGGTTACTCTTATTCCGTGGAAATATTCAGTTTAGTCTTTTTTTTTAAAAAAAAAAATTCAAATATTATGTGTACCAGTTCTTTATTTGGTTATGATAACCTGCATTTCCTTAATATAGTTGTCTCTCATAAAAAAACTTTGCATGTGAATTCATGTGGTATTAATAAGCTATCTAAGTGGGATTGGGACTACCTACTAGGCGAATTAGTTATTCATTCGTCGTAAACTAAACAATGAGAATTTTACTTCATTATGACATAATCGTTTATGTTACATCTCTCAAAAGAGTATGAAAAAACTTGTGTCAGAAGGGATTTTTGATTCCTTTAATTTTCAAACTTAAGTGTCTATATTAATTATATTAAGGGGAAACAAACAAACATAAAAATATTAGGTGTCAATAGAATTTCGGACGTTTTAGAACTAATTCATACGGATATTTGTAGGTCATTCTTTCCACTTCTTGGAATAGTCAATAGTCATTTATTACATTCACAGACAATTTTTCTCATGAAATTCAACTCAGCAAAAGAATCAAACATGTCAATATGGACGTGGTGGTGAATACTATGACGATATGATAGATGAGGTGAACAATGTCTAGGGTCTTTTGCTAAATTCTTAGACGAATGTGGAATCGTCCCACATTATACCATACCAGGGTCTCCTAGTATGAAATGTGTTACTGAGAGATGAAATAGAACACTTAAGGACATAGTAAGGAGTGTGATTAGTCATTTCACCTTATCGAAATCTCTTTAGGAAGAAGCATTAAGGACTGTAGTTTAAATTCTCAATAAAGAGCAACTATTAAGGCGTTATAATTTTTTTTAAAGATCCCATTATTAAGTCAATTTTTCGAAATGAGAAATATTCGATTTCTTGAGGATGTAGGGCTTGTGGAGAGATATAATATTTTAAAATTAAGGATTTTGTTTTGAAGAAAAATATGAATATATCTATTCTGTTACAATTGACATTGATTAGGACGAATGAAAAATTATTGCTTTAGATCTTGTTCAAAAAACAATTTTGGATGAAGACGATATTAAAAAATCCCCTATACACAATTAAAGATTGTTTCAAAAAAACAAATTCAATAACCTCGAGAACAAATGCCATTAAGGAAATCCACTAGAGAAAGACAATTTTGGATCATGGACAAATTCTTGCTCTAAATCTTGTTCAATAAGCAATTTTGGATTAAGAAAAGATTACAAAATTTCCTATATACAATAAAACGATTGGTCCAAAAAAAAAAAACTTAACAATCTCAAGAACAAATGCCATTAAGGAAATCTACTAGATAAAATAGGAAGACAATTTCAGATGAGTTTATAGTTTTTCTCAAAAAAAAAAAAAAAAAAAAAAGGATGGCATTTGATTGATAGAAGCAGATTTGATCAATCGACTTTCATCAAGCCATGCAAATGAATAATTCTTAAGAGTAGATTGATATCATGAATAAAGAGATAAAGTCTATGAAAAACAATGATATTTGGGAACTCATCTTATTGTTTGCTGGTGCAAAACCCATTGATTTTAAATAGATATTTAAAATATCTATTTAAAATCAAGAGGAATTCGAAGGGTGTTGTAGAGAGATATAAGACTGTCTTCTTGTAAATGGCTATCTCAAAAGAAAGTCATTGACTTTAAAGAGACTTTATCTCATATTTCTATGAAAACTTTTTTAGCACTTTTATGGCTCCCGTGACACATTTTGATCTTGATCTATGTTTGATGGTTTATAAATTAAAGAAATCCTATTGGTTTAAGCAGGCTTTCCATTAATGATATCACAAATTTCATCAAATGATAATCTCGTTTGGTTTTGAGATGAATGATGTTGATGATTGTGTATACTACAAGTTAGTGGGAGTAAACATATTTTTCTGGTATTATATTACTTCCCTGCAATGATATAGATTTATTACATGAAATCAAGATATTTCTATCATGGAATTTTGAAATGAAAGGTTTTGGTGATGCCTTTTTTCTATTAAGAATACAGATACACCGAGATCATTCTCGCAGTATTTTTGGATTATCACAAAAGATCTATATTGATAAGGTTTCTTAAGACACTTGGGATGAAAGAAAGTGACCAGATGATACTTTTATTGCTAAGAAAGACAATTTTAATCTCAATCAATGTCTTTATGATAAAGATAAAGAAATAGAAACGTAGAAAATTCTTTGCGATTAAGTTGTGTGTTTAATGTATACTTATGATTTCACATATTCAGATATAGAATTTATTGTTGGAATGCTAAACAAATGTTCAGAAAGCAGCTAAATAGATTATTCGATATTTACAGAAAACTAAGGATTACATGATCCATTTAGGAAAATCAGACCAATGGGAGATCATTGGATATTATAATTTTGATAATGTAATATAACTACGGAGTTTGTCACTATGCTTCGTATTTTGGATGAAATTCAAAGACCACTTAAGTTATTATGAGACAATAGTGATCTTGTATTCCAACAAAAGCTCCATGATGTTAAAGTTTATAGATATGAAGTTCCTAGTTGTTAAGGAAATAATTCAAAGTCGTCAGGTTTCTATAAAGTATATTAGGACAAACTTCATGATTATGGATCCTCTTACTAAAGGGCTATCACCCAGGGTCTTTCATGAGAATACTATTCATATGTCTGTTGCATTTTTTTTTATTATATGACAGTTTAGTGAGAATTTGTATTTTGGTGGTTATCTGATTCATACACATCCTATAGTCATTGATATTTAGGTTATTCTACAAAAATAAAGTATTCAATTCAATTTTACTCTGATTAAAGTTTTGGTTTTGATCTCATGAAAGAATAAGGTAGGACCAGTTGGAAATATGCATGTTTCGATTTCATTACATGTAATTTATATGATACACATCTACACTTGGTCTATGTCATTTGATTGTGTTGATACGTGATCATTGAGGATTTAGTTATGATCCTTGTAACGAAGTCCCCTTTGATCCTATATTGATATAATTTATAGACGAGATTGTTCAAAAATGCTTTTGATTATGATAGCAAAGTTTTTGATGTCATAAGTTTATGCACATTTATAAGGTAACGTACGTGGCCCAAGTGTAAGATTGTTGTGTTTTAATTTGTCATGTGGGCTTACATATCTAATTAAGTGTATATTAAAGGCTATCTTAAAGTTAAGCGAGATTAAAGTGATTTAATAAAGAATTAAAAATATTGTCTTTAGACATCTAAATAAAGTGTGGGTCGAATTATTTGTGTAGATACCAAATCCATTATGATTGTATTTGACAATGAGTCGAACATATATGGAAATATAAGGGCTTGTTTGAGCCAATTTTGTCAAAAAGATGCATTTTTGAATAGTTTATTGATGGAAAATGTATGATTAAAAAATAAGGAATCTTTTTGAATTTACGTGTAATATTATTTTATTGAAAAATGTGCGATTGAAATAAGATTAAAACACTATTTAAGAATGCATTTTTTTAATTAAAAAAATGGGCTCAAACAAGGGCTAAATAGTGTTATGGTCCCCAATTCATATGTGATTCTAATTCTTTGTGTACTTACTAGAGAAAGCATATTGAAGATGAAAATCCAAAATCCATAATCAAGAACAAGGATCGAAGAATTCAAAAATCCATAATCAAGAAACAAAAGGACGGAATTGAGACAATCAATATTATGGAGCAAGAAGCTGAAATAAAAAATAAAAACTCAAGAATCAAAAGAGTCAATGATCAAGATTTAAGATCTGGAATCAAAATCAAGTATTATAGAATTATTCTCAATAAATTAAGGTACGTTCCGCATTCAATAATTCTTTTGGTAATTTGATTGGAGGATCTTGGCAATAAAGTAATTATGTTTTTAAGTTCTTAAAATTTAAAGTTTAATAAAATTCTATGAGTTTGTACCATAAAATGTTACTATTAGGTTGTTGTGATTAAATTGGTGCATAAGTGTATTTCGTTAATAAAAATACGTGTATGCAATTAAGAATAGAGTAACGACTTACTAAAATCATAGTATGTGCATAATAATGAGCAAACCATGATTACTCAAACATAGAAAACGCAGAAATTCGAAGGAGATAAAATGAAGAGAGGTAAGGGGATGCAGATCTCAGTAAGACGGAATTCGCTCCCTGCACTGATACTAACAAGATCTAATGAACGTTTGTCTCCTAAGATACATCACTTCTTCCAAAATTAATATAACATAATATTAATTTTGCCGGACCAACCAATGTTTGACTGTACTCTTTTAGAATTAAAAATATCAAATACTAAATATTGAATACGAAACTAAAAAATAATTTGAAATATTTTGACATAATTTGGAGAAATAAAGAATTAGAAATCAATAATATAGAATTGATTTGGAGTGAAGAAAGTAGAATTAGGATGATTCTATTTATAATTTTTCATATGTCTCTTCAAATGGTCACATCTTTTGGTACAAATAATTTTAACTATTCGATCGCACCATTTCATATTTAATGGTATAGATAGCACCCTATCAAAAGGTCATGACTTTTCATCACGAACCTTTGTGAATAGTCGCACCATTCTGAAACTACATGATTCTTTGATATGCTCTAGTCCATACCAATTGGAGTCTTTTTCAATTCACATATATAAAATTAACTCATAATTTCAGTAATCCCCCACATGAATGGAAGAAGTTGACTTCGATCAAGGAAGATGAAGAAGAGTACAACTAAATTTAATGTATCAGGATCGATAGCTTTCGCTTTGAACCTTCCTTAATAAGAATCTATCAGACTCACTTGGCTAATCAATAAACATCCGTTATTTTTAGCCTAGACAATAGATCTTTCACATTATTTCTTATGTCAAACTTTAGTTCTCTATTGTGTTCATTATTTTGGCTTGAACCTTCTTAGTTCTGCAAGTACGCTAGAGAATTCGTCTAAATAAACTTCTCATAGAACCGACCAAGTTCGTACTCATATAGGTGATGTTCTATAAAGAGTACTCTACAATACTTCACTTATGTCAAACTTCACTTGTACAAGATACAAGACTTCATTTGTATTGTTTACAATATATCTAACACATTATTTCTTATCTCAAACTTTGGTTCTCTATTGTGTTCATTATTTTGGCTTGAACCTTCTTATTTCTGCAAGTACGCTAAAGAATTCGTCTAAGTAAACTTCTCATAGAACTGACCATGTTCGTACTCATATAGGTGATGTTCTATAAAAAGTACTCTACAATACTTCACTTGCACCGTTTGCAAGATATAATCATCATTGAAAACATAGCTTATCCTTAACAATATTTAATAAGCAATGCTTATTTGCGTCCTAGAAATGGGAAAGAGTTAAAAACTTCGAAGTGCTTTTCATCGAGTCAATCATAACTAGTTTTCCTATTGAACCCAGTTTGTGGGATCTCCAATCGCCATGTTAGGTTTCCATTAAGTTAACCCATTAATTTAGGCTGTACACCCATTTATCTTGACCCGCAATTTATTCTCTTTCTAAATAACTCATTTGTGAATGGATCCGACATGTTATTTTTAGACAAAACAATCAATATTGTTCCATTCGAGAGTAATTACCAAATGATATCATGTATACAACGTGTATATCTTGACTTACCATTACTTACGACATTCTGTGTTTTTCCATTTGTAGCTAGCTATCTCAATCAAATAATATAACAAGCACACGTGTCACCAATTTGAAAATCCTTCTAAAATCTTTGAAACCATCATGCTTCCTTCTATTTTATTAAAAGCTCTAATTTCTTTCAATTCTCAAGTCGTATGGAAGATTTGCACGAAACAAATGCACTCTTATTAGTATATATTTACTTGTATTTTTTGAATCCTTTCATTGGATATCCAACTTTTGACATTATGCACATCTTAAATTTAACAAAGTATTCATTAATGCAGCTTATCATTTCAAATATTCTTAAATATCTCAATATTCTAATTTGAAGAAAACAACGCCACCCCCACAAATCTTGGAGTGTATTCGAACTTTAATTGAGAATATTATGCAAACAACAATCATACCCCCACAATTTTGGATAAGACTCAACTTAACAACATAATATTCATATAAGTATATAAAGTTTGACCATATAGATAATTATGTTTATTGATAAGTGTATTTTATACACTTATTCGGACTTTAAATAGTAATATTTGATAGTTCTTTTGATGAAATATATTTTAATTTGTGTTATACTGTGTTTAATAGGTAAAAAAAATCATTATTTGATGAAGAGTTAGAGAAAATAAGCGAAAATATAGAAATATGGCGAAATCAAAACTATGGGGACTAAATTGCAACATACTCAAAAGTTGTGTCGAACCCCATGATAAAGGTTCGAGCGTTTTGGGTCAAATGGATGAAGAAATATGCCAAATGGATGAAATATAGTCAAACTATTACCACACATCAAGTCCCAGCCGGAAAAAAGTTACACTCCGAATTTTCAGCCTCGTATTGAGATCCATTTTTGACATAGCAAGCATCAAATTGGAAAATTTTTATATATAGAAGAATTGAATCCTTTTAAGTTACCTTCCCAAAGCATTTTAAATCGTCTCAATCGGATATAGGGAAAGAAAGTTATGACAAAAATACCGAAAAATTGCTCGGGACAAGTCAGGCTCTCACCTAGGCCCGTAGAGGAGGCACATGCCCCGTCCTCTTCTGAGAACTCCTGCAATTCCTAAAACACCCGAGGCATATGCCCTAGCTAAGCCTAGGCAAGCGCCCCAACGTAAGATGGGGAAAAAAATTTCCTTCTCTTATTTTGGTATTTTTTAGAATGAACGTCCCCAACCTCCATTCGACCTAATTCTGCATGTATCCTACATATTTTGGGGGCAAAGAATAAGTCTATACATCAAATCAAGGCGAATCATACAAGAACCTGGATCTTTTCTACTTTTTCTATCTTTCTTATTTTTCAATTATTCTTGTGTAATTTAACTATAAGAATGTTAGGCTAAGTTTTTCATTGTATTGGATGGATGACGAACCTTATTAGTTGTTATTTTTAATTCAAAACTCGTTAATTTAAAAATTTCTTGAGTTTCTTGATTATTTATGCATCTACATTGTTTTGTTTAAATGCTTGATCATCATTTAGATAATTTGTTGTCTATTCGTAGTGTTGGGAGGCTCACAATAGGTAGGACACTGCATATTTAACATAGGTACAATAGATATTAGGAATAATATGTATGTCTGTACAATCGAGAGAAATAATTTCGTTATTAAATGCATTTTTTAGTATGAATTCGGACTATGTATATGATATGGTCATGTTAAGCATATGTTTGATATTTCTTGGCAAATGATATTAAATAAATTTGGATTATTGATTATCATTAACATTAGGAAATATTACTACTTTTTATAGGTCGTAAATTGGAAATAACATTAATAGGGGAATTCAGAAAACTAATATATTCATCATATATTTGCTAAAAACCACTCTTAATTTATTCTTTAGTTAAAATTTTATTAAAAGATCACAACAAATCTCTTTTGATGTTACTCTTTATTGAACTTGATAAAAACTAGTAGACCGAAATTAAACATAATTCCTTGTAGGACGATAACTTTAAACTCACTTTATCTATTACTTGTCAACGATCTGTACACTTGTGAAATTTTACCGAACAAATATTTGGTACCGTTGTTGAGGAATAACGATTTTAATTTTAGTTTATTAGTTTATATTAGATTCAATATTTCTTTTTCTTTTTTGTTTTAGGTTATTCATTATACTACCTTAATTCTTTCTGTTTTACTCATTTTAGGTTGTCACAATTTACGCAAGATTTTGATGAGATCAATTTAGCTCACTAGACTCCGAGATTAAAAAAACATTCAGACAACGTAGAAGACAACAAGGAGAAGTTAGGATAATGACTGAGAATCAAAATCATATTCAAGATCGATTCAGTAACCACCACCAGCTCCACATATACCTATTGCCAACGAGGGCCAAATACTAGTAGGAGATTATGTGAATCCAATGTCTACACAAGCGCTACCTCCTATCAAACCAGATGTCATCATTCTTTTCCAGAATTATCATGACATCAAATTCTTCGGGACAGCCACAAAAAAAAACCACACGAACACGTCGAAACTTTTCTAATGTTGCGTGAAGTCATCTGTAATGAGGAGATGTTATTAGATGCCTTTCGAATAAGCTTATTTTCTCATACCTTGGGAGAGGGTGCAAAAGCATGGCTCTACTCATTACCTCCCGATTGCAGTTTATCTCGGAATGATATGGTATAAAATTTCACAATGAAGTTTTTCCCTCCATCTCGAGTCCATCAAATCCATAATGAAGTTCATACTATCAAGCAGAGGGATCTTGAGACATATCCGGAGGTATGAGAGATGTTCAAGAGCGCATTTAGGAGTGTCCAAACATTGACATTCCTAAGCAGGAGCAGGTGTATCTTTTCTACTATGGACTGCGCCTAGAATTTCACAACATGGTAGATTCTTCAGTAGGTGGCTCAGTTATGACAACATAGGTTGATGATGTATTCGAACTTTATAAGAGGATTGCTGAAAATCAAGCTAATTGGCCGACCAAGAGTGATGTAACAAAGAAAGCAGTATGTATGCATAAGATGCAGTGACACATTAGTAGCACAAATGGAAGCAATAACGAAAAACTTAACAGTCTATCTCAATTTGTCAACATGGTGCATCAACCAGCATCGGTCCACGTAGGTTGTAGGGCAGATCATATTACTTTCAGTTGCCCTCTATTTAGAACTTAGAGAATTAGGTGGGGATAGATTGCAGCTGCATTGTCCAAAAGATCACAAGGTACCTTGCCCACTGTATAGAGAAGAACCCACGAGAGCAGGTGTTAGCAATTGAAGTGGTGAATTATGTTGTTATCAATCTACCATCAAACAATCCCGCTACTCCTAACAAAGCTTATGTGCCACCCATCTCATTACCTCAAATTTTGTGAAGGAAACCAAAAGAGAAAACATGTTCAGACCATCACAACAAATATGGTATTCAGTTGTCAGAGATCGGTGCAAGGAGGAAAAAGACTGAGAATGACTAGGTACCTACCACGGGCTAGGAACAAGTTGAGAAGTTTGAAGAATTAGTAAAGAAAGAGCAACAAGAGCTTCCAGACAATCCACATGTTAAAACAACCATTCTTGCCAATTCATTTACACCTCCAGTCTCGTTTACTCAAAGGTTACAAAACACTAAGTTGGAGAAGAAGTTCACAAAATTCCTGGAAACTAAAAAAGCTGCATGTCAACATTCCTTTGATTGACACAATCCTTTAAATCCCAAACCATTCCAAGTTTTTTAAGGAGATGTTGAATAAGAAGATAAAACTGCTCGAACATGAAACAATGGATTTAACTGAAAAGTGTAGCGCAATCATACAACGTAACCCAAACTGAAAGACTCATGGAGTTGTAATTTAACTTGCTTTATAGGGGATATAAATAGGGATAATTGCAACAACGGTACCAAATCTTTAATTTAGTAGCAGATTTTTCCTAAACCTTTCATTTGTGTCATCCACGGTATCAAACCTTTCAAAATGTTGCGCTGAAGTCCAAATGGATGGTTTCTATTAGTTTGACCGTTAGTTGAATAAATAATTGTCTGACAATATTTTTGACTAATTTTAAAAGGTTTAAATGGTAAATTTACATATTTTTTACAATAAAATAACTAAAATAAAAAACCAACTTCTTTTTCTCCATCCACCCACATACCCCTGCCCCAAAACCATCACCACCACTGCCACAATCATTCTCATCACCTAAGAAATGTTTTCTTCCCTCTCTTCCTCCACCTCTCCTTCTTCATGGAGAAACTTGATAAATTTGAATTGTCATAGATTATAAAGAAGAGGGAAGAAAGAGAGAGACCCCTTTCAGTTTTCATTCAATTCTCTTTCACCATTAAAACTCGGTGGAAAATTGGGCCCATAAAAACCCCATTGGCACAATAATCCAAGTAAAAAAGTGTATTAAACAAGAGACCAAAGAATGGAGCAAAAAGCAAACCTAAACCATTAATTGCAACAAAATAAAGTAGTTTTGAATTTGAAAGACAAAGAAAATAGGGAATTGCAAGAACAAGAAGTAATGGTAAAAAACCTGAAGGTCAAAATGGGTGATAGAATGTAATGCAATCTTCCACGGTACGAAAAAAATTGTACCGAAGGTGGAGGAAGATAGGGAAGAAAAAAATTATTGGGTGATGAGAATGAAGGTGGCGGTGGATGAGATGGCAGTGGTGGTGATGGTTTTGCGATAGGGTGGGGGTGGGTATGTGTGGGGTGGATGGAGAAGAAGAAGTTGGTTTTTGATTTTTAATTTTAATTATTTGATTTTAGTTATTTTATTATTAAAAAAATTTGAAAGCTACCATTTTAACCTTTAACATTAGCTAAAATGATTGTCAAGTTTAATTATTTGGTCAAATAACCATCAAATTAACAGAAACCATCCATTTGAACTTCAACTGTGACATTTTGAAATGTTTGGTACCATGGATGGCACAAATGAAGGTTTGGGTAAAGTCTACCACTAAATGAAAGGTTTGATACCACCACTGCAATTATCCTATTTAAATAACATTAATACTTTGATTAATTCTAGAGCAAGTATTAATTTAATTCATTTGCGTCTTTACATGAAACTAGGATTGGGATATCTAAAGGCAGTTTCAATAATCCCGCAGTTGGCGGACATAACACTAAAGCACCCCTATGGAATAGTTGAAGACATGCTCATCAAGACTTGAGAATTTATTTTTCTAGGTGATTTTATCATTCTGGATATAGAAAAGCACATTAGATGCCAATCATCTTTGGAAGGCCATTCCTATTTAGATTTTGAAACTAATGAGATAGTCTTAAGGGTGGAATTCAAGCAGTAGAGTTTCACCATGAACACTCCATTCAAGCAACCATTCTATTTTGATGATTTTCAGAAGATAGAAATAGAAAATAATTTCTCGTATTACGATGTGAGCGTGATAGAACAATCTAAGTCAGGCAATCATAACACGTACTCTAACTCAAGTTGAAACTTTTTGGTGAACAACCACATAGATGTATTTCACACCAAGCATCATATGAAAATTGTCTTTGTAAATAAAAAATATGCGTGCCAAGCATAAGTATGAATGCTTTTTTATTTTTTTTTATTTTGAATACTCATTATGTTGAATCTTTTTATTTTCTTTTAAAGTACATTCGTTTGAATTTATGGAGTTGAATTTCACATAGTCATAGGGGGAGCCCTTTTTTCATGACTTATGTTAATCATCAAGGATTGCTTCACACACCCATGGTATAGCACTCTCCTCCAACGACATGCCTATTAACACAACAACGTATTATAGTGTAGAGAGGCGTATATACTGACCATGGGTCTACACCCAAGTGCACGTCACCTTAAAAATGACAACCTAGTCGGTAGATGGGCACAATTAGACTAGTCACAATGTCCCAAAGGTGTACTTATCTGATTACAATTTACCATAAGATATAATGAGAACACCACACTAATTGGATAATTCAATTTCATTCCAACAATTATAAACCAATTAGAAATTCACATTACATGACATTTCCAAGAAAAAAAATTTCTATTTTATAGTTTTTATATTTCATTTTTTTATATAAATGCAAAACACATGCAAACAAAGTGAACAAAAAAACAAAACTAAAGGTAACAATGTACATCATAAATGGTTTAATGCATCAAGCATATGCCCTTGAATTTTTGCATGGTTTAAAATCTAATAGTTTCTAAAGCTTTGGTGAATAAATCAACCATTTGTCTTTCAGTATGTATATATTCTAGGACTATTACATTCCTTTAAACTAAATCCATAATAAAGTGATGCCTAATGTCAATCTGCTTAGTTCTATAATGTTGAACAAGATTCTTAGTTATATTTATAACACTAGTGTTATCACATAACTTAGTAATAGAATCCTAATCAATACCATAGTTACTGAGCATTTGTTTTATCCAAAGTAGCTTAGCACAACAACTACCGATAGCAATATACTCATCTTTTGTAGTAGAAAAGGATATGGAGTTTTTGTTCTTACTCAACCATGCAATGAAATTGTTACCTACGTAGAAACATCATAGAGTAGTACTTTCTATCATCCATGTTTCCTGCCTAGTCAACATCAATGGATCTTGCAAGATGTGAATTTGACTTATTAGTGTACCATAAACCAAAACATATCTAATGAATCGCTTCATAGTAACCAAGTGATATTCTTTTGATTTAGCTTATTATCGTGAATGAACAACAACACTAAACGCTATGTCAAGAAGGCTTGCAGTCAAATATAGCAGATTACCTATCATGTTCAATTATAAGCTAGGGTTGATGTCCTTGTCCTACTCATCTCTATAGATCTTTAGGGACGTGGCCATAGGAGTCCTTACTGCCTTGGTGTTCTCTAGACCAAATTTCTTTACAAAATTCCTTGCATATTGGCTTGTAGGACGAAGATTTTTGAGCCAACCCATTTGACCTGCAAACCCAAAAAATGGAACAGTTAAGTTTACTTACAATACTCATTTCAAATTCATTTTGCACAACTGTAACAAACTCCCTAGATTTTAATTTAGATGTAGATCCAAATACAATATCATCTACATAGATATGTACTATTTTCAATCCAGATTTGAGATGTTTGATGAATAAAGTCTTGTCAGCTCCTCATTTCTTGTATCCCTTCACAAGCAGAAATATTAGCAATCTTTCATACCGGCACAAGGAGCTTGTTTTAATCCATATTATTTTGAGTCTTGGTCATGAAGATATGGATCAATGAATCATTTTGGTTGCTCAACATAGGCTTCTTCATTGAAGATTCTATTCATAAAAACACTTTCGATATCCATCTGATAGAGTTTGAATCCCATCTAACATGTCATAAATTGTAAGAGTTTGATAGATTCAAGTCTTGCCACAGGTACAAATGTTTCATCAAAGTCTATCCCTTAACTTGAGTGTATTCCCGTGTTACCAGTCGTGCCTTATTTCTGATATCCCAATTGATTTCTTTGATAAACTTCAAACTGATTGGATTCATTTTTCTTCCATTTTCCTTCAAAGCTCAGGCCCTCTTTGATGCTTGAATTCTTTCATAACTAAGTACTTCACTTAGGTGGGTGGATCCAATGGTAAGTTACTTGACTCTTTCTTCGGTATGCTTTTGTTCATCGAGTAGCTCGAGTGCTCGACCACCTGATTTTCTTTCTCCATTAAGAGTTTTGTAAGAGCTTTTTTTTTTCAGAAACAATTATAGCTCTTTCTTCTTCAATGAACTCCATCATGACAAAAAGTGTGATATTCTCATTTTTCTCAGTTTCCAAATTCTTTTTTCAAGATGGTGCATTTTGAACATTTGTGACTTGGTCCGATAGTTTCACTAGCCAGTGAGTTTGTACCTGCATATAACAATTGTAGCGAGCTAGAATTAGACTATAGGTTGACAATAAATGAGGTTACTTGATTATTGTTAGTTTTGTCCACCTCTTTTTAGTTTGATTATCTGTTCTCATCTTCACTCCACGTGATATTAATTGCTTTCTTGGAACGAGACTTCTTTAGTGTGTCAGCACTTTTAGATGCTATGTGTTCATATCCTTCACATTCATGGCATTGGATATGATTTTGAGTTCTTTCCATAAATGTGGTGGATTTTGCCTTGAATTGTTAAAGAATTTCCTCTTCTTTTGTGGTTTTTTTTTTTAATCAAAGGAGGACGGTACTTCCAAGATTTTATTAATTTTCCCTCACTTGTGGCAGAGGAATACCGGTTACATGAAAATAATGAAATAAATAAATGAGGAAGTACTACTTCCCTTAAGTGAAAATAAATGACGAAAATTAAAGCAGTAAATAAGGAAGTACTACTTCCTTTACAATAAGAACTAATGCAAAATAAGGCAAAATTAGGAATTCGAAGTTAAAATAAAAGTCAAACTCTAGCACTGGGCAATCCATGTCTATTAATTTGTATTAGTGCTCTAATATGTCGTGGTAGGTCATGTAGTCCATATATCTAATATCGACGATGATCCCAACCTTTCGCAGCAAAAGCATCTGCAACTTGGTTTCCTTCTCTGTAAATGTGAGAAACTGTATCTCTGTCGGAGGATATGATATCTGTGATACATCTCAGTATGTCCTGAATAGCCTATGGCCCTCCTCCTCTAGTGATGCAGTGAATAGCTACTGTAGAATCAGACTTTACCCAAATATCTAAAAAACCAAGTCCATGAGCTAGTAAAATCCCATCAAGAATAGCTCGGAGCTCTGTCTCTAATATCAAACATGATCCATACGAAGTTGAGAAAGCCCTGATATAGTGTCCTACGTGGTCTCTGAAGATGCATCATCCACTTGCAAAACCATCCTTGATACATCCATCACTATTGATCTTGACAGATCCGACTGATGGAGTGCGCCATCAAACTAGAATAGGGAGAGATGGGAAAGGGGGGTCTATAAAAATATCAAATATGGGTGCAAGTGTCAAATCCCCTCACCAATACACAATTCGAAACAATCCTTCCAAATGAAAAGAAGAGATCATGCGATAGACCTTCCAAATGATACGTCTGGCTACAGTGCGAATCCCTCTATGTTTCGTATCATTCCTAGCAGTCCATAGGTACCAAAATATCAATAGATGAATGATAATGCGAATGTCTCCACAACGAACATAATGTCCAGAATACCTCCATCTCTGGAATCTCTGAACTCATAGGTATCTGAAAAATATCCCCAAAATGCTGCCATACCTGATTGGAAATACTACTGCCAGTGAAAATATGATTGATAATCTCAGTCTTGGAAAAACACTGATAGCGAGAAGCCAACCGGCATCCAATTCTCCCCTGAATAACCACATCTACTGGAATGAAGTCCTACTTAGTCTCCAGCAAAAGAATAAGACAGTGATGGGGTAAAATGGACCTCCATAGTAATCGGTATGAATCCTGATACTGGTATCCCGAACGACGAGCTGCCATGTTGACTTAGTAGCAAAGCTACCGTCAGATGTATTTCGCCAAACAATTCGATCCGGGGTATCTGCACTTAAAGGTATAGCCGCTATCTACTCCGCCATAAGAGAAGGGAGAACTAATAATAAACGTCCAATATCCCACCGAATATCATCAAAGAAATCTTACACCCTTGTAGATGTGTGCTGCTGCTGTGGGAATAGAGATGCCAATGTGGTCTCACCCATCCAGCAATCATGCCAAAAGAAAATCTGACCTACACTAAAGTATTATACAATGTACGGCTCTGTCCAAGGTCCAACCAATTTCAGCCTCTTCCAGAGAGGAGAAGCTAAGTAAAAAACTGCTGCAAATAAAGATTATGTCCCCGTACAATACTTGCCTCGTAAGAACTGGTCCTAAAGAGATCTCTAAGAATGGAACAACCACCAAAGCTTCATGGAGAAGGAGTCCACCACATCCTGTAATCTCCTAAAGCCTAGACCACCCTCATCAGTAGGAAGACAAATCTCCTTCTAGCTCCACCAATGTAAACGTCACGCCTAATCTCGCAAAGACACTCTCAAGTTTCTTCAGGATAGACTTGGGGGTTGCATGATCTGAAGAAAGTGTAATGGCACGGAGGAGAGCACTGAGCTCAGCAAAGTGATACAGCTCCCTATGATCAAAATCATGAAGCCCAACCTGAGATTTTGTTCCTGGCCTTCTATATAAGGTTATTATAAATGAAGCTCCCCTTGGCCCCCTTAAATAAAAGGACTCCCAGATAAGTGAACGGCAGCTGCTAGTGTCGAAAACCAGTCAAAATCTCCAATCGTCTTATCTGACTAATAGATGCCCGTTTGGGTAGTATGAGTCCACTCTTGTCCCCGTTCAGTAACTAACCAGAGTCCCCCTCATAGCCCCGTTCAGTAACTGACCAGAGTCCCCGTTCAGTAACTGACCAGAGTCCCCCAGACAACCAAGAATCCTTCTGATAGACTGTTTCTAGCCGTTGGCAAATATGATTATATCATTAGCAAATGAAAGGTACAAGACAAGAGTACTACCTCCATGTCGATAACACATACTTGGATACTCTTGAAACCTTTGAATGAGCAGGCATGAGAAGTAATCTGCAGCTATAATGAACAAGGATCTGAGCCCTCGTGAGGATGGAAAAAAACCACATGGGCAGCTGTTTAGGAGTACAGAAAAATGACACTCTGAGATGCACCACCTAATCTTATTGATCCAGATCCGATCAAAGCCAAATGCCTCTAATACAAAAATGAAGTTCCAATCTATGCGATCATATGCTTTAGTCATATCTAGCTTTGGCATAGTGTTACCTCCTCGCATTCTATCATCCAAAGTATGGAGAAGCTCCTGAACCAATAGAACATTGTCCCCAATTAGGTGACCAGGAATGAACCCACTCTGTCGTGGAGAGATAATGCGCGGTAACAGAGTACTCAATCTAGTGTTCAAAAGCTTAGTAATAAACTTATTGAACACTATACATAAACTGATGGGTCCGAAGTCAGTCCATCTACAAGCGTCGTCCCTCTTAGGGAGCAGTACTATAGTAGTAGCTGCAAAACCTCGTGGAAGATGGCCGCCGTCAAAGAAGTCCAAGACTGTCCTGTATACATCATCCTGAATAATGTCTCAACAATGCTGGAAGAATATAGATGAGAATTCATCCTGTCCGATAGCAATATCAGTATCTATACTAAACATCACCTTTCGAACCTCATGAATCAAAGGGATGTGATTTAGTGTCAAATTATCATCCTCCGTCAAAAGCCCGGGGATGAGATCAGAACGAATGTGGTCCAATAGTTGTGTAGGAACAAATAAAAGATCCTTGTAAAATGCAATAACTGAAGTCTGAATGTCAGCATGGGTAGTTAAGACTTCCCCTGCATGCGTCCTGATAGACTTAATACGCGATTTGATCCTACGTCCTTGAACTATCGCATGGAAATAATGAGTATTGTGATCTCCTTCACATGCCCAACGTGAACCAGCCTTTTGCTTGCAAAAACCCTCTTCAATAGATAAGGTTCGGTTCAAAATTGCCTATGCATGACGTAATAGGTCACGATGCTCCGGCATATGATCTCTATCATATACTGTCTCAGCCTTATCCACCCTATCCTCATCATCTCACACCCGTTGGAAAATATCTCCAAACACATGTCGATTCCACCAACGCAGTCCCTGTTTCAGCCAAAGAACTTCTCATAAAGAGCAGTCATCCCTGTAAGATGAGTAGAGAACGACCACTTCTGAGTGACAAAGGATAAAAAATCACGATGCTTGGTCCAAATGTTGAGAAATCTGAAAGTTCTAGGCCCCAAATTATTGTCAAAAATCCACTTAAGTAATAAAGGTGAATGATTAGATGAAGTCCGATTCAAGTGCCTCACTGTAAGTTGTCGACAGAATGCTGCAACTGTAGAATTAATGAGTACCCTATCCAGTTATTTTTTGACTCAACCGTTGGACCAATTATACCGATTCCCAAGGAAACTATCATCCTCTAAGCCACAATCTAACATCATATCAGAGAAAGCAGTAGTGCCACGAACACGAGTATTATGACCAGTGTGTTCACCATCATGTGTAATAACGTTAAAGTCTCCCCAACTAACCAATAAACATCCATATCGAGGGAAATGTGGTGAAGACCCTCCCACAAATCTCTCCTGATAGCTACGTTACATAAAGCATAGAAAGGAGTCAGATAGATGGGACTCGCTAGTCTAGGATTCTCAACTCTAACGTGAAGGAACTGGGAATGATTAACAATAACAGTAACAGTAGTCCCCGTATTCCAAAAAAACTAGATCTTGTTCGACTCATTTTGAACTCTCGTGTCAAAGCACAGATATCATTGAATATATGCAAATCTATGCTGAAGAACAAAAGGGTTCAGTATAACCAAGAGATAAACCTGATGAAGCTGTATAAGTCTCTTCAGCTACCGACTAGTAGCTACACCAGCTACACCTCTCGCATTTCATATGATGGTACTCATCTGGATGTGTATGAAGAGGTATTATGTAACCGACTCTTGGTGACCATTCGAGCAATTGAAGTATTAGTGGCTTTCACATTTCTTTTTCGACCAACTGGGATAAAACCATCTTTCTCTGTCCTACCATCCATGCTTGCCAAATCATCCGTAGAAGATTGATGATATGAACCCTGTTGATGAACTTCAATATGAGACAAAACATCAGAATCTGACTGATCTGTACATAAGAAAACCTCTATATTCTGCTGACAATTCGCAGAGATAACAGGTACATCTGGATCCATATAACCCTGGCCATTCTAACATATCCACCAAGAGACGATCAAAATGTGTAGAACTAACCATCATAGGTGCACTGTTGATAAGGTCCAGAGACTGAACTCCTAAATGAGGAGCTGATGTAATAACATGAGAACTCTGTGTATCCACCCTAACGGGAGCAACTTGAGAATATTCTGATGGTAGAGCACTAGTAATATACGAAGCATTATTGCTAATAATAGGTGAACCAGTGTAAAGACTCGGAGCCGTATGGTTAGCAGCTGTTTGTGATGTAGTAACTGTAGTGACGGGAATAATAGGAGCAATAGTGGTAACAGTTTGAGGAGTAGAATAAGAAATAATTTCTAATATACTATCTTGTCTATTTTGATTTCTCTTAATAGGCGTCTACCTTATGTGAGGTGCTGTCACAACATCTTTACCCTTACCCTTCTCATTGGTCGGAACTGGATTAGGCCTATGATTTAGGTTACCAATAATTGGGACCACAGATGGTGGAGCGGAATGGGAACCACTAGAATAATTCGCATCTAGATATTGAAGTATCTGCAATGAAAGAAAAAGTTTGGGACCTTATCATATACAACAGGCTGCCAATATCATCCTATCTTTTCCCTTTCTATCCACACTCGATTAGGGAGTTTACATTCTAAATCGACCTCAATACATACCCTCACTTCACTTGGTCGTCTAAGGTCAGAAGTGGCTTCTTCAATACGAAGTGGAAGCCCAATAGCTTTGGCTATAGCAAATAATGCGGTCTTAGCCCAAAAATGAATAGGCAGCAAGGGAAACGATACCTAGATAGGAGTAATAGGAGCTTCATGTTGTGGAGTAAAGTTGGGGATCCACTTAAAGACTCGCATAGGACAACCATCAATATACCAAGTGGGTTTGAGGAATAGACGTGAATAGTCATCCTCATGTACCAAATGAATTATAATGTGTACGTCATCAATAAGACATCTCGTAATCGCCAAAAATCCAAAACGCATAAAATTTTCACGTACCTTTGTGATAAAAGGTTTGCGACGCACAAATTTACCAAAAAGGGTAAACCTATAAGTCTCTGCCAGAAATTGTTCATCAACCTCATCAAAGAAGATAGCAGGCTCCCTATGATGGATGTATGGTTCTTTAGAGACCAAACTGTAATGCCTGTAATCTTCGGGTGCTCGAAGAACAAGAGCAAATGATTTTTTCGAACTTTTTTCAGCCTTAGTAATAGTAGGTCAACAATTAAGTACAGCATCATATGATCGAGGAGCTTGAGTAGATGAAGAAATCCCAGATGAAGGAACAGATGGTCTAAATGAGCTCGGAGGGTTGGGAACAGTAGCACCAAGGCGCGCGTGAGTGTCACGCATCGGGAGATCAGTGGCACGTGCGACGACGTGTGAGGCGTCCTACAAGGAGGAATCCGAACCACTCTGTACATTTATGATCTGGTTAGTCCTAATCTGAGGTCATTTACCAATTTGGATGCTGCATGATCTATTTTGAGTGATACCCATGGAGGGGGGTCCAAAGTTAGAGAAAATTTTCATTGGCATCAAAGGTGTAGTCAAAGGAGAAGAATTCAGTGTCGATGGCACCTTATCAATTCTAGAACCCAAACTACCAAATTTAGGAGTTGAAGGAATCTCAATTTCCCTATGTGAAGACATGAAATTGGGGTTCAATTGGGCCTCAAATCTTTCAATTGGCAACGTACCCATGATATTTTTACCTTCAATTGTAGTTGTATTGGTTGAATTTGGAATAAAAACATCCAAACCATCCTCAATAATAGCATTAACACAATCATCATGCACGGCTTCACTAGGTGGAATCAATTCAGCTTTATTGGTGTTAATTGGATCAGTTGGTTGTTCTTCAAAAATTTCTTAAATTATTTGATGAGTATGGTTATATTTCCACCAATTTCACTTTTCTGATCCTCAAACTCTTCTTTAATATTTTTGGCTTTGAAGGAAATTTCAGATCCGTTTTCTTTCTTTCTTCTATGGAGATGCAACTCATAAGTCATCAGTGAACCCACCAGTTCGTCTACCTTTATGGTTTCAATATCTTTGCTTTCTTCTACGATAGTTACTTTGGAGTGAAATTGATCGAGTAGAGATCTAATGATCTTCTTTACTATCTTGCTCTCTGAGTGTTTCTTTCCCAAGTATATGCTCAATTGGTGGTATCATTGAGTTTGGCATAGAAGTCCTTGAATTATTCATCTTCTCCCATTGTCAATTATTCGAACTATAAGGCAAGCATTTGAAATTTGGATAACTTCACAATGGAAGTTCCTTAATGAGTAACTTGTAGTATATTCCAAGCTTCCTTAGTTAGTTTGCTTGTAGAGAGGTAAGATGAAATTTGCTAGAATCCACAAATGAAAAATAGTACTTAAAGCTTTTGAATTCCAACTAGCATTATTAAAATCTATATTACCCTCTCTTCAACCTTTTTCTCTATCTCTCTTCCTCATCTTTAGCCACATTGTCTAATTTATATTCATATATAATAAAGTGTCAAGCTTTTTGATCAAGGGATTTAACATAAACTTGCTTCCCTATTTTTTTAGTAGGAGTAATTAGTCCCGTCTAGACCAACATGTCCTTTTTGTTAAAGGTGGACGGTACCTCCAAGATTTTATTAATATGCCTTCACTTGTGGAGGAAGAATACTGTGATTACATGAGAAAATGATGAAAATAGTAAATAAGAAAATACTACTTCTCTTACAATAAGAACCAATGCAAGTAAAGGCAAAATGGAGGTTTCGTCGAACTCCTTAATAGTGGCCACTGCTGAAGCCCAGACGATCATTCAAGAGTTCCGGGATGTCTTCCCTAATGACTTACCTGACCAGCTATCTTTTTTATGTGATATTCAATATGCTATAGATTTAGTCCCGGGAGCGTTGCTTCCAAATTTGCTTCATTATAGGATGAATCCTACTGAACACACTGAACTTCAAAGGTAAGTAAATGATTTCCTTCACAAAAGATTCCTCCGTGAGAGTTTAAGTCCTTGTGCAGTTCCTGTGCTCTTACACCTAAGAAAGATGGCTCTTGTAGGATGTACATAGATAGTTGTGCCTCAATAGGATCACGGTGAAGTGTCGCTTTCTCGTTCCTAAGCTTGATGATATGTTAGATATGATGGTTGGTACTACAATATTTTCTAAGATCAATTGGAAGAGTGTGTATCACTAGATTAGGATTCGCTTAAGTGACGAGTGGAAAATTGCTTTTAAAATGAAAGATGATCTTTATGAGTGGCTAGTTATGCCTTTTGGACTAACGAACGCCCTGAGTACTTTTATATGACCATGATACCAACTTTTCATCCTTTCATGTGTGAGTTCCCCGTCATCTAAGTTGACTCATTTTCGTGTATAGTAAAATGAAGGACCAACACTGAGACCATCTCAAGCAGGTTTGCTCTGCCCTTCGGGCAACAAAATTGTATGCTAACGTCAAGAAATGTTCTTTCTTCATCGATAGAGTTGTTTTCCTAGGATTCATTGTATCATCTACGGGAAATTCTGCAGACCCTGCGAAGATATAAGCAATTGTTGATTGGCATGAACCTAATACTATGCATGACATCAGGAGATTTCATGACCTAGCTACCTTTTACTGTTGCTTCAACAAGGAGCTTAGCACATTCGTGGTTCCTATTACGGAGTACATGAAGAAATGAAAGTTTCATTAGACACAATAAGTGACTAAGGCTTTTAAGTTAGTCAAGAAGTAAATAACGGAAGCTCATGTCTGTGCCTTCCCGCTTCTGCAAATTTTTTGAGGTCGAGTGTAATGCCTCCGAGGTAGGGATAGGTGAAGTCCTTAGTGAAGAATGCCACCATATAGCTTATTTTAGTGAAACGTTAAATGATGCCAAACAATGATACTTGACTTATGATAAGAAATTGTATGCAATTGTACAGGCTTTGTATTATTGGCGCCATTATGTATTGCCCCAAGAGTTTGTTATTTATTCGGACCATGAGGCCCTCTGTCACCTCAACTACCAGAAAAGATTGAATTCTAGGCATGGTCGCTAGATTGAGTATTTGCAAGCCTATCCTTTTATTTTGAAACATAACAATGGTGTTGAAAACCCAGCGACTGATGCATTAAATCATCGTATCATGAACGTTAAGGTCATAGATTTTGAAAAACATAAGGAAGAGTACAAAACCTATCCTAATTTTAAGGATATCTTTCTCGATTTGCAAGATTGATGGTCGGATATTGCGGATGGATTTCGCCTCGAGGAAGGTTACCTTTTTAGAGCCAATAAATTGTGCATCCCTCGAATATCAGTGCGGGACTTCATAGTGTGGGAAATTCATGCAAGCGGCTTAGCCGGTCACTTTAGGCGAGATGAGACCATGGAAAAGATTGGGCGTCAATTCTCTTGGCCTAATTTGAAGAAAGATGTGGCTAAGATAGTTAGTACTTGTAACACCTATCAATTGGCGAAACAGAATAGGCAAAATAAGGGTTAATACACACCTCTTTCCGTTCCTGATTGTCCTTGGCGAGATGTGAGTATGAATTTTGTTCTAGGACTTCCACGTACCCCGAAAATCCATGATTCTATTTTTGTGGTAGTAGATCGTTTCTCAAAAATGGCTCATTTTATCCCTTGTAACAAAACCTCAAATGCGTCCGAGGTTTCCACGTTGTACTTTAATGAAATTGTTAAATTGTATGGTCTTCCTAAAACCATTGTGTTGATAGCGATTTTTATTCTCACTATTCAATTTTGGAGAACATTGTGGCATAAGGTTTGTACTAAATTGAAATTTTCTATTGCCTATCACATGTAGACTGATTTTCAAATTGAAGTGGTTAACCATAGTCTTGGTAATTTATTAAGATGTCTGGTCTAAGAAAATCTTAGAACTTGAGATTTGATTCTTCCTAGAGCTCAAATTGCATATAACAGTTCCATGAATCGATCGTTAGTTATGAGTCCATTTGAAGTTGTTCATGGTTTTAAGTCTAGGAAGCCTTTAGATCTCATTCCAATGTCCCCACATGCTAGAGTGTTTATGTCAGCTAAAGCATTTGTATAACATCTTCATAACTTGCATATTAAGATCAAAAACCAACTTGAAGCTAGTAATGCATCATATAAACCTCGAGCTGATTTGCGTAAAAGATATGTTGAGTTTAATATTGGGGATTATGTCATGATTCAAATTAGACTGGAGTGGCGTCTACCTGGATCCGCTTCCAAATTGTAAGCTCGTAGTGCTGGTCCTTTTAAATTTTTAAAACAAGTTGGCCCAAATGCATATGTTCTTGATCTTTTACCACCTCTTGGTTACCACTTTACTTTCAATGTTGAGGATTTATTTACTTATAAAGGTCATTTCAACCTCTCTGATGATCCTCTTATACCTCCATCTGTGGACCTTAACCTTGATTCACTTGCCAATTCTAATCTAATACCACCTTTTCCAGCACACAAAGATAAAATTGATGCTATTTTAGATGAACAGATTGTGTTGACCAATGATGGAGAGGTTCAACGCTTCCTTGTTTGTTGGATTGATCGACCCGAGTCTGACTATACATGGATTTCCATATAGACACTCCAGCAGCTTGACCCAGATTTATTGTAACTCTATCGGAGTCGGCAAGATCTTACTTTGTCCATATCTCCTTCCATCCATTCATGAGAAATTGGTGGGGACACCCTATTTAGACCTCCACTGACACTCTTTTATGGACGTCGAAAGAAGCTTGTGCAACCTCTTAGTTTATGGTTGGGCAACTGATTACAGTCTCTTGTGATTTATCCACTCGACAGGGTCGAGTTTTCTCCCACCCTGGGAGAGTTGATGCAGACATCCATCGAGAATCATTTTCTATTATGGAATTTTTAATTATCTATGTTTTTTTTATTTTTGGGTTGGCCCAAACCCATCACTAGTAGGTTTATGTTTTACTATTCATATAGTTTTCACATTGTAATTTAGACAGTTGATGATTGAATAAAAATAATTTGTGGTGGTTGCCAACATTTCCTCATTTTTTCTCCTTTCGAATATGAAATGGTGAAGGAAAGGAAAAATGAATATTATGTTGTGTTCTAAGGCTGCAAACTGGTTTTTGAAATTCAATTTATTACATTTGTTTCTATGACAGGTCACTCATTGTCTTTTCTTATTTTATATAGAGCGTCTACTTTTAGCCTTAAAAATGGTTTCTTATGCATTTTTGGTGTACTGCATTGTACTAAAAATAACCTTTGATTCTTCCCCTTATATTGGAATACTGTCCTTGCATTTCTACTTTTCATATTTTGACTGGTTTATCTGTATTCATGCAAAGCTTAAAATCATTTCTTGGAAAAGAAAAGCTCAAGGTAAGAAGTTGAACCTTCATCATTGCGTAGTTCCTTTTATAGTTTATTTAAGAAACTATTGATTTCTACATATAAATGTTCGATTCAATGGGTACTTTTGTTATTTGCATCCATTCTGACCATATTAACTATCCATGTGAGAACTAGTATACCATCATACCTTATGGCCGAGTATTTCTTTTTAATTCAGTAGAAATCAATATACTATTAATGTCATCACTCATTCATGAATGTATGTGTGGAATAGGTTTTAAGGGAAAGAAATAAGTTAAAACCAGCCCTTGTAAAGAGGCGCTGCAACTGTAGAAATGAGTTTTATCACAAGCAAATCTGTCCGAGGATGTTCTAGGGGATGACATCAGGTTTTTACTGCCTTTCAAGAAATAGCTCAAACTAACTCTTTTACCGGATTGAAGGCTTTTCCTTTTTGGCTATTTTTTAAAATAGACTTAAATTTGTTTATATTATTTTTCTAGGTCTGAGAACAATGCCCAAATTTGAAATTTGAAAGAATGGGGTATTTCGTCACCATGGATACCCAAAAAAGAATAGAGGATTGGCAAGTTAGTGTTTTGATTTGTATTTCGTACTATATTTGTTTTTAGTCCAGAACTTGGTGCATGTTTGTCACCTATGCACATTCAAAAGTGTGGGTGGAGGGGAATAGTGGGATTCATGGAAGAGAGAAGCATGCCAACTTGTATGAAATGGAGGTTATTTCGTCTATGTGATATCGATAAAGGAAAGTAGGATATGCAAGTTAGTGACAAGACTATATTCCTTTTTATGCAATAGAATATGGTGCATGTCTGTCATATATGCATAGTAAAGTATGTGCGTGAGGTAGGATTGTGGGATGCATGTGATAGAGTTACAAAGAGAGTTTGAAAAAAGTGTGATGAAACATGAATTAAGATTATACTTGTATGACATTATCGGTGTCCAGATTTTATTATCTAGGTAATGCACATCAACTTTGGAACACCAAAAATGAAAATTTGTTATGCGAACCACCTTTCTATAAATAGTAGTGTTACGCCTCGCCACCGAGGATCAAAGTCAAAGTTCCATGTAGCAATCCACGTGGACAAAAAAATCAACAAAGACCCAAGTGGTCAAATATAAAGAAATTATGCAAACTACTGAAACTCATACTGAGGCACTATCTCAACGGACGAAGCACTACAAGTTAGACCGAAACATTGCCAAAAGAAACAAAGAAATGAGTTAAAGCTCTCCACTCAAGGGACCAACACAAAGACCCTTCCGAGGCTCTCAATTCATCCGAAGCTCATGAAGTCGATGTTGTCTCTTACAACATATATGAAGATCTTTTAGAAGTGATTGATGAACATTTGTAATAAAGAATGTTAGTGTGTCACCTATTGTATAGGACGACTGACCCTTATCAATGTATAAATTGTATGAATAGACAGTGATGTGAAGCCTTAACTAAGGAGATGAGGCCACATGGTTCTAATCCAATAGACACCACGTTTGTCAAAGTACTATAAATAGGTTCTCTTTATAACTTAGAAAGCATTTCGAATTCTGGATTCTTAATCTTGTATCTTGAACTCTTGAATATGGAATAAGCATGAAATATTTACAAATACTTTTGTGAGCATTTTCACCTTCCATGATACACTCTTGATAGATAAATATCTCAATACACAATCTTACAATTTCTATTCATATTATCTTATATCCTTTTACATGTTCGGTTAGATATTTGGTTATTTACTATGGTTCTCGACTGGTGATCGTTGTTAGCGCGATCATCTTTGTTTCACCTACTGGAGCTCGAACACTTTTGTCTCCCACTGTAGAGCATCTCCCGCGTTCACGTCCATCTCCTTTCATACCACTCCTCCGATAAAAATGCGCTGGAACTTGCTTGGCTTGGTGGAAGTCGACCCGACATCTGTTGGCTCATTTTTCAGGGTCAACAGATTGGCACCGTCTGTGAGAAACCATACATCTAACCATTCATTCATGTGGGAAGAAGCAGTTAGAAATAACTTGGAAGAAAGGAGCATTCTTGAAGAAAGAACCGTTGGAAAATCTAATGAACAATTGTGTGAATTTTATATTCATTTGATCCTTGATGAAAGTAACATTTGGTCGGAGAAATGTTTGTTAATATGAGTTCAAGCAGTGAAGGAAACACATCTCGTACGTAAGAAAACACCCTGAAGAAGGAAAACCCTCACATGCTATCCCAACTGCTCGCCCAAGACCTCACCAACAACATAAACGAGGCGGGTCAAGAGGCGAATGCATGATAACAGCTAGACTCACTAGAGAGGTGGCCACAATGGCTGCCAATATGAGAAACATAACTCAATAGACATGCTATGCATGAGCTGTTGATGAGCATGCAGGGCTGATGAGGATATCCAGTTCTTCCATACGTATCCCCAGGAAATGCATTCCATGACCATCAAGGGTACAAATAAGAGAAGAAGAAGAAGTTCAAAGACAAATGGCTGGATATCATTATACCAAGATGGAAGTTCCCCATGAAAGGTAAGTTGAGGTCGATATCTCTACTAATTATACCTCGAAACGACCTCGTAATGCTCTATTTAATTTTCCTCCAAACTATGAACCAGAAGACCTGCTTCAGAGTACAGTAAGTATCTTTGATATCCTGAGCCCAGGGTTGCCTAGAAATAGGCAAGCTCAATCTCTACCTGTGCCTAGAAATGGGCAAGCTCAACCTCCTCTTGTACCTAAAAATAAGAAATAGGAGTCTTTTCGATTCTAGAGACGGAAATCAATTTATCATTAAGAGCCTTGTATTCCTCTCCCTAGGAATAGGCGTGAGAAAAAAGACCGGGCCAGAAGCGATGCAGAACCTTCACAAACCCAATATAGGGAGGATGAGGATTCTAATGAACCACAGAGGTCCAGCGACCTTGACGACGACGATGATCATTCACCATTTTCGCAAGCCATTAGGAACGCCACCATGCTGAACCACTTCTCCGAAATTCCTAAGTATGATAGGAGATGCGACCCCGCGAAGCATCTCAACAGTTTTAAAACCCACATAAATCTAAAGGGAGCCACCCCAACCATGAAGTATAGAGCCTTCCATTTGATCCTAAGTAGAGCAACCGAAATCTGGTATACCAGGTTACCAAAAAGAAGCATCCATAGCTGGCCGACCTTCAAAGAGATATTCCTAAAATGCTTCGCCACCAGTAAAGAAGGTGAAAGTCCAATTCAATGCCTGTAAGACAATAGCAGGGCGAGTCTCTGAAAAGTTTTTTGTCCCGCTTCACTCACAAGATGACCTATTGTATGTAAGTAACAAATAGAAAATCTCTAACTACCCTAAGGAGAGGTTTGGATATGAACTCTCTCATCTGGAGAGATGTGCAAAACAAGGATCTACTACCTATGATGCCCTATTGGAAATGATAAGACGCAAAATCCTCAATAAAGAATTGAGAGATCATAGGAACACGACCATCTAAGGACTCCTTCTCTCTTCAAATGCAAAGGGAAAAGGTCTTACCTCCCATTTGATGGATCACCAGACCCCTTTCATGGACAAGTACTAGCCGCAACGACGCTCAATGTAGTACCCGCTTTAGCTTATGAAAAAGTTAACCTTAGTACTGAAATGCTTTAGAGCCGACCCTATCAGAGGTACCCTCAAAGAGGGAGAGGTAGAGGATG
Organism: Fraxinus americana; assembly: GCA_035079005.1. Taxonomy (NCBI): domain Eukaryota; kingdom Viridiplantae; phylum Streptophyta; class Magnoliopsida; order Lamiales; family Oleaceae; genus Fraxinus; species Fraxinus americana. The sequence continues at coordinate 5,653,811 of CM068728.1, read as the reverse complement.
AGGCATTGAACCTAGAAATAGGGACAAAGTACCCCATTTATTATACTTACCATCGTTCCTATAATCACCACATAGAAGACTATTGGGACATCACGAGACATCCCAGAACACCTATTAAGGAAGAGGCAGGCATCCCCTAAGAGATACTCTTCTTAGGTAGACTTAATAGCCTCTGAATGTTAAGTCGAGGTTTTCCAATAGAAATGAGGCCCCAAGGAGAAGGGACAATAATGCTGAGAGACATAGAGATAATCAAAGACAAAGGCGAAACCCCCCAGCAAATGATGTCCAGGATCCCATCAGGGAAATTGATACGTTCTTTGGATGCCCATATGTTGGGGAAGAGTTTAGGAAATCCAAAGAAACTACGCCAGGAAAGCAAATGACCCTTAAATGACGAGCTTCATAGTTAACTAAGCCTCTATTGAAAGAATAATTCCACCAATCACCTTTATTCAAGAAGATACAACAGGTGTACATTATCCACAATATGAGATGCTAGTGGTGAGTACTATCGTGGTACGCAATGGCCTAAAAAGTATGTTAGTGGATAATGGAAGCTCCGTCGACATCATCTTTCAAGCTAGTTTTGACAAGATGAAAGTTGACCATGAGTTTTCCCTTGTACGATTTCACGGGAGATAGTAACATCTCAAGGGATAAGATCACTCTGGCAATAGAGATGGGGATGGGAGACTGCTCACCACTTCATGAAATTTTTGGTGGTAGATAATCGTTCCGCTTATTGCAGAGTATTGGGGAGGCTAGCCTTCAAGGAACTTTGGGCTGTCACTTCTATTTATCATTTATGCGTGAAGTTTCCAATTGAGAATGAAATTACAACGGTTCAAGGCGATCAAAGAAGCATAATGGAATGTTACTCGAACTCCTTAAGGATAGGTAAACTAAGAAGCGTCAACGTGATCATCACAGCATTGACATGGACGACGTCCCTAAACAAAGGAGAAACCCTGAACAAGGGGAAGATGTCGAAATGATGGATGCCCTAGAAGAAAGGGCCACCCTTGGAGTCATACGTACCTCTGAAAAAGAGGCTGTCTGTGAAGAACAGAAAACCACTGAAGAAAGGAGAATTGTTGAAGAAGCAGCTAGTTTGGAGGAGCTGGACCTCGCATCATTGATTGTGAGCCTCAAGCAAAGCCTATGGAAAAACTGGATAACTTCCCAGTAGACCCACGGGACTCTTCAAAACATCTGTATGTTGGAAGAAATTTGCCTATAGAAGCTAAGGAGGAGCTGAAAAGCTTCTTACTGAAAAATCTTGATGTCTTCGCTTGGAAACACGAAGATATGGTTGGTATTGACCCAGAGGTCAGTTTCCATCATTTGAATATTGACCAATCTGGAGAGGTATAAAGCTCTCAAAGATGAAGTTAAAAAGATGATCGACAATGGATTCATTTGGGAGTCAGTGTATCCTAAATGGGTCTCTAACCCAATATTGGTCAAAAAACACAACGAAAAGTGAAAGGTTTGTGTGGATTTTACAAACTTGAACCAAGCTTGTCCTAAGAATCGCTTTCCACTTCCCAGGATAGACCAACTCGTGGATTTGACTGTTGGACACGAACTTCTTAGCTTCATGGATGCATATTCCAGATACAACCAGATCCCAATGCTTACAGTAGATGAAGAACACACTTCCTTCATCATAGATAATGGTCTTTATTGCTATAAGGTCATGCCTTTCGGATTGAAAAATACTGGGGCCACCTACCAAAGGCTTGTCAACAAAATATTTGCCGAACTTATTGGGAAAACCATGGAGGTCTATGTGGATGACATGTTAACGAAGAGCTTAAAAGCAACGGATCATGTTAAGAACCTTAACGAAACATTTCAATTTTTGAGAAGATATCGGATGAAGCCCAATCCTTTAAAATGTGCCTTTGGAGTCGCTTCTAAAAAATATTTGGGGTACATCATCAACAAAAGAGGCATTCAAGCCAACCCTGAAAAGGACAAATCTTTAATTGATATGAGGTTACCTAAAAAACCAAAGGAGGTGCAAAGCCTCATCGGACGTGCAACTGCCTTAAATCGCTTCGTCTCTAAGGCAACAGACAAGTGCCTGCTATTCTTCAAAATTTTCAAAGGTGAAAATAGGTTCTAATGGACATAAGAATGTGAAGAAGTCCTCCAAGAGCTGAAAAAGCACTTGGGATAGGCTCCCTTCCTCTCCAAACCCAGGGCTAACGAGCTACTGTTGTTATGTTTGGCAGTAACTGATGCTATCAGTGTGGTTTTGATAAGAAAGGAGAATGATCACCCACTGCCCGTTTACTACGTTAGCAAAATGCTTTTGGCAGCCGAGCTATCCAGACATGGAAAAGCTAGCCCTCTCCTTTGTGATAACCTATCAAAAGTTGAGGCCATATTTTCAGGCTCACACTATTCATGTGTTGACAAGTTTTCTCCTCAAGCAAGTGCTGCAAAATCCCGATACCTCGAGGAGGTTATTGAGATGGGCTATGGAACTTAGTGAATTTGACATCGTGTTTAAACCAAGGGCCACCATCAAGGGGTAGGCCCTTGCAGATTTTGTGGCTCAATTCACTCATTTTCCAGAAATGGAAGAGGAGATGGAACCTACTGAACCTCCAACATGGAGCCTTTTCATGGATGGATCATCAGGGGATACTGGGTTTCGAGTCGGAGTCATCCTTGTCAGCCCAGAAGGATACTTGTGTTGTACGGTTAGATTTTAAAGCCACCAATAATGCAGCTAAGTATGAAGGCCTCCTCACTTAGACTAGCCAAAGAAATGCAAACAAAGTGGCTCATTATCAATAGCGATTCCCAACTAGTAGTAAGTCAGGTCCACGGTAATCTTTCAGCTAGAGACAAGTTCATGCTGTATATTTGAAATTGGATATGGGATTCATCCCCTCTTTTGAAAGATTCGAGTTGGTACAAATCCCACGCACAGAGGATATCCATGACGATGCCCTATCAAAATTAGCAAGCAGTAAGGATTCTAAATTACTCACGGTGGTGCCCATAGTGCATCTTTCTGACCCTCCATCGCCATTAGTAATGTGATAATGTAGGTTGAAGATACTTCTTTATGGATGAAACCATTGATATCCTTTCTCAAGGACCAAAGACTACCCCTAGAAAAAAGAGAAGGCCCAGAAGCTCAGAAGACGAGCTGCTCACTTCATCTTCTAGGATGATGTACTATACAAACGCGGGTTTTCACTACCCTTACTCTGATGCAATGGAGGAGAGCAAGCTAATTATATGCTCCGAGAATTCATGAAGGGATATGTGGGAACCACACAAGAGGATAGTCCTTGGCACAGAAAGTGTTGAGACTAGGATATTGTTGGCCCACCTTGAAAAATGATGCGCAACAATTTGTCGAAAAATGTAATAAATGCTAATGCTTTGTAACTATTCAGAGGCAACCTTTTCAAGAGCTAAATGTTGTATCCAGCCCCTAGCCATTTGCTAAATGGGGGATCAACCTTATAGGATCTCTTCCCAAAGGGAGAGGAAATTTAAGCTTCACAATTGTCGCCATAAATTATTTCACCAAATGGGTAGAGGTCGAGCCCCTTGCCAAAATCACTGAAACCAACACTTCCAAATTCCTTTGGAAGAACATCCTTTGTAGGTTCAAAATCCCTCATTCAATTGTCTCAGACAATAGTCGACAGTTTAACAACAAGAATGTCATGAATTTATGTGAGGAGTTGGGTATTAAAAAATATTTGTCCACCCCACATCATCCCAAAGCAAATGGGTAGGTAGAGGTCATCAACAAAACAATCAAGTACATATTAAAAAAGAAGTTAGATGCTAAAGGGGCCTGGATCGATGAGCTACCTTAAGTCCTTTGGGCCATCAGAACTACAAGCAGAACTGCTACCTGAGAGACCCATTTCTCTATGACCTATAAGGCCAAGGCTATGAGCCTAGTTGAAGTAGGTTTGATATCTCCTCGTTGAATTCACTTCAATGAGCTATCTAATGACGAGATAAGGAAAAGTGAGCTTGACTTCCTTGAAGAAAGAATGGATGACTCTCAGGCAAAATTGGCCATTTAACAATGGAAAATGAATAGATGCTACAATGCAAAAGTAAAAAAGAAGGCATTTTGTCTGAATGAATTGGTACTTCGAAGGGTGTTTCTGTCTTCCAAAGAGCATGTGGGCAGGAACCCTTGGACCAAACTGGGAAGTCCCCTATTGCATCAAGGAAGATATTCGACCAGAAACCTACAAAATTGAGTATATGGATGGAAATACACGGCCTTATCCATGGAATGTAGAACATATACGCAAATATTATCAGTGATGATGTAAATATCTTGTATGTATAGTTCATTATTCAATAGAATTGACTTTTATCAAAGTGTTCGTAAATTGAAAATACCTCCCAAGAGGCAAAAGCCTTGGGGGAAGCCTCTACATAGACGAGAAGCGTGAGCACCTCGACGAAGAGCTGGATCCCAAAGGTATTTTGGAGGAAGCTATTTCAAATTCAGCATGTTATTCTTCATCCCAGGCAGGCCTAATTATAGATTTCTATTTAGGCCTTGGGTCAAATAGGTCTTTTTTAGTTGGTGACATTTGTCAACCTTTGATTGAATGACTTCTACCAAATTCTATTATATGCTCACATTTTATTTTCCAACTTACGCGTCCTTCATTCATCGTTTATGAAGTCATGCTTTATACATCTATTCACATGTGATGTGATAACGATTTTGCCGATGCAAAATAATTTGATGGAAATAGCTCGCCACTTTTAATTGTGGGTTCTCGCACTTATGATTGCTCGCTTCAGCTTCCTAAGGTTCGTATAAAAAATTCCATTATATGGTTCGCATATTTGGGGCGCGAGTTTTTTTAAAAACATTATGTGATCTTTAATGGAATTTTTTATATACATGTTTGAAATTAATGAAATTTTGGAATTATGCATATAATATGCTTTAGAATTTACCTACAAAATTTCATCAATTTTCGTTATTGCATTTGGGAAAAATTGAAACCCTAATCAATTTTGCAGAAACTTTAAAATTTTACTGCCTTTTATTCCCTAATTTTCATGTAGTAATATTAGTGTGGTTAGAAAGGTATTTTGATGAACTTTCCAACCATATAAAGAACTTAAATTTTAGACTTAAAACGAAGAAGTTTTGAGGTTGTGAAATTTTAATAAAAATCTGATTTTTTTGCATGAAAATTTATAAAATCCAAAATTTAATCACATGATAACTTCTTGTACACTATGTTTCATGCTTTCCATTTGATATGGTTGGATTGATTTTCTCAAAACCTTTCGAACGATATAAAGATCATTAATTTTTGTCTTGAAATGAAGAAATTATGGCCTCTCAAAGTTTGCATGATTTTTGTCATTTTCACTCTCGGAAAGATTTGTTAATATCTCAAATGTGCCTAAAACATCAATTTTGTAAAATGTGGCCACACGGATGAACTCAGAATGTCGAAATTACGGGATGACTAATGAATTTTTTTTCGAGTACGATTGGCACATGTCGTGTCTGCGCGGGGGCATGTCATTTTTTAATTAATTTAAAAAAATTGTAGATTGATCCCGTGCATGAGGTTACATCTGGAATCCGATTGCAATTCTAAAAAAAATTACAAATTGGTCTCTAAATTATTCTTGATTTTTCAGTATTATTAAATTAATTTTTGGATAGTTAAAAATATTTTTGTTGTATTTAATACTTAAATAAATTTGTAAAAATAATTAAATATATACATATTTTTTAACTTGAGTAAATCATGAATATTTTTTTATAAAATCAAAAATATTTATTAAGCGGTATTTGGCTAGTGAGAGTTATTGGTTAAAGTGCTCTTTTTTTTTTTCAAATGAAAATTAATCTGAATACTATGTTTTATATACGTTCATGAGTTGTGTGGTTTTTTGATTAGTTTATGTGATCCATTATGATTTATTTCTAATTTTTGTACCTGATAATATATGGTGGGATCTATGCACGCTTTTAACATCCTTAGAAGGAATGCCAGAAAAACATGGGCTAAGAAACTTGTTGAAAAGTTACGTGCTTGTTGAAATTATTAAATGGACCTGAAACATAACCTAATAGAACACGTGAATATTTTTGGGACATTTTTTGGTGGTATGTAGAATATGAGAATTCTTATCTCACTTCCCATTTGTTAAGACTGTTTCAACAGAAATTAAAGTGATATTGAGAATCTGTATTCTAAAACTTAAATGATGTGAGTTTATTCTTCGATTATAATTGGAATTATTTCTGAAATAATCAATTTCTAATATCATGATACAAATCATAATGGGATAAATGTGCATATTTATATTTTTGTTGCACATTATAAATTTTCCTTATTGAATTACATGATATCTGTTAATTCGTGAACTTTTATGAATGCTAAGGTCAGTAGAATTAGTGAGTTTCTTGTTGAGCCTTTTGATTCTCAATTGAGTGATAGTTCGGTGAATGAAAGATTTATAGAAAATTTCGCATACAACTATTTCATTTACCAATTAAGTGGGAGTTCTTAAGATGGAAGAATTAATGTAATTTTCGTTCAGAACTCATGGAATTTTGCGTAATAAAATTAAGTTTATGATAGTGAAACAATAAGATTGAAGACGATAATTGGGAACATAGTGAACTTTTGACTCTGTATCTAACGTTGAACTATCGCATATGTTAATTTGTATTAATGCAAAATTTTATATGTGCATAAATAGGCATTGATTGAGAATAAAAATATCTCTAAAATCTAATATATCATGACATCAAAATCTATAGTTGTTGACCTTAATAAAAATGATAAGCTAAATGCGATAACATTTAACATGATAAGATTTTGAGTGTACTAGAAGAACATAATGCTTTAGAGAATATCAACCATGCAATAGAAGACATGATGTGGAGCATACTACTTTAGAGAATAAAAATCAGAAGTTTGTCAAGTATGGGTAAAAATAGATTACAGTGCTTGAGCATTTGAATTGTTAAGTTCTGTGATTGATGATCTTCTTTCTCGAATGTAACTAGATGAGATGGTTAACATAGTGTTGACATTTTTGTTGGTCACATTTTTTCAGATGAGTGGTAACTTCGAACTAGTCTCTTATCAATATATGGGAACTTTGAAGGTCAATGTGACTTACAAATTGGAGCGTCAATTTTCTATATTGACTCTATTCGCTGTGCAAATGAATAGACGTGTAACTTGATGTTGATAAGTCTCGAGCACATGATTTTGTAGCAATGTTCTAGTTCTCATTAGATATTGAATCTTAAATGAGCTATAACAAATGCGAGATATATGAAAAGACTAGAAAATGGACCAAGAAGAACATATCAGACATCAAAATGGTTTTGGTAGATGAACAATATTATAAAGGTTCAAGTGTTTCAACCATATGGTTTGAATCTCTTAGCTCGAAAGTAGTTAAGCTAAAGGATATTGTACTTGAATATGTTACTCTTAGTGTTGTTTACGTGTTAACACTATACATATTGGATCTTAACTTGTGTGGATAATGAATTCAAGAGTTAGAAACCCACTATATATGATATCAAGATGTTTCTTTAGTATATTTTCGAGTCTTTGACTTGATACAAAATAGATATATACAAATAATGAACATGGAGTGAAAGTTTATATGACTGATACATGCAACTTACTACTGCAAAGTGGAGAAACTGATATCCTATTTGATATCAAGATAGTATCAAAAATTCCACTAAACTTTATCTTAGTTGTTGTTCTTCTAAGAGTGGTCTCTAACTTGAACTTATACGTGGTAATTCTGTTCGTACTCACAGTTGTGATGTTTATTATGGTTCTGGATATTGATGCACTGGTTTGAAGATTTGAATTGATAAAATCATTCAACGCTATAAGAGCTAAACTTCCATAGAATAAATTCATCCGAATTTCTTTGCGAGATTGAGATGAAATTTCATATTTTCATTACATTTATAGATGGATTCACACATTTCAGTTATGATTCTAATATTCATAAGTTGAAGATATTGTATTGATTTACACTTTATTGAAAAAGAGTAGAAATTAGACTATAGAAGTGAAAACTTTGAGAACTATTTGAGAGTGTGAATCTCTATCATGGGAGATCAATAATCTAAGTAATAAAAGAGAAATTCTTATTTGATTGACTATTCCTTGATTACTAATGATTATATGGTCTATTGGGAAGAAAGAACGGAATATTACCGAATGTGATGACACTTGAGATAATGCAATCTAATTTATATATTTTCTTTTGGAAAAAGTATTGGTTAAGTGCAATGTGTCACTTAATGAAATTTTCTTAATATTAGTACATTTAGATTATATATGTAATGACCCGTGTCCCACTTAACGGGCTGTCCCGGCCGTTAGATCGATGACGTATTGTCCCCACTGTACCAACATAGGTCTTTTCAGCATGCTTTATCCTCACTCACACGCTCCCCAAGAAAACTTCCCAAGGGATCACCCATCATAGAATTGCTCCAAGTCAAGCACGCTTAACTGTAGAGTTTCTAACGATGGACTTCTGGAAAAGAAGGTGCACCTTGTTGGTATGAGTAGTACCTATCAAATCTTTTAAACTTTCTTGCTCTGGGTATTACGATATAAGCTTTAGACATGTAGATAACCAAATATGGGTTATTTTAGACTTATAATTGACTATGTAAGTTCTTGATAATGAGTTTGGAAACATGGATCTATTAAAAACGAGAATTATATCGATGAGATACACATGATAGTCCAAATGGCACTTGTCCATAAGCGAAATTTTGGGTGGATATCGAGTTACAAGATGTGACATTTGATATTTTTCCATGTAGGGGAGAGAAGTTTGGAGAATATTATTGAAATCGATATTATGTGTATTGATGAATCAGTTTTGAATGCATAAGATTTGTTTTAAACTTCTGATTCAAGTGGAAGTAATCTTTTTTTTCGAGTGGGAACTATCTAAGAATGATTTTACTTCAATTATTCTTGATTCTGAGTGGGAGCTAAGAGTTATCTAACTTCAATGATTCTTAGTTAGAAAAGAAGTGGAGAAATTTGAGGAAAATTATGGAAATATACACGGAGTATATAATTTCAACCTAATTTGAAATGTGGTAGAAGTTTAATTGGACATTATGTTAATTGAGAACATTCAGTTTTTTAAAAACTGTGAAAAACGAATTAATTTATGATAAATAAATCTCATTGTTTATAAAAAAAAGTTATACTCAATATGAGTATATTGAGTTAGACAAACTTTTTTTTTATGTAGTGAGATTCACTTTTATATGACGATGCTAGCCATGATAGTGTGTTTAAGTTTAGATTACACAAATAGACTTAGAAACTATATTTTCATTCTCAATTGAGAATTGATTAAAGAGATCTACATGTATCAATTAGTCATGTTAAAGGTTTCTATAGTATTGTGGTAACTTTATAGTTACACTTGTAGCCTAATTTAGTCATCTTGACAGTAATAATTGAGTTTTAACAGTGTTTAAATCTCGCACAAAGTTCATTATGTGGATGAAGATCATTGTATTTATGTAAAGGTCTGATAGTAGGTTGTAATTCTAATTTTGATGTTGATCATATTAAATTGGCTAAGCATGAAAATGAGTGTATTGAGACCATTTGAAATGGTTGTCCTCAATCTTTGAGATGAAGAACATGGGTTTAGCAAATTGTATGTTTTGTGTTAAAAAGATTTCTAATCTTCTTACTCTGACACAAAAGTTTTATACTATAAAGACTATAATATTTTTAACCGTAGAATATTACCATGTTAATACTCCTATATCGGAAGGCAACCATATGAGTATTTATAAATGTCCAAATACTCTATAAGTTCATAAAGAAATATCCAGAGAACTATATCTAGTATCATTAGGAGTTAGAAGTATGCTATGATGTATACTTGTCCTAACATTTGTCATGCCATGGATCTAGTCAGTAGGTATCGATGTTATCTTTAGAAAGGGTATTGTGATACTTGAAGGGTACTGCTGACAGTTATTCCATTATGTTGTTGAGGGAGTAACTTGTTATTGGAATAGATATTCAAATGTCGACTAAAGATGAGAATTGTTCGAGCACAAATAGTCATAAACTTGTGTATTCTTACAATATAGAGTATCAAGAACATATCTTGTAGTATATATCTTGGCAGTTGAAGAGATTGTTTGATATAGATGTATTGGACATCTAATGATACTAGTTGAGAATATGAGATCTATGATAATTATGCAATTATCTTACATGTTGAGGATCTCAAGTATCAGGATTGAACCAAGTGAACGTTGGTATTTTTGTGAGAGACATTAGCAAGAAAAGTTTCTTTGCGATATATCTATCTAAATGATAATATATAATTATCATACTCTGAAAATGTCTAGAGATATACTTGTAGGTAATATCGAATCTCTAGAATTGCGTCGAATATGATATTTAATATATCAGAAAACTCTTGATTGAATTTTTTGTATGCCCATGATGAATAATTTGGAGTTTATATGTAATTTATTTTGGAATTACGAGATAATGGTTTGCATGCACATATAAATTATGTCGAACGGGTTGGAATTGGCTCACTCACACTAGCAATCGTTTCAGACATTTTGGAGTGTGCTGAGATGAGATACATTGATCATGTTGTGTACATAATCCAACACCTCGATAAGATATTAAGATGAGATTACAACAAGTAATCGATATAGATTTCGTTATCCTTTAGACCTGTTTTATAACCAGATCGAGTTCTCAATCGGAGATCACCTAGAACAATAAATATAAGGAGAACTCAAGTTAGGTATCATGGAATACTTGAACTAGAATCTGTACAATATCATTTGTTTATAAGGAATAAGACATACGCCTTTGCAGCATGTATTTCATACCACGTGTGCTTTTACGACCAATATTGGGTAAATGAGTGAATGGATTTATTTTTCCTCATTTTGTGAAAACTTGAGGTTTATATAGCCTCATATATACCCTTATGACTTTTGATTATTTCTTAAGATTTTATTTCTGTGTTGCTACATTAGCATATTACTAATGACTATGATTGATTCGGTTTGATAGACCATGTCTAGGAAAATAGCTAATTTAAAGTTGAAGCATTCAAGGGATTCAAGTAGGAAAGGAAAACTATTTTGAAAAACATTTCTATTTGTATTCACCGGCCGAACAATTGTGTTTAACCATTTAGGGTATAGAACACAATTGTGAATATAATGATACAATTTGGGGTTTAAGTATGTTCCATAAATATTCGAGGAATCGAAAATACTTGAATTAATGTTTAAAAATGAGTTTGGGGTATAACGAGATGTAATGTTTCTTTAATAAAGCTACCATATATCCCTAAGAAAGTTATAGTACCTGAACTATAATATGTACTCCATGGTCGCACGATCTATATGTCATATGAGTCTTTGTGAGATAAATCTTAAGAAGGATCTAACATGTGATATTCGTTGTCACTTGTGGTTTGGGTTAAGTCCATCATGTGCGAGTGAGAGATGTTGAAAAATAAGGGTCGTGGATCGCCAATGTGGGGTGACCCGACCCATAAGTTATGTGCGAGAGGGAGTGGTTTGAATAGAATTCAAACCCATAACTTCCCTCAACCCCCATCAACTTCCATATTATTGAAATAACTTTCGTCACTTAGAGTTGAATGATGAGAGAGAAAAGATGGCAATAAAATGAGCGAAATTCGTATGGAAAATCATTTTAAAATAGAAAAATACCTAGAACCACATATATGGCATGTAAACTTATAAAATTAGACATTTAGATTGTGGATAATATTTTCTTTCCATTGTGATCAAGATTTTGACCATTGGAGAACAAGAAAATGCAGATTTTGGAGTTTTGAAATGTAAGGTGATTCAACCATACAAAAATCTTGGAATTCATTCTTTCAAGTAAGGATTCTTAACTAATTCATGTTCAAGTATGCTGCGAATTCCTACAACGAGATATGCCAAATTATTGTGATTGAAATAAAACTTATTTTTCACCTAATATCGTATCATTTTATAAACTTTTTTGCATTAATTGGTGAATAAATAGATGTGGGGCTTTGACTTGGTAAAGAAAGCAACTGATTTATCTCTTTTGTTTTTTGATATTGTGAAAGTGGCATGTAAGTTATAGGACTCAGGGGGATGGAAGTTATTTTTCTCAACCTCTATGCCACTTTCATTCACCTACTTCTCAATCACATTCGTCTTATAAATACACTCATAGTTCACGATCATTTTAGGCACAAAACTTATTGGTCACTGTTTATACAAAAATTTCAATTATATATTTTTCTATTTACCAAGTCAAGGAAGTTTGAAGAAAATTTGAATCAAAATAACTTTTTTCCAGTTTTCTTAGCATTTTCAGATTTTAATTTATGGTAAGATACATAAGGTGCGGTGGTTAAATTATTATTTTTCCATGATATTTATAATATTATTGCATTTAATTACTTATGGTCTCCAGGTCGATTTTACGTTAAATCCTTCGGGATAAACCGTCATGTCCAATTATGTAAATCCTTTAGAATGTAGAAATTCTTTAAAAAAATCCTTGAGCTATCTGTCATTACAACCAGTTGCTCTAAATCTAATAATATTTGGTATGAAATGTTTGATTTATATCTATATTATGTTGAATATGAATTTTGCACGTATTTTACTAAGTGTTTTTTTTTTTTTTAAATACTCACCCTTACAAAAATTTCAGATTAGAACGGGTCATGCTGGACGTGTGGAAGATTGGATGAGTGGATAATCATGGGTTGCCAAGTAAAAATCTTAAGCATGTTCATAGATTGTTTTTTTATTTTAGTAATATTGTCAAGTTTAGTATTTTGCGCATTTTTCAGTAGTTTTGACCTTCGTATTTTATTGATATTTAAAAAAAAAAAAATTGGCGTTTAAATTATGTTATTTAAATTTAAATATTATGTGAAGCCACTCCTTTAATTATTGAGTTGAATTATTGATTTCACTTTTAGTTGCAAGGATCAACTTTATTTTCTCAAAAATAAGGATTTAAATGATCATGTTATATTTTGGTTAAATAAAAAAATAATAACAATAAAATAATAAATAAATAAAAGAATGAATTTGGTAAGACTTCAAGTTTTGGAGTTAAAATTTGGAGTGTTACAACTTGGTATTAGATCTACCATTCTACAAATCGGATAAAATTTATATTCTTTCACTATTATGCCTAACATGAATTTTCGTTAAGTGAATTATGTGCAAAATTGGTAGTAATAACATCTAGAACGGTTTTTTTTTTTTTTTAAAGGTCCACTACTTCAAACTTATTTTCTGCTTAGATAATATGCCAAACTAATGTTTAAGCCTAATTACTTTTCTTTCTTCACGTGGATAAATGTGAATGGTGTTCACATTAAATGTCTCAGTCTTATTTTTTTTATTTCTAGTACTCTAATTAGGAGCTCAATATCATCAAGATTTGGTAATTAATTGATTATAATTACACAATCAACAAATTAAACTGATTTTGATGTAAAGTTAAAATATAAAAATATATATAACATTTGTTTCCAAGATCCCATCAGCATTTTATGATTAGCTCTTAATATTAGAAATTGGGTCATTAATTTCAAACCAATCAACTAATCCAAATTAATCAGACCAATATATTTATATTATATTCTATTAAACGTGTACTAAGAAATTATGTCATAATTTTTTTTAGTCAGCATCTAACTGTCAAACTCATTAACTCAATTTTTCTGGAGTAATGTTATTCATAGTGAAGACTACCGGTAGCCGCCATACGTGGCATAAACATGACATTTTGTTATTTGATGCATTAATGTGATAATTTTTATTGCCTCATACATTAAATAACAATTTGTTATGTGTATGCTATGTACGACGACTACCGATAGTCTTCACTATGAATAACATTATTTATTTTTCTGCATCTTTTGCTCTTTAGACAGCTTATCAACATCAATTTAATGTTATGCTTAATCTTCATGTTTTAGGATAATTGTTAAGTTTTGATTCTCAATATTGAGTCCATTGATCTAGCGAAACCCGCAAGCGTATGAGATCGTTGACAAGTAATAAATGTGATGAGGAGAGTTATCGTCACACAGGGAATAAATTTCAATTCAAGTATACTAGATTTGTCTGAAATTTGAATTATATAATACAATAGAGATTTTGATTTGTAATTATGCTAATAAGTTTGTGTAAAGTGCTTTTTATTTTGTATAAAATTATGGATGATTGTACTGAATGTCCGAATTCGCTTATTGCTATCTACTTCAATTCTTGATTACACAATCAGTTTTATTAATGCATTTTTTAGAATTGATAATCCTATGATATTTAACTTTCTATTTCAAGATAAATTAAATATATTCTAGTCACGATCTGATCATATTCCTAGTTCAAATTTGAATGAATAGAACGTATTAAATTTCACGATTATCTAGATGATTGCACATGCGATATTGCTAGTCCTAACATCTATTGCCCATATCCTTGTAGTGTTCTAAACTTAATTGTGAATTTCTCAACACTACACCAAACAACTAATTATCTAATTGATTATCAAGAAATTAAATATAGCAACTAAAATGAAAGATTAATCAAGAAAAACAAGAACTACTAAACTACTTGTATCTTGATAAATAAGCAAAAATGTTCATCTTCATCCAATATAAATAAGGATCTAGCTTGACATGATTTTTATAAATTACAAGAAGAAGAATAAATAGATATCACTCGATCATGAATGAATACAAGAGATTTTGATCTTCAATTCCAAGCTTGAAATTTTCAAGTTCTTGATATAATTGGCCTTCAATTTCTTGCTATTTTGATCTTGTCTCCCAAAATATATGAATTCGCCTTTTGTTCTTGATGAATTTTATGATATGGGTGTGTATTAAGAGGCTAGAGAGAGATATCAATATTTTCAAAATCGAATCCAATTTGGCTTCGCAAAGAGTTTGAAACGTAGAAGAAAAACTAGCTCTTCAGCTACAAAAAGGCTTGCATGCTCGGGTGTATATTTTCCTGCATGCACACTATTCAAAATTTTTTATCATATCTTTCTCTCCCAATATACAATTGAGATGATTCAAAGTGGGCTGGAAAAATAGCTTACAGAGATACGAGAAATATTATTTTTCCAATTCGAACTTTTACTATGCGAAAATTGAGTCTTGATATGAGGTTGAAAATCTGGAGTGTAATTGTACGATTGAAAATTGATTTATGAAAATATTTTGACTATATTTCACTCATTTGATTTCTAATTGCATCCAGTTAATCCTATGTGATCTTCAATGATCATTTTTTGGTTCGAATCAACTATTGAATATTTTCACTTTGGTGACCGAACTTTGAATATTTTTCCATTTTAGCTAATTTTTTGCTCATTCTGTCCAATTCCATCAAATTGCATCAAGTTTTACCTAAAAAACAAAATATATACATAATTAAGTCACAAGTCATCAAAATTAATTACAATCAATCTCATTTAACGGCCAGATAAGTTTACAAAATACACTTATCATCCATGACAGTGCATTTTACTTAAATCAATTATGAGCAACTTATAGACCAATATTTAAAATCTTTATAGCATATTATTCTCTTAATTTTATATGACTATCATGTCTACTAATAATGAATTTTAAGGTTAGGAGTTTTCTGAACCCGAAAACAAGTTTCGTCCAATGGCATTACCTTTGCTGTATATTGAAAAGAGATTTTTCCCTTTACGCTATGAATTGTACTATTGTTTGAATTTTTTTTTATAGAAAGGGGTACAAGACAATAAGCGTCTACATGTTTCTTAATGGTTTTATATGTGATGAGATTTTATCTAATTATTAAACGAGTGTTAAAATAAGACATATGGCACTTAACAGTCACCAATCAACTATGATCTATGAATCTTTTAAGTTTGAATTCATGAAATGAATATAACTAAATGTCTAGAGTCGAATATGTAATGTGTTATCCCCCAGGATTGGAAGCTCCAGGTCAGTAGTCCACATGAACATCCACGTAGTCTTTTTTTTGCCAAATAGACAGAAAGCTAGTTGAAAAGTCAATGGGGAAGCCAACGCATACAAGGTCGACAGATACTCCTACGTCCGAAGCTCCTTCGTTCAAAGATGGAAGCTCCTTCGTTCAAAGATGGAAGCTCCTACGTCCGAAGCTCCCTCGTTCGAAGACGGAAGCTCCTACGTCCGAAGCTTCTTCATGCAGATGCATAGGCTCTTGAAAATCGAAGCACTGAAGCTTAACACATACGTTTCTTCATAGAGGATTCGAGGATCTCACAGGAATGATTGACGTGACATCTGCCATAGGGTATCTGTAGCATTAATGTGTGTCAGTAAGCCAGTCTACAAAGTAGAGCGGCGGATCTCCTGCAAAACAATAATTGTAAAGATTGGACATTGATGTGAAGCTTCAGTCCAGGGGATGTCGTCACGTGGATTTGATCTAACGGTCACCATGTCAATTAGATTAGTATAAATAAACCCCTCATTGTACAGAGAAAAGAGAGATTTTTTTGGGGGGACAATGCATTTGGCTTGGCTTGATCTTGAATTGTATTAAAATTCACAACGTATCGTAAGATATTCTCTTTTATCTATCCTTTCACATATTCCATTACGAAACAGATATTCATTTTAGGAAAATCGATCTAGCTCTTGTTGATAGTGCAAGGGCTGTTTAAATAAGACAGTCGGAGCTCGAACAGTTGTGTCTCTTACCGAATAGCACCTCTCGCGTTCTTTCCAACCGTACTACCGCTCCGTTCCGATAGAAACGCGTCGGATCATTGCTTGGCGTGGCAAGAGTGGGCCCGGTATCTGTTGAGTTCATTTTTTGGGGTCAACAGATTGGCGCCATCTGTGGGAATGTCTAACATTTAACCACAAAGCATGCGTGAAAATACGTTTCCAAGAGAGTTTTTCATCCATGAAAAAGGAATATCCTTGCAAAAGGGAACCGAAAAAGAGCTGGAAATCCCCTGAGGAAAGGAACCAAGTGGTATATCACTGGACCGAGAAATGAGTTCCACTGATGAAAATACCCCTAAAAGGACGAGGGAACGCCCTGAAGAAGGAGAACCTTCACGAGCTGCTCCGATAACCCAACCGAGACCTTCAATGCGCAGATGGAAAGGTCCCAGGGGCGGAAGCAGAGAAATAGCAACAATCGCTGCCAACACGAGGAATATCACTCAGCAAAACCAAGCCATACATGAAATGTTGATGCACTTGCAAGAACACGGAGGCCATCAGGGTCTACAATATACGGCTCCCGAAGACGTATTCCCTGACGCTCGAACTTATTACCATGAGGAGGTCCAGAGCCAAATGGCAGGACATCGCCCTTACGGAACGGAAGCTCCACAGGAAGAAGAGGACGATATGGATTCGTCTAACGATCATGCTTCGGAAAGGCTGCAGGAAAAGAGACCCCAGAGGTCAGGTAGTGTCTTCGACAAGATAAGTCCAAGAATGCCTAGAAATAGGCGAGCCAATCTACCTCAGGCACCTAGTAATAGGTATGATGATAAGATATCCCTAGTCCGTCCTCCTAGAAATAGGTGTGAAAGGCGGGAATGAGCCAAGAGCGAAGTTGGAACTTCCTAACCACCTCTCCCGATCAATCCAAGAGAAGAAGAAAACCCCGATGAGCCTCAGAGATCTTGCGACCTTGATGATGATAATAAGCACTCCCCTTTCTCCGAGGCCATAAGGAGTACACCTATGCTGAGCCACTTTGTACTCCCAAAAATCCAAAAGTACGATGGGAGAGGTGACCCCGCCAAACACATGGACAATTACAAGACACACATGAATCTGAAGGGGGCCACTCCGACGATGAAATGCAGGGCCTTTCACTTAACCTTAAGTGGAGGGGCAGAAATCTGGCATGCCAGGCTACCAGAGGGGAGCATCTGGAGTTGGCCAGAGTTCAAGAAGACTTTCTTAAAGCGCTTCGCAACCAGTAAAGAGGAAGAAAGACCCATCCAAAGGCTGCAAGATATGAGGCAACAACAAGGAGAGTCGCTGAAAAGTTTTACTTCACGATTCACCGATGAAATGACATATTGTGTGCAAGTCACGGATAAGGAAGCCTTGACTGCCCTGAGAGGAGGCCTAGATATGAACTCTCTTTTCTGGAGAGATGTGCAAAATAGAGACCCCGCCACCTATAATGCGCTGTTGGAGATGATAAGGCGCGAGATCGTGAATGAGGAACTCAAAGATCATAGAAACAGGACCAGTCAAGGTCTGCCACCTCCACAATTGCGAAGGGAGAGAGGTCCAACCTCTCACTTGATGGACAATCAAGCCCTTATAACTCATGGACGGGAGCTTGCTGCTACAACACTCAGTGCGGTACCAACACTGGCCTACGAAGAGGTCAATCCTAGCACTGAAATGAGCCAGCGTTAGCCCTACCCAAGGAATCTACAAAGGGAGCGAGGTACGAGACGAGGTGTTGAACCTAGAAATAGGGGAGGAGCACCGCAATATTGCTCATACCACCTGTTATGGGTCAAAAGGTGGAAGCGACACGTGGCACCGTATTTTAGAGGTGGGACCAGCCTAGTCAAATCAAAACATATTTTCCTAGCTTCAGATGTGGGTTCCGAGGCCCTCACTATCATTCCGAGGCCACTGCTGTTAATGATGAGTCACGGTTCGGCGAACACACATCGCCCGAGGCTCTTTAGCAGCCATTGAAGACCCACATGCGAAGATTCACTTATGATGGAGATCTTTGGCGAATGATTGACGTGACTTGTATGTAAAGTTTATTTGTGTCCTGTCTTGTCAATGTAAGAGCATTTAATGTTTTGTAAAGCTAGGAGAGTCAACTTGAGTGCTAGGATTTGATGTCCTGGTCAAGGAGATGAGGCCATGTGTAGGCTGATCCAAAGGTCACCAGTTGAGTTGTAACACTATAAATACCCCCACCATGTAACACAAAAAGGGGATGATGCAATTCAAAGGAAAAAACTAAATATTGGAAGCAATCTTTTCAACAGTGATCCTTACAACATATTTTCTACTACAAATCATATCTTGTCGATTGGCTTCTTATACAATCGTGTTACCTTTTTTCTTGCCGGTGGCCTGAACGGAAACGTCTCGTGCCCTTGAGCCACTCCCACGCCCATTACTTGGAGCCATCATGACCTTCTATTGGCATTAGCGTGTTGGATCAAGCTTGCATGTGCACGAGTGGGCCCGACATCTGTTGGCAACATTTTTTGGGGTCAACAGATTGGCGCCGTCTGTGGGAAACCACACTATAACCACGAGCAACCCCGTGGAAAAAGCTATCTGAGAAAATATTTTGGGCATCCCCCTTTAAAAAGGATTTGTACTTGTGAAAAGAACAAGAGGAAGCCCCCAAAGTTGAAAAATATTTGAGATTTTGAGCTTGGAAAGGTATGAGTTCAGAAGAGGAACCTCCTCCTAGGCGAAATAGAGAAGCTGACAATGAGGCCCCTGCGGTCCGACACCGACCCCACCACCATCACAGACGAGGTGGTAGGAGGTTGACGGCCCAGCTTACTAGGGAAATGGCAACCATGGCAGCCAACATGAGGAGCATTACCAACCAAAACTTGGCAATGCAAGAATTGCTGAGGCAAATTCAAGGCCAGGGAGGTCTCCCACCTCTCTCCTTCATTCCACAAGGGCCATATCAACCTGATGAGGTTCAAAGTTAGAGAGCCTATTCCTCCAGGCAGCATAGGGGAGGAAGCCCAGAAGAAAGGGAAGTAGGAGTTGACATTTCCTCCAATTATGCCTCAGGCCGACCCTCCGAGGCCCCGTTTGACATGGAGGATAACTTCCCCCTGAATATGAGCCAGCACCGAGGCCCCAGAGATCTGCCAGTCTATTTGATAGGCTCAGCCCAGCAGGTCAGAGGCGTAGACCAAGGAATGCAACCCACGCTCCTACAAGTAGGCCACAGCCCCCACCTCCTGAGATTAGGCAGCCGAAGGAAAGGCAAGAACGTGCCCCCCGTGCTATGCCGCCTCGTCATGAGCGTCTCAGAAGGGAGGAGGAGGCTCGCAACCAGGCAGGACCCTCCACACAACAGCCTAGGTATGAGGCTGAGGCTAATTATGATTCGGATGGTCCCCAGAGATCCTGTAACTTAGACGACGATGATGACAATTTGCCATTCTCAAGGGAATTGAGGAATGCCCAGGTCCCAAACCATTACACAATGCCCAAAATACCCAAGTACGATGGGAGAGGCGACCCAGCAAAACACTTGAATAGCTACAAAACGCACATGAGCCTGAGAGGCGCCACCCCGCTGTGAAGTGCAGAGCCTTTCACTTGACTCTGAGCGGAGCTGCTGAAATTTGGTATAGCAGGCTACCGCCTGGGAGCATTAGGAGCTGGCCAGAATTTAAAACTACCTTTTTGAAAAGATTTGCTGTGAGTAAGGAGGGCGAGGCCCCAATCCAGCGCCTCCAGGACATGAGGCAACAGCCTGAAGAAACTTTGAAAAGTTTTCTCTGCTGCTTTACGGACGAAATGACTTGTTGTGTTCAAGTCACTGATCGCGAGGCTCTATCCGCCTTAAGGGGAGGTCTCAACATGAACACCCTGTTTTGGAGAGACGTACAGAATCAAGATCCCCCAACTTACGATGCTTTGTTGGAGATGATGCAACGCGAAATCATCAACGAGGAACTGATAGAACATCGGAATAGAGCAAGTAGAGGCCTTCAACCCCAACAAAGGCAACGTGGTAGAGGTCCAACCTCCCACTTGATGGATCAGCAGTGGGGTCAACCCAAGGTTCAGGTCAAGCACTTGCTGCAGCCACCTTGAATGCCGTGCCAACTTTGGCTTATGAGGACGTACCAGCTACAGGTACCCCCGCGAACCCACAAACACAACAGGCCCCCCGTAGAGGACGAGGCCGGGGAAGGAGTTCGAATCAAGGTAGAACTAACTCCCAAGGGTATTGCACTTATCACTATTCTTACAGCCACGCAACCGCTGACTGTAGAGACATAACCCTGCATCCTGGGAATTCGGATTCCAGAGGCAACAATCAGAATACCTCAAGACCGAGGAGCAGGCCCCCGCCTAGGCAAGACTCACGGCCTAGGCGAGACGAGGCCCCTTCCCATCACAGGGAAGCATCTCCTCGTGGGAGAGAACGAGAAAGGAATAGAAACTCAAGTGAACACCAACGAAGGGACCATCGAGGTAGGCCAAAGGATGCCCCAGTTCACGAGATTGACACCATTTTTGGAGGTCCTTATGTTGGTGGTGATACCAGAAACTCCCAAAGGAACTATGTACGAGAGGCCAGGGGTCCTCCATTGACTAGTTACATTGTGGGCAGCAGTTCACGAAGGAGTCAATCGCCTCCTATTGTGTTTACATACGAAGATGCTGAAGGTATTCACTACCCCCATTGTGATGCCTTAGTGGTAAGAGCTGTGGTAGCTAGAAATGGATTAAGGCGAATGTTGGTAGATAATGGTAGTTCTGTGAACATTCTATTTGGGTCCACCTTCGACAAAATGATCCTAGACCATGAGTTGACCCCCACCAACTCGCCTTTATATGGAATAACTTGGGATAGCATTATCCCAAGGGGCAAAATCACCCTAGCTGTGGAAATGGGAGAGTCTCCCCTGTCAACCATGTGTTTCATGGAATTCCTGGTAGTGGACAGTAGGTCAGCCTATCATGGGGTGTTGGGGAGACCTGCATTGAAGGATCTGGGAGCTGTCACCTCCATCCATCACTTATGCATGAAATTTCAGACTGATAGGGGGTAGCAACGATCAAAGGAGACCAAAGAGGGGCTAGGGAATGCTACCTCAACTCTGTGAAGAAAGCTGAGCCTAGGGATATGCACATGGTGGCAGGCACCAGTAATCCTGAGTTGCCAGCACTTGATGAACTTGATCCACGAGTAACTGAGGCTAATTCCCAGGCGGCCCCCATGGAAGAGCTAGAAAGTTTCCCTATTGATCCAAGGGAGCCAACCAAGCTGCTGCAGGTTGGTAAAAGTTTAGCCCCTAGATGTAAGGGAAAACTTAAAGAATTCTTGTGTAAGAACCACGATGTCTTTTCTTGGAGGCATGAGGATATGGTAGGCATTGACCCTGGGGTCAGTTGCCACCACCTAAGAATTGATCCCAAATCTGCCCCGCATAGACAGAAGAGGCGAGCTCTTAACCCAGAAAGGTATGAGGCCTTGAAAGAGGAAGTGCAGAAGCTCATTAATAACAGTTTTATCAGAGAAGCCCTCTACCCAAAATGGATATCCAATCCAGTACTGGTAAAGAAGCACAATGGGAAGTGGAGGGTATGCATTGATTTTTCTGATCTCAACAAGGCATGTCCAAAGGACAGTTTCCCACTCCCCAGAATTGATCAGTTGGTGGATTCTACTTCCGGACACGAGTCCCTAAGTTTCATGGACGCTTATTCCGGATATAACCAAATTCCTATGTACCCAGGCGACGAGGAACACACCTCATTATCACGGATCGAGGCCTATACTGTTACCGGATGATGCCTTTTGGACTAAAGAACGCTGGAGCTACCTATCAGAGGTTAGTAAACAAAATGTTCGCCAATTTGCTTGGAAAAACCATGGAGGTCTATGTGGATGACATGCTTGTTAAAAGCCTGAAAGCAGACGATCATATAACCCACCTCCATGAAGCCTTTGAAATCCTGCGAAAGTACCGCATGAAGCTGAATCCCCTCAAATGTGCATTTGGGGTAGCCTCAGGAAAGTTCTTAGGGTACATGGTCAACCAACGTGGCATTGAAGCAAATCCTGAAAAGATCCAAGCGTTGATTGATATGAAATCTCCCCAGAAACCAAAGGAAGTGCAAAGTTTGACAGGTCGTGTGGCCGCTTTGAGCCGCTTTATATCAAAATCCATTGATAAATGCCTCCCGTTCTTCAAAATATTAAAAGGAGGACAGAAATTCCAGTGGACTGAAGAGTGTGAAGAGGCTCTCCAGGGGCTTAAAAGGCACCTAGGACAGGCCCCCCTCCTATCGAAGCCCAAGCTTGGTGAAGTTTTACAACTTTACTTGGCAGTTTCCCTCGATGCTATAAGCACCGTATTGATAAGAGAAGAAAACTCAACCCAACTGCCAGTTTATTATATCAGCAAGGCTTTAATACCACTTGAGACGCGATATCCAGACATGGAGAAATTAGCCTTGGCGTTGATCATTGCATCACGCAAATTAAGGCCCTATTTTCAGGCTCACACCATACATGTGTTGACTAACTTTCCTCTCAGACAAGTTTTGCAGAAGCCGGACGCCTCGGGTAGGCTATTAAAATGGGCAGTGGAGTTGAGCGAATTTGAGATCCTCTTCAAATCCAAAACTGCCATCAAAGGGCAAGCTTTAGCAGATTTTGTGGCCAAATTTACCAACGCCCCTGAATTGGGTAGGAGGCAGAGCCTTCCGAACCTCCAACATGGAATTTGTTTGTAGACGGTTCGGCGGGGGAGACCGGCTCAGGCGCTAGTGTGGTTCTTATAAGTCCGGAAGGTCATAAACTGAATAGTGCAGTACGGTTCGGCTTTAAAGCCACCAACAATGCTGCTGAATATGAGGCCCTCCTTGCTGGCCTCAGGCTGGCCAAGGAAATGCAAGTAAAGAGGCTTCACATCAGCAGCGATTCTCAGCTTATAGTGGGACAAGTGAATGGCAACTTTGTGGCAAGGGATAAAGCCATTGCCTCATATCTCAAACTGGTAATGAGCCTCCTCCCTTCTTTTGAGAAGTTTGAGTTGAGTCAGATACCATGCCTTAAAAATGCGCACGCCGATGCTTTATCCAAGCTTGCCAGTAGCAAAGATTCCGAATTACTGGCAGTGGTCCCACAACTACAATTCCCAAAGTGCAACACATGTCTTTAACAAAGCCTCAACACGGGCGAACCGCTCAACCTTATGCTCAGGAAACAAAGTTCACGATACAAAAATTAAATTAAATTAAATTTTCACAAGATCATTAAAAATAAAAAGAGCCTCCTATTGAGAAAGCTCAAACGATAAGCCCTTTCGTAGATGACCTATGCCTATGAAGAGACGCATTGGCACTTCAACGAAAACCTGGATCTCATGAAGGACCACATTTGCACTCGTGAAATGTGTCATATGCCTTTAACAACAAAAGTTACTAAGAAAGCCTCAGCATAGATGAATCATTCAACCTCATGATTAGGAAAAGAAGGCTAATGAATTGCCTATACTTGTGCATATTATTAATAAAGTTTTAAACAAAAGTTTGAAGCCCTAAAGAGCCTCAGTTCATTGAAGTTCAATGTGCTTAAGTATTGAAGCTTATTAAGGTACATGACCTTCTAACACCTGTGCAAAGTTACGAGTTTGATTTTACTATTGAAGTTCGATGTGCTTAAGTTCTTAAGCTTATTAAGGTATATAACCTTTTTAACACTTGTGTAAAATTGCAAGATTGATTCTACTATAAAAGTTTAATATGTACAAGTTCGATGTTATCATAAATTTAATGTTGTCGTAAGTCTGAAGTAACTTATTGCTTTAAGTTTAACATTATTGTTGAAGTACAAGTGGTTTGAATCATGTTAATGAACACGTCAGTACGTATTAAGTAGAAGTAGTAAATGCAAAAAAGAAAACACAAGGTATTGAAAAAGAGAACTTCATTCATTAACATCATATTTACACTTGGTGGGTCGAAGCCATTTACATAGAAAAAAGTGCAAAAAAGAAAACAAAAGAAAACCCAAGCTCTAAGCAGGCGGAGGAAGGGGAGCCACAAAGGGAACAATGGCATTGTGAGTAACTCCTTCAGCTGCATCATCTTTAATTTCAATCACTCGGCTTCCCTCTGTTAGAGTTTGAGGTTCAGGCTCCTCATATTCAAGAAATTCTGCTCTAAACTCCGAAGTGCTGATGCTTTGAATGTTGGCTTCTAGCCACTCCATCATATCAGTGTAGGAATAACTCCGCTAGTACTTAGCAAAACTTTAGTATGCCTTTGTCAAATGGAAGTAGCGAGGAAAGGCTTCTCAACATCATTACTAGTAGACTGAGCCTTCTATCTGACAGTTTTCAACTTTTAAGTCAAGCTAGCTACTTTGGAGTTCAACTCTCCCACATGTCCCTTCAGAACCGAGTTCTATTTATTGGCCTTCTCCAAGGCCTCAGTTGCCAGCCGTTGACGGGTGTCGGAGGTCTCCACTCGCTTCATTAAAGAAACCACCTCACTTTGGGATATGTGGACCTTGTTCTTCAAATTTTTGATCTCTGCTAAGGCAAAAGCAAGCTTCATAGACACCTCCGTCTACTTCTTTTTCAAATCCTCTACCTCATCTTTGGCCTTGCTAGCAGCCTCCTCGGCCGAGAGGCTTTATTGACAAAATCTCTATTTTTAATTGAATGTTTTTAAATAGGGCTTCAGCCTCTCTGGCCATGCTGAAGGCCCTCCCCACCGGCTCACCATTGTTGAAAATACATCCACGATGTCGCTGGTCCCCACAAAATTATGCCACCTCTCCATCCAGTACTTGTGAAAAATGGTCGTGGCAGACTAAACTTCTTGAGGAAATAGGGTAAGACTTTCAGGAGCTAGCTCCTCACCCCTAGTCTTAACGGCGAGCCATGTTCTTTGAAGAGCCTCAGAAGTGGTGGAGTCACTTATAGATTTGGCATTCTTAGTCGAGTCGTGCCTCTGGGGCTCCACGGTAGCTGGCCTCTTCTACCCCCAGAGGCTGCAGCTATTGATGTTGTTAGTAATTTTTCCTCAGCTGTGATGCTAGAGAGAGGAAGATGAAAGTTATTGGAACCACCCACCCCAGTGGTGGAGAACCTCTGCTTCTTCTTGAGGACCTCATCGACAATCTTTTTTCCTTTATCCACCAGTGGAGGCCGCCCTTCCTCTTGGCTACCAGCTTCCCTACTGAACTTTGCAATTTTGTCCATCACATGCTTTGCTCCTACAGATGAGGGCTTTATGCCCTTACGACCAGAGGTGGAGGTGGCAGCAAGAATCGTAGCCATGTCTAGGATAGGATACTTCATCTTCTCAAAATTATCTACAAGGTAAAACACAAGGTCATACATAAATGAATGGAAAAATATGAACCATATTTGAAGCTAAATATTAAGGGATGAAGTTATACCCCTCTTGGCCATTAAGCAAAACTCTTCAAAGAATCTCCGCGAAGCAATCAACCGGTCAAAATCTCGTGTGGAGGAGGGTCGGCGATAGATGTCAGTAGGAGTCTCCCAGTCACTCTTAGTGAGGTTGAAGTGCTCAACTAACCTTGTAAGACAACAAAAAATGTTAAGTATCAGATCCATTCAGTCAAAGAAAATAAAAAGCAAAGATGACACTCACTGGCTTCGGAGTATGAGGTTTGGACTTTGGCGTGGGGGACAGTATCATCTTCGTACTCCTGCCACTTTCCTCAAACCCAGAATCATGTCTTCTTCCATCCTTTGATGGAGTAGGGTAGACCCAGGATGAAGGAGGAATGTGACCCCCACGAGCACAAGGAGTACCATCTCCCAGAGTCTCTTTTACCTAAGATACGGTGTTGGAATGCAGTTTGAAAGACATTAAGAGGCATGTTCTCGCCCAGACGAAGTACTTTCCCACCAATTGGGCCCAAGAATTAGGGACGAGCTGGGTGAGGGACAGCTCGTACAACCTAAAGACAGCTCGGAAGAAAGGATGAATAGGTAGGCAAAACCCAGCCTTTAAGAGAAACTCACTGATGGCGACACAGCCTGGCCTAGGGTAACAGGCTCGCTCATTAGGAGTTGGGGAAATGAGCTCTATATCATAGGGAATCCTATACTTCTCCCTAAGAGTAACTAAGAAAGATGGATCTACAGAAAAATGGATTTTAGTTGGCCCCATACTATATCAGTATCTCTCCTACCCTCCCTAAGTGGAATAACACTCTGTGCAGCCTGTATGGCCATAACTAGGTCGACGGTGTTGGTGATTTGCACCCCCATCTCACCATCCTGTTTATTCAAATCCACATTATCCCCAGCAAAAGTAGAAGATACCATTGATTAAAATCTTTTAAAAGTTCAAAGTTAAAAATACTTACGAGTTTAAGATAGAAGATGGTGATGAATAATCACCAAAAATGGCAAAAAAGCAATAAAGATGAGAGAAACTTGAAGATTCTTGAAGAAACTTAGAGAAAATTTAAATTTTGAAGAAAGGTTAATACTGAAATTTGCAAAAAGCAAAGTGGTTTTTCACCATAAATGTTTGCCTTTTATAGGAAAAGCCTCTTAATCCCAGCTGTTGGATGTCAATCTGGGTCATCTGACCGTTCATTTGAAGATTAAATTTGAGCCATTCAACACGTTTGTCGCTTCGTCTTCTGCGGCTCAGATCAGAGCATCTGCTCCAGGCGCTCTCATACTCCTGAAGTTCACGAAGCATGTGGGAGATAGTCATCATTATAAATTAAATGCAGTGATGGTTGCGTGTATGGAAAGTTGAACCGCTTCAGCGGTCTTTTCTTGAAATGTACCAGGACAGCAAATCATTTAGGTACAATAACTAAGGACACCTCGTGTTCCTCAACGATGTTAAAATCATTCTCCTCGTAATTATCAATTTTGAAGCCCAATATAAGTGAGACCAACTCCTCCTCAACCAGTCAAACAATACTTCAATGTGCAAAGACACTTCGGACAAGACAGCCTTGGAATTTCCCTACTTTGCTGACCTTTCCCTGAATTGTTCCAGAAAGTGAAATATCTCTAAGTATATGACTTCGGACAACACGACAGGAGGTCTGCATAATCAGGTACATTTGAAATTCTAACTATAACATAAGTGTTTATACTTAGACTTTGGGGAACTATTGTGGTGTGGTAAAAACCACCCCCTACTAAAATTTTTATTTATATTCAAAGTCCATGCATTACATAAATAATCATGCCTAGACTTGGTGACTATTTTTACACCTCGCCACCGAAGCTCAAAGTCAAAGTGCCACGTAGCAATCCACATGGACAGAAAAGTCAACAAAGATCCAAATGGTCAAATATAAAGAAATTATGCAACTACTGAATCTCATACCAAGGCACTACCTCAACGGACGAAGCACTACAACTTGGGCTGAAACATTGCCTAAAGAAACAAAGAAAAGAGCTGAAGCTCTCCACTCAAGTTCCTCGTAATTATCAATTCTGAGGCCCAATATGGTTAAGACCTACTCCCCTAAACCAATTCAGACAAATGTTCGGATGTGCAAAGACACTTCGGACAAGACATCCTCAAAATTTCCCTGCTTCGGACAAGACACTTCGGACAAGACCTTTCCCTGAATTGTTCCAGAAAGTGAAATATCTCTGAGTATACGAGTTCGGACAACACTGGCAGGAGGTCTACACAAGTCAAGTACATTTGAGATTCTAACTATAACATAAATGTTTATACTTAGACTTGGGAGAACTATAGTGGTGTGGTAAAAACAACCCCCTACTAAAATTTTTATTTATATTCAAAGCCCATGCGTTACATAAATAATAATGCCTAGACATGGTGACTATTGTTATCCTCGCCATCGAGGCTCAAAGTCAAAGTGCCAGTAGTAATACACGTGGACATAAAAGTCAACAAAGATCCAAGTGGTCAAATATAAAGAAATTATGTAAACTACCGAAGCTCGTACCGATGCACTACCTTAACGGACGAAGCACTACAACTTGGGCTGAAATATTGCCCAAAGAAACAAATAAAGGAGCTGAAGCTTTTCAATCTAAGGACCAACACAAAGACCCCTCTGAGGCTCTCAATTCATCCGAAGCTCATAAAGCCAATGCTGTCTCTTACAACATATTTGAAGATCTTTTAGAAGTAATTGATTTAACACTTGTAATAAAGAGTGTTAGTGCGTCAGCCTATTGTATAGGGCTGTGACCTCTTATCAAAGTATAAATTGTATGAATAGATAGTGATGTGAATCCTCAACTAAGGAGATGGGGCCACAGGTTTTGATCCAACCAACAACACGTCGGTCAAAACACTATAAATAGGTTCTCTTTGTAACTTAGAACGGATTTCGAATTCTGGATTCTTAATCTTATATCTTGAACTCTTGAATATGGAATGAGCAGGAAATATTTACAAATACTTTTGAGAGAATTTTCACCTTCCATGATACACTCTTGATGGATAAATATGTTAATACACAAGCTTACAATTTCTATTCATATTATCTTCTATCTTTTCACATGTTCTAGTCAGATCCTTTGTAAATTACTTTGGTTCTCGATTGGTGATTGTTTATAGCACGATCACCCTTGTTTCACTTACCGGAACTCGAACACTTTTGTCTCCCGCCATAGAGTATCTCCCACGTTCACGCCCATCTCCTTTCATACTGCTCCTTAGGTAGAAACACGCTGAAACTTGCTTGGCTTAGTAGGAATGGGCCTGACATTTGTTGGCTCATTTTTCTGGGTCAACAAGTAGGATTTTATTTTCTTAGTTGTATAGATTTCACTATATCCCTATTCCATGCCTATGACTTCTTGGTCACTGTATACCATCTTTTATCTTGTTTGCTTATTACAGTGATCATCTTTTGTCCTTCATTGACAATTTTAATTATCTTTTTCTATTGCACAGGAGGAGGGGGGAGCATTTTCTTTTGTGCCTCGCCACCGATGCTCAAAGTCAATGTGCCACGTAGCAATCCACGTGGATAGAAAGTCAAAAGAAAAGTCAACAAAAACCCAAGTGGTCCAAATACAAAGAAGTTACACAAATTACTGAAGCACTACTTCAATTAGCGAAGCACTACACTTGGGTTGAGACTCTACCTAAAGAAACGAAGAAAGAAACAGAAGCTTTCAACTCAAAAGACCAACTCTGAGGCTCTTAGTTCATTCGAAGCTCATAAGCCGACGTTGTCTTTTGCAAAATATTTGAGTATCTTTTAAAAATGATTGATGTAACACTTGTAATAGAGGATTTTAGGGGTTAACCTATTGTATAGGTGGCTGGCCCCTTATAAATGTATTAATTGTATGAATAGGCAATGATGTAAAGTCTCAACCAAAGAGATGAGGCCACGTAATTCTGATCCAACGGATACCACATCGGCCAAGGCAGTATAAATAAATCATATTTGTAACTTAGAAGGGGTTGGAAAAATTAGAGTGGATTATCATTTTCTCATGTCTTGAATTCTCAAACATGGAATCAGTCAGAAATATCAACAAATGCTATTAAAAACATTTATGTTTCCATTTTTCATCTTGCATTACACACGCTTGGTAGAAAAATATCTAAGTATATGATCTTATAATTTACAATACTCTTTTACTTTCTATCCTTCCAGATATTCTAGTGAGATTTTGGTTAGTAGTTTTGGTCCTCGTTTGGTGATCATTGATAGCATGATCACCTTTGTTTCACTCATCGGAGCTCGAACATCTTTGTCTCTCACCGTGAAGCACCTCAGCGTCCAAATCTGCATCATTTCTCACCGTTTCTCCGGTAGAAATGTGTCGAAATTAGTTTGACATGGCGAGAGTGGGCTCGGCATCTGTTGGCTCATTTTTTGGGGTCAACAGATTGGCACCATCTATGGAAAATCATATAGTTAACAATGAAAATCTCGTAGGGAAAATCCGGTAGGAAATACCTTGGAAGAAATTTCGTAATCCCTGAAAATGGAGGGCTCTTGAAGAAAGAACCATTGGAAAGTCCAAGGGATGGCTATGTGAATCTTATGCTAATTTGATCCTTGAAAAAACAGACATTTGGTCGAAAGAATTGTCTATCGATATGAGTTCAAATAGTGAAGAAAACACACCCCGAAGGACAAGAACACCCTGAAAAGGGAAAACCCTCACAAGTTGTCCCAGTTGCTCGCCCAAGGCCTCACCAACAAAATAGATGAGGTGGGTCAAGAGATGGAGGCATGATAGTAGCTAGACTCACTAGATAGGCCTTCAAAATGACTGCTAACATGAGAAATATAACCCAGCTAAACATGGCTATGCATGAGTTGCTGATGAACATGCAGGGTCGAGGAGGATACCCAGTTCCACCATACGCATCCCCTGGAAATGCATTCCAAGATTCTCCACAATACTACCATGAAGAGGAAGAAGTTCAAAGCCAAATGGCATGGTACTATCACAACAGGATAGAAGTCTCCCAAGAGAGAGAGGTTGAAGTTTACATCTAAACTAATTATGCTTCAAAACGACCTCATGAGGCCCCATTTAATTTCTCTCCAAACTATGAGCCAGAAGACCTGCCTCAGAGGTCAGCAAGTATCTTTGATAGGTTGATCCCAAGGTTGCCTAGAAATAGGCAGGCTCAACCTTCCCCCGCACCTAGAAATAGGCAACGAGAGCCTACATAGCTCTTTTGTCTCCAACTTGAAACTCCATGTCCTTTCTTTTGGTATCTGCATAGCTCTTTTGTCTATCTTGTGTTGCCTTTATCCTATTAAGGACTTCAACTGTGCTTTCAATGATCTCTGGTCCCAGAACTCTATTTTCTCTGACTTCATCCCAATTAATAGGTAATTTGCATCTTCTAACATCGAGAGCTTCATACAATGCCATTCCAATAATTGCCTAATAGCTGTTATTATATGCAAATTCCACCAAAGGTAGATATGATTCCCAATTGCCTCCCAAATCCAAAACATATGCTCTTAGCATATCTTCTAAAGTTTGAATGATCTTTTCAAACTGACAATCGGATGGTGGATCCTACATCGTACTAAAATTCAATTTCATTCCCATAGCTCCTTGTAAGCTCTTCCAAAATTTAGATGTAACTCTTGAATCTCTATTAGACAAAATGGAGACGGGGATACCATGCAATCTTACAATCTCTCTAATGTACAACTGTGCTAGTTGATCTAGACTGAATATCATATTTACAGGAAGAAAATGAGCTGACTTTGTTAGATGATCCACTATTACCCATATAGCATTATGTCCTCTTGCGACAAAGTCTATTGCGATATTCCCTAACTTCCATTGAAGTTTGTCTAATGAATTTAACAACCCTGCCTATCTTTGATGTACTGCTTTAACTTGTTGGCACACTGTGCATTTTACCACAAATGGGCCAATAATTATTTTCATATTCCTCCACCAAAATGTATCTCGAAGATTTTGATACATTTTCGTACCACCAGGATATGCAGTTTACATGGTGAAATTAGCTTCTTCAATATCTCCTTCCTCAAAACTTCATCCCTAGGCACATAAATTCTTCATTTAAACATTAGTGCATGATCCGAAACTATTCCAAATTCTTTTCTCCTATTAGTACCAATGTTTTTCCTTATCTTCTGCAAGAATAGATATTTACCATGTACTTCTATGATTCAATCTTTCAAAACAAGTCGAACCACCAAAGTTGCTAAACAAGCGGTGACTTACACAAGCGTGGTAACCACTTTGATTTGCAAATTTTTCAAGTATTTGATCAACTCCATTTGAATAGTAGGAAATGATGCCAACTGTCCCATTAACTTTCTTCTTAGAACATCAGCAACATTAGCCTTACCCGGATGGTAATAAATAGTGCAATCACAATACTTTACTAGCTCTAACCATCGTCTCTGTCTCATATTCAATTTATTTTGTATGAAGAAATATTTAAGACTTATGATTCGTGTAAATGTCGCACTTTCCTCCATTTAAGTAATGGCGCCATATCTTTAATGCATGAACTACCGTCGCAAGTTTTAGATCATGCGTCGGGTAAATTTGTTCACGTTGCTTCAATTCCCTTGACGCATAGGCAATCACTTTTCCATGTTGCATCATCACACATCCCAAACCTTGTTTGGATGCATCACTATATATAACAAACCCTTCTGAACCCTCGGGTATGGTTAACAAGAGTGATTTAATCAATCATTGTTTTATCTCTTGAAAGCTTTGCTCACACTTATTTATCCATTGAAACTTTACTCATTTCCTTCTCAATTACGTAATTGGTCCAGCTATTTTGGAAAATCCTTCGATAAATCTCCAATAGTACCCAACCAATCCTAGAAAACTTCAAACTTCACCAGCGTTAATCGGTGTATTCCAATTAGTTATTGCTTCCACTTTTACTGGATTCACTTCAAATCCTTCGGCAGTAACTACATGACCGAGGAATCCAACTCGCTCAAGACAAAATTCACACTTTTTAAATTTGGCATATAATTTTTCCTTATGCAATATTTCTAACACTATTGTAAAATATTCCTCATGCTGATCTTTACTCTTGAAGTATATCAAAATATTGTCAATGAAAACTATGATAAATTGATTCAAATATTGATGAAATAAATGATTCATTAAATACATAAATACTACTGGAGCATTTGTCAACCTGAACGGCATAACTGTGAACTCATAATGTCCATAACGAGTTTTAAAAGCCGTCTTAGGTATATCACTCCCCTTAACCTTCAATTGATGATATCCTGATCGTAAACCGATCTTGGAAAATACCTTAGCCCCTTTTAATTGATCAAACAAATCCTCGATTCTCGGAAGAGGATACTTATTCAATGGTCAAATAGTTCATCTCCCTATAGCCAATACACATTCTCATACTTTCATCTTTCTTCTTTACGAACAATACTGGTACGCCCTATAGTGATACACTTGGTCAAATAAAACCAATGTTAATTGAGTTTTCAACTCTTGAAGTCCCTTTAATACTATTCGATATAGAGCTTTAGATACTGATGACGCTCTGGGAAATAGATCTATTGTGAATTTCACTTGTCTATCTGGTGAAGTACTAGGTAGATCTTCTAAAAACACATCTATAAATTCTTGCACCATTGGTACATCCTCAATATTTCTCATCATCTATTTTTCTCCTGTGATGTTAACTAGAAACCCTTGACATGTTTCTTCTCTAATCATTTTCTCGACTTGCAAGGCCGATACTGGTTGAAGATGTGGTTTGGTCTTCATTCTGGGAAAATAAAATGGTTTTTCTCCCAGTTTCTAAAAAGACACTTCCCATTCTCTACAACGGATGGTTACATAATTACATCGTAAACAATCCATGCCTAAAATCAGATTGAAGTCCTTTATCTCTATCAGATACAAATAGTTTCTAATGTTTTTCCTCAATTTCAAGATTCATTGATCTAGCTAACTGATCGATATTCAATGTTCTGCCTGAGGGGATGCTAACTTCTAGTGTACTCTCTGACTTATTATAAGTAATACTAGATTTAGTAAAGAAAGATTTTAATACAAAAGAATGAGTAGCTCTCGAATCAATCAATATATAAGCATGTGTATCAGATATCAGTAAAATAACTGCTATTACGTTTGAGTTCTCCTCTACCTCTTTCCGAGTCAGTGTAAAAACTCGTGTTTTTTCCTTTTTGTTATGATCGTTGTTGTCATCCTTCTTCTGAGTAAATGTGGGACAGTCCTTAGCGATATGTTGTATCTTACCACATCGAAAATTGACATTCTTCCCATACAAGTATTCACCACGATGAGGCTTACCACACTTAGGATATGGCGCTACTATGACTTTACTAGCACTAGATCCGATATTAACTTTCTTATTCTGCCATTTGCCCTTTCCTTTGTCTTGACCATTCCATTTTCTCTTTCCAAATTACCCTTTATCCAAATAGCGCGAGCTCGTTCCAGCATCTCACGGTATGATTTGAAACGATGTGACATAAGAATCATGTTCGGGTCTGGGTTTAACCCTTGATCCAACGTTCGAGTCTTCTTAATCTTCGTGTCAAGCCGGTGTGGAGCATACCTTGAGAGTGATCAAACTTTTACTCGTAATCAATCAGAGACATACTACCCTGCTTAAGTTGAAGGAATTCACTCTCCTTGAAATGTCTTAGAGACTGGGGAACATACTTGTTCATCACTTCCTCCTTGAATTGTTCCCAAGTTAACGTCAACTGCTGCTCTTAGGTCCTAATTCGGGACATTGAATCTCACCAATGACTTGCATCACTGGTAAACATAAACTCTGAACACTGGACCTTTTGAGCATCAATGCAGTCTGTAAGTCGAAAAATCCGTTCTAACTTATGAATCCATTCCTTAGCTACTAGTGGACTAGATGCTCTATCGAAGGCATGGGCTTATGCCTTCGAAATAACTCAACTACCAAGGCATAAGTCAGGAGAGTAGTAGGAGTTGGTGGTGTAGTTGGAGCTTGATTTTGATTCAGCCTACCAAGATCTTGAACCATTTGAAGGAGGTCACTTATTAAGTTGTTCTAGTTTGCTCGAGACATTTTCCTTGAAATAAAAATAAAAATATCTTTTATCAAATTTGTAAACCAAGGTAAGGTGATTGAAATCTTTCACAACTTGATCACATAATTGATTTTTTTTACTACATCTTGAAATAATAAAATTATTATTATAAACGAATAATCTCCATAGCCTCTACTCGTTGCATTCTTGATCTTTTTCTAGGTCATCCTCTAGACCTTCTTCTTCATCTTCGTTAGCATTTACCATAATTGGTTGTGCAGCTTCGTCATCTGAAGCCAATGTCGATTTGGATCCCGAGCGAGAGATAACATCACCAATCATAGTCTCCCAATTATGGATATAGGCATTGCAAAAATCCTCAAAGTCAAGTTCCTTAGGTTCACGTTCTAAAATTTGCGAGAGTTTCTAGCAAATGACCTATTGATTATCGGTTACTAATTGTGTAACCCACATTCTTTGCTTTTAGCCAATGTTGATACACGTTTTGTATGTGATTGTCAACGTCTAAGGATTCATCTACCTCAAAATCTATATAAACTCGAATATGTATCTATTGTTGGCTGACATGACTCCTTCTCCTAGTATTTTGTTTTCTCCTAGCCATCTGTCATCCACATTTTAATTTCTAGCCCAATACATGTCTTTTAAACAACACATTTTCTTTTTCAAATTATATTTATCTTTGCATACAATATATATAAAAAGAAGATGTAGAATATACCGTAACATAAAAAAATAACAATAGAATCATAACATTTTTCATGAGAAGAATTTTTAACTTTACTTAGTTAAACATACCTAGGTCGTAGGATGAGATCGATTGATGAATGCGAAATGTTATGGAGTGCCTTAAATATTTCATTTTCTCATTTTAAATTTCCTACTTAAAATACATACATACATACATACATACATACATACATATATATATATATATATATATATATAATATGACTAAACCGTGCTCTTATACCATGTTGTAATGTCCCAACCCATATGGACCTAAACACTACTAGAACATTTGTCCTTAGCCGTGATCTTAAAAACTATTTTGAAAATAATTTAATAAAATACACTTTTCACAGAATGCATAAAAAATTAACTAAAGTTTGATTTAAGAATTATTTAATTCTAAACAACACCATTTCATATTAAGGGACCATCTAATAATTTCTTAGAAGTGAAGTCACTTTTCGATAGTAGCAAAATAGTGAAATGATACTAAAAGAAACAATAAGAAAAAATTGAACAAATTCCATACAAAATTTACTATTCACGTGAACAATGGCATGCACAAAAACTAGGTAGTAAATAAGAAGGCAATCTGTTTTTTTTTTTTTTTTTTTTTTCCCCTCAAGTCAAGTGTCAACAAAAATTCGTTTGCATAGTTATCAGCCTCAAAAGTTCATGCAATTTTAAGTGAAAGTAGGAAACTTCCTGTAACATAAAATATCCAAAAATTGGCTCTCGTTGACAACATATGAGGCACTAAAATATGTTTCAAAATCCCATAACGATCCATTTGTAAGTAAACCAGCACGATTTACTTAAAATGTAAAATCAAATTCTACGCACATCGGATTGGCATGGTTTCAAATTTCCCCACTGGTTTTGCCCAAAAATTTCAAGTAAGGAATGGGCTATGAATTTTTGAAGTTTAGTGCAGAAGTTGGAAACTAAAAAAACGGCAACAGTGAGCAATTTGATAACATTTATGAGAGAAATATGAAACTTGCAAGTAAATTTATATTAACAGAACCTATTCTTGAAAAGTTTCATAAGGTAGTTCCATAAATGATATTCATCGAAAACTTATTATTTGAAATACATAAACAGTTTTTGCATACTCAACATTTATTTTTAAGTCTCCCGGCTTTTCCATAACACACTGTACCATCTGTTGACCTCGAAAAATGGCTCGGACACGTGGCCAACAGGATAGGTCTTCAAGTCAGCTCTTCCTGCACACGTAGCACGCCGTTAGTCACTCGTGGCCTCTCCCGGAGGGGGTGGGAGCGGCCGCAAGCACTCCGACGGTCAAGTCAGTTTTATATTCAACAAGAAAAGGGGTTCGCCGACGGTGGAACACTCGCCGGGAAGTGATTGATCAAGTGTGTATAAATATATTGAAAGTCTTTTTAGAGTTAAAAAGACTAGAATGCTAGGATTGGAATGGGAACCCTTCTTCATTATGGAGAGGGGGTATTTATACTAAGTATGGGAAGAGGAGAGCCGTCGGATGGTAGGACACGTGGCTTCAGATCCTGAAGGGTCGTTCTCTCCCTGAGCGTCAATCCTCCATCCATAGGTTGGCTGGCATTGAATGCTATCTGACATAACAGCTGAATTGACCGTTTGTAGTCTGCCACACGTCCCATCAATCACTCGGGAACTTGACTTTGGAAAGATCTTTGTAGAGGCGAGGTGTGGCAGGTGAAGCGTTGCAGCGTTGTAGAAGCGGAGTGCGGGCCTTTGCATCCACTGAGTACTTATGGATGAGTCCGGTTCATTCGCTGACGCGTCTTCGCTCGTCCAGTGCGATTAGTTCGGTTTTTGGTTTAATCACCTGTCCGCACGTGGTTTGGGCCACGGGTGGGGACACGCGTGGCGGGTGAGGTGGCGGGTCGACACGGGCCCGCAACAATAGTCCGCAAGTCCGTGTATGAATATTTATATAATACAAGGATTTTCAATTCGAGTGGAAGGCACGGGGGGGGAGTCGTTGGTGGTGGTAGTAACACAGGATCCCGCTATGGCCGAGGTGAAAGGGGTTGGCAACTCTTGGGGGAGCTGTTGCAACACTACATTCTGATGTGGCCGAGGCGAGATGGGTTGGCAGCTCTTGGTGGAGCTGTTGCAACACTGCATTCTGATGTGGCCGAGGCGAGATGGGTTGACAGCTCTTGGTGGAGCTGTTGCAACACTTGCATTCTCGATGTGGCCGAGGCGAGATGGGTTGGCGACTCTTGAGGGAGGTTGCAACACTACATTCTGATGTGGCCGAGGCGAGATGGGTTGGCAGCTCTTGGTGGAGCTGTTGCAACGCTGCATTCTGATGTGGCCGAGGCGAGATGGGTTGACAGCTCTTGGTGGAGCTGTTGCAACGCTGCATTCTGATGTGGCCTAGGCGAGATGGGTTGACAGCTCTTGGTGGAGCTGTTGCAACACTGCATTCTGATGTGGCCGAGGCGAGATGGGTTGGCAGCTCTTGAGGGAGCTGTTGCAACACTACATTCTGATGTGGCCGAGGCGAGATGGGTTGGCAGCTCTTGGTGGAGCTGTTGCAACACTACATTCTGATGTGGCCGAGGCGAGATGGGTTGGCAGCTCTTGGTGGAGCTGTTGCAACACTACATTCTGATGTGGCCGAGGCGAGATGGGTTGGCAGCTCTTGAGGGAGCTGTTGCAACACTACATTCTGATGTGGCCGAGGCGAGATGGGTTGACCTTGAACCTTGTGCTAATGATTTGGAAACCTTCGTACTTTCCCAAGGCAATCATGGGGAGGTGTTCGCTTGCTTTCAAGGCACGCCTCCCTTGGCATGAATGATAATAATGACGACGGTTCCCTTTATTCAAGGCGACGTCCTCACACCAAGCGTGTGGCCCACTGCCTCATCAAGGCCGTTAATTCAAATGACCATTGATTTGGACGGAGATCCTTGCATTTGAGCGCTGGATGGTTCAGATTGTGCTTAGGTTGATCGAACGGTTGGGGTGAGTTTGGAGTGCCTATAAAAGGCCCATCTTTCTCATTTCAAAACCTTCATTTCGCGAAAATTCTGAGGTTTAGAGAGCATTTTGTGATTTTTCTTTCTTTACTCTGCATTTTACGGCGGTCCTCGTCAAATCTCCCGGCGACACGAGCTATTCCGGCAATCGACTTCGTGAACTCCGGTGGCCGTTGAACTAGGTAACAGGGCTTGATTCGGCTTCCTTTCTTTTTCTCCTTTTTCTTCGAATTCTTCCAAGAATCGGTCATGGCAAATGAACAGTCGGTGAGTACCTCGGGAGTGAGAGGGAGGAGAGGTGAGGGGGATTCTGGTTGATGGAACCGGTATTGGTTTCTCCTCCGAAATTTAGGGCCATTAGGGCCGGGGAGAATATTTGGAGAAGACCACCTCCCCTGTGGATACTTGGTGCAATGGGGGCTTCCGGTTATCCTTCCGGCGTCACCAAGGAGGTTCTAGAGAGAGGTGTAGGGTCGTTTTCGGGATCCCGTATAACATAGATTTAATACTACCCGAGCCTCATGAGCGAGCTTGCTATCCGAGGCCGGGGTGTGTCGCGGTAAGTGAAAACCTCTTGAGGGCGGGGTTAAGACTTCCTTTCCATCCCTTCTTTAGGTTAGTACTCCGATCCTACGGGTTGGCCCCGACCCGACGAACCCAAACGCGTGGTCCCACATGGTGGGAACGTGGATGCCGTGGCGCCGGCTAGCATCGGGGTGGACATGCCATTCGGCGTGTTCCACTCTCTTTTTTTGCCGAAGTGCGTGGCGGGGGGAGGAGAGTAAGGGGTGGTACTACTTGGCACCCCTGGGGATCGCACGCCCGCGTTTGTGGCGGGCCTGCCCACCTCCGTTAAGGGTGGAGGAACTCTTGGTTACGGGTCGCCGGGAGGTGGGACACCATGGAGGCGATCCCATGGCGCCTCTTACCATCCCCACCACATATTCCACTTACGATAAGTTTCTTTCCCGAGTTGATTCTACTTCACATTCGCTCATGTTTTTAATATTAAATCGTTTGCGGGCTCTGCCGAGGTGTGAGATTTACGAGGAGGAGTGGGATATCATAAGCCACCTCTACCCGCCCTACCTCCGAAGGAGAGGAGTTACAAAGAAATTATCGACAAGAACACGCACTTCACCACTCACGGGCTGATGTCGACTCGAGGTAAACACCTAAGCTCGGTTCTTTGTTTGCTCTATTTTTGTGACTAAGTGCTCATTCGTTAATTCAGGAGACTTTGAGAAAAAGAAGGTGCGAGGCACGACTTTGCGACAATCCCGCCGGAGTGTGGCGGAGGCGAAGATGCGAAGACGAGTTGTATATAAGAAGCAGTCGGAGCGTCTGCTCGCGCTCAGTAAGGCTCCCCAGCCTTCTGCGGAGGCCGAGGCGGAGGAAGGAGCCCCCCTCGTTAGAAAAAGGAAAGTCGGCCCGGTGAAGGCCCCCGCCGACCCCTTCCGAGAGACCCCCCCGCCGCTCGGCCACAGGGTAACCGTGGCGGCCCCGCGACCATCCCTCGGGCCGTAGTGCCTATCACCGCCTACTTCTCCGAAGGCCCGGCCAAGAAGAAAATGAAGAAGCCCGTATCCGCCTCGGCCCGGGGGTAAGGCCACCAGGACTTCTTGGGAGGGCCGAGACGAAGACCTCTCCGAGGCAAAGCTAGAGATGCTACCCCGAAACCGCCCGCCGCACGGATCCATGGGAAATCTTCGGACCGAGGGAGCGGCAAAGGCACGCCGCCTCGTGTGATATTGAGGATCCGCTGCGTGCGAATAACGCTTGCGTTGCCGGGCGCTAAGTGTGGCGCCGGCCGAGGATCTCGGTCGAGGCCTCCCAAAGGAACGGAGAGCTTGAGGAGAAGGCCGAAGGCCGGAGTCCCGGGAGGCCGAGGTGGCCAAGGCGAAGAAGAAGGAGGCGGAGGAGGTCGAGGAAAATGGATAGCCATCGCTGCAAAAGGCTGGATTCGGCGAGAGATCCGGGTGAATAATCCGAGAACGAGCTCCACGAGTCCGTCTCCCAAGTGGCCACGACCAAAAGAGTTGACCGCCAATGATCACCGAGAGGATCGCTTCGGATGCTCCGGAGGCCAATAAGCAGAAGGCTGAGCTGAGGACTCTGTGCGAGACCCAAGCATGCGAGATTGACTCGTTGAGGGCCGAGGCGAAGGCGGCTAAGGAGGCGGCAGTTGAAGACTATAAGGCGAATTTTGACAAGACGCACGAGTATGACGACTTCGCCAACTTCCTGGGCTTCCGAGGCGCTCGAGGTGATGTCTCGCACAACGAGAGTCACCCAGGGTTGGACCTTGGCCCCATCGAGGAGGAGTTCGGTGGGCCTACTGGGGGCAGGCCTGCGGCCGAGGAGCCAGTTGAGGAGGGGGAGGAGGCCCCCCTGGAAGAGGTGGGAGAGGGGGCAATTGTAAATATAGATTGAATGTGTAACGGCTTCGGCTCATATTTGATAATGAATTTTATTCCGTCAAGTGTTGTTGCCTCTTTTCTTCTTGCTTGTTTCATTGTTTCGTTGAACAGCTTTGAACAAATGATACATCGGACATAATCACTTGATAACATGGAAGAAGCCAATGAATGATAACACATCGGACTTGCTCAACCACTTAATAAAATGGAAGAAGCCAATGAATGAGTGATAACGCATCGGACTTACTCAACCACTTAATAAAATGGAAGAAGCCAATGAAGAAGAGATAACACTGGACTTACTCAACCACTTAATAAAATGGAAGAAGCCAACGAATAAGAGATAACACATCGGACTTACTCAACCACTTAATAAAATAGAAGAAGCCAATGAATGAGTAACAACGCATCGGACTTACTCAACCACTTAATAAAATGGAAGATGCCAATGAACAAGTAATAACGCATCGGACTTACTCAACGCGCGAATGTTGCTTCGTCCAGGATGGCACCCACACCACCTCTGGCTTAAGCAGAATATCTTGGGGGTGTACCCTTTGAATGGGCTTGCACCTTGCCAAGTTTGTTTGATTTGTGCACTCCGCCTCGTCCAGGATGGCGCCGCACCATCAGCAAGGCGAGAATATCTTCGGGGTGTACCCTTTGAATGGGCTTGCACCTTGCCAAGTTTGTTTGATTTGTGCACTCGGCTCGTCCGGGGATGGCGCCCGCACCATCTCGGCTTAGGCGAGAATATCTTGGGGGTGTACCCTTTGAATGGGCTTGCACGCTTTGAGTTTGTTTGATTTGTGCACTCCGCCTCGTCCAGGATGGCGCCCGCACCATACGGCTTAGGCAGTAATATCTTGGGGGTGTACCCTTTGAATGGGCTTGCACCTTGCCAAGTTTGTACGATGTGTCCATGCGAGAACTAAGTGAACATAACATCCGTTTATTTGATTGCAATATTTACAACGGCATCCCCTGCGATAATATTTCCTTAAGTGCTCAATATTCCCGGGGGTGAGGCGTCATTCTCCCATTCGCATCTTCGATTCTATAAGTTCCAGCCCGATTTCGCAACCACGCGATAGGGTCCTTCCCACTTGGCCCCAGTCCCGTGCCGGGATCTCGGGTCGAAGGAAGACTTTGCGAAGCACCAAGTCTCCCGATGCGAAATGTCCTCTTCCCTCACCTTGGCGTTATAGTAGCGCATCATTTTTCGTTGGTAGGAGGCGAGCTTAACTTGGGACTCGTCCCTCTTTTCTTCGAGAAAGTCTAGCTCAAGCCTCCTTCGACATCATTCATCACCTCATCGAAGTGGAGGCGACGGGGAGATGGGACGCCAACCTCCACGGGCTCATAGCCTCGGCTCCATAGGCCATAGAAAATGGAGTCTCCCCAGCTGGTGGCTTTTGCAAGTGGTCCTGATGGCCCATAAGACCTGTGGAAGCTCGTCGACCCAAGCGCCCTTGGAGGCGTCCAGCTTCCTTTTCAGGGCGAGCTTAATGGTTTTGTTGACCGCCTCGACCTGTCCATTTGCTTAGGGATGATGGGGCGTGGAAAAATGTTTTCTGATTCTAAGCTCATCACATAGATCCCGGACTTTCTTGTTGTCAAATTGCTTGCCGTTGTCAGACACTAGGGAGTGAGGTATGCCGAACCGGGTAATGATGTTTTTCCAAAGGAACTTCGTGGTATTGGCCTCAGTGATCTTGGCTAGAGGCTCCGCTTCCACCCATTTGGTGAAATAATCAATGGCGACTATGGCGAAGCGAGCATTCGCTCTTCCTTTCGGCAAGGGGCCAACAAAATCCACTCCCCATTTGGCGAAAGGCCAGGGGCTTGATACCACTGTGAGCTCTTGAGATGGTTACCTCTGCACATTGGAGAAGCGCTGGCACTTGTCACACCTGCGCACGAATTCAGTGGCGTCTCCTTGAGGTTGGCGAATATCCACCACAGAGTATTTTGTGGGCCAAAGCTATTCCAATGAGTGATTTCCACAAACACCTTCATGTACTTCCCCGAGGATGTGGTTTGCTTCTTCCCTCCCGTACATCCGAGAAGGGAGGAGAAGCCACGCTTGAACGAATATCGTCTGTAGGATGAAGTGCGCGGCCCTTCTTGGAGCTTTCCGAG
Source organism: Fraxinus americana (assembly GCA_035079005.1). Taxonomy (NCBI): domain Eukaryota; kingdom Viridiplantae; phylum Streptophyta; class Magnoliopsida; order Lamiales; family Oleaceae; genus Fraxinus; species Fraxinus americana. The sequence goes on along the minus strand of CM068728.1, from coordinate 5,610,150 downwards.
CCTCGATTTCGTCTTCGGCAAGCTTTGCTCTTTCGGGTAGGCCGGTATGGGTAGCATCCATGGTGGGGTGCTTTCAATCCACATTAGTTTCTCGCCCTCCTTAATAGATGGTTCGGCCGGTGTTCGATGGGAATCACCTTTAGAAGCTCCGATCTTTCTTTGGCCGCCTTGATAGGGCATCGGCGTGGCAATTCTCTTGGCGGGGCACTTGGATTAGCTCAAATTTTTCGAAGTTGGGCGGGAATTCATGACCCCGACCGAGGCCGCCATATGCTTGTCCCAGCGACGAAGTGGCCATTGACTCGATTCACCACTAATCGCGAATCGTTGTTTTTGTAACCAATCTTTTTACTTGCAGTTCCTTGGCGAGCCTGAGTCCGGCCGAGGAGAGCCTCGTATTCACCATGTTGTTGGAGGCCTTAAACCCGAACCTTCGCTACGCTTAAGCCCGTGCCCCTCCGGACTTTCTAACACTATACCGGCCTCCGGAGCTGTTTCTCCGGACGAACCGTCGACGAAGAGACTCAAGTGGGAGGCTCTGCGGGTTCCATGTCCACCTCGATTTCGTGGGTCTTGGTGAACTCCGCGACGAATCGGCGCCCGACCCTGATGGTGTCCGGCGGGCGCGTAGATTATGTCGAACTCGCGAGCTCTACGCCCACTTCGATACAACCTTCCAGGCGTCCGCTTACGCAAGATCGCCTTAGTGGGAAATTTTGTCAAAACATGAACGGCGTGGGCTTGGAAATACGGCCTCAATTTTCGAGGCGATGACCAATGAAAGGGCCAATTTCTCCATATCCGGGTATCTCACTTCGGCGGGAGCAAGGCTTTGCTCACATAGTATATTGGCGGTTGGTGCGCCGCTTCTTCCCGCACAAGAGCGAGGTGATTGAGCTTTCGTACGGCTAAGTATAGCAATAAGGGTTCCCTTCCCTTGGCTTCTTGAGGAGGGTGCTCGCCCCCAGTAGTTTTTCAACTCTTGGAACGTCGCCTCGCACTCCGGAGTCCATTGGAACTTCCCGCCTCCTTTGAGGGTTTTGAAAAAGGGCGGGCACTTTTCGGTGGCCCTCGAGATGAACGATTGAGTGCGGCTAGTCCGCGATTGGCCGCACTTCCTTGGGTTTCGAGGCGACCTCATCTCGATTAAAGCTTTAATCTTTTACCGGGTTGGCTTCTATTCCCCGTTGATTCACGATGTAACCCAAGAATTTTCCGGAAGCCACGCAAGGCGCATTTTAACGGGTTCGGCCTCATGTGATACCTCCTTAGGGTTCGAAAGCTTCACGGGTGTTCGATATGCTCCTTAGCCACGAGGCTTTCACAAGCATGTCATCAACGTAGACCTCCATCGTTTTGCCGAGCTGACCGGCGAACATTTTGTTGACTAACCTCTCGGTAGGTTGCCCCGGCGTTTTCGGGCCAAAGGGCATCACCTTGTAAGAAGCCCATATCGGTGATGAAGGAGGTGCTTTCTTCGTCGCCCGGGAACATCGGTATCGGTGTAACCCGAATAGGCGTCCATAAAGCTCAACAATTCGTGCCCGACGGTTGAGTCTACAAGTTGGTCGATCCGTGGGAGTGGGAAGCGTCCTTTGGGCGGGCCCCGATTGAGGTTTGAGAAGTCGATGCGGACCCTCCATTTACCGTTGTGCTTCTTCACAAGCACGAGGTTCGAAATCCACTTCGGATAGTTGGCTTCACGAACGAAACCGTTGTTGATGAGTCTCTCCACCTCCTCTTTCAGTGGCCTCATACCTTTCGGCATTCAACGCCCTCCTCTTTTGTCTATGCGGAGGATGACTCGGATCGACCCGCAAGCGATGGCGACTAACCTTGGGATCTATACCAATCATGTCCTCATGCTTCCATGCGAAAACATCGGAATTTTGTCGAAGGAAGCTTTTCGAGCTCCTCCTTTATTTCCTTATTTAATTCCTTTCCAACTGCAGGACCTTGGAAGTGTCTTGGGGATCTATCGGGAACGTTTCCTGGTTCCTCCGTTGGGGCAAAGCTTACATTCCAGGCTCAACCGTCCTAGGGTCCGGCTCCTCCAGAGCTGTTTTCAGATTCGCCTCTCCGCCATGATTATATCTTGGGCCTGAGGTTGTTCGGGGCCTCCGCCATTTCGATTATCCGACACCATGTTGACTCGAGGCTCGCCTTCCTAAGGGAGTTAAGATAGCACTCCCTGGATCCTATCTCGGTCGCCTCGAACGGTTGCGATCCCTCGTTCGGTTGGGAACTTCATGCGAGAGGTGATGGATGGATGTGATCGCCCATAGTTCCTTTAGGGCAGGCCTCCCCAGGACGCCATGGTAGGCGGATCGGCGGTCGACCACTAAGAACTCCATGAAGTGATGCGCTACAGGGTGAGGTTCCCATTTCGACAAAGCAAGGGTGATTTTTCCTGCAGGAGTAATGTCGTCCCCGGTGAACCCGTAGAGAGGCGAGCTCATAGGTGTTAGCTCGTGATCCACCGCCATTTTATCAAAAGTTGTGCCAAACGGGATGTTGAGCGAGCTGCCATTATCTACCAAAGATGCGTTTCGGCCGGTTGCGAGCCACCACGGCTCGACTACCCGGGGGCATCGCGGTGTGGGAAGTGCACCCCTGCGGCGTCTTCTTGAGTGAATGTTACGGGTTCGCAACCCTTCCACCTCGTGATTGGTTCACCAAGTAACCGACCATAGGTGGGGTTTCGCCTCCCTGGTATAGTTCCTCGAGCATTTTTTGATTCGCACTCCTACGTGAGGTCCTCCAATAATGGTGTCTATCTCGCGGATTGGTTGTTGCTCGTTTGAGGGGGCCGAATCTCTCCGGGCGTTGCCCGCTCCGGCCTTTCCCCTGTCATCGTTTCTACGACTTGGGGAGTGCGCCTCGTCTCGCCCCTCCTTAGGGGTAACTCGCGCCTTGGATCATCGCCTTCATAGTTGTGTTCCCTGTTGTTACGAGGGTTGCTTGCAGGTCTTCCTAGGCTTGCACAATCCCTGGTGTCATGACCATAATGGCGATGAATGGTGCAATAAGGTCGCGTTTCTGGGGGCCTATCTCTAGGCCTTCCTCCCCTTCCCCTATTTCTAGAGGCGGAGGGTCGTCCCGTATTTCGGCGGGGTTGCTCGCTCTTTGGCCCAAAGATTTTCGTAAGCTTGAGTGGGGACCGCATTGAGTGTAGCGGTGGCTAATGCTTGTCCCGAGGTGGGGGCCGCACGTGTGCCCGAACCAGGTCCATTGTTGGCTCACTATTTGGGAGGTGGGCCCCCGCCTATCCGCCTTCCGAGGTGGTGGAAGGCCTTGGCGGCCACTGTTCTGTGATCGATCATCTCTTCGTTGACGATTTCTACTTTCATCATTTCCACCGCTCGTCATATGTCGAAGGGTTCTTGCTCGACATCCCTCCAAAACAGGTGTATTCATGTTCGGTCCTCCTTTTAGAGCCGAAAGGGCCTCCTTGTCCGTGACACTGCTCGCAGATGGGTTATCTCGTCGATAAAACGAGCAAGGTAGTTTTTGCGGGTTTCCCTGCTCGCTTGCCTCATATCTTGCAAACGTTGAATAGGCGCCTCTCCCTCTTTTCTAGAGAGGTATTGGTTCAAGAATGCCTTTCGTATCCGGCCAACTCCGTATGCTAAGTGGTGCCAACCTACTATACCGTACCTCGGCAGAACCGCCAAGAGTCGGTGGAAGGCCCCTGCATTTCGAGGTGGCGAGGCTCCTGAGGCTCATCCGTGTTTTTGTATTTGTTGAGATGTTTTTCCGGTCGCCCTTCCCTTCGTACTTTGGGATCTTAGGAGGAACAAAGTTGTGAGGCATCGGAAATGTGCGAAGCTCCACGGAGAAGGCGATTGTCATCATCATCATCGAGCTCATACGACCTACGGGGTTCGTCGGAGTCATTGCCATCTGCACTGCTGAGGTGGAACTCCGAGCCGTTTACCTGTTCCCAATCCATTTGGCTTCGCCTCTCCCGCCTATTTCTAGGCGGAGGGGCTTGGACTTCTTGGCTTTGTTTCGTGTCCGGTGGGTGGTTTGCGGCGGGGTTGGTTCCTATTTCTAGGTGCCCGTCCGATCCGATCGAAAACACTAACGAGACCTCCGAGGCCGCTCATATTCCGGGGGAAACTCTCTCCCGCGGTTAGGTCCACCAACTGGAAGCGGTGTAATTCGAAGTGTCCATTCCCACATCCCTTTCCACGGGGCCTCTCCTTGAGGGCTCACATGGGTTCTCCCGCTGGATTCCGCCCGGCTTTGTCTACGTCTGATTGCCGCGGGTGATGCGAGGCTTGAAAACCGCCTTGGTTTTGCACTTGCATGAGTAGTTCTTGCATGGCCATTCTCGAGCCGTGATGGTCCTCATGTTAGTGGCCATCCGAGCCACTTCGGCGCCAAACGCGCTGTTCTATTTCTACGGTAGCGATGATGGGGCCGGCCCCATTGCGTAACGTTGGCTCGGATGATCTCTTCTTCAGAGACATCCCTTGCCCTCGCATTATCACCTTCACTGGAACTCATGGTCCGAGGCGGCTTCGAAAGACTCTTTCTCAAGAATCGACCCTTTTTTTCAAGGGGGAAATGCCAACCGGCGTTTTACAATTTTGTGGGAGAACTCGTGGTTAAGTCGATTCCCACAGAACGGCGCCAATCTGCTGACCTCGAAAAATGGCTCGGACACGTGGCCAACGGGGATAGGTCTTCAAGTCGCCTCTTTCCCGCACACGAGCACGCCGTTAGTCACTCGTGGCCTCTCCCGGAGGGGGTGGGAGCGGCCGCAAGCACTCCGACGGTCAAGTCAGTTTGTATTCAACAAGAAAAGGGGTTCGCCGACGGTGGAACACTCGCCGGGAAGTGATTGATCAAGTGTGTATAAATATATTGAAAGTCTTTTTAGAGTTAAAAAGACTAGAATGCTAGGATTGGAATGGGAACCCTTCTTCATTATGGAGAGGGTATTTATACTAAGTATGGGAAGAGGAGAGCCGTCGGATGGTAGGACACGTGGCTTCAGATCCTGAAGGGTCGTTCTCTCCTAGGCGTCAATCTGTCCATCCATAGGTTGGCTGGCATTGAATGCTATCTGACATAACAGCTGAATTGACCGTTTGTAGTCTGCCACACGTCCCATCAATCACTCGGGAACTTGACTTTGGAAAGATCTTTGTAGAGGCGAGGTGTGGCAGGTGAAGCGTTGCAGCGTTGTAGAAGCGGAGTGCGGGCCTTTGCATCCACTGAGTACTTATGGATGAGTCCGGTTCATTCGCTGACGCGTCTTCAGTTCGTCCTTAGTGCAATTAGTTCGGTTTTTGGTTTAATCACCTCGTCCGGCACGTGGTTTGGGCCACGGGTGGGGACACGTGGCGGGTGAGGTGGCGGGTCTGACACAGGCCCGCAACACCATCATCTGCCATCATCCATGCCCAGTCAATCAAATCAACTTGTAAGAATGGAGTTAACCCATGAGTCAACTCAATAGATATCATCAGTACATTTTGTTATCAAATTAGAAAATTCATACTGTCGCACGTAGATGAATTTTTGGCAAAATTCCAAGTTCTATAGAATTATTATAACATGTAGAGTCTGAGAATGATCATTCCAACTATAGTAGTGCCGAAGCACCGTATCTGGAGGTACCAATTCATTTATACTTTTAACGAAAAATCATAACTTGAAAATGAAATAATCACTTGCACATCTACCTATCTTAGTTTGAAACTTTTGAATGGACAAAATTGGACAGTGAATGTTGTTTCTCGATGGCACCCAAAGCTTGAAAAACAATTTGCCTCTCTTTTTCTTTTTCTTACTTTGGATTTTTTTTTTTCCTTGTTCGCAATGTGTACATCCATATATATTGGAAATGATATGAATGATTTGGAGGAAAAATGAAAAGTAGCCCTTGAAAATAAAACGTTGACAGCCATTCATTCACTGTTTAAAAAGAATTGAAGAAAGGTTTATGTTTCATTTCTTACATTTTATTACAACTGTTTCATATCTTAGCAATCATTCACCAATTAAAAAGAATTGAAAAGAGTTTAAGGTTTCATTTCACGCATTTGAATTTTTAGGTACATGTGTGTGTAATACAAACGTATATGTTTTTATTTGAGGGTTAAGATTTTATCATTCATCAATTAATACAAACGTTTCCTCCAATATTTATATGCATCTCTCTGTGTGTGTGTGTGGCTGGTTCTTTTGAATTTTGAGGAAGATGAAATGAAGTGGATTTTAAATTTAATTTATTTTCATTATCATTATTGTTTTTCACCCTTGGTTCCTATAATTTAATTATTAGCAAAATAAGGAAATAACAATATAAGTCCCCAAATAGAAACTTACCAATCCTCTTTTACTTAAAATTTATAATTTGCACCCTTTGAAAATGATGTGTAAGCGGATTTGGTCTTAGAAATATTTCTTTAAGGCATATTGGACTAGTATTGGATTTTCATTTCTTATGTAGGATGGGCATAAGGCTTGTCCATGGGCTAGGCGCTTGTGGTCTTAGATAATCACATTAAAATATGAGTTTAATTCATTTTAATTTTCGGGCTTATGCAATGTGAGCCTCGTGTGAAGAATGAAAAATATAATGATAATTTTGCATAGGTTTGATCTTACTCCGTGTCAAAATATTAATAATTTTATATTTAGTTTTATGTGTATTTTTTATGGCAATCCAATTGCATTGATGTTTTTTTCATTTATCAATACACCTTTTTTTTTAGTTGTTTCAATTATGTTTGTACTTCTAGGTTGTAGCAGCTAATGATACAAGGAAGAAAGTTACTGTAAAGATGATTTCGAAGATAGAAAAAAATTGTAAGATGATTTGTTCCTGATATTTTTATTCTAAAACAAATTTAGCAACATACACATACATCTTTTCATCTGTTTTGTTTCTTTTTTTTTTTTTATTATTGCAATTCACTTTATTTGTATTCACATAAACATGTTTGTGAAATATCTTAAGTTCTTTATAATTTGAAACAAAATTAAACATGGGCAACTTACAAAAATACCCCTAAAATTAAGGGTCTTTTGTTTTGGAAGTAAAACATAGTTTAAAATTAATACCTTATTTGATGCATATTATTGAGAAAAGAATACATTTTAAATAGTAATTTGATGGAAAATATGTGGTTAAAAAATAAAGAAAAGTTTTGAATTTGCATGTTATATTATTTTATTAAAGAATATGTTGTTGAAAATGAGTTTTGAAATGAATTTTTATAAGAATGTGGATCAAACATGGTGTAAATGTAACCTTTTATTAAAAAAGTGACACAATCACTTTTTAAAGTTAAGTGTTACGTTTTAAATGATATACAATGTCACTTTAATAAAAAGTGATATTTATCACTCAAAAAATTGACTGAAATTTCAAAAAAAAAAAAAAAGGCGAAAAAAAATAGTGACAAACACTAAAAAAGTGATAAAAATTCAAAAAAGTGGCAAAATACCAATTAACATATTAAAATTAGTTCAATAAAATAACTTTAGGGGTTGTTTTCTTTGTATTTCAGTTTTGTTTTTTGAGTTTTGAATTCATTTTGGATTTTGTGTTTTGAGTGTCTATTTTGAAATTGTTCAAAATGTGTTCTTTTTGGTATTTTGAAAAATTGTTTTGAAAACACCCAAAATGCGTTTTGAAAATTTTAGCTCAATTATAGCTGAAAACACCAAAAACGACAAATTTTTCTTTTTGGGTTTCCTTTGTAAATTTTTAACTTGTTTTCAAAATCGTGTTTTCGAAAATAGAAAGGAGAACGCATTTTCACTATTTTGGAAAATCGAAAATAAAAAACGGTTTGAAAATGGTAAAGAGAACATGCCCTAAACTTTCATTTAAGTCCGTTATTATCTCGTGCGGAGAATATGACGTGATTTTCCTTCAAACCAACATCGATCCAACAAAAAGAAAAAAGAAAGTGACACACTAAAAAAAGTGAAAAAAAAAAAGTTACAAAACACAAATTAAAACCTATTCTTGTCACTTAAAAAGTGACATAATTTTTTAAAAAAGTAACAAATAATATAGATATGACAAAAATTTCAAAGAAGTGACAAACAATTATTTTCAAAAATGACAAAAACTCAAAAAGTAACACTAAAAAAAGTGACACAAGACACCAATCAAACATATGTTTATCACTCAAAAAAGTGAAAGAAATTTTTTAAAAAGTGAAAAACATTATTCAAAAAAGTAACAAAATTCAAAAAAGTGACAAAACATCAATCAAAACTAATATTTGTCTCTCAAAAAAGTGATAGAAATTTTAGAAATGTGTAACAAACAATAAAAAGTGACAGAAATTTTAAAAAGACAACAAATATTTTTTTGAAAAAAAAATGACAAGCACTATCCTAAAAAGTGACAAAAATTCAAAAAAGTTGCAAACACTAAAAAAAGTGGAAAAGCGTCAATCAAAACCTATGTTTGACGCTCAAAAATGTTATAGAATTTTTTTTTTAAAAAAGTAACAAACAATAAAATAAGTGATAAAAATTTCAAAAAAGTGAGAAAAAAGTGACAAGCACTCAAGAAAGTGGCAAAACACCAATTAAAACTTTAAAATATATCATTTTATACAAATTTAACCACTCCATTGCGTATTAAATTATATAATAAATGACGATATAATAGACAATGATGGTAAAAGAAATTTTACAATTATTAATGAAGCTTTGTTCAGGATTTTTCATATACATCATTTGAGGCAAAAACTTGTGACAGCCAGTAATCTACCTTAAACGTTTAGCTATCGAAACTGCTCATCATGCCACGTACAACAAACTACTAACACTTAAAAGGACCACCATTTCAATCTCTACGTTAAAGGATTAAAGGAATGATACCGAACACCGCAATTTTTTGTCGCAGTTGGCCATGTTGCAGCTTCCACAACATAACCAGCATTGTGGTCTGTGTAGATAGCCATGTTCTGTTGACAGGTGCTGTGAAAATAATGGAAGAGAGTAAGCTGGAGAAGAAGAATGATTGGAGGGAAATTTTGTTATCCCCAATTTCTAACTCAAACCGTGAATTCCATTTATACCAAATACAAGATACCGTATTTATAGAAAAAGAGAAGAGCTAAAAGACTAAAATGACCTCAACTATTTACAATATTTACATAATTTCTAATAACCCCCCTTAAGATGGGAGATGAACATTCAAAATTCCCGTCTTATCTATCAAATGCTTGAAACGAGCTCCTCCCAATGCCTTTGTCAAAATACCTGCTAACTGATCTTGAAATGGAACATGAAGCATTTTGACTTCTCCAAATTGAACCTTATCTCTTATAAGGTGACAATCGATCCTTATATGTTTGGTTTTCTCATGGAAAATAGGCTTGCTGGCAATTTGAATCGTAGACTTGCTGTCACAGAATAACAAGGTAGCTCTGTCATGTTTGATACAAAATCTCCAAGTACATTTTTCAGCCAACTTAACTCACATACAGCTGTAGCCATTGACCTGTATTCTGCCTCTGCTGATGACCTGGAGACTGTAGGCTATTTCTTTGATCTCCAAGATACCAATGAATTGCCTAGGAAAATACAGTATCCAGTTATCGATCTCCTTGTGTCTGAGCATGCTGCCCAATCAGCATCGCAGAACCCTTTAAGAATCAAGTTAGATTCACTTTCAAACAACAATCCCTGTGCTGGTGTTCCTTTCAGATATCAAAGCACATGGTGAGTAGCCTCCAAATGTGGCAGCCTTGATGATTAAAGAAATTGGCTGAGAACTTGGACAGCATATGATAAGTTTGGTCTCGTTATAGTCAGATATAAGATTCTCCCTATCAATCTTCTATACATGTTGGCATCCTCAATGAGTTCTCCCTGGTCTTTACTGAGTTATAAATTCTGTAGCAAAGGAAATTTTGCTGGTTTTGCCCCAACGTAACATGCATCAAATAACATATCCAGAGTGTACTTTCTCTGATTAACTGATATGCCCTTTGCTGATCTTGCTACTTCCAGCCCCAAAAAAAACTTCAAAACTCCCTAGTCTTTCAGTTTGAATTGCTCATTCAACTCTTTCTTGAATTGTTCAATATAGGAAAGATTATTTCCTCCTATGATGATATCATCCACATAAATGAGTAAGGCAGTAAATGATCCCTTTTCTTGTTTGCTGAACAGTGAGTAATTAGATTTGGACTGTCTGAACCCCTAGGAAATGAGGTATGAAGTGAGCTTGGTATTCCATTATCGAGATGCCTGTTTAAGTCCATAAATGGACTTGTTCAATAGGCAAACAAGTTGTTTACTCCCCTCTGCTCATACCCCTTAGGCATCCACGTGTAGACCTCTTCATCGAGTTCACCATGGAGGAAAGCATTGTTTATGTCCAATTGATGGGAGTGCCAACACTGATGAGCAGCCACTGCCAGTAGAGTCTTCACAGTAACTAACATAGCAACAGGCAAGAATGTCTCTTCATAGTCAAGGCCAACTCGTTGCGTGAAACCTTTAGCAACAAGCGTGGCGTTATTTCTTTGCTCAGTCCCATCAGAGTTGAGTTTGACTTTAAAAACCCATTTGCAGGCCACAGGCTTTTTGTGTGCAGGCAAATGAGTCACTGTCCAAGTGTTATTTAACACCAAAGCCTGATATTCAGCTTCCATGGGCTTACGCCATTCTGGATATTTAACAGCCTCTTCATATGATCTAGGTTCAGATATAGTAGATAAGGCAAGTGAATACCTTTTGTGAGCAGGTGAGAACCTGCTATAATCCAGAAATTCAGCAACAGGATACTGTTTTCCAGCCAAGCAATCTTTCTTCATGGAATCAGATTGGAAAGGAGGCACCTCAGATGCAAGACTGCAATGATAATCTTGAAGATAGGCTAGAGCTCTTTTATGTCGAGTGGATTGTCTGATAAGAGTTATAGGAACTGGTGAAGGAGTGGATTGATGACTATCAATTTGAGGTGAATCAAAGGAATTAGAGTGGAACTTATAGGAGAAGCAATATCAGGGGAATTACCATTATCAGGATCTTGAATCAATACATCAGATGCTAAAGAATCATCACCTTGTGATGATGGAAAAAGGGATGAATTAGAAGGAAAAAGAATATCAGTTTTTGACAGTGAAGCAAGAAATTTAGGATGATGAAATGGGAATATAGTTTCATGAAATTTGACATCCCTAGAAGCAAAAAATTTATGACTTAGCAGATTATATAGTTTGAAAGCTTTCATGCCATAAGGATAGCCAAGAAAGATGCAAGGAATGGCTATAGGGTCGAATTTGGTACAGTTTCTTTTGATACTTGAAGCATAGCAGAGGCATCCAAATACCTTCAGATGTGAATAGGATGGAGCTGTTTGGTATGGCATCTCATAAGGAGTCTTATTTCCAAGAATCAAGGTAGGAGTTCTGTTTATTATATATGTGGAAGCAAGAATAGAATCCCCCCAGAATTTATGAGGTAAGTTTGCCTGAAATTTGATGGCTCTGGCAACATTTAAAAGATGTTGATGCTTTCTCTCTACAACCCCATTTTCCTGAGGTGTTTCAACACAACTCGGTTGATGGATAATGCCATTAGACTGAAAGAAGTCATCCATATGAAATTCAGATCCATTGTCAGATCTGAGGATCTTCATTTTGCAGTCAAAATGAGTAAGAATCATTTGGTAAAAAGAATGAATAATAGGTCGAGTTTGAGACTTATCCCTTATTAAGTAGGTCTAAGTTATTCTAGTATGATCATCAACAATGGTCAAGAAAAATCGAGAACCATCCAGTGAAGGAACTGAATAGGGTCTCCATATGTCGCAATGGATGATATCAAATCTTTTAAGGGCTCTATTTTCACTTCTTAGGAAAGATAATCTCTGCTGTTTGGCTATAGGACATATAGTACAATGTAAGTGCTTATTCAAATTGATGGCAGGAACAAGATTATGCAAGATAGACAGCTTAGAGATAGGAAGATGTCCCATACGACAATGCCATAGATCAATATCAGAATTTATATTGATATTACTTATGAAATTACAAGAAAATTGTCTAGACTTATTACACTTCGATCTGAGATCAGAATTGCAAATGGAACTAAGAAAAACAGGAAAGCTATTTTTAGAAATAACAGTGTGTTGAGTTCCAGAATTTTCATAACTGAAAGAAGGTTTTCATGAATTTTCTGAGCAGGAATCTGGAAAGCATATAGTCCATCTTCAACTTTCCCCATTCCAATCGTTTTCTATGTCAAAAGATCCTGGACAAAGCAATATTGATGCAAAAATATCAGAAAACAATTATGTCTGAGAGCCAATTTGTTGGCTGAAATCAAATTGAATGTGAAACAAGACACCACTAACGCTTCAGTCAGAACAAATGTATCAGATAACCTGACCTCACTAACATGTGTTGCCTCAACAGTTTTACCATTAGGCAATCTAACAGCAGCTTTAACTTTATGAGATATAGAAGTTAAATGCCAAATAGAACATACCATATGTTCTGAAGCACCAGTATCCATAATCCATTTTGCTGCACCAATTTTAATTTTAGAATGAAGGTAATTACCTGAAAATGCAAAAGCATCTGGTACAGAATAACAAGTTTTTTATGCATCCTGGGGTTGTGACTGAGTTTGCGCTCGAGGATCAGCATTACCAGAATTTGTTTGCCCTTTCAACTGAGGCATCAGCATTGCCAGAACCTATTTACAATGATCTGGAGTGATGGTGAGATTTGTAAAAGACTCCACCACAGTTTGTGAACCACTATCAGAAGATTGTCCAACTGCATTGGCTACAACATTTCTGCTTCTAGCAAATCGATGTCCAGGAAGATATCCAACGATTTTGAAACACTTTGCCTTAATATGTCCAATCATACCACAGTGGCTGCAGATAGGCTTATCTTTTCTCTGATTTTGAATGAATCTAATATTCCTTTGACTTCCATTAAATTCTTGGCCAACATTATTAGCAAAAGCAGTCGTCTCAAAACTCTGTTGCCGTTTTATGATAACCTCCTTCTGCCTTTCATCTTGCAAAATCAAATCAAACACCTTATTCAAAGGCGGAAGAGGATCCATTAGCAAGATCTGACTCCTTACTCCAGATTAATGTTCATCCAACCCCATTAGGAATTGCATGACTTGATCTTCCTACTTATAATCAGATCCACCAATGTTAGGCCTATAATTATCCAGTTCCTCCCACATTCCCTTAAATCGATTGAAATAAGAGTTAACTGAACCATTCTCATGTGAAATAGTAGAAATCCGTTTCTTCAACTCATAAATTCGAGGTCCATTACCCTGGTTATACCGTTCCTTTAGCTCAATCCATATCTCCCTAGCTGAATCATTGTGCATTACACTAGGATAGAGCTCATTTGGAATGGAATTGATAATCCACGAAGACACCACGTGGTTGCACCTTCTCCAGGCACTATGTAAAAGATCGTCAGATGCAGGCTTCGTGATTGTTCCATCAATGAATCCTTCTTTGTTTTTCACACTGAGATCCATAACAACGGCTCGACTCCATGTCGCATAGTTATCCTCACAACAGAAATCAGTTGCATTCATGTGTTATCACCATAGTGCAGGAAATACGGATTGTTCGGATCTGTAATCGATCTATTGTTAATTGAATTCGCTTCTTCTCCAATCATTTCTCTAATTGAATACGCCTGAGACTCCATCGTAGAAAGCTTCAATGCTCTGTGGAAGAAATTCTGCTTAAAATGGAAGAGAAATTTAACTGTGCCATGAATTCTTATGACTTGAGAGCATATCTTTTGCAGATTAATATCAAGACAGAACATGACATATGGATGTCAGATGGTCTGGGTGTCAACAATCTAATGCAACCAATTGTCGCCATAAATTGCTTCATGACTGCTGGAAAGAGAAATGTGCAATTCCTCAAGAATTATGCTAGGTTCTTCATTTATTTGGGGTGACGTTTATCCATTATGAAATTATAAGCTTATGAGAAGTTTGTTTTACAAAATGGTGGCAAATGTTCTACTGAATTGACCAAGACATGCATAGCTTTGATATGTTATGATCATCATGCTGTCCAAGAATATACGCAAAAGTGTTGTTGGCTTCAAAAAATTTCGGTGTTCGGAATTGTTGAAAATGGTATCTATCATTCACATAAACCAATCAAATTAAGGTATCTAGCATTCACATAAAACTGAAAATGGAATAAACAGTCAGATTCAAGTACCTTAATCATTCTTTCACACCGAATGATTAAATATAAAACTGAAAATTGTATCTACCATTCACATAAAACCAATCAAATTAAGGTAGGTACCTACTATTCACATAAAATCAGTCACATAAAACTAAAAATGGAATAAACAGTGATATTCTTCTGAAAACTAGCAAATATTACAACATAAAATTGAATAAAAACCATAAAAAAGTTTAAACTGCGAAAAATCTTAGCTAGTTTATAAAATTTTGAAGAAATTTTTTCCTTCTCCCCGAAGATCGTTCTTTATTAAAACTTTTTTTTTTCCTCTTCAATGCCTTAAAATTCCCTCTCCAACCATATGTTTGAGTCAGGTGACGATTTGCAGAAGTCGAAGTCAAAGTCAAAGTCAAAGTCAGTGCCAATTTCGGAGTGAGGTGAGATTTCTACAATTTTGGACTTTTAGGGGTTCAATGTTAAAGAGATCATCGGAGAGGAGACGAAGGAAGATAGCAAAGATGGTGGATCAGTGAAGACAGAAGATAACGGCAAAGACAGAGGTTTCTCTTTGGTTCTAGAATTGTATGTTTGGTTGAGAGACGTGAGAAATGAAGTTTCTTTGGAGGGTGTTGAGATTTGGAGATTTTAGTTAGGACGTATTAATTACGGTTTATGGGAGGTTACACATTAATCTATTTTTTACCGATTCAGAGTATTGAGCATAACTTTCCCATTAAACATTATTTTTAACTACGTATACTATTAGTTGGACATCTTTTTAGAGATGTAATATCACATTTCAATTAATATGTGGTCACTTAAAATCACTAAAAAAATATCTCAACACATTAGGATATTACTAACAAAATTACAATTAAAATTATAATTCAGTCATAGTGCAATGCACGACTCCCCACTAGTTTTAACTACAAGCGAAAATTTAGATACAAACAGATAAAGCCTAAATAATCAGTACATTTGCTGCAACCATAGAAACCGCAAGTTAAAGACAACGCGAGGCTCAGATTCATACAACAAAATTTCGGAATTTCTAATGCCGTTTTGCCGCAAGAATGGATTCCTCAATATATCATCACTTGTCAAATAATCAATAAAAAGTTCGTACATCTCATATTTAAGCCATTGGTAAGATGAAGAGATCTCGAAAGGGTAAAAAAATTCCTCAACCAGCAAGAAAATATTGTGCATATGCTCGTGTCAGCAAAGATTGCTGTAATGCCTTTCTTTTCGGGTGATGGACCTGCCCATTCGGAGCCTTCGATTTGTGAGAGCTTCTAACAAAACCTCTAAGGCGTTGCCAATTGCTTCAGCCTGTTTGTCGAATCCAAACGAACTAAACTCTGGAAGTTGATGGAGTTCATAGAGGAGCCCCATTGCTGCTGCCGCTGTACATGTACGATCCCATGATGGTTGGGGTCTGGCCTCCAAAGAAAAAAAAAATCGAAATTAGAAGAATAGCAAACCTATATTATGGCAAGATCTATCATTAGAGAGAGAATCGGATGAGACAAGCTCCTGCATTTACAAGAGATCCTGCAGTTTTAGTTTCAACGCCAGTGGCTACTCTAAATCCAAGACAATTTGATCAAATAACCAAAATGAAAAGGTGAAGAGAAAAAACATATGCATGAAAAGGCTTAAGAAGGCACAAAAAGATATTTGATTTATATATACCTTAGTTTATGCATCAAAGATGCACCTGTGTTCAAAGATACGCAACGAAGTTCCTGTTCCCAGATACATATAGCTCGATCCTGCAGATAAATT
This sequence comes from Fraxinus americana, assembly GCA_035079005.1. Lineage (NCBI taxonomy): Eukaryota > Viridiplantae > Streptophyta > Magnoliopsida > Lamiales > Oleaceae > Fraxinus > Fraxinus americana. The sequence goes on along the minus strand of CM068728.1, from coordinate 5,594,168 downwards.
ATTACCAAATGATATATTGATTTCTTAGGATGCAACGAAAAAACCGAAGAAACACCACCCATGGGAATCACACCAAAAGAAAAAAAAAACCAGCGATAAAAATTTGAGGTATCATTAGAGGTGTAAACTGGGTTGGGCGGGATTCATATTCTTTTTAGTTTTTATTCTTTTTTGGAAGAAGAACATTACATTTTTCCCTATCCAAGATGCATTGAAAAGTAAATAAATGCACTTTAGAGCTGGCCCTAACAGGAAAGGGATTTAGAGGCCCGTCAACCACTCAGAACTTAAAAGATGGGCCAGCCCAGCACAGATTTATACTCCAGATGTACTGTTTCATAAGAAACTAAGCAGCACAACCCCTTAATTATTTCAATGGACTCTCATTTTCCTTGTTTTGTTGCAATGCAAACATCTATATCCCGAAGTACAAAACTATAACATGAATACAATATCCTTATTTTTGAAACAGACAAAATATAGATCTATAGAGACAAGACAACAGACCCTTTTATCTGAGTCAGATTCTCCTTATCCTCTATTAAGATTATCATTCCTGGGTCCCTTATATCAGTCAATGACTTAAACTAGCTCATCTTCTTATCTTCATGAAAATTAAATATGGCGTAAATATATAAGTGATTCTAAGAAACGGTTGGGGAAAACAAGGTGTGTACGGTAGAATACCTGCAAGCGCTTAAACATTGCACTAGAATTGCTCCATGTACCATCAATTAAAATAAAATGCATCGTGTCATCTCCGTTTGCCTACATGGTGTAATAACATGAAAATTAACATCTGACTCAAAGTAACAAGATGCATGCCAAGAAACTTGAATCTGCCAAAAAGAAAGATAAGTAAATAAACTCACTTTAGATTTGCTTAACTAACATTAGATAAAAATGATCTCTTTATCTCACAAATAAATGGTGTTTTAAATTTATGAGTATTTCGTAATCGAAGTAATTACTACCGCTATAGATATCCATTGTTGTCAGCAATTAAAGTAATCAATGCTGATATAGAGATCCATTTCCATTGGCTAATAAAAGTAATCTATTTATATCTTTTTTCCTTTTTTTTTAAAAATTTTTGAACAAGCAGCAGTTTGGAACTCAATTGAGCATGAAGTCTTAAAGCCTTGAGTTGACTTTGCAGCTTCACCTTGAGTATACTGGGAGTTCAGCAAATAAAGGTACGCTGTCCTGTTATTATGGGTTAAAATACAACTGGGTTCAAAAACTTGCTTTTGAAACACTAATTACACATCTTGTTCTCCAAAAAGTAATACCTACTTCTGGAAAGCCATCTTTCCAGTTCATGATAAGCCAGTCCAACACAATCAACAGCACATGGCCATGGGTACAGGTCCCCATATGAGATTCTGTGTGATCTATGGCTACCCCATTATTCAAGGACCACTCTCACAACTATGAGAGTGCCTCAAATTAGCAATGTCCTCTGGCACAAGCATTGGAACTTACGTCTATGTTCACGGAGTTCTCCTAGCCACATAACTCAGGTATGTAGTTTTATTATTACACTAAATCATATCTAGTCTATCAAATGGCTAACATAAAATTTATGTAAAACCCAACATCACAGAAGGGAGAATGTGGAAGTGCTCCTCTGCTACAAAGCCACCAGTATGAGAGGCCAAGGGCAGTAGGTTGGCTCCATACCACCTGATGAAGTAAAAGCCCATATAACTTTTAATCATTCTTGGAGAACCCAAAAAGATTCAAGCCAAATGCAATTCAAACCATTAAGATAATATAAAAATATAAGGGCAGGGTGTAAAATAAAGAATAATGAAAAAGTGATTTTATAAGCAACTCGTTCTAGGATTGTAATTTATCTGTCAGCTAATTTGAGTTTGCATAGCTTGAGTAACATGTAATAATTTTATAGAATATATAAAGCATTCAATTTGCAAACTTTTGTGCTGACTCAAGCAGTAGTTAATAAGAAAAATAAATCTACCAATTTTGCATGGAGTTGTAGATCACTGGAAGAAGTTTGGCCAATAATATCCTTAATAGATTCTGTCACAGCATTCTTACTTGGATAAAGGCACCAAACCTTGTTTCTCCCTGAAATGGCATCAAGCACAATCAGAATCCTGTTACGATTAAACAGCATTAACAAAATTGTTTAAAGCCTAGAAAATTAACTGGCTGTATATTGAACATTGAAAAGTATCGAAGTAATAGCCACAATCTATATTATAGTCCGAGACAAGTACGAGTTCATTATGAATATAATCGTTTCAGCAGTCTCTACATTTGGGAAATGCAACCTCAAAATATTTTTCCATGTAAGGGATAAAAGGCAACAAGCTTGTCATTTTTATGTCATGCGTAAAAAGGGTTTCCTAAATGTTGTTCCTGACAATCAACTAATAACTGCTAAGAGCTAAACTACAATTTAACTTTGTGAAAGAGAATGATCAGTAGGTGTTTCAGGTGTACATGTGCATTGTGATGCAGGAGTGTCATTTATAAGCTTTGGAGAAAGAAAAGTCGAAATTCTCCTTCTAGCATCTTAAATTTCCAAGGGTTGCATCAAAATCAGAATTTGATTCAGGGATAAATGTGAAGATATTTACCAGGGAAATTATACATCACTGGAAAGGTTATCGATCAAGATTCCAAAACATTTTATGGATCTCAATAAGGAATTTTATATAATGCCATACATGTAACATCCCAAATTTTTACTACTAGTTGTTAGATTTAAATTTAGGACTTAAGTGCACTATTATTCAAGTTTAATGACTTTATAGGTAATTGACCTAGTCTAAGGACCTTATTGGTTATCGACCAATAGTTTGAGGACCTAAGTGGAAATTTATTGTAGAAGTTAGATTAAATTATGCTTAAAACATATGTAAGTATGCTAATTAGTCTTGATTAAGGATGATTCATTGATCACATGCATTATTCACACCACATTTCAAGCCAATGCAATTGAATTGACCACGCAAATCAAGGAAATTGATTTGACCACATGCATCATTTACACCAAGCTTTAAGCCAAGTTAATTGATTTGACCACATAATTAAAGATATTAATTTGACCATTTTAATGACAATACACCATTTATGCATTTACTATCCCTAACATCTAGCCATTTCCTTTCACTATTCTACACATGGTCAAGAATTTACCTTATAAATAGGAGACAAACCTAACACTAAACTACCCTCAACAATCATTTACACACTTTCCCTCTTTATAACTTTGTCTCTCCACTTCTATTTCTCTCATCATTTTTATGTTCGTACAACTATACAATCACACGTGAATAATCAACCCCACATGCGGCTCAAGGATCTCTTTCCATTAATAACTCCTTTTATCATTTTGAATTGTTAAGTGAAGAGGTAAGTTGTGCTTTATGTTTATGGTTGCTAATGTTTATGTTTGTAATATTCCTATGACTATGTTATATTTTGATCCATGTTACGTATGTTCTATTAAGATTGGACTGGAGTTTAGTAGCGCTACACACGAGAATTTAGCACCACCTAAGTTCGGTCTAATTTTCGTGTCTCCCTATGCAAGCTATGAATTTTCCGTAGAAATACATATATGAATTCATTATCCACGTACGCTTATTGAGAATTATTCTCACTCAATTATGTCTTTACTTTCAGATAATTGACGATTCGAGGAGGTTGGCACGGATCTGGCTTATGGTGGCAAAAGATTCAATAATAAAATTCTTACGTTGTCAAACTATTATTATTTCATTTAATTTTAAATAATTTTAAGATATTCCTCATTTCAAGTAATGTATTAAACTCATTACATCATTTGAATGTTAGTAAGTGCTTAAATAATTTATATAATTGTGTTGAATATCTTTTAAATTTGCTTTAGTTTATGATACACTCAAATCGTTAAGGATTCGGGTTGTCAAAATACTATTCTGAAATGTAGCTTCAATTTTTTTTCTTGTTCTAGCAAACTTCCTAGGAGGTCTTTTACGGCCGTTGCAATCAGCATGCATAAATTTCTCAGTTAGAATTATTTTGTTTTAATTAAATTTGGTTCTTAAAAATAGTTGAAGGGTTACTTGGTGAATTGCCCGGGCTCGAAGCCTTGTTGGGAGTCCTCAACTATATATATAGACCACCACCTTGTGGGCCTTTGGGCAATAAGAAATCCGAATATTAAGTTTAATTCTATTGAGAGGCATTCTAATTCTCCTACATTTTTTCTCTCCTTGGAAGATTCCAAAGTACATTCCCTTTAAATTGTTACTGTGTCTTACCTAGAAAAGGATCATGGCTATATTCTTGAAAAATGACCTTTCTTATATGCGAGGATCATCATCACACCATACCGACAAAATTAAGTTTCTAAAACTCAAATTTAAGCAGGCAGTGCAATTATGGAAAAGCCAGAGATGAATGGAAATGATGATTGGTAAGAAAGTGCTACACAAAAGACAACATATGCAGTCAAACCTGCAAGATTGAATGCATTCCACATTATCTCTTCATGTTCAGCAATGCCAAAGAGGCACAAAGTTGCTGCTTCAACACCAAATACTTTCCATAATAGCTTCCCCGTATTGTTCTGCCGCAAAAAGTCCTGCCAAAAAATAGAAAGGCTCCTTCACCAATCTTTGATGAATGTCATATAATCAGGCAAACAAAAAAGATTGGGAAAGCACGTCTTGATCCCAAAAGCAACAGAAGAGAAGAGAAAAGAGAATGTTTAAGGTAGGAGCTCAAACCTTTGGATGCATATACAACCAGAATCTTATTGGATACCTTAGAGGATACAGTGAAACTCTAGAACACATACAATCCTCCATGGGAAGCCAGCACTAGGAAATACAAAAGAGGACATATAATAGTTACAAATGAAGTTAATGTTTATCCAAGTAAAAGAGAATCCACTCATGTGCATTACAGAAAATCATATCTTTCATTGAAGGAAATCATTGCACTGTCTGCATGTGGCATACATACAAAGACATAAAACAAGGAAATAATATAAAAAGCAAACAATGTACCTTCTGACAAAGGTAACCCCTACTTCCCAGTAACCGGCATGCTATTTGCCGAGCGGAAAAGAATTGGAGTTTTTTCTCAGAATCACCTAAGGATTCATATTTTTTCCTATGCTTTTTATCCTCCTGCACTTTGAAGTCACCCTGGAGACCATGCAGATAATTAGATACTGATATATTATAGATCTGCTCACAGGAGCAAGAGCTTTACAGTAATACTATGACTGCCAACTAACACACGTAAAGAGAGGTGGGGGCATGTGTGTTGTGAAACTAGAAAACACAGACATAATTAAACAAACCTATAAGTTAGAAAGGATAATGCTTAGCATATAACAAAAGCATGCAACGTCACAATTTGAAATTGAGTTCTATGAGAAATGAAACTCCAATCTCAAATGTTTGTGTTATTATCCTTCACAAATTTTGTACTCATTCATTCATAATCCTTCTTTTCTATTCGCTTTTGTAGGATCTACAAAATAGTTTATGTATAAATAGACCCCAGCAATGTGTGTGAGCGAGAATCTTAGAGATAGTTTGGGAGGGATTAAAATCGGATTAAAATTGAAAAACTAGACGTTATTGTTGACTTTTATTAGACGGGTGGGACCCAATAACGACTATATTTTCAATTTTAATTGGATTAAAATCCTTCCCAAACAAGCTCTTGTTAACATGAAGCAAAACTCTGGGTTTTGATGCCTATTTCTGCTATAGCATTTCTTGAACAGAACATTAATCACATTGTTATCTTGGACATTCAACTAAGGCAAAAATAAGGTGTTCTAACCGGAGAAAAATATTTCCCTAAAAGACTGCCCAACATGCTATCTTCGTTAATCAATATTTTCATATATACAGATATTATAGTAAGACAAATTGAAATTAAATAAGCTTATACTAATCTAAACCCATTGAATTTACATTGTCAAAATAATACAGCCTGCATCAAGTGTCAAAGGCTTTGAGGAATTGTATATTTTTGTTCTTCCAGAATCAACACATCTATCGTGTAGGAGCCGTTAACAATGTTATCCACCTTCTAGATAATATTCAAATTAAACTCCAACTCCAACTCCAACTCCAACTCCAACTCCAAGCCAGTGCCAGCGCACTGCACGCATAACTCATTGTTGCACCTTAAACAAATCAATTTCTAAAACTAAACAACAAAGAGTGAAATAACAAGCAAATACTATCATATTAATAGTATCATCTAGAATAATCTAATCACGACATCATCCAGAAATCAGTTTCTCGTTTCCATAAGAATCAATCCAATCAAATCAAAAACCCATACAAAGAAGAAATCCAGAAATCAAATTTAACAATAATCGGTTCATCATAATGAAGAGGCAATAAAATATAAAATACAAGGTAGGTAAGAAAGTTTTGATTTTTACCGTGAGTTTCCCGTGGTTACCATCAAAAGTCATGTGAGCATCGATGTCTTTCTCCAAAAGCTTCAAGTCCTCAATGACTTCATTAACCACGGCAGGTACAGGTGATGTTGTGCCCCACCCCTGCCATTCTTGGAGGCTAATGGAGGATTCTTCACTGGTCACTCTGTGGGCTTCTATTTGCAATGAAGAAGGTTTTATTGATAAGGGTTTCGTATCCATGTGTAAACTCGAAGACTTGAAGAAATAGCAGAAACGTTGTTGCGAATAGAGGAAAAAGAGTGGGGTTTTGAAGCTCAACGGGGGTCTAGTAACTGGAAGCATGGTGCTATGTTCTTTGGGGTTAATTGGGAAGGTTGATTGAGCTGGGCATCACCGCATCAGCAACAATTCACTTGCGTTCGGGTGCACAATGACTTGTATTGTTTGAGAAATTAATTAAGAAATGTTTTGCACCCTTAAAATTATTATCATTGTATTTCTAATTCTTTTCTATAAATATATGATTTTAACTGTCAATATAATATACACAAGTTTATTAACTTATCTCTAAATTATCAATACGAAAACTTAATTATTCAAAGTCTAGTGAATGTAGTACTTTTTTTATAAATAGAATCATCTATTAGGTGTACTAAAATTAATTTGATGACACCTGAATTTTTTTTCATATAACACATTAATTCGTGTGCACATAATCTGCTCGTACAATCTTACTTCTTGTACGCACGCTTTCTTTAATCATGTTCAATTTAGATTTATCAAGTTGTGTGAATCAAATATCTGTATCATCACAAATCTTTAATTGATTTTTTAAATTTTACTTTTGAATTACGTTTGTGTACCGTTTGCTTGTATCGATTAATTCATTAGGTTTGCCTGTATAATCTTGCCACAATCAATTAAGTTTGCCTTATGTTTGTTGAACTCAATTTATGTCTCAAGGTTTTTTTTTTAATTCATATTTGGTAATTAATTTTTAAATGTAAATTTATATCATGTATGTATGATAATTAAAATTTTTAATTTGATTAAATATATTTAGATGTTCTTCTATAAATTTTAAATTGATAATTTATTATGTCGTTGCTTCTAAAGTAATACAATATTATAATTAATATTCTAGAATAATATTGATCTATGACTCTTGAAGAAGCGATAGTAAAATATAATATGCTCTTGAAATAGCACATATTTCAAAAAAAATATATCTTGCTATGGTCTCAAAGACGCACAACACTGCAAATATTAATATTTTACTAGAAAACAGTCCTGAAGAGATTCTTGGTGAATCATTGATTATTGTATTTTTAGAGACAAGTTTTTATTTCGTACTCAGTGATTTGGCTGAACGTTCATAACCTTTGTTGCCATTTTGGGCTATATAGTGGAATCGAGCACAAATCTAATCTATTGGATGCTCAACTGGGGATGTAGGCGTTAAAAACGGTCTCCGAACCTCTTGGCTTTAGATCGAAAGAAATGGCTCGTGTTTTCTTTAATCTTCTGCACTCTTTATCTACAGTGAGATCGATTATTGTTATTTCTCTATGATTAATATCGTATGTTCCTGGCCTTACATATATCACAGTAGATGAGACTCACTCTAAGAGAACGATCGATGGAGTGAAGAGCCAGGACATAATCACATCACATTATTGATCCCAAAGAAAGGCAGTGGCGGTATCATCTGTTTGACGTTTAATGGTATCAAGGACAAAACCGAGCTTGTTTTTGGTATTCAGGGCTCTGGTTTTGGCACAGAGTCAAGCAGGATAATTGTCGCCATTGAGGGGTGCATCGTCGAGAGATTGGTTCGGTTGATCTGAAGAATGTAAAAAGGGGAAGTGGCATCTATGGAAGATTTTACAGCATGGACTGTTAGAAATATAAATCATATCTAAAATCGAAATCAAATCTAGATGCAAACATCCCAAATTAAAATCATCAAAAGTTTAGGATTTACATCATACCAAAATATTAGGATTCACATATTCGGGTTATATACATGGATCAATTATGAACAATTATTAACTGTTGCGAAATTACTACGACAATCGATCATATACTGATGAACACGAAGGAAGGGGTGTGATTTGTGATCTTCCTCAACAAAATCGCCTTATTTCCTCAATGGGACCGTCATCTCTCTTCCAGATGGGGAGAAGGGAAACTATATATGATTTGATGTGTTGGGGACCATAACCAAAAGGATCTTTATATATTGCATAATTAGAGTTCCCATAATCCTCTATTTATAACAATATTGGTATCTACTCAATTAACTCATATTTATTAAATATAATTGAATTAAATATGTTGCAATTAAATAGAACAACCATTGATTTTCCTAACCTCCTAAATATTTAGGAATTTCCATTAAATAGAAAAACTTTTGGTTTATCTAACATCCTAAATAATTATTGGGGAAACCATTGATTTTCCTAACAATCTTCCACTTGGCTACATATTATTCCTAAAACAATTATATTACAAATTTCTCAAGCGCGCATCTGTATAATCTATTTATCCTTAGACTTCTCTTTAAACAATCTGGTCCATCTTATATATTAATAATGGAACCACCGTGACTTTTATCACAATACGGTCGTGATTAAACCACGATGATCACCATACTAATACACTTAATGACATAGATCAAATATGGATGAGTAGCATGGAAATTACATGAAATGTGATCTCAGACATGCCTATTTCCAACTGATCCTTCTTTATTCTTTCGTGAGATCATTCTAAAATCCTTAATACAACACGAACATTGCACATAGAAAACACAAGCAACCTTAGAAACAGAATCATAAACCATCAATTTTATTCTGCAGAAAATCAAACAATCCAATGTCTAGAACAAACATATAGTACATAAAAAAATGACTCCCACTAGACCAAGACATCCTAAAAAATAACGCCCATGTGAGCAGTATCCTCATGAAAGACCTTAGGCGTTAATCCCTTGATTAATGGGTCTACTAGCATGGAATCTGCACCTATATGTTCAATAGAAATTTTTCTATCCTGAACTCTCCCTTTAACAACTAGAAACTTGATATCGATAAACTTCGACGTCGTCGAGCTTATGTTTTTGTTGGAGTAAAGCACTGTCGAGTTATTGTAACAGTAAATCTTTAATGGCTTGTCAATGTCATTTACCACTCGCAACCCAGTGACAAAGTTCCGCAGCCATATCCCATGGTTGGATGCCTTATAAGAAGCAATGAACTCCGCAGTAATAATTGAAAAAACTATGAGAATCTGCTTAACAGACTTCTATGAGATAGCTCCTCCAGCCAACATAAAGATGTAGCCTGATGTGGAGCGTCTGCTATCTTGGCATCCTGCAAAGTCGGAGTCAAAGAACCCGATGACCTCTAAACTGTCTGATCTCCGATAAGTGAGCATGTAGTCTTTTGTTCTCTTCAAATAACGCATCACGCGTTTGGCTGCCTTCCAATACTGCATGTCTGGATTACTCAAATATCTACCCAAAACTCCCACTATAAATGCTATGTCGGGACGAGTACAAACTAGAACGTACATTAGACTCCCTACTACTGACACATATGGAATTTTCTGCATCTCTTTTCTTTCAAGATCATTATTGGGGCACTATTTGAGACTAAACTTGTCTCCTTTAGTGATGGGCGTGTCTCCTGGTTTACAATCTTTCATGCCGAATCTACTCAAAACCTTATCGATATAGCTCTTTTGTGATAACCCAAGAATACATCGAGAACGATCTTTCAGTATCTGAATACCTAATACAAAAGAAGCGTCCCTAAGATCTTTAGATTTCCCGATACAAAGTTTTCTGGTTGTACCATGTAAATCATCTCGTCTATGTCTCTATTGAGAAACGCAGTCTTAACATCTATCTGATGTAGCTCCAGATCAAAATGAGCCACCAGTGCCATTATTGTTCTAAAAGAGTTTTTCGAAGATACCAGAGAGAGTCTCTTTGTAGTCTATGCCTTCCTTTTGAGTAAAGCCATTAGTGACTAGACGAGCCTATATCTTTCGACATTGCCTTTTGAATCCCTCTTGGTTTTAAATATCCATTTACAACCAATGAGCTTCACACATTTAGGTAACTCGACGAGATCCCAAACGTCATTGTCTTCCATAGACTTCATCTCATCCTTTATGGCATCAATCCACTTCTGAGAGTTAGAACTGTGCATGGCTTAATGGAAGTTGATCGGGTCATCCTCCGTTAAACCAACGCCATCCTCATGTTCTTGGAGAAAGACGATTAATCATCTGAAATTGCATTTCTTCTTTCCCTAGTGGATCTCCTCAATGACACTTCTTGAGGTTGTTGAGTTTTTTCTATAGGTGGTGCTTGAGGAAGAATCTCATTGTTGTCTTGGTCTGGAACAATGTCAGGGATATGAGTCTGAACATTGTCATCTAGTTCCGAACTGTGTATTGAACAACAATAGGTATAGAGACCTGATCGCCGTCAATAACAGATTCTTTTTCAAAGACAACATTCCTTATGTTTTCTTCTCCCCCAAACTCAATATCCTCAAGAAATCTCGTATTTCCCGTTTCAAAGAAGGATCTTGATGTGGGATTGTAAAACTTATATCCCCGAGAGCGTTCAACGTAACCAACGAAATAGCAGCTGACCATCCTTGAGTCCAGTTTTCTTTCATGTGGCTTGTAAGGCCGTGCCTCAGCTGGACAACCCCAAATGTACAAGCGGCTAATGCTAGGCTTCTTGCCTGTCCAAAGCTCATATGGGATTTTGGCAACTGCTTTGCTCGGTACCCTGTTAAGGATGTACGCTGCAGTCTTCAAAGCTTCTCCCCAAAGTGACTATGGCAAGGAGGAATTGCTAATCATACTCCTTACCATATCCTTAAGAGTTCGGTTTCGACCATTCATGTTAGGTTAAATAGCATGGTGTATTGCAGAACTATTCCACACTCATTGAGAAAAATAGTGAAGGCTCCTGGACGTTGTTCTCCCGATCCATCATACTTTTCGTAGTATTCACCACCACGGTCAGATCCGATAGCCTATATTTTCTTTCCAAGTTGAAGTTCAACTTCAGCTTTAAAATACTTGAAAACTTCTAAGGATTGTGACTTCTCGTGTATCAAATATAGGTAATCGAATCTAGAGTAATCTTCTATGAACGTAATGAAGTACTGTCGTCCATTCCAAGAAGCCATAGGGAATGGGCCGCAGATATCAGTATGTATTAGTTCTAAGACGTCTGTAACTCTCTTGGCACCTAATTTTCTAATATTTGTTCATTTCCTCTTGATGTACTCAACACAAACTTGAAAGTTTGTTAAATCTAGGGGCTCAAGAATTCAATCTAACATAAGCCTTTGAATTCTCTGCTTAGAGATATGACTTAAACGCTTTGCCATAAGGTGTCGAAATTCTCACTTAATTTTCTCTTTGTACCACGTGAAGTGGTTTACATTATTTTGTTATAGGAACTAACAACATCAAGCATATAGAGATGATCAATCAAATAACTGGAACCAACAAAATTTGAATTTTGATAGAGACTAACTGCATTATTTCCAAATGAACTAGAAAATTCCGATTTGTCCAAACTAGAAATTAAATTTCGTCTAAAGGACGGTGCAAGAAAAGTCTCAAACAAATCTAAATAAATCCCAATTTTTAATTGTAATATGAAAGTCCCTATAGCCTCCACTTCAACTTTACTACCGTCGCCCACAAAGATGAATCTTTCAGTATCACTTGACGGTCGGCTCCATGGGCAGCCTTGCATAGACATACTTATGTGAGTAGTAGTACCAGAATCTACCCACCAAGTATCCTTAGGTATAGAAGCTAAATTAACTTCAAAACAAACTAAAGTTAGAAGCATACCCTTCTTTACACGCTAAACAACATACTTGGAACACTCCTTCTTCATGTGTCCCGCTTTCTTGCAGAAGTAGCAGGAAAATTCCTTATCCTGCTTCTTTTGTTGCTTTTGCTTAGAAGGTCCTTCAGCGGTATCCTTAGCTCTCTTCCTTTTCTTGTTCTGAGATGTTGACGCCAAGTGAGCACTCTCAGTCTTATCACGATCTTGCCTCTCTTCTTCTTGTACACAAGGAGACCATTTGTCCTTCTAAGTCTTATAACTCACTTTGAATTTCCCAAAGTGTGTAGGAAGAGATATCAAAACAAAGTGCACGAGCAAGTCCTCAGACAGCTCCAACTTAAGCGACTTGAGTTTTGATGCGAGATGAGACATGTAACGCCCCAACATTTCATACATCTTAAGGTGTTACTAAACATAATTTCATGTACTTAAAATACGATATGTTAAAATTTCTATTTTTCTAAATAAACAAAACATTCATAAATTTAAATTTGAATCATAAATCATGTCTTTAAAAACAATTTAAGCATTCTCAACTACTGTTATTGGACAAAACAAACTAATAAATTTTAAAAGGAAAGCGGTAAAACTTAATATTCTTGTAGGGTGAAATTCTTTGGCAGTCCACTACACCATCTCGCCACAAATCCAATCGACCCGAACTAACCTATAAAATTTTGTAACAGTGAGTATTTTAAAAAAAAATACCCAGTAAGATACGTGCAGTTCTTATATGCAATTATATAACAATAATATAGACAATTCATATCACATTCCTCATTCCTCATTTATGGAGTATATCTGTGACCAAACGAGATACCCACGTCTTCTCATTTCTCATTAGGTCGAACCCAAAGGTCCATTGACAATACATACATAAATTACTGAACATAAAAATATAAAAAAAAGAACAACTTGCACAAAAATATCTTACCTTAAATGATCAAACGACCTTTTGATATAAAAATATACTTAGAATTTACAGCTGCATTCTATATGAAAACTGCTGTGTAAAATTCTGTGTGGTGAATTGTGAAATATGGGCACACTATTTATAGGGGAAAAACAATAGTTGAATCATAGTATAATTGTGATAAAAATCATGTTTATCTAACTTGATAAGGATAGAATTTTTAATAAACTGATCATCACGTGTACTTTGAACAATATAATTATATTAAATACACGGCACGTTGGAAGGAACATTATTTTTCAAAAGTTGTGATTAGATAATACAATAACATATTGTTTTGCTAATTATCTTAAAATAAACATTATTAAGTAACAAAAAAAATACATATTAAATACGTTTATTTGAATTGAAATAATTTGGGCTTAACTTATTCAAACTTACATTTTCTCAAGCCCAATCTACGTTATTTAATGCGAGCTACAAAATGAGCCCAAAGTTGATATACTTTTGATCAATCTATAAAAAGTTAAATATTTGACCTATTTAAAACATACTTTATTTTAGTACCTCAACTTTTAAAATTATAAAATTGAATACAAAATTTTATTCTAAAATGTTCGGGTGTTACAAGACATCTCCATGATATATTCCTTTATGTTTTCTTTGCCCTTATACTTCATCGCGACGAGTTTAGCCAAAAGGTTACTCGCCTCCGATTTTTCATTCTTAGCAAAATATTGCTTAATTTTCTCAAGGAACTTCTTCGCGCTTTCGCTCTTAGTAATAGAACCCCAAAACGCTTCTGGAATGGAATTTTTCATGATCATCAAGCACATTCGGTTAGAACTATTCCACCTCTCAATGTTACCTCATTGGGGTTTTCCGGAGTAGAAGTTGGTCGATCTGAACGAAGTGCTAGATCCAAATCCATACAACCGAGGACAATCTCCACGGTTTCTTTCCAGACCTTAAAGTTCATTCCGCTCGGCATCGAGATGTTATTGACTTGGGCAGAAACGTGCGTAGCAGTAGCAACAGAAATAGGATAGAGAACAAAATAAAGAAAAATAAGACATGCACAAATAATCCAAATTGGGGATCCATCTCAAGATGCCTAGCACAACATTAATTCCTAGTATTTGGACATAGAAATTAACTGTAAGTGGTACTCTCAATACAATGATCAAATACTGACTGTCAGTTCTGTCAAACAATAGCCTTCTTTGGACCGACTATTGTTTGCATGAAAAGTCTTTATAATTGTCACACATTTATCATCGTAGGTACGTTGTTATTTGACCAAACTATTGTCTTCCTTTGGGCAGAGCATAGTTCGCATAAATGACTTCGCACGAAGAATCTATATATTTTCAGTCAAATTAATCTATACAACAGGGGTTACTTTTGCAACACGTTGCTTCAATCAATTTAATTAAAAATACTAGACATCCAAAGGAAATAATCAAAACCAAAGTTTGAATTTATTTTAAACTTTAAACCCTTTTCAAGTCCAAATGGGCTTGCCCACAAAATATGATAGTAGGTCACTCAAATCCAAGCAAACGTGGCCATCACTTTCAGCCACGTTTCGTGTCCAAAAACTTGTTCGCTTGAAAATATACCGTAAGTGCACGGGTCCGTACAAGTAATAAAGTGGACTTTTAGAGTCCGAGATATAGATTCCTCGAGGAATGACTATTTAATTGTACAAGAGTTGAATTAGTTCTAGCAATAGAAACACACACAATTCATTTTGAGTTTTTAATATAAGAGTAAACGATCTATATATAAAAATAACTAAAGATAACAAAGTTAACTTAAAATAAACAAGGTTCAAATTTGAGAATAGTTGGGAGGTTGAAATGGTTGGGATTCATGATTTCACTTATCCGTCATTTAATCAATTTCCAATAAACAAATTAGTAAACCACTTATTTTCTATGTTAGACCCGATTCTCCTATTTTAGCCAATTACCTCTTTCGAGAGTCAAATTAGCCCTAATTAAATGAGTTAATCTACTATATCTCTATGTAGATTAAAGCCCAAAGAATTGCATTAAATCGTTGTGAAAATATCTCAGAGAGTCACGTAGGGTTAGGAGTATATCTCTATCTCCTACAAGAACCTAGGGCATTTACTATTTGGTCTAAAATGCATAATATCTCTCGATTATTATACACTTCACTCAACACAATCATTTAATGGCCAAATAAATGAAAGGAAATCAATACAATAGCAAACACACATGAGAATAAACAACTTTTACTCAAAAGGCAAGCATTGAAATTAATGAAATTAGGTTAAGCTACATCAATCATCCCAACCTCAATAAGTTTAGCTCATTGTATAAGAGGAGTGCAAATGGTGAAATTTAGAGTAATACATTACAAAGTGAACAAATCAAAGGTTACAATTCAAGATAAAGAAATGAACCCGTCCCTTGAATGAAGTTCTTGAAATGATGCTCTTGATTTTCACCCTAAAATTTCACTTTCTTGTTTTCTCCTCCTCTTCTTTTCTTTGTGAACCAAGGCTTTTAGGAAAATGAGAACTCTAAACTAAAACTAGGGTTTGAGTAATGAGATTTGGTCTATAAATACTCTCAAAATCGAACACAAACAAAAGTTCAAAAATGCCCTTAGAATTTCTGATTTCCGACAGTTTTCAACGCACAAGTGCATGGGTGAGCACCATTCCAGAAGCAAAGTGCGCGGGTGCGCACCATTCCAGAGGAAAAGTGCGCGGGTGCACACTTTTGGTGAAATCACATATTGTACAGGAGGTCCTCAGGATAATTTTCATAGTTAGTCCCTCAACTTTGATTAGTGACATTTTGGACCTCAACTTTTTGGTTCCTTCATTTTGATGATGAACTTCGAAGTTGGCTTTTCAATTAAGCTCGAATCTCTTTCATTTTGCTTGTTTTCCTTTCAATGGGGGGTTCACCTATATAAAATAAAATAATCACAATTATCAGTAGAAATTCGCTCAATTTATCAATGCTTCTTCCATTTAACGGCTCTAATAAGTGTGTAAAATCACATTTATCATCCAACAATTCAACGAACTGAATAATTCAAAAAAAAAAAAATTACCGTAATTTCCTCCTTTTTTTAAAAAAATTCTTTCACAAAATTGAAACTTGATTCAATAGTTAAATACATCAAAAACAACCAACAATCATTATATTATGAATCAAAATCCAATTTAAATATCCTTGAATCTGAAAAAAATGATCTCAATTATTCTTAAATTTTAAGGAATTTCACAAAATTCAAACATTCTATTCGAGAAAAATAATCTAAACACCATATGAATAGAATATGCAAAAATCCTAATAATTTAACAACGATGACAGCTCTGATACCACTTGTTAGAAATATAAATCATATCTAAAATCGAAATCAAATCTAGATGCAAATATCCTAGATTAAAATCTCCAAAAGCCTAGGATCCACATCATGCTAGAATATTAGGATTCACAGATTCGGGTTATATACCTGAATCCATTATGAACGATTATTAATTGTTGCAGAATTACTACGACAATCGATCACGTACTGATGAACACGAATGAAAAGGCGTGGTTTGTGATCTTCCTCAACCAAATCGCCTTATTTCCTTAATGAGACCGTGGTCTCTCTTCCGATGGGGAGAAAGGAAATTATGTATAATTTGATGTGTTGGGGACCATAATCGAAAGGATCTTTATATATTGTATAATTAGAGTTCTCATAATCCCCTATTTATAACAATATTGGTATTTACTCAATTAGCCCATATTTATTAAATATAATTGAATTAAATATGTTGCTATTAAATAGAAATATCATTGGTTTTCCTAACCTCCTAAATATTTAGGAATTGCCATTAAATAAAAAAACTTTTGATTTTTCTAACTCCTAAATAATTATTGGGAAAACTAGGGGTGGGTGCTGGTCGGTTCGGTTCTATTCGATTTTTTTTGGTTCCAGAAATTTTCGGGTATTTAGTAAATGGAACCGTCGGTTCCAAATATAATTTTGGAATCATTCGGTTTCGGTTCGGTTCGGTTCGGTTCGGTTCCGTACTATAATTAAATTTTTTAACATTTAAAATAATTCTACATAAATACACCTGAAGGTAGATACCAATATTAATAACAAAAAGTAGATATAAATACCAAATTCAATCTTAACTTGTACAAATTAACGTAATCTAATTTAATAGCATATAAATAATAAGTTGTCAAATACAAATACCAAAAAGTAAATATTATTAATAAAACTTCGATATTCATATCAATAATTCATTTGTTTCAAACTTTCAAGTCTACATAAAAGTGAAATATAAATTAAAAGTCACAAAGATAAAATATTTTAAAATATTGATAATACTTACCAACTATTTAATGTAATCATCAGTTGGTTGACTTTCCATACTAACTACTAAGAAACTATACAAAAAAAAATTGAAAAAAACACAACTAACAAATATAAATAAACTCTAAACTGTTCAACTAATAAGATTTAATAAGAAAAAAATTATTAATTTGTTTAGAAAAAATAAAATAAATTGATTTATCCAATATAAAAAAAAATAAAATTCGGTTCTTATTCGGTTTTTCGGTTCTTGGTCGAGAACCGAACTAGACCATTCGGTTCTTGATTCGAATACCCGTTCGGGTATTTCATTTTAAAAACCCGCTTGACTCGGTTCGGTTTGATTCGATTCGATTCGGACATTTTGTCCAACCCTAGGGAAAACCATTGGTTTTCCTAAAGAATGCCAATAAAGAATAATATTGAGAAAAATGGATAAAATAATGAGGAAACATATTATGATAACATCGCAAAATCAGCATTTATCGTGTACCTTTGTTTTTCAAAGCATATAAAATCCATTCTTGAGGTACTTTATAAATAGATATAAATAATTCTAATTGACTCGAGTAGTTGGGCTTTTTATTTTTTCTAAATTATATGGATTTTTTTTATTTTATGCTCCAAGTATGACTTAAGTTATCTTCACAAACCGTACTTAAAAAAAAGAGGAAATTACACCCAACCCTACTTTTAAATTACCATTTTCATAAATCCCGATTCAAGTTTCATATTGCAAAATTCAGGTTTTAATTATTAATTTAAAAATATTTTTTTATTTTCATATCTATTTACAATAAATTAATTTCTATATACCCCACCCCAAGTTAAAATCCCTAATTTCTCACCTCTCTCTCTACAACTTCGCACCAGTCGCCGCCCCCTCTCTCTCTCTCTCAAATTTCTCCACCGCCGGCACAACCTTGTGCGGTGTCTTGCTCATGAGCTTCTCGCAGAGGTGTGAACCGATGAAGTCGCCATCGCCGTTCATGCAAATAGTAATAGATTGGGTGAACCGATGAAGTCGCCATCGCCGTTTATTGGATTCCTGTCCAGATCTACTCTTCCACTCGCCATTTTTGAACTTCGCACTAATTTCTTCGATAATACAGATTGGGTGATTTCTGCTAATCGTTGGTGGCGTTGTGGGTCTACTGGTGGAGTTGGATTGTCTTCTAAAGGCGACGGGCAGGTTGGGTGCGAATCTGTGTTGGTGCGTGGGTATTAATCTGGTGTTGGTGTGTGGGTATTAATCTGGCCATGTCACGAACCTGCGATTGGTGTGGATCTGTATTTCGCCGTTCCTTGCAACGCTCCTGTTCGAATCCGTTCCGGCGTTGCAGATCCAATGGCGGTGGGTGCGGTTGGCGGTGGTTTTGCTGTGAGGTTGTGGTGTTGGTTGTTGGTTCCGGTGTTTTTTGATTCCATTTTTTTTGGTGGTGTTTGAGTTGTGGTGGCGGTTTGTGGTGTGATTTGGGTGGTGGTGGTGGTGGTGTTTTGTGGTTGTGCAGTGATTTATGATGGTGTTGTGGATGGATTTTGCAGGTGGTAGTGGTGTTGTTACTGAGGTGGTGGGGACGGTGGTGCTGATGCGGGCCTGTAGATGTCTTGGTGACGACGATTTTGTTGTTGGTCATGTGCAATGGTTGTGGTTGTGGGGGCAGTCGTGGCAGCGGTCGGGGGTAGGGATGAGATGAGTTGAGGGTGGGTGTCTGTGACTTAGAAATTGTGACTGTGACTCACTGTAACAGAGTTGTGACCAACAAAAATTTTGATTTTTTCAATCTGTGACCTATAAAAAATTTTAATTCGTGATGGAAAAATAATTTGTGACCATAAAATTCGGTGGTCACAATATAAATTTTGTGATTGTGACCAATAAACAATTTGTGACCAATGAATTCAATAAACTGTGACGATTACAAGCTGTGTGACCTAAAAATCACTAATTTGTGACCTGAAAATTATTAATTTGTGACCAATAAATTGATGTTGTGACCATAAAATAAGTAACGTAACTTTTAAATTTTGTGATTGTGACCGATGAATAAATTGTGACTTTAAAATTTTTAAGTTGTGACCGATGAACAAATTGTGACCTATGAAATTTTTGAATTGTGACCTAAAAAGTGGAGGAATGGTCATCGGAATACGTGCCGGAATCGGAGCGGTCGTCGGAACAATCACCGGAGAAGAGTGGTGATCGGAAAGTCGGTTGGGGTGGTGGAGGTGGGGTGGGGTAATTATATTAAATTAGAATTAAATATTTAATAATAAATTGATTTAATAATTCATTAATTATTAATTAAAAATTTAAAAAACCTGATTTGTGAATTTTCAAACTTATTTTTGTACTTTTGAAAAGGTGTAAAGTAAATACCTTACAAATGTATTGTTCCCTAAAAAAAACTCAAATTGCATCATTTTGAAATATTATTCAATTTTCCATGTTAAAAAAAATTGATAAGAGAGCTTTCAAGAATCCAAGAGGGTAGTTAGCCTCATTGACCGCAGTATAAGCTCTGTTATTTATGTCATTTGCAAGGTTTATCATTTCTTGTGCCAAACGTGTGATGCATTGAGTAATCTGAAATTGTTTTCCCAGTATATGCAACTTCTGAATATCTTGGCACCTTTTTACTCTTCCATATATGGTTCTGTTAATTCGGGCTTGCATACAAACCTTATAGAAATTCTGTTGGACCATTTATATTTTTGAAATTCAAAAAATATGTAGGCTATCACTATGCCAAGAAGAATTCGAAATCTAATTTCTTCAAACTTGTAACCTAACGTTTTCTATATTTAGCAGAGTAATTTTCTACGAGATATAAGACAAAGAGTTATAATGACATGTATCAAGTTAAAATAAATAGATGAAAAATGATTGAAACCTCACTCTTTCTCAATACAAAACAGTAATTTACAAAGGTATTAAATAACACTAAACCTATACAAGCAATTTACATACAGAGAACATTCTAGAAATAATTCACCAACTGTATAACTAACTTCCTGCTCCACTCCTGAAATTAAGGAAAGGCAGCTGCTGGTGCCACGCTGCTGGTGTGCACTCATTAGGTTGGTAGTAGTATTTTAACTCCCCCCTTCAAGGTGGAGTGAGTTTCTACCACTCCAAGCTTGTCTCTGAGAAATTGGAACCTTGGATGAGCTAGTGGTTTAGTGAGAAGGTCTGCTGTTTGGTCTGAGGATGGCACGTATTGTATTTTCAATTCTTTGTTCATCACCTTGTCTCTTACAAAGTGAGCATCAAGCTCTATGTGCTTAGTGCGTGCATGATAAACAGGGTTTGCAGCTAACGCACTTGCACTCAAGTTGTCACACCAAATGTTAGGTATTGACTTCTGTGGTATCTTCAGTTCATTCATCAGTGACTGGATCCATGTAATTTCTGATGCTGTGTGAGCTAGTGCCCGATACTCAGCCTCAGACTTGGATCGGCCACAACGCTGCTTTTTTTCGAGCTCCAAGACACAAGACTATCTCCAATATAAACACAATAACCAGCAAATCTGAATCAGCAAATGCAACTATATCAAGATTGTCACTTTTTCGAATTGCAATCCCAAGATTAAGTGACCCTTTCACGTATCTGAAGACTCGTTTCAGCAGCTTCCAATGAATGTCAGTGGGATTTTGGAGAAACTGACTTAATCTGCTTCACAGTGTATGCAATATCCGGCTTTGGTATGAACCAGGTATTGAAGACCTCCAATGGCACTTCGAAAAAGAGTTGGGTCCTTCATAGTCTCCCCTTCTGTCTTGGAGACTAACTTGCCTGCTGTCATTGGTGTCAAACTTGGATTTAAGTTCCCAAACTCGAATTTTTTGAGAAGACTCTCAGCATACTTAGTTTGAGTCAAGTATAATCCTGTTTCATCTCGCGAACTCTAATTCCCGGGGAATTGGCTAAGATTCCCCATATCTTTAAGTGCAAAACAAGTGTTTAACTTATCAATGAATTCTGCATTTTGCGTTTTGTTGTTACACTGTTATAACTATGTCATCAACATATATAAGTGCAAATAATATATCCTTTTCACCTTCCGTAAAAATAGAGAATTGTCGGCCCGTTGTTTTGAATTTCCACCCTAATAGTGTATCTTTTAGTCTCTCATTCCAGGCTCTAGGTGCCTGTTTCAGTCCGTAAAGAGCTTTCTTTAATTTGCAGATGAATTCAGGATTTTCTTTATTCACAAAACATTGTGGTTGATCCATATAAACTACTTCACTTAACTCTCCATTCAGAAATGCGTTGTTGACATCCACCTACCTGATTTCCCAATCCTTAGACACGGCCAGTGTTAAGATGATCTTCAAGGTTGAAGATTTAATCACAGGGCTAAAAGTTTCAGTGAAGTCTATTCCAGGAGTTTGGAGAAACCCCTTGGCAACTAACCTTGCTTTCTGCCTCTGCACTCTTCCTTCAGCATCAAATTTTAGCTTGAATACCCACTTATTGCCAATTATTTTGGCTCCTGTCACAGGTGGCACAAGAGTCCATGTTTCATTCTTCACTAAAGCATTATATTCTTCTTGCATTGCTTTTCTCGGTATCAAGACAAAGCTTCATCAGTGGTTGAAGGCTCAATCTCAATCAATTTATCTTGTACATTGCTCAAGTAGATTTTTGGTTTGAAAATCCCAGCTTTACTTCTAGTTATCATTCGATGACCAATGTTGTTGATAGCACTTTCATTTCCTGTTACCTCAGCAATAGTCTGAGTAATCAGTTCTGCAGGCTGTATTTCAGTTTCATTGTTGGTTAAATCTTCTGGATTTACCTCATCATTGTCACCGTATTTGTTTCATCCTCAACCACAACTTCTCTATTAGGAAGGTCTGCGACAAAGTGATCCATTAGGTTTGGCTTGTATCAATTGAAGTTAGAGGGATAGTTTTATGGCTTGACTCAACAAAGGGTAGATAACTCATGGTTATTTCAGAGGTCTGTGGTTGACTTAACTTGTTTATAAACCCTGTTTTAAAGGGAAACTCTGATTCATTGAACACGACGTGCCTTGAAATGTAAATTCTACCTGTTGAA
Source organism: Fraxinus americana (assembly GCA_035079005.1). Classification (NCBI taxonomy): domain Eukaryota; kingdom Viridiplantae; phylum Streptophyta; class Magnoliopsida; order Lamiales; family Oleaceae; genus Fraxinus; species Fraxinus americana. The sequence continues at coordinate 5,571,520 of CM068728.1, read as the reverse complement.
CTTAGACACTTATAACCCTTTTGTGAATCACCATAGCCAAGGAAGACACATCTTTGTGAATGAAAACTGAACTTATGCTTCTGGTAAGGTCTCAGGCAGGGGTAACATGTGCATCCAAAAGTCTTTAATAATTTGTAATCAAAGTCCTTTTTAAACAAGGTCTGATATGGTGATTTATTTTTGAGGATTGAAGTGGGTAGCCTATTTATCAAATAGGTTGTTGTTTTGAATGATTCCCACCAGTAAAAAAGAGGCATTTGGGCTTGAGCTAACAAGGTCAAGCCGGTTTCAGTTAGGTGCCTGTGCTTCCTTTCTGCTCTGCCGTTTTGTGCAGAAGTGTAAGGGCACGTGTGTCTAATTTCAATACCTGACTCTATTGAAATCTTGCCAAAGTTCCTAAACTCTCCTCCCCAATCTGTTTGAAGGGATTTAATTTTTCTTTCTAGTTGATTTTCAACAAGTTTCTTGAATTGGGTAAATATGTTCAAGGCCTCAGATTTATGTTTCATGGGGTAGATCCAGGTAAAACGGCTATGGTCATCCACGAAGATTATGTAGTATCTAAATCCAGAAGTAGAATTCAGGGGTGCTGGTCCCCATACATCAGTATGCACCAGATCTAATGGGTTTGAGGCACAAGACGAGGAGTTATTGAAGAGTGGTAATGAGATTTGCCAAGTTTGCACGAGTGACAGAAAACAGGAATTTCATTAGTCTTCTTGAACTTATTACATGACTCAAAAACTTGACTAAGGACATGATTCGAGGGGTGACCTAACCTTCTATGCCAAACATCAAGTTCAGATTCAGAATTTTTGACAACTTGGGCTGACTCTTCACAACTGGAGCTTACTGAGAAACAGTTGGGTTTATTTTGATGTTTTGACTCTATTACTTGGTGTTCTGGTTGGTGGCTTGGTGAATTCAATCGATATAGCCCATCCTTAAGTATCCCTTGCAGCAGAATCCTCCTCGTTTGCAAGTCCTTCACAATACAACAATCAGAGAAGAATTCAATGAATACTCTGTTATCATTCGTAAGCTGAGAGACACTAACCAAGTTTCTCTTAATCAGAGGCACATGTAATAATTTGTTTAACAAGAGAGGCTTATCAGTTAGTGTAGGAACATTACCATTCCCGATATGTGCAATATGTAGTGAGTTTCCATCACCAACCATTAGTTTCCCTTTACCTTCATATTTCATACCAGAACGTAAGTTACCTCTTTCAGCTGTCACATGATTACTAGCACCGGAATCCATAAACCAAGCTGGATCCTCTAAGGTTTGAGGTGAGGCCATATATGCAGAGGGTGCAAGGCTGTTACTCTGATGCCCTTGATTGTTTGGTTTGCTTCCCATATACCGTTCATCATACCTATTGAAGCACCAACTAGCTGAATGGTTCTGGAGTCCACAGATTTGACATGGCCCTCTGCTCTCACTTTGTCTGCCAGTACCTGTTCTACTTCTGCCCCTTGCTCTTCCTCTGAAGCCTGCTGATCTCATATTGTTGGTTCCTCTGAAACCTCTACCAGTGTTTGAAAAATTCTTGTGGACTAAATGTGCACTCGATTGTCCAACATTCATTGATGCAAAGTTGTTCCTGACTTGATTTAAATATTCAAGTCTACTTTCAAATGTCATGAGCACTGATGATAACTCATACCAAGTAATGGTATCTCTGCCGTTAATTTGTACGACTATGGGGGTGTACTCCTCATCAAGACCTGAGAGTACTTGAGTAATGAGATCACTTTGGTTGATAACTTTCCCAGCAACTTCTAAGTTATCAGCCAATTGTTTAACATTGGTGAGGTATTGATCCATAGACATGGAACCCTTCCTTATCCTTTGCAATTCTCCAGTGAGAAACACCACTCTCGATTTGTTCAATATCCCAAAACTTTCTTCTACTGCTGTCCATAGTTTGCTTGAATCGCTGGCATGACCCATTACACTCCTTGCTATTTAAAGTCATGGATGAGTATAACCATCCAATTAGCAATTGGTCAGTTGAAACCCACTTATTGTATTCTGGATTCTGAACCATTTCGACTGCTTCTCCTTGGCCGACAGTGGTTTGAGTGGCCAAGAATTCTGCTGGACATTCCTTTGTCCCAAGCAGGTATCCTTCCAAGTTATGACCTCTAATGATAGGCATAACCATGTTCTTCCATAGTAGGAAGTTATTTTTATCAAGCTTCACTGATGCAGTCTGAGTGAGATTCATCCCAAATGGTGAGTTGTAGTTCACTGCAGCAGCCGGGATGACTGGTGCTGAGCTTAGCTCTGTTGGGTTGGACTGATTTTCGGTGTTAGCCATGTTCAAGGCTCTGATACCAAGTTAAAATAAATAGATGAAAAATGATGAAAACCTCACTCTTTTACCATACAAAACAGTAATATACAAAGGTATTAAATAACACTAAAACCTATACAAGCAATTTACATACAGTGAACATTCTAGAAATAATTCTTCAACTGTATAACTAACTTCCTGCTCCACTCCTGAAATTAAGGAAAGGCAGCTGCTGGTGCCACGCTGCTGGTGTGCACTCATTAGGTTGGTAGTAGTATTTTAACTTATCACAACTAGATTTTACTTGTAAAGTGGCCGGTGGCCCCCTTTTAACTAACTCATATACCGTTTCTTCATTTTGACTGGCGTTGCATCATAGTTTCTTAACCAAAAGGGTAATGATAGAGTGCAACTGATGTAGGTAATTACTCACATGCAAAAACCTTTTAGTTTGGTGTTTCACATGTCATTGAATTTTGGATGCTACTTGCAATTCTTTTTGAGGATTTCTCAAATTCTGCCTTCATTTTAGGTGTTTTAATTTAAATACTTCAAAGAATGATAAAATCAAGGAGGGGAAGCTGGTTTAGAGCTGAAATTATTGAACAAGAATTGACAGAATGCAAGAAAATGATAACCAGAGAAGCTGAAGTAATTGAACTAAAAACAGAGACAAAATGACAGAAAACGGGAGAGATAAGCCTGCAGAATTACAGCAGGGAAGAAGAAGAAATTATTCCATTCAACTTGCTTAAAGAAATACAATGTAAACTAGTCTATATATAGATGAAATAGCTAACAAATTATGTAACAAACTAACAATCTAACCAACATAAGAAGAGACTAGAAGAAACTAGAAGAAAGCTGGAAGCATAAGTTAAATTCTGTTGCTGTAAAATGTGAACTGATCTGGTGCTTGCAGGAACCGGTTTGCTGGTGAAAGGTGATCTGCTGTGCTGCAACTCCATGGTGATCTGGTAAGCTGGTCTTGTTCTGGTGATCTGGTTTTATTATTCCAACAAAGAAAACCCCTTCTGGTGATTTTATTTCAGCATGCTTTCCAGTTATATAGACTAGGGCAGTTTCTTATCAAATCTCCCTTCCCAACATCATATGATTTAGAAAATGAAAGTTCTCTAGAAGTAGATATAAAAATATACTAGCAAGGCTAATTGATTGTGCCGAAATTGTTATGAATCCATCACATTTCGCAGTAAAGATAATTGGAGTATCCCTGTGTATATATATCTTTTAGGGAGCAGAGATGCAGGGTTTGCACCTTAGAGGAAAACATAGGTTTTGGGCATTTTTGATATAGGCAGACTCGTAGAATTTGAAATTTTTGAGGGTGCGCAAACCTTTTTTCCTCTTCACCACCTTTTTTCTTAAAACTTCAATACTTAGAAAGGGCAAATGACCAATTTTAATAATGGCAGGGGAGTGCGATCCCATTTTATCATAATATTCCTGTGTGTGTGGCTTTAGGCTCTATATGTGGCATATCCTAGCACAGACCATTAAACAATTTTAGAGGGTGTTCTCAATGGAAGTTTTGCACCTTCTATTGGATTCGGTAATGACTTCAAATTGAAAATCACTGTTCTCAAATAGGATTATAACATTGTTAATTTCACATGGAACGAATATTAAGAATTTCATTTTGTTATATGTTTAACATGTGCTTCTAAAGAGATGACATAAGAAGTCAAATTCATAGCCTTTCACCTTTCATCCTCCATTTAGTCCTGAAGGATAAAACATATTTTAGAATCTTATAGCATGAATATTTTGGCAATCATAACAAAAATGAAAGCATGCTTTATTATCACTTCCTTCCTCTTTTTGATATAGGACGGGTCCAACCCGCGCCCGCCAGGGGTATTTTAGTCATTTATTGTAACGGTGTCGGAATGGGCTGAAAATTTGCAGTCCGATTGGAAACGGCCCGAAAAATTGGACTCGGGACCTGAGATCTCGGGAATTTAGCCAAATTCCTTCATTTAAGCCTTCAAATCATTATTTTTAGTATATTCCTTTGTGATTTTCCGCTAATTTTGGCGCGTTTTGATATTTTCTGTTTTTAGGGATTCTTGTAATGCCTATATAAAGGCCTTTTAGTGATTTCCGTAGAACTCAATGAAAAATATTGCTTGAACTCAAAGAACGCCGTTATTACTTCTACGGTATTTAGTTGCATGCCATAAAAAGTATCTCACTTTTTACGGTGTGTTAAAATGTATGTCGTATATTTAATACCTTTTACGACGTTCAGTGAATGCATGCCGTAAAATGTGATATACTTTTATGGCATGCTCCTGAGCGCCGTATAAAATACTAAATCTACGGCTTACATATGGACGCGTGGTAAAAAGTTTTGGAATTTACGGCATGCTTAGTAGCACCCCATGAAAAGTTTGTTAAATTTACAGAATGCCTAAACACGCCTTAAACATCAATTTAAGTTTTTAAGAATTGTTTATTTATTTGATTACCAGTAAACCTATAATAATTATGAAACAAAATTAATCCATAAATAATAAAGTTTTCCATTGTTTCGATACATAAATATTAAATACAGTTCAATACAATGTCAATGTAAAATTCATCTCAACAATTCTCAAAAGACTGCTACTTCAAAAAAAAAAAAAAATAAATAAATAAAACCATATCAAAGTTAACTTCTTTGATCGATAATTTAGCTATCCCGCAAAATATCAACTCCCTAGCCACCACAAAAATAATAAGGGTATAATTAATAAATTTAGATTGAGCATGTAAATCAAAAGTATATCAAGAATTATATTAACTTTTATCTAATCAACATAATACATATGACCAGTAATTACTTGAGTATATTATTAGTAAAACTATAAAGAGAATTTGATTAACATATGAGCTCCAACAGAAATACATATATAAACACCATACCTTCCAAAAAAATGATTAAGGGTACGGCTAGAATACTAACGTATAGAGTCATAAAACATCAACACATGAAGACAACCCTTTGCAAAACTTCATCAGGGCATGTGTGAAGAAATCCATATGAATTACATAACAACAAATAACAAGAGAACTCTTTCAAAAAGAAGATATAACTACAAAGATAAGCATCATCACTGAGCTAATTTCCTTCAAATGCTGTCATGATCTCAAGTTATTTTATATAAAGTCATTTTGGCAACCAAATAAAAACTTGATGTTAAATTCAAATAAACCACCCATCAACTTCTTCAGTTTAGATAATTGAGATTGACCGTAAATACAAATGGAATTAAAATAGAAAAGAAGTTAAGTATACATTTGTTATGAATACAATGAATCCACTTCAATGTACCTAATTGGCCATGCAATTGTACTTCTTATTGCATCTTCAAGAAGAAAAAGCTCACGTGTAGGATGATATAAGCTGACATTATCAATAACTTCATTAACCCAAACTCTCCAACATTATTACCAAGGGGTACGTGATGTACTAGAGATAACAATTTGCATTTCTTATTTTGAAGGTCATCTAAACCATTCAAACTTCTATCTCTAGGTTGTAAAATTCATATCTAATTGTACAATTTGTTATTTTGAATATGGAAAGTAGATGTAATTATTTAGAATAACATTCATTAGTTCTAGTTTTTCACTGACATTATTTTTTTGTTTAACACTTTTACTCTTCACTCGAAACAAAACTTTTAATTCTTTAATTTCATGTCTCAACTCTTGGACTTGAGTTTACAAGTTATGATTGTGCACCAAGCATTCAACTTTGAAGGAGTCACACCTAAACTAAGACCTCTTACTCGTCCTCGACGTTCTGGACCAGTACTCTTGTAACTCCATCATCTTTGAGGGAGTGTTTGCTTGGAGATGTAACCGTCTCTGAACATGATTTTATTTTGTTCTGATACGAAGAAATAAATTAATGAGCTAAAATTACAAATATAAGCTTTAAATGACCAAAAATAACTAAAAGCAATATTGTTACCAATGTTTCCCCAAATGTTTCATTACTAAACTATCCAATTAACTGGAAAAGATTAGTATCTTGGTAAATGAAGTATTTCTTCGAGGCGCACGTTGATATTTTCTGTGTAAATCAGCGTGAAACTAGAACTGGGAGCTACATCAAACGCAACAAAATTCAATTGACTCAACACAAAAAATGGTATGCTTCTTTTATCTATGCTTTCATTTTCAAATTAACTTTCCCCCACGTTTATCATTGCTTTATTATTATTGGAAATATCGACTCAATAATACCCAATGTTTAATAGAAATTAGTTTTGTTCAGGTAAACTTGTGTGGTCATATGGTAAAATAAATTTGTAAAGCAAATAACTTTAAAAAAAATTAATTATTTAATAATAATGTGAGACTATCAGGATTGTTATGGGATCAAATATTTTGGACTTTTCGAATTATTTCGCACATGTACCTATGATTATTTAAGTTATAAGAAATCATCAAGAAACTTATTTCGATTAGTATTCCCCAATGAAGAAGGTTACCTCTTAATCTCCTACATTACCTTGAATTAACAATTCTTTATAAACAGAGCATGATTGCACACGGAGTATCGTCTTTCAGCCAATGACGTTAATAGTGCATATGGAATTTTTAGCCAATGGCATTGCTTGGAATTGTATGAAAATGATTTTTTTGGAGGAACTGAATTAGAGAATTTCATCCAAGAACTTGAAAGTGTGATCTTCAGGTTTCAAGATGATTTTGAGTACAATTAATAGTTAAAATTCTTAATTATTTACCAAATGCAACAAATATACGTGGTGTTTATTTAATTTGAGTTAATCTCTGATTATGTCATTTTGTCGTAAATAACAGAATCTGAACTTTAAAAATCTGTGAATTATTGCGGTGATCATAATTACAATTTCAATAATCTTATCTAAATTTTGCTTTCGCGTATTAATTAGGTATAAATGTAAACATAAAAACCATTTGATTCCAGTTTTTTGTACTCTCTCTCTCTCAACACAAATATGGTATGCTTCTTCTTTCTAATGCCTTCATCTTCTAATCAACTCCTCCGCGTGTTTATCATTACTTTTTTCCTGGAAGTATTAACTCAATAATTGCATGAACCCAATGTTTAAGAACAAAATGGTTTATTTGGTTGAACTTGTGTTGTCATTTGATAAAATAAATTTGTAAAAGGTCGAAAAATAACATAAAAAAATAATGAAAATTACTAGCAGTTATTTAATAATAATGAGAATGTACCTATGATTATTTGTTTTCATCATAAAAAAAAAAAGCAAGAAAATTACTTTAATAATGTAAAATAATGCATCTAGAATTTTCAGCCAATGGCATCGGTAGGAATTTTACGAAGACTTAGAGTTTTGATTTCATCCAAAGACGAATTTGAAGATAAATTTGAGTACAATTAATATTGAATTTTTTTAGATACGACTAATAAATGACCTAATTATTTTGTGAGACAGAAAAGAGACATGCCTATTATAAGTAAGATTGAAATTGACATCTGCAGTACATGTATAGTAACTTGCTTAAAAAGAGATATTATGGTGATTTTAGATCATTTGAATTCTTAAATAATTAAGTATTATTGGGACGTATTTATTCAGCTCTTAGTGGGTTTGATAAAGTAGATAGGATAATAGTGGTAGATTTTCAGAAAAAAAGGAAGCATTATTCTGTACTACGCAACGTACCTGGAGGTCTATTCGAAGAGATAAGAATCCATCCCATCCTGCCCCATATGTCGCTGCTATGTAATGTAGAACAACGTAGCGAAACCCAACGAGGAATATGTGATCAATGGATAATGAATCTTAAAAGTTTTGAATGAAAAGTCCAATTTTTTTTTTTTTTTTTCAAAATATAACCAAGCATAAAATAGTGTGCCCGCTAGCATTTAAGTAGGAAAAGTAAACCCTACGTAGTAAAAGACATGCTCTCACCAATGTACGCTCGTACTAAAATTCCATTAAATCTTAATGTTGTACAATGTTGATTTAACTACTCAATAATAACATTAAATAAAATAGCAGCAGTTCGTAGCTTCTTTGTATAACAGCCTCATGCCCTAGCCTGCTTTGGCACGTCCCTCTTCTCCAAATAAGCCAATCCTCGACCAGTAAATATATCACTATGCTGCCACACCCTCAATTCATATTAAATATATCACTATTATTGGAAATTAGAGATATATATAGATTTTTAGTGATTGATGGAGCTTTACTCTTCAAAGGCTAAAGTTTAACATGAGGAAGAAAATGAAAAGCAAAAAAATAATCCATTTAGTGGTTTGGTACGAGGCTAGATGTGCCGATCCATTTAGTGGTTTAGTCCTAGTATATGTTAATTCTCGCTTGAATATGCACAAACCTTAAAGAAATTGTATTGGACCATTTATATTTTAGGAATTAAAAAAATATGTAGGTTATCACTGTGCCAAGACGAATTTGAAATTTAATTGCTTCAAACTTGTGATCTAACATGTTCTATATTTAGCATAGTAATTTTCTACCACATCAATACGGGGAATTCTATTCAAGTGTGGCAGAGGGAACCAGATCTAAGACAAATAATTCCTCGGAAACTTTTTCTGCAAATTCCGGTAAATTTTGAAAGATATTATAATGACATGTATCACAACTAGATTTTACCTGTAAAGTAGCACCCTTTTTAACTAAATCATATACTGTTTCTTCATTTTGACTGGCGTTGCATCGTAATTTCTTAACCAAATGGATGCTGATATAGTTCAACTAATGTATCTAGGTGATTACTGTTATTTCTGGAGTATCTCCTTTCAAACAATCTGACAGAATTACCTTAATAAATTTGCACAGCGTAACGGTATGATCAACAGAATCAGAAAAATTAATTCGAGCCCACCGACTTCACAATGTTTCCTTGAAACGAATTTGCTGCCTTCAAAAGGTGCTTAAGGCGTCCAGCAATCGTTTCCCAGGATAGAACGAATTTCGTCTCCTACGGAAGCAGCACAGCAATCTGCAGGAGTTCCAGCGAACTCAATGAAGTGTTTTTTATTTCGAAAATAATATCAGAACGAGATAGAGAGAGGGAGAATGAGATTCAATGCAGAGAATAATAGCAATGAAAAATGGTGTGTTAATTTTGGCAACGGGCTTGGCTATTTATAGAATTGTTCGTGGCCATTCGAACACCCTTCTAGCCATTTCAGAATAGTCGCCACTGTTCAGACAAGCCCAGAATCGAACAGACAGCAAGGTTCGGTAATAAGTCGGTTAACAGTCCAAACGGTTAACAGACCACCCAAAATAATTACCCGAAAATAAGCCCATTAATAAAAATTAATTTTATTATGTACCCAAGAATTTGATTAATTACAATTTGATACAAAATTAAATAAATTTTGTCCAAAAAGATAATATAGTACAAGGACGCACCCGCACCCGCACACGGACCGGACCGGACCGGGCTCGGGCACGAGCACGTGCCGTGCCGAGCCGGCCGGCCGGATAGACGGACGGCGGCGGCGGCGCGCGCGTGTGGGGTTGGACCGACTCCCATAGGATATAGGTCTCCCCTCTTCTAAAGACTATGGTACCCCTTGGGGCCCAAACCCAATTTCAAACCTTACACTATATAAACCACATCAAAGTTTCATAACTTTCCTATGTGGAACAAGTGTGTGGGAATTTTCCAATAAATCAAATTCGTCACTAGTTCATAGTTTCAAGTGGGTTACTTTGACATTAAATATTTCATTCAATACTAAATGGTTTTCGACAAATAAATATATCATGTTGATCCTCTTGCGGAGTAGAACATGAATATGCTAGGTCCCGTTGAAATTAAGGACGGGTCCCACTGAAATTTGGGCTCAAAGTTGACCCATTTCGCTAGTAGTAAAACCATTTTCCAACAATCCCCCACATGAATGAAATATGTCGGCTTTATTTTCCAAACAACAACATCTGATATGTTTTCGAAGTAAAATTTGAAGAAAACTGCATCGAGATAAGTAGCCAAAGACTTTGAACTTTCCCTAGTAAAATCTATCGGATATACTTAGCCAATCAGTAGCAAGATGCTTTGAACAGTCAGTCGTTATTGTACACCTAGACAATAGAAGTCACACAATTTCCTTCGAACACAATTGGTTCTCACGTTTGTGTCCATTTTGGCCTTGGACACCTCCTGGTTCATGAGCGGTTTTGAGAGAATTAATCTTCACATAACTCTCCTAGAAGCGGCCCCTTCTCACCCACATAGGTGATTTCCATAAAAAGTATTCTGCTATACTCCACTTGAACGAATCAAGATATAGAAATCATTAAAAGCGTAACTTATCCTATTTCATGGCAGTTATGCACTGTCTCATCATAGGAACGGGTAGGAAAAATTTCCCCAGTGCGCACTAAGTTTTTTCACAGTTCGGTTGTCCCATTGAACCTAAATCTTGGGATCTCCAATCAATTAGGTTGGGTTGCCACCATGAAAACTTTTGATTATTTTATCAGTTTTAATCCCATTCCCTTCGATGAACTTTCGACTTGCTCTCTTGTTAAGCCTTTAGTTAGCGGATCCGCGATATTCTCTTTTGATTTCACATAATCTATAGATATAATACCAGTAGAGAGCAACTGTCTAATGGTATTGTGTCTACGACGTATATGTCGAGATTTGCCATTATACATAGCATTCTGTGCCCTACCAATTGCTGATTGACTATCACAATGGATACATATAGCGAGCATGTGTTTTGTCCAACACGGAATATCTTCTAGAAAATTTCGTAGCCATTCGGCTTCTTCCCGACTTTGTCCAATGCAATGAATTCTGATTCCATTGTTGATCTAGCTATACATGTCTGCTTTGAAGATTTCCATGACATCAAAGACCTCCAAGTGTAAATACATATCCACTTGTTGACTTGGAGTCTTTAGTATCTGATATCCAATTTGCATCATAGTATCCTTCAAGTACTGCTGGATATCTTGAATAGTGCAATCCAAAGTTTTTGGTATGTTTTAAATACCCTAAAACTCTAACAATTGCCTTCCAATGCTCAGTACTTGGATTACTCGTATATCGACTTAGCCTACTAATAGAGTAAGCAATATCAGGTCGAGTGCAGTTCATGACATACATTAAACTACCAATAATACGAGAGTATTCCAATTGAGACTTACTATCACCAGTATTGGAAACAAGATGCATGCTTGCATCCATAGGTGTTTTCATAGGGATAATGTTTTATTTCTTGAATTTATCAAGAATCTTCTCAATGTAGTGTGATTGAGATAAAATGAGACCTTCCGATGTTCTAGAAATTTTAATTCCTAATATAACATCGGCTATTCCCAAGTCCTTCATTTCAAACTTACTTGTCAACATCTTTTTAGTAGTTTGAATTATGGTATCATTATTACCCATAATCAGCATGTCATCTACATATAAACATACCATGACATATCCATTTAGAGTGCTCTTGACGTACACACATTTGTCACACTCATTAATTTTGAAACCATTTGACATCATTACTGTGTCAAATTTTTCATGCCATTTTTTAGGAGCCTGCTTTAATCCATAAAGTGATTTAACAAGTCGACACACTTTCTTTTCTCGTCCTGGGGCCACAAAACCTTCAGGTTGTTCCATATAAATTTCTTCATCTAAGTCACCATTTAGAAAAGCCGTTTTAACATCCATTTGATGTATATTCAAGTCATTTAACGCTGCTATCGCAATAAGCATACGTATGGAAGTAATCTTTGTTACTGGTGAATACGTATCGAAATAATCAAGACCTTCTTTTTGCTTGTAGCCTTTAGCGACAAGTCTAGCTTTATATTTGTCAATTGAACCATCCGCTTTCATTTTCTTTTTGAAAATCCATTTACACCCCAATGGTTTATTACCGGGTGGAAGGTCTACTAATTCCCATGTATGATTTTGTAGTATGGATTCAATTTCACTGTTAACTGCTTCTTTCCAAAAGGAAGCTTCAGTTGATGATATAGCCTCTTTAAAAGTTTGAGGTTCATTTTCTAATAAATATGTTAGAAAATTGGGTCCAAATGAAGTTTTCGTCCTAGCCCTCTTACTTCGTCTCGGTTCTTCTTCATTTATTGATTTTTGATCTACAGCCTCATTATTATCACGAGGTCTTTTTAGTGAATTTGACTCACTTTGCAAGTTATAAGGAAAAATATTTTCTAAAAATGTAGCATCCCTTGATTCAATAATTGTATTAACATGCACGTCGGGTATTTCAGACTTAAATACCATAAATCTGTATGCACTACTATGATAAGCATAACCAATGAATACACAATCAACTGTTTTCGGTCCTATCTTAACCTTTTTGGGTTTAGGAACCGCTACCTTAGCCAGACATCCCCATACCCTTAGATATTTATAGTTAGGTTTGTGACCTTTCTATAATTCATAAGGTATCTTGTGCGTTTTTCGATGTGGCAATTTGTTGAGAATATAATTGGCAGAAAGCAAAGCTTCCCCCCACAAGTTCTTCGATAATCCAGAACTTATCAACATAGCATTCATCATCTCCTTCAATGTTCGATTCTTGCGTTCAGCAATGCCATTAGATTGAGGAGAGTAAGGCGCTGTAGTTTGATGAATAATTCCATGTTCCGAACAAAATTGTTCAAACGGAGAATCATATTCACCACCTCTATCACTTCTTATTGCCTTAATTTTTTTGTTAAGTTGATTTTCAACCTCTAATTTATAGTGTTTAAACACTTCAATTGCTTCGTCTTTGCTTTTGAGTAAATACACGTAGAATATCGAGTGCAATTATCGATGAAAGTGATAAAGTACTTATTACCGCCTCTAGTTTGCACAAACTTTAAATCACAAATGTCAGTGTGAATTAAATCTAGTGGTTCGGTACTTCTTTCAATAGAACGAAAGGGTAAACGAGTCATTTTTGCTTCTATACATATATCACATTTGTGATTAGGATCTAAATCGCACTTTGGTAATAAATCCAATTTGATTAGTCTACGCAAAGTATTATAATTTACATGTCCTAATCGTTCATGCCAAATATTAAATGACTCAAGCAAGTAAGAAGAAGATGTAATTTTATTCATAGGAGGTACAACAGTCATTACATTCAACTTAAAGAGTCCCTCATTTAGGTAGCCCTTCCCAACAAACATGTCATTCTTTGTAAGTACAAATTTGTCCGAGACAAATACTAATTTAAACCCGTTTTTGCTTAACAAGGAACCAGATACTAAATTCTTTCGAATATCGGGCACATGAAGAACTTCGTTCAAAGTAAGCTCCTTTCCACTTGTCATTTTCAGCACAATCTTTCCATGTCCTTCAACCTTGGAAGATGAAGAGTTTCCCATGTACAGTTGTTCCTCATTATCCGTCGCTTTGTAGGTAGAGAACATCCCGCGGTTTGAGCACATGTGGCGAGTGGCTCCAGTATCCACCCACCATCCCTTAGTGTTTCCAACTAAGTTGCATTCAGAAACGATCGCTGAAAGATTCATGTCATGTCTTGTACCTTATCGGAAAGGTTGTCATGTTCTGTTACATTGGCCTGATGAGGTTTTCCCTTGACATTCTTTGGCTTCCGACAGTCCTTGGACCGATGTCCCGCCTTGCCGCAATTGTAACAGTTGCCTTTGAACATTTTAACAGTTTTCAAAGAACCAGATTGCCCTTCGCTATTGCGCTTCCTCTTCTTGTTAGTCTTTAAGCCTCCTTCCACAATGTTGGCCTTTGATTCCAACGAATTAGATGCACCGTTCCTCTTTTCAGATTTGCGGTTGTCTTCTTCTATTCTCAACCGGACAATGATATCTTCAAGTTTCATTTCCTTCCGCTTATGTTTAAGGTAATTCTTGAAGTCTTTCCAGGAAGGCGGTAACTTCTCAATCGGTCTGACAACTTGAAATGATTCACTAAGTTTCATTCCTTCAGCATGGATGTCACTGAGTAAAATTTGAAGTTCTTGAACTTGGGATATGACAGTCTTGTTATCCACCATCTTGTAATCCAAGAAACGACCGACAATGAACTTCTTCGTACCAGCATCTTCAGTTTTGTACTTGGTGTCCAAGGATTCCCATAATTCTTTTGCAGATTTCGCATTGCAGTACACATTATATAATGTGTTGTCCAATCCATTGAGTACATAATTTCGACACAGAAAGTCGGAATGTTTCCATGCATCAACCGCAGCCAATTTCTCAACATCAGAATCTTTCTCGGTGTATGAAGGCGCATCTTCTTTGAGAAATTTTGCCAAACTTAATGTTGTCAGATAAAAAAGCATTTTTTGTTGCCAACGCTTAAAATCTGACCCATTAAATTTCTCTGGCGTTTCTATACTACTATTAGGGAGTGTAGTACTAGGAGTTGTCATTTCTGAAACACAATCAGAAGATCAACGAGAAGGAGTAGAAACAGAATAAATTAAGCAAAATTCGTTTTAAGATTGTTATTTCTGGAGTATCTCCTTTCAAAAATCTGACAGAATTACCTTAATAAATTTGCACAGCGTAATGGTATGATCAATAGAATCAGAAAAATTAATTCGAGCCCACCGACTTCACGATGTTTCCTTAAAACGAATTTGCTGCCTTCAAAAGGTGCTTAAGGCGTCCAGCAATCGTTTCCCAGGATAGAACGAATTTCGTCTCCTACGGAAGCAGCACAGCAATCTGCAGGAGTTCCAGCGAACTCAATGAAGTGTTTTTTATTTCGAAAATAATATCAGAACGAGATAGAGAGAGGGAGAATGAGATTCAATGCAGAGAATAATAGCAATGAAAAATGGTGTGTTAATTTTGGCAACGGGCTTGGCTATTTATAGAATTGTTCGTGGCCATTCGAACACCCTTCTAGCCATTTCAGAATAGTCGCCACTGTTCAGACAAGCCCAGAACCGAACAAACAGCAAGGTTCGGTAATAAGTCGGTTAACAGTCCAAACGGTTAACAGACCACCCAAAATAATTACCCGAAAATAAGCCCATTAATAAAAATTAATTTTATTATGTACCCAAGAATTTGATTAATTACAATTTGATACAAAATTAAATAAATTTTGTCCAAAAAGATAATATAGTACAAGGACGCACCCGCACACGGACCGGACCGGACCGGGCTCGGGCACGAGCACGTGCCGTGCCGTGCCGAGCCGAGCCGAGCCGAGCCGGCCGGTCGGACGGACGGACGGCGGGCGGCGGCGCGCGCATGTGGGGTTTGGACCTACTCGCATAGGATATAGGTCTCCCCTCTTCTAAAGACTATTGGTACCCCTTGGGGATCAAACCCAATTCCAAACCTTACACTATATAAACCACATCAAAGTTTCATAACTTTCTTATGTGGGACAAGTGTGTGGGAATTTTCCAATAAATCAAATTCGTCACTAGTTCATAGTTTCAAGTGGGTTACTTTGACATTAAATATTTCATTCAATACTAAATGGTTTTCGACAAATAAATATATCATGTTGATCCTCTTGCGGAGTAGAACATGAATATGCTAGGTCCCGCTGAAATTAAGGCACGGGTCCCACTGAAATTTGGGCTCAAAGTTGACCCATTTCGCTAGTAATAAAACCATTTTCCAACAATTACTTACATGCAAAACTCCCATTTTATTGAATTTTGGATGCTACTTGCAAATTTCCTGAGGTTATTATAAAGTCTGCCTTCATTTAAGGCGTTTTAATTTCAATACTTCAAAGAAAAACCCTTCTGATGATTTTATTTTAAAGATGCTTTCTGGTTATATGAACTAGGGCAATTTCTTATTAAATCTCCCTTCCCAACATCATAATGGAAATGCAAATTGACTGTGCAGAAACTGTTTCGCCCTGGTTTACTCGCTAACAATTAAAAGGGATCAGACGATTGTGTAAGGGACAAACCTCTTGGAGCAAAGTCCAAAAAAGGGGTGTTTATTGAATATGAAGATTACAGTTTGGACACGAACAAGATGCCTCCAAGGGGCGCAAGCACACAAGTACAAGGGAATTGAAGTAATTAAGATTAATCTAAGAAAAGTAAATTACATGTTCTCTGTTTGAGAGTGAATTTTGTCGGGCTGTCTTCGTTGTCTTCCTCTTTCTTTTATATGGTTTGGGCAGTTTTATTCGTTTAGAAACTGCTTGTAACTACCCATTTCTTTCATCATGGTCGGCTGGCCAATAACTACCGTGTGTAACTCCTATCACCACGTCCTCTTCATAACTGCTTGCCACCAACTCTCTCAAATCGTGGGGCGTAATTGTGATGTGCTCAAACTGCCTTAGATCGTGACTTTGGATAACAATAAGCTTTAGTCATTGCTTGGAACTCTGGGCGACTCGGCATTTTTGGGCGACAATTGATCTTCCGCTCTGGGCGATTATGGGTTACTTCATTCGCTCAACATCTGGGCGTTCTGCAGGCTTGGGCGACAACGCTCCTTTGTTTTTTGGGCTTTTATCATGTTTAATGATATTTCTGGCTGGGCTTTCACATGATCTCTTTAAATGGGCTTATTCTCTTGGGCTATTTCCTTTCTTGGGCCATTTGAATTGAGTTGTACATTTTGTGCGTCAACAATTACCCCCCAACATGGCGGAATTAATTTTAATTTTCGCCATATTCATCTTTGTGTCTTCCAGCAACATTTGAAATTCCCAATAATTTTCAATCATCACTTTCTTCTAATTGTCTGGAACGGTGTGACGTTACAACCCTTATAAGCCCAAGAATCGCGCCACTTCGTTGCACCACTAAACCATGTCTTCATACATCGCGTCTTCTCCCCACTATTTTACTGTTCATCGTCTTGCTTCTCCTCTACGTTTCTCAAGCAAACTTAGACGAACTCGTATTTTGCATTCAATGGCGACCTCTCAAACTTGTTCGGATTCCCCTTTTAGTTTCGAAGACTTCCAGAACCGTATGTAAACCCTTCTCGTCTTGCACCGGCTAACCCAGACCGGAATGAGTTTTATCTTGGTCCAATGTTCAATGATGCTGCGTCGATAGAGAAAGTGGCTGTGGGTCAAGTATTCCCTTACACGGAAAACCTCCCTTTTCTGAACTCGCTACCGTTGAAGCCCATTCAGGAGCGAGGTATTCGTACTTGGCCTAAAGCTGATTCTTCTTTTCATTTTTGGCATGCACGTTTGGTAAAACATGGGCCCACAAAAGCACTTTCTGATCGTGCACGGATTTCTGATTTGTTGGAGATTACCCTCCATCCCCCAATTTATGATTCAGTACTTTTTCCAATCGCGCTGAGTTTTTGGTCTTCAGAGTATAATACTTTTATTTTTCCTCTTGGCCCGATGTCTATTACCCTGAGGGACGTAGGGGCTTTAGTAAACCTCCCACCTTTGGGCGATACCATATTTCCTGGTATCTTGGTTACTAGTGCTGCTCCGAAGTTTGACAAGAAAATTACTGAGTCTTATTCGAGCATGCAAAGCCTTTACACTGCTTCTGTTTCTGAACCTAACCATGCTGAGCGTGTAGCTTTCCTCCACGTTTGGCTGTGTAAATATGTCCTCTGCGTCCCTAGTTTGAAGCCTTCTACGAGCTATTTGCCCATATCACATGAACTAGCACGTGGCCGACCCCTGAATTTATGTTCATTCCTTTTGGCCGCCCTTTATAGAGGCATGACCTCCCTCCAATTCCAACTAAAGAATAATGCCTCCCCTACAGGCAGTGGACCTCTTTGGTTGGCCCAATTATGGTTGAGGGCGT
Source organism: Fraxinus americana (assembly GCA_035079005.1). Taxonomy (NCBI): domain Eukaryota; kingdom Viridiplantae; phylum Streptophyta; class Magnoliopsida; order Lamiales; family Oleaceae; genus Fraxinus; species Fraxinus americana. Next base: position 5,553,478 of record CM068728.1, on the reverse strand, counting down.
ATTTCCCACAACTTGGTATTGTACCTTCTCCTCCTAGGTCAGTTGCCTGCTATGGGTTGTTCATTCATCAATTGGACCCTATAAATATGTCTGCCAGAGAAGTTTTCACATTCTTTTATACACTGAACTCCACTCCTTCATTCTTTCCTTTTCCTGCTCATCAAATCCCCATTTTTGTTCGTCCTTCTTCCACCTGGATGAAACAACTGCATCTTTGTCTATGTGGGTTGAATTTTTGGTTGGGAGAGAGTTGTTTCATGATATCGTGACAGGGACAAATGCTAAAGCTGGGGTTGAGATATATACTCCTCATTTCTTTGCCTGTCAGCTTGGTTTCGGCCAAACTTAGCCTGTTCCTCCTTGTTATTCCAAGAATATCACAGAGCGTTTTCACCTTATTAGTAAGGTTGAGGCTGGAGCTATTGATGCTTGCAATAAACGCTTGGCTGATGGTTTTTCTTTTGTTCCTTTCAATTCTACTACTGTTACGCATCCTCTTTTCGACCAACTGTGGCCCTCTGTGAAGTGTAGGCTCTTTTCAGTCAACGCTAATCTTGCTTTTCACTCATTGGATCGTTCAGAGACTCTCCCTTCTTTCCCTATTCTGACTACTCCTATGTCTATCAAGGGCCCTTCCAAATCACCATCAGCTTCCCACAAACGTTCAAATCTTCCCTCTGCTTTCCCAACTACCCAGGCTATTGCTGCCAAAGGTGCTTCTAGCCGGAAACTGCCAGCTGCAGCTTCTCCAGTCTTGCAAGATGACGCTGGAGATGATGGTGGTGATGATGTTGATGTTCCACTCATCACAAAAGAAAGGTAATGACTTTGTTTAACCATGACCTATTAATCTTTATGAACTGATGCTTTATTTGACTGTTCCATTTGATGGTTTCAGAGAGGCTCATCTTCTCGTTTAGAAGCGTTAGTCACAGACTCTCCTGCTCCAACTCCTACTATTGCAACTGTCTCAACAGGATTATCTGGTGAAGATATTCCACCCAAAGAACAACCTTTAGTGCCAGAAACTTCATCACAATCCCTTGAGGCATCGCAGACTTCCCAGGACATCCATCCCCTAATTATTGAGCAAGCAGGTTGGATGTCTCTTGGCACTTTCACTCTATTTGTTGATTTAGCAGTCTTTGACTTGTTTTCCTCTATGTGTATCAGGTGTTCCCACAGACCTGCCCGTTGCAGTAAGTTCGTCCTACTTAGAGAAAGGGAAGTCTTCAAGAATGGTGGGACCAATTGATGATGATCCTGAACATCCGAAAGTCGCTGATGAGGTATCTCATGTTCCTCCTTCACTCTTTTGGACTTTGCTTAATTGATCTGTTGTAGTGACATTTTAACATTGACATTCTCTTTCAGTGCACTAATACCGTTGTACGCTCCATTCAAGACTTACTTTCCTCTTGGGAACAAATGGAAACATCCTGCCTTTCTTCAGGCCATCCTTCAGGCTCCTCTGAGGCAAACATAGAGATTCTCAGACAGTCAATGTTTGAGTATGTTGCCTTCATGGATATGGATGTTCGCACGGCCAGTGCTGCCATACAGAAGGATAAATTTGATCTTTTGAGCACAAAGTTGGCACAAGCACTTACGCTTCCGTCGCTCAATGTTTCTCCGAAATTCAAGGCGATGTTGAGGGCCATTCATTCTGAAGTCCTTTCTCTGTTGGCTAGATGTACCGAATTGAAGGCCAAAAGTACTCAGTATCTTCGTGCTTCTTCTGAAAAAGAATCTTTGCTCCAGGAGATCAACAAGGCCAAGACTGAATTGAATGAACTCTCTTCTGAAATTAAGGCTGAAGATTCTTTAATGATGACCTGGGCTGCAGAGATGAAGGAGTTTCAAGCAAAGATGGATGATTGCAAGGCCAAGATGGCTGCTAAAGAATGTAATGCTTCCCAAGAGATAGAACGGACCAAATCATTAGTTGAGCGTTACCAGCAGGTAAAAGTGGATGAAGAGGTTGTGACCGATATAAATACTGCTTCTCAAAGGCAGGATGAGGATTGGGCGAAGCTTAGGGAACAAATGCGATCTGTTTGGGGTGAACTGTAATTGAGACATTTTATGTCCCTTTCTTTGTAATTTTATGAACTAAACATTGTAGTCATTTTTCAATTGTAACAGCAATGTATGTCTTTCAATGAATAATTGTCTTGCATATTTGTGCTTTAATTGACGTTCCTCTTTTAAATCGTCAACCCCCAAGCACTTGATTATTTTTTATGCTAAAATTTATACATATGAAATTCCTCACCCTTCATATTTTGGGCCATTTAATTTACGTGGCCTTTCATTTTCTGACTCTTCATATTCGTTCCCTTATAAATATGTTTGTGCCTTCAACATTTATCATCCCCATTCGTAATCCCTCTTCAAGAATTATCTTGCTGCAATTGTCCAGCATCTCGATAATTTCTCCAATCTCACTTTTCCGTAGAAATGAATCAGTTGATCCATCCTGTGTGTCGTCCAACTTAACACGCCTGTTGATATGGGAGATATAGGAAATGTTTCTTGGTCAGCAGCAAAATTCTTCCCATCTATCGATGGTGGGAGGGAACGTTTCTGGGCCACTTTGCTTGCTGAGAGTGCTTCTCAGCCCTTTTGCTCGCCATTGCAGCAATGCTTTTGGGGATGTGGCTGGTCCCAGTCCACAATTTTCACCGTTGCTACCAAAGGCCCATAATTGTTTACCCTCAGTTGTAACTTGTAGGAGATTTCATATTCTTGCTCATATGAGGCTTTGCACTTTTCATATTCTGTTGATGTAACCAATATTTACTTAATAAAAGTTTTATTTGAACGTATTTCGTCCTTTATTTTATTTGGCTATCATCGCTCAGTAGAACTTTCATGTTTAAATTTTTATTTGTTCGTCTTCCCATAAGGAAGGAACATATTTCTTCAAATATTTGCCATTGATGAATCTCATGTGATTAGTACCATCTAAATTTTCTAAATGGTAGCTCCATTAGGCAACACACTTTTCACCTTGTATGGTCCTTCCCAATTTGGTGACCATTTACCGTACTTTGGGTCTTTACTATCTAAAGGGAGTATTATTTTCCAAACTAAATCGCGAAGGACTTGGCTATGACCTTTTTGTTGTAAAACTTAGCCATTTTCTGTTTCTGGAGTTGCAGTCTATCCAGAACGTCCAACCTTAATTTGTCCAATTCCAACAAATTTTGGACGAGTAACTCTGCGCGTTCGTTGTCGCCCAGGTTGTTTTGTAAACATACTCTTATTGACTGTACGTTGATTTCCACGGGTAACACTGCGTCTTGCCCGTATGTTAGCTGAAAAGGGGTAACTTTAGTGCTTGTGCGTGGCGACGTTCTATAGGCCCACAAAGCTTGATTCAAACACTCGTACCAATCTCTGGCGTTTTCACTTATCATCTTTCTTACGATGTTCTTCAAAATCTTGTTAGATGATTCAGCCTGACCATTGGATTGAGCGTAATAAGGCATGGAATTTACCAATTTGACCCCAAATTCGCTCAAAAATTCCTTCACTTGATCCCCATTCAAGGAAGTCCCATGATCCACCATTAGGCTTTGTGGGATTCCAAACCTATAGATGATATGATCGCGAATGAACTCTATAACACTTTTCTGGGATATCTCTTTTAGAGGTATTGCCTCTACCCACTTGGTGAAGAAATCTGTTGCCACTATAATGAACGTATGTTGCTTGGACGATGGTGGATAAATCTTCCCTATTAAGTCTATCGCCCAACCTCTAAACGGCCATGGCTTAATGATAGGTGTCATTTTTCTAGCTGGCGCTCTCTGAATTGGCTCATGCTTTTGACATGCCAGACAACTTTTTTCATATTGGACACATATTTCTCCCATTTTAGGCCAAAAATATCCATTCTTAATAATTAACCACCTCATCCTTTGACCAGCTTAGTGAGCTCCACAAATTCTTGCATGTATTTCAGCCACAATCACCTTAGCTTCTTGTAAGCTTACACACTTTAACAACACCCCATCTGGGCGCTTCTTAAGTAATTCACCTTCAATTAATGTGTAATTCAACGATTGTAGCTTTATCTTTCTACTGTTCTTTTCACTTGGTTCTTTCAAGAACTCTTTTATCTCTACCCTCCAATCCATTGCGTCTCCTTCTTGTATGCAATGAATTCTAATCATATTTGCCCTCCTTTGTATAATGGGCAAGATTGTTCCATATTCACAAGTGGGTTCTATATCTAAGATTTTTAAGTAACCTGAGGCCGTTTGGGCTAATTCGTTTGCTATGTCATTGTAGATTCTATTGACATATTCGAATTCTACTTGGTCGAACTCTTCCAACAATTCTTGGGCGACTTCATACTGGCTTATGACGGATTCGCTTTGACATTTAAAATCGTCGTGAGTTGGTAAATCACCAACTGGGAATCGCCCTTAATAGTTACATTTTTTACTTCCATTTCAATTAGTAACTCTAGGCCGACAATCAATGCTTCATATTCAGCCTGGTTATTGGTGCACATTCTGTCCAATGTGAAAGCGTATTTATAACAAACTCCTAGAGGATTTATCAAGGCTATTCCTACCCCTGCACCTTTGGAAGTTCTTCATCCATCAAAATATAGGATCTATGGTTTGGACTCGAATGAGTCTATTTCCAATTTAATTTCTTTAGGCATATCAAGACACGGGTGATCGGCCAAGAAATTAGCCAATACTTGATATTTTACCGCCTTCTGTGGTACATATTGTCTTTCAAACTCGGATAATGCCAAAATCTAAAGGCCTATCCTTTGGTGTAAAACGGGGTGAGAAAACATGTACTTCACTAAATTAACTTTAAAAATTAGATAAACTGTTACAAGCCATAAATAAGCCCTTAACTTAGTATATGTGAAATATAAAGCGAGATATAGTTTCTCGATAGCAGAATAATTACATTCGCATTTCATCAAACGTCTACTTATATAATATATTACCCTTTCTTCACCAAATTGGTCTTCTTGCGCGACCATTCCAGCTATCAATTCTTGTTCAGCCGATATATACACCTTCATTGGCCATCCTTGGATAGGTGACGCCAACACTAGCGGGTTTGACAAATATTTCTTTAGGCTATCAAAGGCCTTTTGATGTTCTTTTTTCCAGACGAGTTCGTCCTGATTTTTCAATTTTAGGAGAGGCGAAAAATCTTTTGTTCGCCCTGCACAATTAGAGATCTTAAGAAATTAACTTGACCTAGAAATCGTTGCAATTCGTTTTTGTTACTAGGCGGTTTGGCCTCTAAAATGGCTTTTGCTTTATTTTTATCGAGTTCGATTATTTTTGGTGTACTAGAAAGCCAAGGAAATTACCGGCATTGACACCAAACGCACACTTCAAAGGATTCAATTTCAGCTTATATTGTCTCATTCGCTCAAATGGGCGTTTCAATTGTTCAAAGTGATCTTCCTCTTTAACAGATTTGACTACAATATCATCCATATACACCTCAACAAAGTTGTATATCATATCATGAAAGATTAGATTCATTACCCTTTGATAAGTCGCCCCCGCATTTTTTAGGCCGAAAGGCATAACTACCCATTCGTAACACCCTAAGGCCCCTGGACATCTAAAGGCAGTTTTGTGTATGTCTTCTTCAGCTATATATATTTGGTTATACCCTGAATACCCGTCCATAAAGGAATACATGACATGTCCGGCAGTGGAATCAACCAAAGAATCTACCGTGGGCATTGGATACTCATCTTTAGGTGTCGCTAAGTTCAGATTTCTAAAGTCTATGCACACACTTAATTTACCATTCTTTTTAACACTAGCACAATATTAGATAACCATTCAACATATCTAGTTGTCCTGATGAAACCTGATTTTAATAATCGCTCAATCTCTTTCTTAATTTCAGGTAACACATTAGGAGCAAAGCGTCTAGGAGGCTGTTTATGGGGCTTAAAATTTGATTTAGTTGACAGTCTATGTTCTACTAAATTTTTATCTAAACGAGGCATATGCTCATACTCCCAAACAAAACAATCTTTATATTCTTTTAATAAAGCGATTAATGCTGTACTAACCTCTTGACTAAGCATCTGGCTGATAAATGTTGGACGATCTTCTCCCACATCGCCAATGTTTACTTTGATCAAAGGGTCTTATGTTTGAGCGTTTCCAGGCTTGTGGATCCTCATTACTTCATCGTCCATGTCCCTTGTAGGTACTTCTTCTTCTAGGTAATCTACCTTGTTGACTTCTTGGTCAACACTTTGTTCCAATTTGAATACTGCCAATTTGTCTCCTAATGCTTTCAATGCTACCTCTTTTTTGATTTTCTCCTGACATTCTTTATTAAAAGCCACTAATCTGGCTTTAAAGGCCTGGATCTCGGTCACAAGCTCTTTTGGTTGCCACGTCATCAATATTCTCTGAGCGTTTTTTTGCCAATTACTGGCTCTTCTAGGGCCACTATATTTGGCCTCATTTGATTGAACATTTCAGCGAGTGCTTCTACCAAAAATGGTTCTTCACTCTGTGCGACGACTTGAGTTTCTTCTTCATCTTGGATTATCCTGACAGGTCCATAATTTCCCTCGTACATGAACCTTTCTACCGAGTTAGTTTCTGTAATGAAAGGCCTATGATCTGCCTGTACCACCTCTGCTTTACCTTGGTCATTCCAGAAAACCAAGCACTGATGGAGCGATGATGGTATACAGCGACTTCCATGAATCCAATCTCGTCCTAGCAGTATATTGTAACTAGTAGGATCATCAATGACAAAGAAGACTGTTGTCCTAGTAGTTGTTCCCATAGTTATATCTAGTGGCATTACTCCCTTGACCGAAGTGGCTCCCCCATTGAAGCTTGTGAGAATGACTTCTGTTGGGATCATGTCATCCTCTGTCTTCGCGAATTTCCTCATCATCCTTAATGGGATAGTGTTTATGGAGGCCCCATTATTAATAAGCACTTTCACTATGGGTATGCCATTGACCTTCACATAAAGTGGTTTTAAATGTTTGGTCAATTTCGTAGTGGGCTTTTTGAAGACGACCTTTTCCGCTGCATCAATTTCCACCTCATGTTTGTCCCCTGTCGACTTATCCCCTTGTGATAAATCACCATGCAATATCTTGGGCTGAGTACTTGTCTGTGGCGCATTATCTTCATCCTCCAATATTTCTCCAGCAGCTACCCAGCCTGTTGGGGGAGGTAGTATCCTTGGAGGAGATCCGTATTTTTCAGAATGAGGTACCCTTTTCTTCCTCTTGGGCGTCCCATATAGCACGTAGAAATCGAAAGAACATCCAGATGGTTCTCCCAACAAATCTACTTCACGAACTCCTTCCCGATGCAATTGTTTCAGCAAGGTGTTACGCGATACTCCTCTCTTTCTCCTTTCTTCTTCTAGATCAATTTCTTCCTCAATGTCAGTCATACCATCATCCTCTTCGCCTTGTATTTCTTGAGATGTCTGACCACATTTGCATTCCAACACACATGCTTCTTCTTCATCTACTCTTTCTTCCTCATTCTTGAATTCATTGGCCAACAGATAATTATTATTCATGACGGGAGGTAATGTGCCGAACTGGATAGTAAGGGATGGTTCTGTATCGTCTTCTTCTCTTTTGCTTCGATCAAACTTCGACCTCCCAGAAGAACTTTCTGGCATTTCTCAAATTGATTCCCCAGTGCCAGTCTCTTCACTATCTTCGAGAGCATTTTGATTAACCATTTCCAGTACTTTTGATACTTTAGGACGTGGCATTTGTTGTCGTTGCCTCATCATTCGTCCATATTTCCGTTGAAATCGTCTTTGTTGGGTCTTGGTCATTTCATTAAAAGGCACAACACGTCTTGCGTTATACTGATATGAGTGCTATATATTAGGCTGGCGAGGCTGTGGTTTGAACGATCTCTCATGCCTTGCTGGCCTGAACTGCCTTTCCAGAGGCGGTCCTTTATAAAATAATGTGCCCTGCCTTCTGTTTGGAACAAGCTCAGGGCGATGGTGATTCTGCTATACTTCTGGTTTTTCAGTATTTGCTCTCATTTCTCCTTTACATCTGGCACACAAGACTTCTTCGTTCTTTATGGATTCTTTTCCTCTAATACGTTCAAACATGCTAGCATGTTTCTCAGGGTCTTCTTCATCATCGATGACCAACTTAAACCTTGGTAATTTATTTTTGAGATTGGTCGTCAACATATTCACCTCAAGTGGTTGTGGGAAAGGATTTTCATCCACTGCCATCTTCTTTTGTCTTCGAACGTGATTCGTCCTGACTTAATAGCATCCTGTAAAACAAGACGGAAAACCAGGCAATAATTAGTCATATGTGACCATGCATTATGCCATTTACAATATTTTTTACCCTTAATTTGCTCAGGGCTTGACAACTTATATTTATCGCTCAGTTTTATGTGCTTATCCTTATACAATTTATCAAATATAAGGTCAGCTTTTGTTACGTCGAACGAGAACGTTCTGCTCTTTTTGTTTTCTCCTTTCACAGGCTCATCTCTGGCTAAATCCCTAAGCTTAGCCATTATGGGACAAGTATATGCATCTCCCTTGGTCAGTTCGGCAAAACACATTTCAGTTTGATCGTAAAATTCATCATTTATAGCATGAACACCAAAGTGTGGGTCTTTGTAATAAGTCCCTTTACTAGAATTTTTTACTTGCTCTTCTTCTCTTATCAAACGTTCGTACCTAATTACATTCGCACTAAGTTGGAACAGGTCAGGGAATTCCCTATCCTGGAACTTTTTCTTTAAATCAAAACTTAAACAGCTTTGAGCGATTTTGACAAATTCTTTTTCAGGCAGGGGTACAAAACATTTACTCCTGGCTGTTTTGAACCTTTGAAGAAAGCCTTCTGCCCATTCATTTGACATTTGACGTAAGTTCGCCAAATCGGCCAGTGTAACCTCAGATTCTGTTTTATAAAACTGAGCATGGAACAACTGTTCCATTTGTTGCCATGTCTGAACGGAATTTGCTGGCAAGTTAATAAACCATAAAAAGGCTACTCCTGTTAATGAACTAGGGAATAGTCTCATTTTATGGTAGTCGGTCACCTCACCACTCTGTAATGTGAATCGTCCTATATGTTCCAGAGTAGATACTTCTCCTAAACCAGTGAACAATGAGAATTCGGGCACTTTATACCCTCTAGGCCATGGATATGCTTGATCTACCCAATCAGGATATGGTTTAGTGTAAGTCGGCCTGATAACAGAACGTACCCCAACAACCATTTGATCTTGTACTATGTCTGCAATTTGATTCCTCAGTAAAGCATTTGGATCATATAGGACTCCTATGGGTTGGTTCACTTGTTGGTTTACTTGAGGCGGCCTAAAATTTGGTCCTTGATTGGCAGGGAAAGTGCCATTGTTCAGACCATTATACCCATTATATTGAGTATTTACTCCCTCATTAACATGAGGTAAATTATGTCCACAATTTAGGACATTATCCCTTACGTTTGGATTACCCCCAGGTTGGTAGTCACATTATTGCCATTCAAATTTAGCGCTCCATTAACCCCTTGATTTGAGGTGGAAGGGTCGAAAAATGTTTCTAGACCTGGACCTGGGTTCAAACCAGGGGAATTGTGTGGTGAAGCATGTCCCATAATCGCCCTGGTCTGGAAATGACTTCCTATGGTTGGTTGACATACTTGGCCTACTAATTTGCTCATAAGATCATTTAAAGCACTTAATTTTTTGGCTATATTATCATAGTGAATATTTCCACTCTGGGTAAATTTTTCCAGATTATGGACGTTTCGTAAATTTACCTGTTCAACGATGTCTTGTGTGAGTTCTCCAAGCAATGCACGCATGGTTCGAGGACTCAACTCTCTCATTGGCTCATAACGACTGTGACTGCTTAGAGTCTGTCCTTCCGTCTGAGGAGAATGTTGCTGTTCTTCATATCGCTCGATCACAGACTGGACTACTCCGTGACTTGCTGGTGCTTTATCAGAACTTTTATGAGGCATAATGTTTTCCTTTTGCATCTTCAAACACCAACTGTCCCACTGGGCGTGCCAAATTGTTTCGCGCGGGTTTACTCGCTAACAATTAAAAGGGATCAGATGATTGTATAAGGGACAAACGTCTTGAAACAAAGTCCCAAAAAGGGGTGTTTATTGAATATAAAAATTACAGTTTGGACACGAACAAGATGCCTCCAAGGGGCGTAAGCACACAAGTACAAGGGAATTGAAGTAATTAAGATTAATCTAAGAAAATTAAATTACGTGTTCTCTATTTGAGAGTGAATTTTGTCGGGCTGTCTTCGTTGTCTTCCTCTTTCTTTTATATGGCTTGAGCAGTTTTAATCGTTTAGAAACTACTTGTAACTACCCATTTCTTTCATCATGGTTGGCTGACCAATAACTATCGTGTGTAACTCCTATCACCACGTCCTCTTTATAACTGCTTGCTACCAACTCTCTCAAATCGTGGGGCGTATTTGTGATGTGCTCAAACTGCATTAAGATCATGACTTTGGATAACAATAAGCTTTAATCATTGCTGGGACTCTGGGTGACTCGGCATTTTTGGGCGACAATTGATCTTCCGCTCTGGGCGATTATGGGTTACTTCATTCGCTCAACATCTGGGCGTTCTATAGGCTTGGGCGACAACGCTCCTTTGTTTTTTGGGCTTTTATCATGTTTAATGATATTTCTGGTTGAGCTTTTACCATGATCTCTCTAAATTGGCTTCTTCTCTTGGACTATTTCCTTTCTTGGGCCATTTGAATTGGGTTGTACATTTTGTGCATCAACAAAAACTGTTATGAAGCCATCACATTTCGCGGTAAAGATAATGGGAGCATTACTGTGCATATTGTTAGAAATATAAATCATATCTAAAATCGAAGCTAAATCTAGATGCAAACATCTTAGATTAAAATAACCAAAAGTCTAGGATCTACATCATGCCAAAATATTAGGATTCACGGATTTGGGTTATATACCTGGATCCATTATGAACGATTGTTTACTGTTGTTTCTCTTTTAGATGGGGAGAAGGGAAACTATGTATAATTTGGTGTATTGGGGACCACAACCAAAAATGTGTTTATATATTGCTCAATTAAAGTTCCCATAATGCCCAAATTATAACAATATTGGTGTCTACTCAATTAGCCCATATTTATTAAATAGTTAATATAATTGAATTAAATATGTTGCCATTAAATAGAAAAAACAATTGATTTTCCTAACCTACTAAATATTTAGGAGTGTCATTAAATGGAAAAAAACATTGGTTTTTCTAACCTCTTAAATAATTTAGAAAACCGTTGGTTTTCCTAACAATTTCCCACTTGATTACATATTATTCCTAAAATAATTATATTACAAATTTTTCAAGCGCGCATCTGCATAGTCTATTTATCCTTAGACTTCTTTTTAAACAATCTGGTCCATCTTATATAATAATAATGGAACCACCGCGACTTTTATCACAATACAGTTGTGATTAAATATCGATGATCACCATACTATTACACTTAATAACATAGATCAAATATAGATGAGTAGCATGAAAATTACATGAAATGTGATCTCAGACATGCTTGTTTCCAACTGGTCCTTCTTTTTTCTTTAGCGAGTTTATTTCAAAATCCTTAATGCAACGCGCACATTGCATATAGAAAACACAAGCAAGCTCAGAAACAGAATCATAAACCATCAATTTTATTATGGGTCCGCTAGCATAGAATTTGTACCTATATGTTCAATAGAAATTTGTCTATCCTGAACTTTCTCTTTAACAACTAGAAACTTGATGTCGACAAATTTCGACTTCGTCGAGCTCATGTTTTTGTTTGAGTAAAGCACTACCGAGTTATTGTTACGGTAAATCTTTAATGGCTTCTCAATGTCATTTACTACTCGAAGCCCAGTGACAAAGTTTCATAGCCATATCCCATGATGGGATGCCTCATAACAAGCAATGAACTCCGCAGCCATGGTTGAAGAAGCTTTGAGAGTTTGTTTAGCAGACTTCCATGAGATAGCTCCTCCAGCCAACATAAAGATGTAGCCTGATGTGGAGCGTCTACTATCTTCACATCCTCCAAAATTGGAGTCAGAGAACCCGATGACCTCTAAACTGTTCGATCTTCGATAAATGAGCCTGTAGTCTTTTGTTCTCTTCAAATAACGCATCGCGCATTTGGTTGCCTTCCAATGCTTCATTCCTGGATCACTCAAATATCTGTCCAAAACTCCCACTATAAATGCTATGTCGGGATGAGTACAAAATAGAGCGTACATTAGACTCTCACTACTGACGCATATGGAATCTTCTCCATCTCTTTTCTTTCAAGATCATTATTGTGGCACCGTTTGAGACTAAACTTGTCTCCTTTAGCGATGGGCGTGTCTCTTGGTTTACAATCTTTCATGCCGAATCTACTCAAAACCTTATCGATATAGCTCTTTTGTGACAACCCAAGAATACATCGAGAACGATCTTTCAGTATCTGAATACCTAATACAAAAGAAGCGTCCCCAATATCTTTTAACTCGAATTTCTTCGTCAGAATTTTTTTTTGTACATTAAGCCTATATCGCTACTATCGAGCAGAATATCATCGATATATAATACCAAGAATATATTTTTACTCCCACTGAACTTGTGATATACACAGTCATCAACAACATTCGCCTCAAAAGTGTATGGGGTGATAACTTGATGGAACTTGTGCTACCATTGCCGAAAAGCTTGTTTGAGACCATAGATGGATTTTTTCAACTTGTAGACTATAGACTTTGGATCTCCCGATACAAAGTTTTCTGGTTGTACCATACAAATCTTCTCGTCAATGTCTACATTAAGAAATGCAGTCTTAACATCCATTTGATATAGCTCCACATAAAAATGAGCTACCAGTAATTGTTCTAAAAGAGTATTTCAAAAATACCGAAGAGAAAGTCTCTTTGTAGTCTATGTCTTCCTCTTGAGGAAAGCCTTTAACGACTAGACGAGCCTTATATCTCTCGATATTACCCCTTTGAATCCCTCTTGGTTTTAAATATCCATTTACAACCAATGGACTTCACACCATTAGGCAACTCGATGAGATCCAAAACATCTATAGACTTTATCTCATCATTCATGACATCAATCCACTTCTGAGAGTTAGAACTGTGCATGGCTTGATGGAAGTTGATCGGGTCATCCTCCGTTAAACCAACACCATCCTCATATTTTTGGAGAAAGACGATATAATCATCTGGAATTGCATTTCTTCTCTCCCTAGTGGATCTCCTCAATGACACTTCTTGAGGTTGTTGAGTTTGTTCTACAGGTAGTGCTTGAGGAATAATCTCATTGTTGCCTTGGTCTTGAAAATTATTAGGGATAGGAGCCTGAACATTGTCATCTAGTTCCGGAACTGTGTCTTGAACAACAATAGGTATAGAGAGACCTGATTGCCATCAATAACAGATTCTTCTTCAAAGACAACATTCCTTATATTTTCTTCTCCTCAAATAGCGAAGGCACCTGGACGTTGTTCTCTCGATCCATCATACTTTCCGTAATATTCACCACTACGGTCAGATCTGACAACCTTTATTTTCTTTCCAAGTTGAAGTTCAACTTCAGCTTTGAAAGACTTGAAAATGTCCGAGGATTGTGACTTCTCGTGTATCAAATATAGGTAACCGAATCTAGAGTAATTGTCTATGAATATAATGAGGTATTGTTGTCCATTCCAAGAAGCCATAGGGAATGGACCGCAAATATCAGTATGTATTAGTTCTAAGACGTCTGTAGCTCTCTCGACACCTAATTTTCTGATATTTGTTTGTTTCCCCTAGATACACTCAACACAAACTTGGAAGTTTGTTCCATCTAACACAAGCCTCTGAATTCTCTGCTTAGAGATATGACCTAAGCGCTTGTGCTATAAGGTGGCAGAATTCTCACTTGATTTTCTCTTTATACCACGTGAACTGGTTTGCAGTATTTTAATACAGGAATTAACAACATCAAGCATATACAGATTATCAATCAAATAACTTGAACCAGCAAAATTTGAATTTTGATAGAGACTAACTTTATTATTTCCAAATGAACAAGAAAATCCTGATTTGTCCAAACTAGAAATAGAAATTAAATTCAGTCTAAAGGACAGTGCAACCAAAGTCTCAAACAAATCCAAATAAAACCCAGTTTTTAATTGTAATCTGAAAGTCCCTATAGCCTCCACTGCAACTTTATTACCGTCGCCCACAAAGATGAATCTTTCAGTATCAATTGGCGGTCGGCTCCATAAGCAACCCTGCATAGACATACTTATGTGAGTAGTAGTACCAGAATCTACCCACAAAGTATCCTTAGGTATAGAAGCTAAATTAACTTCAGAATAAACTAAAGTTAGAAGCATACCCTTCTTTATACGCCAGACATCGTACTTGGAACACTCCTTCTTCACGTATCCCACCTTCTTACAAAAGTAGTAGAAAAATTCCTCATCTTGCTTATTTTGTTGCTTCTGCTTAGAATGTCCTTCTGTAGTATCCTTAGCTCTCTTCTTTTTCTTGTTCTAATAGGTTGACGCCAAGTGAGCACTCTCAGTCTTATCACGATGTTGCCTCTCTTCTTCTTGTACATAGTAAGTTATAAGCTCATCGAGGGACCATTTATCCTTCTGAGTGTTATAACTCACTTTGAATTGCCCAAAGTGTGCAGAAAGAGATATCAAAACAAAGTGCACGAGCAAGTCCTCAGACAGCTCCAACTTAAGCGACTTGAGTTTCGATGCGAGATGAGACATCTCCATGATGTATTCCCTTATGTTCACTTTACCCTTATACTTCATCAAGATAAGTTTAGCCAAAAGGTTACTCGCCTCCAATTTCTCGTTCTTAGTAAAATATTGCTCAATTTCCTCAAGGAACTTCTTGGCGCTTTTGCTCTTAGTAATCGAGCTCCAACACGCTTCCAGAATGGAATGTTTTGTGATCATCAAGCACATTCGGTTAGAGCGATTCCACCTCTCAATGTTAACCTCATTGGGGTTTTCCGAAGTAGAAGTGGGTCGATCTGAACGAAGTGTTAGATCCAAAAAATCCATACAATCGAGGACAATCTCCACGGTTTCTTTCCAGACCTTAAAGTTCGTTTCGCTTAGCATCGGGATGTTATTGACTTGGGCAGAAACATTCATAACAGTAAAAACAAAAACTAGATAGAGAACAAAATAAAGAAAAATAAGACATGCACAAATAATCCGAATTGGGGATCCATCTCAAGATACCTACCACAACATTAATTCCTAGTCTTTGGACATATAAATTAACTTTAAGTGGTACTCTCAATACAATGATCAAATACTGATAATCAGTTCTGTCAAACAATAGTCTTTCTTTGGACCAACTGTTGTTTACATGAGAAGTCTTTATAGTTGTCACACATTTAAGATCGTAGGTACGTTGTTATTTGGCCAAACTATGTCTTCCTTTAGGCCAAGCATAGTTCGCATAAATGACTACATACAAAGAATCTATGTATTTTTAGTCAAACTAATCTACACAACAGGGGTTACTTTGGCAACATGTTCCTTCAATCAATTTAATTAAAAATACTAGACATCCAAAAGAAATAATCAAAACCAAAGTTTGAATTTATTTTAAACTTTAAACCATTTTCAAGTCCAAATGGGCTTGCCCACAAAATAGGATAATAGGTCACTCAAATCCAATCAAACATGGCCATCACTTTAGCCCACGTTTAGTGTCCAACAATTTAACAAACTGAATTCATTAAAAAAAAATATCATGATATACTGCAGAAAGTATGATGGATCGGGAGAACAATATCCAGGACCCTTCTATATTTTTCTCAAGAGTGTGGAATAGTTCCACAATACACCATGCCGAGCAAACCTAGCATGAATGGTGTTGTAGAGCAATAAAACCTAACTCTTAAGGATATGGTAATGTGTATGATTAATCATTCCTCCTTACCAGAGTCACTTTGGGGAGAAGTTTTTAAGACTGTAGTATACATCCTTAACAGGATACCGAGCAAAGTAGTTGCCAAAACCCCCTATGAGCTTTGGACATGCAAGAAGCCTATCATTAAGCACTTGCACATTTGGAGTTGTCCACCTGAGGCACGACCTTATAGGCCACATGAAAGAAAACTGGACTCAAGGACGATAAGCTGCTATTTCGTTGGTTACGCAGAATGCTCTCGAGGATATAAGTTTTACAATCCCACATCAAGATCTTTCTTTGAAACGGGAAATGCGAGATTCCTTGAGGATATAAGGAATGTTGTCTTTGAAGAAGAATTTTTCATTGATGGTGATCAGGTCTCTATACCTATTGTTGTTCAAGACACAGTTCCGGAACTAGATGACAATGTTCAGGCTCCTATCCCTGAAATTTTTCAAGACCAAGACAACAATGAGATTCTTCCTCAAACACCACCTATAGAACAAACTCAACAACCATTATATTATGAATCAAAATCCAATTTAGATATTCTTGAATCTGAATTGATAAGGGAAAAAAATGACCTCAGTTATTCTTAAACTTTAAGGAATTTCACAAAATCCAAACATTCTATTCGAGAAAAATAATCCAAACACTATATGAATAGAATATGCACAAATCCTAATAATCTAACAACAATGACCGCTATGATACCACTTGTTAGAAATATAAATCATATCTAAAATCGAAACCAAATCTAGATGCAAACATCTTAGATTAAAATAACCAAAAGCCTAGGATCTATATCATGGCAGAATATTAGGATTCACAGATTCGAGTTATATACCTGAATCCATTATGAACGATTGTTTATTGTTGAAGAATTACTACGACAATCAATCATGAACACGAACAAAGGGGTGTGGTTTGTGACCTTCCTCAACCAAATCGCCTTATTTCTTCAATGAGACCATCGTCTCTCTTCTAGATGGGGAGAAGTGAAACTATGTATAATTTGGTATATTGAGGACCATAACCAAAAAGGTTTTTACATATTGCTCAATTAGAATCCCCATAATCCCCTAATTATAACAATATTGATATCTACTCAATTAGACCATATTTATTCAATAGCTAATATAATTGAATTAAATATATTGCCTTTAAATAGAATAAACCATTGGTTTTCCTAACCTCCTAAATATTTAGGGGTGCCATTAAATAGAAAAACCGTTGGTTTTTCTAACCTCCTAAATAATTTAGAAAACTATTGGTTTTCCTAACACATATATATTTTGTGAAGCAGAGATGAGGGTTTTGCACTGTAGAGGACAACCTAGGTTGGAGAAGTTTTTGACATAGGGAAACTATGAATTTTAAATTTTTTGGGGATGCGCAAACCTAATTCCAATTCTCAGAACTTCCATCCTTACAAAGGGCAAATGAACAATTTTAACACTGGCAGGGGGATGTCATCCCATTTGTATCTCAATATTTCGTTGTGTCATAGGCTTCATATGTGGCATACCCTTGCACAGACATTTTAGAGAACTGTAGAGGGTGTTCTCATGGAAGTTTTGCACCTTGTATAGGATTAGGTAATGACTTTAAATTGAAAGTCACTGTTCTCAAATGGGATTATAGTATTGTTAGTTTGACATGGAACGAATATTGCAAAGGCAAGGACATAAGAAGTCAAATTTTCTGCCTTTCATCTTTTATCCTTCACTTAGTCCTGATGGATAAAGCACATTTTTAAATTTTATACCATGAATATTTCGGCGATCACAATCGAACTAAAAAGTGTGCTTTATTGTCACTTCCTTCCTCTATTACTTTACTTTAAAATTTCAGATGTTTATTATGTGAGAAAGTAGACAATTTTAAAAAATGAATGGTAGCGTTTAGTTGAAAGGCGTCACTTATACAACTTCGATAATGAATTAACTGAGTAGATTTCTGTTAGGATCCTCCATGGAATTGTTGTAATTTGTTGTATTTGTTGCAAAATTATAAAGACCTAAATATAAATAAGCTTGCATTGAATTGAAATTGAAGATTGATACTACTAGAATTCCAAATGCTTATCTGTTAAGGTTTTGAACAATTTTCTGGAAAAAGAATAACAATCTAAAAACCTAACAAACGGATGATAAATGGTTTCCTAGAAGTGGTACAATATTAATCGTCACATTTTGAATTGATTACCTTCGGCCTCGCCTCTTTCTCCTCTTGGCATACGTTTTTCTTATCGAATTCCTATCATATGTTCCGCAACTAGGGACTTAACTCCATTTTTTGGTTTGTTGATATGTCAGCGAGTTTTAAAATATGGGGAACATTTTTGCACAAACTTTTGTTAGATGTTAATGCAGGATTTTGATTTATTCCTGGCAACATTTTCACCACCCCCTGAGCCAGTTCACGGGTCAAATCATGCGCCAACTCCATTGCAAACTCATATTCCACATCCCGTGCCAACTCAAGTAACTCAATCTTCATCTAATGTTATTGGTGCAGGTAAGTATAAAAGTATGATGTATTTATTCTTTTTAAACCAACTTATGATTGTATTTTGTATCTCACCAATTTTACCTTTTTGAAATTCTTTTGCTTAGCAACTCCTGCATTGACATCTCAACCGGCCATGGAAAGCACCAACACTTTCCAGAATACCAGTGGAAGTAGGAAGAGCGTGAGGAAAAGAAAAACACCCGGTTACTTAAAGGATGTCTTCGTGGTGGATACAACAGTCTACAAGATACTCAAATAGAGGATATTAAATCTCGTCCTCAAAATTTTGGGAGAAAATGCTGTCAAAACACGAGGAGCCTTTAGCAAAAGAAAAACATGATGGAAAGTTGCCATAACAACGATGGAGTGTTTCATCATGGAATTTGGACAGTTTTTAATTGTTATCAATTAGTATTTCTAGGCTTATATTGTCAAATTTTCCCAAAAAAATTCGCAAACCGTTTAATATTTACATGTTTAAAGTTAATAAATATTTGTCATTAATTTCTTTTCTTTTCAGGTAAAGCACAAACGCTTCTGCGTCAAACAAGGAGTTAAAAAATCGAAAACTTGCAAAAATATAGTTCATATTGTTGGTATTAAATTTGGCATTTAACTAATTCTCTTGCCAAGAGCTCTTCCCCAATTCTCTCCCTCTTCATATTTTCATATGGTATCAGAGCATTGATTCGCTGCAATGGCATCGCAAGGATTAGTTGCTGGAGATTTGGTTGAAGAAGCAGCTAATTCTATTACCGTCGCATGATTTCAGATCCAAGCAACCCCTATTATCTCCATTATGATGATAACACTGGTTTGCAGCTCATTTCAGTGGTACTTACATAGAATTATTATACGACGTGGAGTCGCGTTGTAGTGATGGCTCTTAGCGTGAAGAACAAAGAAGGATTGATTGATGGAAAAATCGCCGAACCAGAATCTGATGATCTGCTGTATAGTGTCCGAAGGAGAAGAAACCAAGTAGTGTCTTCATGGATCATTAATTTCATTCCAAAGGAGCTTTATCCAAGTGTTATGCACAAGGACTCAGCTAGAAAGATATGGATCGAATTGTAGGATTGCTATAGCCAAAGCAATAGCACTTGAATTTATGAATTGAAGAAGCAGATCTCTACCATTTCACAAGAAAATAGCTCAGTCAATTCCTATTTCAATCGATTTAAAGGATTGAGGGAAGAGCTTGATAACTATAGGCTAAATATCACCGGATCTGATTATAAACAAGAAGATCAGGTTATGTAATTTTTAATGGGGCTAGACGAACACTATTCTGCAATGAGAAGTCAAATCTTGTTAATGGATCATCTGCCTTCGCTTAACAAGGTTTTTGCCCTGATTCTCCCAGATGAAAGACAAAAGGAAGTCATTACTAAAAGGCAACACATCCTTGAGGCTTCTGCTTTTGCTAACAATGTTATGCAAGGATCTAATGATAATCAAAGGAATACTAGATTCGTTCAAAATCAGAGAAAGGACAGACTTATTTGCAGTCACTGTGGGATGCAAGGACACATTAGAGAAAAGTGTTACAAACTGGTTGTATATCCCCATGGGTATCATTTTTCTAAAAGCAAGACTGTGGCTGCTAATGCTGTTGGTCAATCATCTGTAGGAAATCAGGACAGTGTTATTAAATCCCTATCTAGTCTTACTATCACTCCAGAACAATGCAAACAAGTTCTGGCAATGTTAGTACCTCAGTTAAAGGACATAAATCTAATGATTCTCGAACATCCACATAGTCACAGACTCAGGAGGTGCCAACATCTGGTTATTCTGTACCTGATGCCTTTGCCTTCTCAGGTAATCTTTCTCATTCTAGCACTAACATTGGTGAAGTAAAATGGACATTGGATACTGGTGCTTCAGAACATATGGTACGTTCTGTTTGGTGTTTAACTTCTGTTTCAAACAAGATTAAGACAGATGTTGAGTTACCTAATGGTAATATTGCTGAAGCTACTCATGTTGGAACAGTCAGGTTATCTGAGAACTTAATTTTAACAGAAGTGTTGGTGGTGCCTTGTTTCACATTCAACTTGATTTTAGCTAGCAAATTGACTCTTAGACATGATTGCTTTATGATATTTTTGCATCAATATTGTTTTGTCTAGGATCTTTTAACACGGAGGACGAATGGAATGGGCAAACTTGAAGATGGACTGTATGCATTCCAACATCCCACTCAACAACTCAATTGCTTACATCCCGTCTCTCAGCCTACAGCTATCCCTGATAATAGCTTTCCTATTTCTTCTAATTCCATATGCAATTATGATATCAATTTGCAATGTAATAAAGCTAGACATTTTTCGTGTAAGTGAGCACTAATATTGATCTGTGGCATTGTAGAATGGGACACCTCCCTATTTCAAAATTATCTATCTTACACAATTTAGTTCCTTCCATTACCTTCAATAAGCACTTACATTGTACTGTTTGTCCCACAACCAAGCAACATAAATTGCCTTTTCCAAGAAGTGAAACTAGAGCTTTCAAAAGATTTGACATTGTTCATTGCGATATATGGGAACCTTACTCAGTTCCTTCAATAGATGGATCTAGATACTTTCTAACAATAGTTGATGATTACTCTAGGATGACTTGGACTTATCTTATGAAAGAAAAATCTCAAACTCATCCTATCATTTATTCTTTCAATCACATGACTCATACTCAGTTTGATTGTAAAATAAAAGTTCTCAGATCTGACAATGGATCTGAATTTCATATGAGTGATTTTTTCCAATCTAATGGTACCATTCATCAATTCAGCTGTGTTGAAACCCCTCAACAAAATGGGATAGTGGAGAGAAAACATCAGCATCTCTTATTGCCAGAACCATAAAGTTCCACGCCAATTTACCTCACAAATTTTGGGGAGAAACTGTTCTTGCTACCACATATTTGATCAATAGAACTGCTACTTTGATACTTGAAAACAAAACCTCTTATGAAATGATACATCAAATTGCACCTTCATATTCCCATCTCAAGGTATTTGGGTGCCTATGTTATGCTTCGAGTCTCAAAAGAAATCGGATTAAATTCGATCCTAGGGCCATTCCATGCATTTTTATAGGTTATCCTTATCGCATGAAGGCCTACACACTTTATAATTTGACAAACTATACTGTCTTTGCTTCTAGAGTTGTGATCTTCTATGAGAAAATATTCTACTTTCACCATCCTAAATTTCTTGCCTCCTTGTCAAAGTCTGATATTTGTTCCCCACCTGATCCATCTTTGTTTCCAGTGTCTAGTGATAATCCATTACTTGATGAGTCTATTCCAAATTCAGGTAATGAACTCATTTCCACTGCTGACATTTCACCTGTTGACTCTGTCCCTAATTGATTTGATTCTCTTCAAACTAACACTCACATCTATTTAGATTACAACTCCAGTTCCAAACTTAGATTTGCCTATCAGTCAATCAAATAGACCCAAAAGAGCCCCAGCTTACCTTTAGGATTACCATTGCAATCTCACATCTCAAGTGCCTACTATCCAATCAGAATCCATGGTAAAAGGTCAAAGGGCTAGAAAACAATATCCTATATCTGAGTACTTGAATTATAGTAGCTTTGTCCACTACTCTTGAGCCTAGATCATATGAAGAGGCTTCCCAATACCCAGATTGGTGCAAGGCTATAGATCTTGAATATCAAACATTGATTTCCAATAATACTTGCACAGTTAACCCTTTGCCTGCACATAAATGGCCTGTAGCTTGTAAATGGGTTTTCAAAGTAAAATTGAACTCTGATGGCACTGAAGAGAGGAAGAAATCCAGGCTTGTTGCAAAGGGATTCACCCAACAAGCTAGCCTAGACTATGAAGAGACCTTCTCTCCTGTTGCTAAGCTGGTAACAATGAAATGCTTATTGGCAGTTGCTGCTCATGTGGGTTGGCATCTTCACCAATTAGCTATCAACAATGCATTCGTCCATGGTGAACTTGAAGAGGAGGTATACATGATCATGCCTAAGGGTTATGAGCAGTAGGGGGAGTCTGGGGAAAACTTGGTGTGCAAATTGAACAAGTCCATTTATGGACTCAAGCAGGCTTCTAGACAATGGAATACTAAGCTGGCTGCATACATTGTTTCATAAGGCTTTACACAATCAAAATGTGATTATTCCCCATTTAGCAGACAAAATGGGACTTTCACTATCTTGCTCATTTATATAGATGATATTATCATAGGGGGCAATGATATATCTTACATTAGGAAATTCAAGAAGGAGCTAAATGAGCAATTCAAATTAAAGGACTTGGGGGTTTTAAAATACTTTCTTAGGCTTGAAATAGCCAGAATTGTGAATCAAAGGAAATATGCTTTGGATGTGATAACTAATGCTGGATACCTTGGAGCTAAGCCTGCAAAATATCCATTGCCTCAAAATTTGAAGCTGAGTAAGGATCAAGGAGAATTAATTGAAGATGCAGGTGTATACAGAAGATTGATAGGAAGGATTTTATATCTAACAATCACTAGGCCCGACTTATTGTATGCAGTACAGGTGCTTAGTCAATATCTCCAATCACCAAGGCAATCACATCTTGAAGCTGCACATCACGTACTGAGATATTTGAAAGGTACACCAGCACAAGGCTTGCTATTTGAAAGCAAGCTAGATCTCATACTTAAAGGTTTTTGTGATGTTGATTTGACATCCTGTTCAGATACCAAAAGGTCTGTCACTGGCTATGGCGTCTTTATAGGGAATTCATTGGTTTTTTAGAGGTCGAAGAAGCAACACACTGTCTCTAGATCATCAGCAGAAGTTGAGTACAGATCCATGGCTGCTGCAGTGTGTGAATTAAGTTGGTTAAGAAACATACTTGCAGACATAATTGTTAAGCATGATCGAGCAACTTTGTTGTTTTGTGACAGTCAGTCATCCATTCACATTGTAAGCAATCCGGTTTTTCACGAGAGGACAAAACATATAGAGATTGATTGCCATCTTGTGAGGGACAAAGTTCAAGTTGGAGAAATTAAAACGCTACATGTTACCTCACAAGACCAGCTAGCTGATGTATTAACTAAGGCATTAGGAGGAGTTAGATTCAAGCAATTGATATCCAAGATGGGAGTTTTGAATCTACATCTCCCATCTTGAGGAGGAGTGCTGAGGAATTTGTAAATTGTAGGAGGGTATTTGAGTCTTTTCCATTTATTTCTTTTCCTATATATTTTGTACAGTTCATATTGTTGGTATTAAATTTGGCATTTAACTAATTCTCCCGCCAAGAGCTCTTCTTCCCCAATTCTCCCCCTCTTCATATTTTCATAAAATGTATAGTAAGCAAAGTATGACTTGATGACCTTACTATTAAGGAGCAAGACTTTAATCATCATTCTAACGGAAAAAGGATAATAATAGCAGGAGGTTTATGAACACATTGCACATTGTCAATAACTCATGCATCAATATTATGCCGTGGTGATAGTAAGCAAAGTATGACTTGATGACCTTACTATTAAGGAGCAAGACTTTAATCGTCTTTCTAAAGGAAAAAGGATAATAATAGCAGGATGTTTATGAACACATTATGCACATTGTCAATAACTCATACATCAATATTATGTCGTGGCGATAAATTTATTAGAATATTGTAATAGGAGATATAATTTATCACCCAACCAGTCATTTACTTTTGTATTGAACAATGAAAAATTAAGTAAAAATGATGATGGATTTATTAACATTTGTCATAGCCGTTTTCTATCGATAATTCTCATGTCCGTTTTATTATTTTTAAGGTTATTAACATTTACCAAACATGATCCATCATTTTTGGTCACGATTAGAATTTTTGAATTTGCGTAACTTTTTTGGTGTATTGGCGACAGTTCTCCATGAAACCACTTGTTTTTGTCACTAAATATGCCTGTAAGGATTTTTTTTTTTGGATTAAAAAAAATTTAAAACCAACATCCATCCCTAAACATGTATGGGAATATCCGTATCTAAAAACTCATTTAATTGTAGTAAAACTGGGCTAATTGTATGATGACATTAGATATTGTGAAATGAAAATTTACACGTGTGGTATGAACAACTTGATCTAGATAACTTTTGGGTACTTTGAATTTGCTTTAAAAATAATGGTCATTGAAAATTTGTTACATGTCTTGAATTTCAAGCTATCTTCTTTGCAAGGCTAATGACAATAATTTAAGTGTTCAACCTGTACTTCACTTCACACATTTAAAGCCAACTATTTTTAGTAAGCATAGTTTAAGTTGCAATTAAATTTGTTATCATTTGTTGGGTCTCGAACCTGTGACCTGTCAATTAATTGTGCTTCCAACAATTCTATTACTAAAGTCGTGTTTTCTGGAATGACACTTTTATTATTTTGAGACAATGGCTGGATTGTTGACACTTGGCATACCACTCGCCATTGGATGAGATTCTAGAGTCTTCGACTCTTTAACTTCGATGATACGCCTCATTTGGATGAATTATTGGCTCTCTTTTCTCTGGCTCTTGGTTTCTCTCGCGTCTGTTTAGAGAGAATAACCTCATTCTTTTAGGGTTTGCATTCTTGAGTGATTTAATCGTGTAAACTGTATATTCTCTTAGATCTACTTCTGATTGTTGTGAAGTGAGGGTTCTTTGAGTGTTTTGGGTGCTGAATCTTTTGTGATTAGAGCAGTGAATGAGGTGTTAGTGTAACGACCCGGCCTCTCACCAGAGCCGTTATCTTCCGTATTGTCCGCTTCGGGAGAGCCTAGGCCCATCTTACCCCTCAATGCTTTCTGACGCGTCAGAAAGCTAACGGCTTGGGTATAGAGACCTGAGTCGTTACAGTTAGGCAGAACTTTGTGATCTGACCTATTTTATGCTTTAAAGGAGTTCGATCTAAAGGCTTTTGTAAAGATAAGTCTCTGTGGCCTTTCGTCTTGTATTCTTGAATAGATCTTGTAACAGTTTGTTGCCATATTTTTATCTTGTTAGTATAACCGAGCAATATCCATAATTTGGATGCTCAACGGGGGTTGTAGGCATTAGATCCAGTCGCCGAACCTCCGGGGCTTAGGCCAAAACATATCTTGTGTTCATTTTAATTTCTGCAACTTTTACTTATTGCTTTGAGTTTGATTCTTTGATATCTTGTTTAATATCGCGTGGTTTGGGCCTTTTCAGTGGTATCAGAGCCTGGAACTAAAAGGACAAGATACCTGGATCTTCGAGAAAAGGTTCGATCTATTATACATAAAAAAAATTTGGAACTGCTGAAAAGCATGTTCAAGAATTCGAGTTTTTGCTAACTCGATGGGTGAGATCATTCCTTTTCTGTAAAAGTTTTTAAATACTTTTAGGGTTTCTTGATCATACCATTGATTTATCAAAACACCGTTGAAAACCCCTTGAGACTAATCTTTGTCCAGTGGCTTTTGCGAGGCTCCTGGAATCTGAAATAAATCAAGTTTGAGTGTGTTTTCTGGAGAAAACTGCTGGAGTGATCTGTGAAATATAGAATGTGATCTCTGTGTGTTCTTTAATTGAGCTTGTTCTGTATGTTTTAGTGATCTCTTTGATTGTTACCTGATATCTTGTATTACTACGTGTTATACTGTGATTTCCTGAGTTGCTGAAATTGGTATAAGTCCCTAATTGTTTTTCTATTATCTTGAATTCCTACTTAAGCATCATACCTGTTTTCAAACATGGCTTCTGCTAGGTTTGAAGTTCCACAATTTGATGGTAAATGTGATTTTAATATATGGTACCAAAAGATGAAAGCTATCTTAATGCAAATGAGAGTAGATAGAGCTCTTGATAATAGTTGGTCTGCAGACTTATTACCTGCTAAGAAAACTGAACTTGAAGAGGTTGCATGGAGTACTATTTTCTTGTACTTATCTGATAATGTTGTAAGAGAAATTGGTGAAATAAAAATTGCTTCCAAACTGTGAGCTAAACTTCAATCCAAATATGTGACTAAGACTATCCCAAATAAATGTTTTCTGCTAAAACAACTCTTTTCTTTTAAAATGGATTCCTCTGTTGACTTGGATGAAAACTTGAACAGGTTTACTAAACTGACCATTGACTTAGCTAATTGTGATGAAAAACTTTCAAAAGATCAATTGGCTGTAATTTTGTTGAACTCCATTAGTGGCAAATATAGAGACATCAAGGTTGCTCTTGAATATGATAAGGCTGAGATCACTACTAATGATCTTATTAGTGCTTTAAGAAATAAGGCCCTAGAGATCAAGTTTGAAAATAGGAGTCATAATGGAGAAAACTTGCTTGCTAAGGGTAAAGGGTTTAGTAGACCTAATTTTCACACTAAGTCTTTAAATGAAAATAAGATCAAATGGAATGACAAGAATAAGTCCAAGAAAAAGGGAAAAGGTAAGAAATGTTTTCATTGTGGTAAATTGGGTCATTTTATTAAAGATTACTACAAGAAAAAGAATGAAGCAAAAGATAAAAGCTTCACTAATGGGAATGCTGCCTTAGCCTATAATAAGATTGATTTTGAAGATGGTTTAGTCCTTGTTCATAATGAGAAGAAGCTGAGTGATGAGTGGATACTGGACTCTAGCTGTTCCTTTCATATATGTCCCAATAAAAACTGTTTTCTTGATTTTGAAGCTATCTCTAGGGGGCAGGTTATCATGGGAAATAATATGACTTGTAAAGTGAAAGGAATAGGAACTATTAAACTGCTTCTTGAAACTGGAAAGGCACTCTTCTTAAATGGGACCAGATATTTGCCTAAATTAGAGAGAAACCTAGTGTCTCTAGGAATGTTGGATGACATGGAGTTCAACATAAAATTGGGTTAAGGACATATTGAAATTCTTAGGGGTTTTGACTTAGTTATAAGCACCCTTAAGAGACGTGGTCTTTATTTCTTGAATGCAAAGCCTTTACTTGGTTTAACTGCTGCTGCCCTATTTGACAATTTTATTTTGGCCAAACTGTGGCATGAAAGACTTTGCCATATTGGCAAGAAAAGTCTGAAATCTTTACAAAATAAAGGAGTTTTTGGAAAACAAAATCTTGTTGATTTTGGTGCATGTGAACTGTGTTTTGTTGGAAAACAAGTTAAATTACTTTTCTTACCTGGAACTCATAAATCCAAACAAATACTTGAATATCCGCATGCTGATTTGTGGGGTCCTGCATCTATGTGTACCTTATCTGGTTTTAGATATTATCTTTTGATCATTGATGATTTTTCTAGAAAAATCTAGGTTTTCTTATTAAAATCAAAAGATGAAACTTTTTCTATTTTCAAGGATTGGAAAACACAAATAGAAAACCAAACTGATCATAAGATAAAGACCCTAAGAACAAATAATGGTTTGGAATTTTGCAATTATGAGTTTGATAATTTCTGTAAAGAATATGGCATTTTGATACACAAAACAGTAGTTTACACTCCACAACAAAATGGCATAGCTGAAAGAATGAATATGATTTATTAAATAAAGTAAGATTCATGCTCTTGAGTTCTGGTTTGCCTAAACTGTTTTGGGGTGAGGCTGTAAAAACTCCTGCATATCTTGTGAATAGAACACCTACTAGTGCTTTAAATTTTGAAGTACCTGAAACTGTGTGGTCTAAAAATCCTGTTGACTATTCTCATTTAAAAATATTTGGCTGTGCTACATATGCTCATCAAAATATTAGAAAATTAGAACCTATATCACTTAAATGTGTTTTCTTGGGTTATGGAGAAAATGTTAAGAGTTATAGACTTTGGGTAAAAATGAAAAAGGCTATATGGTGATTGTTAGAAGAGATGTTATCTTCAATGAATCTATTATGCCATGTCTAGAAGGTAAGAAAAATAATTTGAATGAAAATGATGTTCAAATTGATGTGGAGTCTCCTGTTATTAATAATGCACCACCTGCACTTGCTGTTGATGATTTTGTTCTTGATAATAATAATCTGTCTGTTGAAATTGATAATATTTCTGAATCTGAAGAACATTTTGATTTACCTGACCTACCTCTTGATGAGTATCAACTTACAAGAGATAGAGAAAGGAGGCAGATTAGACCACCTGTTAGATTTCATAATGATGAGTTTGTTTCATTATTCACTTATCAAGATAAATCTAAAAATGAACCTGACTCCTATGATGATGCTATAAACTGTAAGGATTCTATGTGTTGGAAGGCTGCTATGGATGATGAAATGAATTCTCTTCTTAAAAATAAAACTTGGGAATTGGTTAAAAGACCTAAAGGCCAAAAGCTTATTGACTGCAAGTGGATTTTCAAAATAAAAGAAGGTGAAGGAGGTAACAACAGTGTAAGGTATAAAGCTAGACTAGTAGTAAAATGCTTTACACAGAAAGAAGGCGTTGACTACACTGAAATATTTTCTCCTGTTGTTAAATATACCACCATTAGATTCATACTTGCTCTTGTTGTTCAATTTAAATGGGAACTTGATCAATTAGATGTTAAAACTGCTTTTCTCTATGGTGATTTAGATGAAAAGATATATATGAAATAGCATGTTGGTTTTGTTAATGGTAATCCTGAAAATGTGGTTTGCCTGTTAAAGAAATCTCTCTATGAGCTCAAACAAGTTCCCAGGCAGTGGTATAAAAGGTTTGACACTTTTGTTTTGAAACATGGTTTTCAAAGAAGCAATTATGATGTTTGTTTGTACTATAAAGGTAATGGAGGTAAGAATTCTCTGTACTTAGTACTGTATGTTGATGACATGTTGCTTGCTAGCTGTAATAAAACTGAAATTGATGATATCAAATGTATGTTAAAATCTGAATTTGATATGAAGGATCTTGGTCAAGCTAAAAAGATCCTTGGCATGTAAATCTTGAGAAATAGAGATAAGGACATGTTATTTTTGCATCAACGTGATTATGTGGTTAAACTTCTAAAAAGATTTAATATGTTTGAATGTAAACCTACGACACTGCCTCTTTCTAATCATTTCAAGCTGTCATCTGACCTCTGTCCTAAAACTGATGAAGAATTTGATAGAATGTCAAAAGTTCCATATGCAAATGTTATTGGTTGACTGATGTATCTTAACCTAGCACATGGTATTAGCATACTTAGTAGGTTTATGGGTAACCCTGGTGAAGAACACTGGAATGCTTTGAAATGGCTTTTAAGATACCTCAAATGAACTTTAAATTTAGGACTTATGTTTAACCTTGATAAAAGAGAAATTATGTTAAAGGGTTTTACAGATTTTGACTTTGCTGGGGATAGGGACAATAGAAAGTCCACTTCTACTTATTTCTTTACTTTGTGTGATACTACCATAAGCTGAAAATCCCAACTGTAAAAGGTTGTTGCCCTATCTTCTACTGAAGCAGAGTACATAGCTGCTTCAAATGCTGTTAAAGAAGGAATATGGCTTAGTAGACTATTAAATGAACTTGGCTAATCCCATGTTCCATGATAGAACTAAGCATATAGATATTAAATATCATTTTATTAGAGATATCATTAAATATCAAAAGGAATTATGAAATTTGGTAAAATTCCTACACAGGTGAATCCTTCAGATATGTGAACTAAGATAATACCTTTAAATAAGTTTCTTAACTATTTGAAGTTATTATCTATGGATGCTATGTAATTTCACAGGTACTTTGAGCAAATGAAAAATGATATGTGACGTTGCTCTTGGCTACACTAACCAAATGTTGAAAGCAATGTGGAGATTGTTGGGTCTCGAATCTGTGACCTGCCTGATTAATTGTGCTTCCAAAAATTCTATTAGTAAAGTCGTGTTTTCTGGAATGACACTTTTATTATTTTGAGACAATGACTGGATTGTTGACACTTGGCATACCACTCGCCATTGGATGAGATTCTAGAGTCTTCGACTCTTTAACTTCGATGATACGCCTCATTTGGATGAATTATTGGCTCTCTTTTCTCTGGCTCTTGGTTTCTCTCGCGTCTGTTTAGAGAGAATAATCTCATTCTTTTAGGGTTTACATTCTTGAGTGATTTAATCGTGTAAACTGTAAATTCTCTTAGATCTACTTCTGATTGTTGTGAAGTGAGGGTTCTTTGAGTGTTTTGAGTGCTGAATCTTTTGTGATTAGAGCAGTGAATGAGGTGTAAGTGTAACGACACGGCCTCTCACCAGAGCCGTTATCTTACGTATTGTCCTCTTCGGGAGAGCCTAGGCCCATCTTACCCCTCACTGCTTTCTGACGCGTCAGAAAGCTAACGACTTGGGTATAGAGACCTGAGTCGTTACAGTTAGGCAGAACTTTGTGATCTGACCTATTTTATGCTTTAAAGGAGTTCGATCTAAAGGCTTTTGTAAAGATAAGTCTTTGTGGCCTTTCGTCTTGTATTCTTGAACATATCTTGTAACAGTTTGTTGCCATATTTTTGGCTTGTTAGTGCAACTGAGCAATATCCATTATTTGGATACTCAACGGGGGATGTAGGTGTTAGATCCGGTCGCCGAACCTCCGGTGCTTAGGCCAAAACATATATTGTGTTCATTTTAATTTCTGCAACTTTTACTTACTGCTTTGAGTTTGATTCTTTGATATCTTGTTTAATATCGTGTGGTTTGGGCCTTTTCATCATTTTTTTTAAATAGAATACCAACCTAAAGTATTTAGTATTTATAATCATCTGGTAAGTAAATAAAATTATTGTATGAAAACGTGAAAAAACGTGAATTCTAGTGATGTCTCATTTCTTTTTACATGATTAATTTCATTACTAAACTATCCAATTAACTGGAAAAGATTCAAAGCCTTGGTAAATCTAGTAATTCTTCGAGACGTACGTTAATATTTTCTGTGTAAATCGGTGTGAAACTAGAAATGGAAGCTACATCAAATGCAACAAAATTCAATTGGCTCAACACAAAAATGGTATTCTTCTTTATCTATGCTTTCATTTTCTAATTAATTTTCCCCCACATTTATCATTACTTTATTATTATTGGAAATATTGACTCAATAATACACAATGTTTAATAGAAAAAAGGTTTGTTCGGGTAAACTTGTGTTGTCATTTGGTTAAATAAATTTTTGATGGATCAAGCAAATACTTAAAAAAATTAATTAAAAATAATAATAATAATGCGAACTATCAGGATTGTTATGGGATCAATTATTTTGGACTTTTCGAATTATTTCGCACATGTACCTATGATAATTTAAGTTTGATCATAAGAAATCATCAAGAAACTTACTTCGACGAGTCAAATTAACATCTCTAGTATTCCCCATTGAAGAAGGTTACCTCTTAATCTCCTACTTTACCTTGAATTAACAATTCTTTATAAATAGAGCATGATTGCACATGGAGTATCGTCTTTCAGCCAACGAAGTTAATAGTGCATATAGAATTTTCAGCCAATGGAATTGCTTGGAAATGTATGAAAATGATTTTTTTCAGAGGAGCTGAATTAGAGTTCTAATTTCATCCAAACTCGAACTTGAAAGTGTAATCTTCAGGTTTCAAGATGATATTGAGTACAATTAATAGTTAAAATTCTTAATTATTTACCAAATGCAACAAATATATGTGGTGTTGACCCTAAAAAATGAACTCAACAGATGCCGAGCCCATTCTTGCCATGTCAAGTACGGATCCAGCACGTTTTTACTGGAGTAAGAACTGTAATCCAACTGCAGTGAACGTGGGAGACACTTTTCGACAAGAGACAAAGATGTTAAGGTTCCTACGATATATTTCAGGACTATCACGCTATCAATGATCCCCTATTCAACAAAATGATAATGAAATATGTGGAAGGATAGAGTAGATGAGTTCCCTTCCTTTCAATAAAATCTCAAGTATTTGTATGAGTATGTGTTTGTATATTTTTCGCATCAATCCACCCCCTCCATTTTCTATACAGAGAGTGGCTATTTATACTGTTCTAGCCGTGGCTTTTGGATCAATGTGCAAGTGATGGTAGCTGACCTTGGGGTCTATCTATCGTGTGCTTCCAGGCAAATACATCAATGTTCTTTTGTAAGAAGTTTTTCAACTTTTCTTTCATTTCATGTGGCAAGTTGGTACCCACTTGTAGGAGCTTTGTTGGGTCCTTTGGGTCCACTGGGTAAGTTTCCAATTCCTCCATCGGAGCTGTTCGAGATTCACAATCAATAATGCGGGGATCCAGTTCTTCCAGACTGATCGCTTCATCTTCTGTTTCTTTTTTAGGAGCTTCGATCATGAGGACGTCTTCTCCTTATTCAGGGGCTATCCCTTGTTCAGGGAGGTCATCCATATCAACGTCGTAAAGACGACGTTGGTGGTCCTCGGTTCTGCTTTCCTCAAGGAGTTGGAATAGCATTCTCTGGAGCCTCGAACTGTTGCCACACCGCTATCAGTGGGGAATTTCATGCATAGGTGGTGAATCGAGGTTACCGCCCATAGATCTTTTAACGCGGGTCTTCCAAGCACCACTTGGTAAGCAGATCGGTTGTCGACTATGAGGAATTCCATGAAACGTCGAGCAATCAGAAGTTCGGTTCCCATTTCTATCACTAAGGTGATTTTTCCCCTATGGATGATGCTTTTTCCTGTAAATCCGAACAGGGGGGAGTTCACTAGAGACAGCTCATGATCTACCTTCATCTTATCAAAGGTGGTACCAAATATGATATTGACCGAGCTTTCGTTGTCCACCAACATCCTTTTCATGCCGTTGTGAGCGATAACATCCCTAACTACTAGGTCATCACACTGGGGGTAGTGCACGCCTAATGCTTCTTCCTACGTAAAAGTGATCGGAGGCGAAGTTCCTCTACTCGTGGGTTGATTCACGATATAGCTTGTCATAGCCGAGTCGATTGCTTCCCTAGCATAATTCTTTTGAGAGTTTCTGGACTCACCGCCTACGTGAGGACCACTAATGATTGTGTTGATTTCTCGAATGGGTTCATATTCATTGCTTGGTGGGGGACCTCGTCGCTGCCCCTGACCCTCTCTAGTTCCTTCGGTGTTGTCATCCTTTCGTCGTGGAGGGTCATTTTTGTTAGATTGACATTGCTCGTTGCTTTTCGGAAGGCGCTTCAGATTGTAGGGGCATTTATTGAGGGACGCCTCCCCTTGGCTTGGTTTTGATTTTGGGAGTGCCTCGCGACGTCCCAGCAGTTTTCGATATGGTGACCACAAGATTGGTGGTAGGAGCAGTAGTTGGAGGCTTCATCCCTATTTCTATGTTCAGCACCTCATCCCCTACCTCGACCTTTCAGTGGAGATTTTTTATAAGGCTGATGATGTTATGTTTCAGTACTAGGATTCACCTCTTCATAGGCTAAGGTCGGCATAGCATTGAGCGTTGCTGCAGCGAGCTCCTGTCCGTGGTTCAGCGGGGCCTGATGATCCATTAGATGGGAACTTGGACCCCTTCCTCTTTACATCTGAGGATGGGAGAGGCATCGGCTTGCCCTATTTCTATGATCCTTCAATTCTTCATTCAGAATTTCTCACCTTAATTTTTAATAAGGCGTCGTAGGTAGTCGGGTCTTTGTTTTGTACATCTCTCCAGAAGAGAGAGTTCATATCCAATCCTTCACTTTAGGCAGTTAATGCTTCCCTATCTGTGACTTGCACGCAGTAGGTCATTTCATACGTAAATCAGGATGAGAAACTTTTCAGTGCCTTAACCCGTTGCGACGCATGTCCTGAAGTCGTTGGATAGGTCTATCCCCTTCTTTGCTAGTTGCGAAGCGTTTTAGGAATGTCTTCTTCATGTCTGGCCAACTTAGGATACTCTTTTAAGGTAATATCGTGTAACAGACTTCAGCGACTCCACTTAATGTTAAGTGAAAGGCCCTACATTTCGTTGCTGGAGTGGCCCCTTTCAAATTCATATGGGTCTTGTAGTTATTCATATGTTTTGCGAGATCACCTCTCCCATGTACTTTGGGATTTTAGTAAGTGAGAAGTGGTTCAGCATGGGGGCACTCCTTATGGCTTCTGAGAAGGGAGATTGGTCATCGTCATCATCCAAATCACAGGATCTTTGAGGACCATCTGAATCGCCATCATCTTTTTGGGGTGCTTGGGGGAGTGGATGAGAGATTCATGCCTCATTTCTAGCTTGGTTTCACCTATCCCGCCTATTTCTAGGGTGTCGGATTAAAGACTCTCTCAGATTCCGAGGTACTTCGTAGTACGTCGGCAGATCCTCAGGTTGGTGAGGCTCCTGCTGCCTCCCTCTAGTCAGAGGTGGTGGAGAATAAGCTTTCATATTTCTAGGTGTTTAGGGTGAATGGTCCTGCCTATCTCTAGGCGCCCCTGAGCTTATTCAGTCGAAAACACTTCTGGACCTATGGGGTCGATTTTTCGGTTCATAGTTGGGAAGGTGGTTGAATGGGACCTCACATGGCCTCTCAGAGGCGTGGTTTACTGAGGCGTCCATTTCGGTATCTCTCTCCTGTGGGGCCTCCATCCCAGCATACGGAGGTTCGATCATTCTACTTTGTACTTCTTCCTCCTGATAGTACCCTTGAGCTTTAGGAAAGACATCTTTCGAGGCTATATATTGGTGGGTCTGGTAGCCTCCTTGTCCCTGCATGCTCATCAATATTTCCTGCATGGATAGGTTCTGTTGAGTGATATTCCTTATGTTGGCCGCCATTGTTGTCATTTCCCTAGTCAGCCTGGCTACTACTCCCCCTAGAACCTCCTCTCCTACGTATTGGAGGTATTCGGCGGACTGCCTGAGCAGCATGCGAGGGTTTCCCTTCTTCAGGGTGTTCTCTCGTTCTTCTTGGAGCATGCTCGTCTGTGGAACTCATCTTTTGATTGTCTTGGCAAGCAACTTTTTATCCCTTTCATCAAGGGTTTCAAGTCCTTGATCGTTCTTGCTGTCAGGATGCTCAACAGGCACCTTCTCTCGTCGCTCTTTTTAGAATGTAACTTGACATTTTCTTCTCATGTGTATTCGTGGTTAAATGTAGGTATTTGCCACAGACGTCGTTAATTTGTTGACCCCAAAAAATGAACTCAACAGATGCCAGGTCCACTCTCGTCACGTCAAGTACGGATCCATCACGTTTTTACCTGAATAGAACGGTAATCCGGCTGCAGTGAACGTATGAGGCACTTTCCGGTGAGAGACAAAGATGTTAAGGTTCCGACGATATATTTCAAGACTATCACGCTATCAATGATCTCCTATTCAACAAAATGATAATGAAATATGTGGAAGGATAGATATGATGAGTAGATGAGTTCCCTTCCTTTCAGTAAAATCTCAAGTATTTGTATGAGTAGGTGTTTGTATATTTTTCGCATCAATCCAGCCCCTCCATTTTCTATACAGAGAATGGATACTTATACTGTTCTAGTCGACATGGTGATCGTTGGATCAGGTCCACGTGGCTACATCCCCTAAGCCGAAGCTTCACATCACTATCCACTCACTACATTTAATGTTTTGACTAAAGGTCAGCCGTTCTAGTAATAGATTGACAATGATTAAAATTATAGACATTTTACTGTAGACACCACATCAATCAATTCAAAAAGATCTTCAAATCTGGTGTGAGGCAGCGTCGATTTCATGAGATTCAGATTGGGTAGTGCCTCGTCTTTGAGGAAGTGTTTCAGGCCGAGGTTTATTAATGCAAAAGCATCTGTTGCTGGGTTAAGGACTTCGACCCATTTTCTTACTTGGACTTCTGACCTGTTGTCCCTACTCTTAACTCCTTATTGACTGTTATGCCACGTGGCCTAGCCCCTTTAGACTTCAAAATCGGGGGTTAACATGTGGTGTTTCACACTTGCACTAGTTAATTTGAGTTCATCTCTGATTATGTATGTCATTTTGTCGTAAATAACGGAATCTGAACTTTGAAAATCTGTGAATTATTACGGTGATCATAATTACAATTTCAATAATCTTATCTAAATTTTACTTTCGCATATTAATTAGGTATAAATGAAAACATTAAAACCATTTGATTACTGTTTTTTGTACTCTCTCTCTCTCTCTCTCTCTCTCTACACATTTACATTGCTTTTTACATATATGTTGATATAATTTTTTTTAACTCATTGTTATTGTTGGTGGAGACATCGTTCTGCTGGATTCAAAGATTTGGAGAACAACAGATACTGGTAACATTTTTGTGCGAAAATAGATTAATAGATTAGGATAAACAAAGTTATACTGGTAATATAATTTTTTTTTCTTTAAATTTTTCATATAGTTTTACATATGGATCCTACAGGTCGGTATATTTATTCATTGTTTCGTAAACATTTGTCATAGTCATATGCTATCGATAATTTTCGTTATCCATTTTGCTATTTTTAAGGTAATTAAAATTTTCCAAACACGAAACTTAACTATTTGGCATAATGACGATGACTCTCTAGAAAATTACTTCTTGTCATACCTAAATCTCACCATAAGTTTTATTCATCTTTTTTTTTTTTAATTTTATTGGTTTGAAAAAATATAAACCGATGTTTATCGCTAAATTTGTATGGGAATTTCAGTCTCTACAAATGTGTTTCATTGTAGTTGAACTGGATTTATCGTAGAGGTAAAAATAATCCTTTTTATAATGTATATATTGTTGGTACAAACTTCTTGAACAAAAATTCATTAGTACGCTTAAAATAAGCTTTAAAATTTTATTTTATTTTATTTATCAGAACCAAGCTATTTTCTATGTACGGTTAATGACAATAATTCATGTGTTCAACCTGTACTTTACTTCACATATTTAAACCAACTATTTTATAAGCGTAATTTAATATGCAATGAAATTTATTTTCAGTTTTTCAATTGAAGACCAAACTAAACTATTCAGTACTTATTATTGTTTGTAAATAAATAAAAAAAAATTTGTATGCAATTGTGTTTTATAGAGATTTTTCGTTTCTTTTTACACTATACACCAAAAAACAGCTTTTGCAGCGGTCAAATAACGCTGCAAAAGACCTTTTGCATCGTTTTAGCGTGTATTGCGGGGGTCGGTGTTGCCGTTGAGGGAAGAGATACGGCAACGTTTATTCAGCGTTGCGAAAAGTTCTATTGCAGCATTTTTTAAACGTTGCAAATGATACTTTTTGCAACGTTTTTTCAACGTTGTCATAGACCTTTTCGCAACGTTTTTCCAATGTTGCAGTAGACCTTTTTGCAACGATTTTTCAACGTTGTCGTAGACTTTTTGATTTTTTCTTTTTTACAGTTATATATGGTAATTGACCGACAAAATTAAAAATGACACTTTGTGAACAAATTTTGGAATTGCATAAATATTGATAATTTCATTACAAAATTTTGAATCAATACAACATTAGAATGTGATACAACACAACCTATCTAAAAATGAGTAATGATTAAAGAGTTCTTGTTGCATCCTCTATAAAATGGTAATGGAAAAACTTGATCATAAACGGAACGCAGAAGCTACTCTCTTTCTTCTTTCCAGATGTCTTCACGGCTGCAACACGTTCTTTAGCAGACTTCTTCTCTTCCTCAGTCTCCTCACCAAACAAATACAAATCGTCATTGTCGTCATCCTTGGCAAGGTCTGAAATTCAAAGTTTGTGCTATTTATAAGGTCAAGCATTAAAAATGATAAACACAATAATAATTTATAATACATAAATCAATTAACACTCTTCAGCCCGTATGAAACAATTCTGCATAAAAACAAAAGGAGACTTGATTCTTAAATTCTCTCTCTTAATCCTCTTATTCTCTTGCTAGCCAATTTGCATTTTATTATGAGCGAGGAACGATTCTTAGTCAAGATCTCGAATCAAAATACAATTTTTAAAAAATAATTAATTATGTTGAATTTTTGAGGGCTAATTGAATTTTTAATTATGAAACGAGGGACATTTTTTATCATACCGAACGTCTAGTATGTGTACTGGACGTCCGATACAATCAAATGTGCTTGAAACGTCCTCGTTTTTAAATCTTGTCAAATGTAAATGCTGGAGGGACGTTACGGCGAGACAAGTATGGATCTTGAAACTCCGACTATTTTAATATACGTTCGATCTTTTCTTCCTAAGACCACGTTCTTAAATCCCTAAATAATTCTCACGCCGGAGGTAAAATGGGGGCAACCTCGCAAGTAACAATTGTTCATTAGAGTAGCAGAAGAACCTTGCACCACCAGGAAGGCTCGAAGGTTTGTTTCAGAACCATTTCATTTGGGTCGTTTGTGGGAACTCAATGAACAGAAAAACTATGTCAAGGAGACAGACTAAGAGTTAAACGTGCACGATCGGGAATACGACTAAGGCAAAGTTGGAGTCCATTGCAAGGGGTCACGATCCACCACTGCTGACACATTATGTGACGCAAAGCCAATTCAGTATTCTAAAAACTCAACTAGCAGACAGGATGACCCTCTTACAAAATCAATCGCAGAGAGCCATAGTCCCACCATAGAACCTATTGGAGGTCATACCCGAGCAACCGTCTCAAGTGGCACAAGCAATTGTCGCACCTGTTATTCAGCCAGCAATATGAGACTTGGGGGCTACAAGGGTTGCAGTTCTATAGGTTCCTCGACCTATGGTAGACTTGGAACAAAAGAGGGAGGAAATGATTTCCCAGAAGATAGACAATGTATTATCCAAGATGAAGTACAAGCTGCACAAATGGTTTTAAAAGAAGACCCATTTCCACACGAGATCATAGCTCTACTGAAAGGTTTTAAATAGCCGATGATAGAGGCATACGACAGAGTCACGGATCCGCTAGACCACTTACGAACTTTTGTTAATTTAATGAGACTCTATGTAGTCCCAAGTGCTATGATGTGTCGATCTTTTTCCCCGACACTCAACAGGAAGGGCAGAGACTGGGTGGCCACTTTGGTACCCCAGTCTATTAAAACATTTGATGAATTCTCTAGGAGTTTTGTGGCTTACTTGAGTAGCAAGAAGAAGAGGAAACAACCATTGGATTGATGCAGGTTGTACAAAAGAAAGATAAGTCTTACAGGGATACTTATCTATTTCTAGCCAGACGACACTTGGCATAAAGAGCCTTCAAATGTCTGTAGTGGTAACAACGTTGATGAACGGGATGCGGAACCTGGCCTTAAAGTTCTCACTCTCCAAAAACTCCCCAAGAATTTATATATGACCTGCTGAAAAAGGGTGACAAGTACGTTGAAGCGAAGAAAGAAGAGAAGGTCACAAAAATCTCAAAGAAGGATGGGAGGTAAAAATTCACAAGCGAAAATCCACTGACAAAGACAAGCCAAAAAATGAGCCCATCAATAAGGGGTACGCTCAAGATCGATCTATTAGGTAGATACGAGAGGAGGTCAAGGCCTTCACTCATTTGAATACTTTATAGGCTAAGGTGTTGATGGAAATTCGAAATGTAAAGAGCTTGACTGGCCAAAACCAATGGCAACATCCTCTAACAAGAGAGACAAGATCAGGTATTGCCACTTCTATAAGGACTATGGGAATGACATAGAAGAATGTACCCATTTGAAGGAAGAGATCGAGTGTCTCTTGAAGCAAGAGCTCTTGACTAAGTACGTAAAGATGATTGAGGTAAGAAAAGGTTGACATCGCTCACCACCTAGGACAGGTATGATAAATGTGATAGTTGGAGTGATCGCAGTAGATGGGGGATTCAAACTCAGATAGAAAGAGTTATGCTCGCTTAAAGAGAAGGTGAGGTTCAATCAAAGCATCACTTTTAGTGAGGAACATTTAACCAGCGTAGCAACCCCCCATGAAGATGTTTTTCTGATCGTCGGTGACATAGTAGATTACGATGTCAAGAGGGTGTTGACTGATGGTGGTGGCGTAGTAAATGTCCTTACTTTGGAAGTATTTGTGGGATTGAAAATTTTCCCAAAAAAATTGAGAGCAGTACCACCCCCTTCCAAGGATTCGGAGGGAGTATTGTTATACCAGAAGGAGTTGTGCAACTCCGAGTGACATTGGGCCTTATCCTACAAGCGTGGCGATCTTGGCAAATTTTCTGGTTGTCAAGACCCTCATGACAAATAATGCAATCTATAGTAGACCATTGCTAAATGCTGCTGGTGCTATTACTTCTACTTATCATCAAGTTATGAAACTCCCAACTAGTCATGGTGGATGCCACATCTGGTCACGAAAGATTAAGTTTTCTGGATGCCTTTTTTGGGTACTATTAAATCTCCATGGCTGAGTCGGACCAGGAGAAAACATTTTTCATAATTGATTTTAGAGCGTACTGTTATACTGCTATGCCTTTTAGTTTGAAAAATGCCGAAGTAATCTATCAGCAAATGGTGAATAACGTCTTTAGAGACCTAGTTGGGGATGTTATTGAAGCATTCGTTGATCACACAGTAGTCAAGAGTACCAAGGCCAACGACCATGTGACCAATTTATTGACAGTGTTCGACTTCGTCTGACGAAATAGGCTAAAATTTAGTCCCGAGAAGTGTGTCTTATGTGCAGCTAGTGAAAAATTCTTAGGTTTTATGAAAACACAAAGAGTCATTGAAGCAAACCCAGATAAGATTCGAGCTATTCTAGAAATAAAAAGCTCTAAAAGTAGGAAGGAAGTCCTAAGGCTATCATGACGGGTAGCAGCGTTGAATCATTTAATGAGTTGAGAAGCAGATAAGTGTTACCACTTCTCCAAGTTAATTGGGAACTCTACCAACTTTGAATGGAGAGAGTGTGAGGAATCTCTTGAATCCTTGAAACAATCACTACAGCAACCACCGATCTTGACTAGGCTGTGGGATGTCTTATGTTTATACTTAGCAGTATCAAATCATGTGGTTAGTATGGTGCTAGTGAAAGAATATTCAAAGGTATAGAAGCCAGTCTACTATGTCAACGAAGTGTTGAGAGGCTCGGAAACACGGTATAGCCTTGTAGAGCAACTAGTGTTCACGTTGATTGTGGCAGTCAGAAAGTTAAGGCTGTAATTCTAGTTTCATACAATACAAGCCCGTCAAGTAAATTTTGCATCGACCTGAAACTTCTGGGAGGATGTTAATGTAGACAGTTGAGTTAAGTGAATTTGACATCGAGTTTAAGCCAGAACGGTTATCAAGGCACAAGCTTTAGCAGAATTTAACATAGAGCTTACATACCTATCTAACCATCCCATACGACAGGAACTGGGTCAAAAAATCTTTGTGGACGGGTCCCTGCATAGTGAAGGTTTTGGACCAGACATCATTATGATAGGACTATAATATGAAGAATTGGAGTATTCTTTGCACTTCGAGTTCCAGGCAATAAATAATGATACTGAGTATGAGGCAGTACTCATGGTCCTGGGCTTGGCAACTAGACCTAAGGTATCGTATACAGATATTTGCAGTGACTCATTTTATATTCGAATAAGTGAAGGGAGAATTCGAAGCAAGGGACGGGAAAATGGCAGCTTATTTGATGAAAGTTGGGAACACAAAGAGGATTTGCAAGTTTCAAAATGACCAAGGTCCCCCTCAAAGATAACGAACGAGCCGACGCTTTGTCCAAGCTTGCATCCGCAAACCCGAAAAATCTTCCTAGCATTGCAAATGTACAAATCCTAGGACAGCCGAGTATTCTGCACATAGTTGACATAGCGAACATGGAACATGAGAAAAGTTGGACGGACCCATAATCGATTACCTTATGGAAGAAAAACTGCCAAAAGACGTATCTTAGGTGAGAAGACTAAAAATTCGAGTAATTATCGATGGACAACCCACAAACGAGGATTTACCATGCCATACTTAAGGTGCTTGCACCCAACTGAGGCACAAAAGTATTATTCAAGATACATGCGAGAATTTGTGGCAATCATCAAAGGGAGACTACCCTCACGTTTAAAGCTCTGCAACAGGGGTACTATTGGCTTACAATGAAAGAGGATGCCAAAGAGTTAGTAAGAAAGTGTGATGCATGTCAGTGTCATTGATTCATATTCCAACCAAGCAACAGTCAACTATTTTTAGGGTATGCCTTTTCAATGGGAGATGGATATTCTGGGGCCCTTGCATGTGGCCAAAGGGCAGTGAAAGTTTTTGCCAGTAGTCATTGATTATTTCACTAAATAGGCCGAGATGGAATTTTTATTCATAATCATTACGGCTAAAGTATAGAGTTTCACTTGGAAAAATATTATATGCAGGTTTAGCATACCGAGAGTCCTCAATACTAGCAGTGGCAGATAGTTCGACAATCACGGCTTTAAGGTGTGTAAGTTATCACATAGATCACAGACTCACTTCATTTGCTTACCCCCAGTGTAATGGGTAGGCAGAAGTAACAAACTAGACGATATTAAAGGATTTAAAGACGAGATTGGAAA
Organism: Fraxinus americana; assembly: GCA_035079005.1. NCBI lineage: Eukaryota > Viridiplantae > Streptophyta > Magnoliopsida > Lamiales > Oleaceae > Fraxinus > Fraxinus americana. Next base: position 5,510,683 of record CM068728.1, on the reverse strand, counting down.
AGGAAAATGGGCTTTGGGTAGACGAATTACTTGATGAGTTGTGGGCAGATCACACGACCCTGTGAGAACCAACTGAAGAAACACCTTCCAAAATATCTTTCTGAATGAAAGCCTTTGTCCCAGTGGAAATCCTAAGTGAAATTGGCTGGATAAAAGTCAAGCAGCTCGACATCGTGGCTACTAAAGTTGAGCTCGACCTACTTGAGGGGGTAACAGAGAAAACAACTATAAGGGTGGCGACGTACAAGCGAAAGGTCATCAAATACTTTAATCGAATGGTGATTCCAAGAGTTTTGCGGCTGGGAGATCTCGTATTAAAGGAAACAGCAGCAGTGGGGCACCCTTCGTCCAAGCTTGGGTCAAATTGGGAGGGACCATACGAGGTAATCCGTTGCCTTGGAAAGGGGCTTGTAGCCTAAATGACTTGAAAGGAAAACTACTAGGCAGGCCGTGGAACACCGACCATCTTGAGAACAACTACCTCGCTTGCCGATCTCGTCCAATTTCCAAGTTTTAGTTCAAAGACTTAGTTGCGCCAATGTGTTTTTTCGAAAACTTGGTTGGAAGGCATGAAGTTTGGCCGAATAAGTTGAATTATCAAAGTTGTGGAAGAGTCGATCAACCCGTTGGGATGCTGTTGGTAGGGCTGTCAAAGTCGACTGTCGACTAGCCTTGCAGTGGACAGGTCAGCGCTGGCCAATGGACAACCCGCGCCATTCAACCATCGATCGACGATAGGTCGATTGATTTGCTCACCCCCTCACTCTCACTTTCGTCGGATGAAAAAGTTAAGATGGTTTGATACAGAATAGAAGGAAAGAGAACCAAAAAGAAAAAAAAGAAAAGAAAACTAAGACGAAGGAAGAGAAGAGGAAGAAGCCACATTGAGAGTTTGAAGAAGATACAATTTTTGAAAGGGAAAGTGTGGGAGTAAAATGGAGTTTTCACCTCCTTATATATGTAAAAAATTTGAATTTGGGGGGGAGGGAATTTCCTCCCAAAATCAAGCCCACACATGGGGTGCCATTTGTACAATATTTCATTACCATATATCATTTGGATTGCTTGATCCACTTATATTGTACCAAATGTCGATTGGTGACAAAAAAATCGTCAATTAATGTAGAGGAATGAAGATGTGGTATAGATAGATCGACAAGAGGTAGAGGGACTAGTGATATTAGATGCACCAACAATTATTTACAATGGTCGACAATGAAAAGACAACTCAATCTACACTCTACGTAGAGCACCTAATGCTAGGTTGTCTACCACTATGAGGCCCTCCCTTCAACGCGAGTGAAAGCAATTGATTGGATTGATTCAGCTGACCTACCCCCTGCCTGGTCTAAGCTATCCCTTTCCACACCCAACGCCCTCCATTACATAAAGCATTCTTGACATCCAGCGGATACATAGGCAATTTTATAGCGGCAGCAACAGCAATAAGGGTTCGAACTGAACTTTGCTACTAGGTCGTCTATTACTACGAGGCCCTCTACGTCCACCCCGGCCTTCGACCTCTATGAGTCCCTCTACTTGCATCCTAGGCCGTCTACCTCTATAAGGCCCTCCGCTTGCATGCTAGGCCGTTTACTATTACGAGATCAATGCAACACTTAACCATAAAAATATCATTGAGTTGGATGGAAACCATTGAATAGTTATTTTGGACACAACCAACTGCTGGACAAGTGGAGGTCCTCCACTCAGAACGTGGGGATGGTGAGAGGTGCAACGTGGGACGCGTGGCACGAAAATTGCCCAACAATTGCATGGCTTCAGACACCTACAAATATTCTTAAAGAAAGACATGTATGGAATTTGAATTCCTGGCTATTTGGATTCTCATTTGATCTTTTCTTCGTAAGACTACGTTCTTAAATCCTTCACTAATTCTTACGCTGGAGTTAAAGTAGGGGAGAATGCTCCAACCTCATTTCGCAGGTAGCATTTTTTCATTGAAATAACAGAAGCAAATTGCACCGCAGGAGGACACAAAGATAAAGTTTTATGGACTGTCGAATCTTCCACCATATGAAAATTTTTATAATAGCATAAAAATTCACTCACCAGCGCCAAGCATAGTAAGAAACATAATCACTCAACATTTACCACATCATAATTTTCTCCAAAATCGAACTAATCACAAAAAGAACAAGAAAACTCATGGAATGCTAGCCTTATGATTTCCGCGTCAACAACACAAATCACATACACAAACCACATTGTTCACGAAAATATGATCGCTTTGTAAATCACCGCAAGTGCATGGTTGGTTGACAAGTAATAAAGTGGAAATTGTAAAATTTTATAGTATCGTCTCACGAGAATTGATTTAATTTGATTTCTGTTACCAAAACCTTAACTGAATCTATTTAACTCAAGATGATTGATTATTTGAATTTTATAACTAAACTATGAGTAAAATGCAATTTAAACTAATGTTACTAAATAAATGCAAAATGATCTTGAATGCAAAAGTTTAAAGAAATTAATGTATGAAAAATGCACTAGGATTCCGAATCACCAAGCAAGTTCACGTTTAATCCTTATTTCACAATTTGACAACACAATGATTTAGTTGAAGAATCAATATTTCTAACATATTCAATAATATTTCTCGAGTAGAATTGAACATATTCTCGCATACAATTTGACTATATTTCCATGACAAATGCAATATATGAGAATGCATGACTATTTCTAAACACTTAAAGATTCACGTAAAGTATAGCGGTATATTTATATCCCCTATCGGACCCTACGATGATTTATACCTTATTGAATCTAATTCTCTTCTTTCGAATGCATGAAATAGATCACTCATACTCACATAATCACATGCATTTAATTATGGAGACATTAGAGTGTGTATAAATCATTCAACATATAATATTCATGTCTTAATGTGACAATTGCAAAATAAGGCATTAAAAGTTCACATAGCGATGATCATCATTCTCCTAGTACAATGAAAATCTAGCATAGCATGGATAAAATTAAATAGCAAAAAAATTGTTTAGGAGAAGATATCATCCAAAAACTTGAATTTAAATCTTGAAATCTTGAGTCTTGGATGAAAATCCCCTTGGTTTATGCCTTCTTTCTTGCTTTTCAATAACTTTTTTCTCTCTAAAGCTGCATAACCCGCCGTTCTCACAAGTTTTCGGATTATATACATAACCTAAATCATGTTCCCATAAGAGTTGGAGTTAAAATAGGAAACCCAGATTTTTTTCTCAATTTGGTCTGGGCGGGTGCCCAATACAACATGGGGCATTCGCCTAGGCATACAATTTTGCTCCCGTTAATGGGGTTGAGGGTTGGGAGGCCGCCCAACCCATATAACTGGGTGGCTGTCCAATTATAAGAAATTCCACAAATTTTTCTTTCAGCCATTTTCTTCATTCTTTTTTCCATCTTGGTTCTCCACATCCTTTGACTTTTACCCAAATACATATTAGTCCCCCAAACTTCCATCAATTGGCTAGTTTATCCTTCTTTATTTTCCAATTGTTTAGAAACGGATCCAAAACTAAAATAAGATAAGATTAATTTAAGTTAAGTAAAATACAATAATAAAACGATACAAAAGCTTATTAATATGGTATTAATAAGTGCACAAAATGCACTTATCATGATTTTCCTTGTCATCAACCCTAATCACATTCACAAAAGAGAACCAAACACGTCAATTTATAAGACGACTCGAGCCCAAAAGTTGACCAAAATTTGCTCCAATTTTCGGATAAAATAATGAATGGATTCTGCCAAATAATTTTTTGTCATTTTCATTACAACTTTGATACGTTTTCCAACGTCAAAAAACTAAGGACAATTCATTGATTCTTGTTCACAATTCTCCTGCGGAATTTGTACGGGATTCTCCATATTAATTTCCCGGCATTATTCAAAAACTGACGCTATAATTTTGGTATTTTTAAGGAAAATATTTCAACAAGATTTAGCTGAAAAAATTTAAGTTTTATTTTTTTATTACATAATAAATTTATTATTGGTAGAGAGATGAGTAATATTTGAACAATATTAGAAAATAATAATGCTACTTGTACAGTTTTTTCCTTACATTGAGGATGGCATCCTCTTTGTTTTCAAAAGGGGAGATTTTCATAAATGTCACTAAATTTGAAAATACACAAAAAAAATTCATGTGCACTAAATTTGTTCAAAAATGTCACTTTTTTGTTGTCAAAGGTCCAAACTATCCTTAATGTCACCTTTGTAAGAGTAATTAATGCTTGATTGGAATGTCATTAATTGTTTGATATGATGATTACATCTTGATTATTTTATTCATTTTATATATGTATATTTAGCTAAAAAAAACGTATTTTCTTCCGAAAAATACATAAAAGAAATTCAAACCTATTAATGCTCCCAAACCCTAAATCCTACATCCTTCTTCATTAACACATATTTCTTCCAAGAACATCTTGTTCATTCATTCTTCAAGAACATATGACTATTTAATTGATCATCCATTTGAAGAGGTTAGCTATTACAAATTGTTTGTAATTTCATCTCTTAGCTCATTATTTTGTAAATGTTAAATAAAACATGGTGATATTTAATGGAGTATTGACGTATTTATTTTGAAAAGACATTGTGATGTTGAATAAGAATTGATTATCACCATTAATGTTCTACATTAATGTCCTCCTAAAAATTTCTACAGTAACTGTTTTGAAGCCTACAGCCGTCTGTTTGTATTTTAACTGGTCGAATATAGTGTTTCAAACCGTCGGCCCGACAGTTAAACTGCCGAATTCGACAGTTTACAAACTGTCAGGATACACAATTCAACTGTCGATTTTGACACTTGAGAACTGTTGAAAATCTTGATTAGTAGTTTTCCGCATTTGATGGTGTTCAATGTACATTTATTTGATTGTGCAGACTTCTTACAGTTGCAATCCCAACATTTCAGGTATGAGTGATGATTTGAGATTTATCGTCTCTTACGGGAGAAATTTCACAAATGTGGACGACGAATGGAAGTGGAGAGGGAACAACCAAACCACTTCCATTTTAGTGCCGACAAATATTACGGCAGCCGAACTTACTTTACGGTTGAAAGAAAAACTCGGTATTGTTGATCTGCGCAGTGAAATTGAATTGAAGTTCAGAGTCCTGAACTTGAATATGCCTTTGGCTGAAATACGCGAAGACGAAGACCTCAGTTGGTACATATTGGTTCATAAGGAAACTACAATTTGCGTTACTATTTTAGAAGTCGAGCCCTCAAGTCTTGGCATGGCAATGACTACGGCGCTGCACTCGCTGTGGCAGATTTGGTCATAATCGAACCACATGCACGAACACCAATGTAACGCAATCCAGTTAACATTTTTATATATAATAACATTGTTTTATCTGTTAATGTACTGACCACACTACCATATGTAATTACGTTGTTTTTGTCTTTTAATGTACTAGGGAATTAACATATGTAATTACGTTGTTTTGTCTGTTAATGTACTGGCCACCTAACCATTCTAGTGGCATCCCCTCATCATATATGTGCATTTTAGTTTCATTATTACTCTAACGTATAACATGTGATCATCCGTGTCCTCATTTTGAATTATGGTTGTGCGTACTTAAACCGACATGACATACATAGTTTGCAACACAGCCCGACACTTAATCTATCGATCCCGACAGATGTTCTCTGTATTTCTCAACAGTTTGAACAAGACATCAAATTTTCACGAGGCAAACACAATGCAGAAGGAACATTGTTGCCTTCGGATTTGATTAATGATCATTACTAAATATGCATAAAATACTTGGATGAATGTAATATTAACATAAATAAGGGCTCCACGAATAAAACGTACAAAATTCGAGGCCGTTGTTTAAGATGTATGTGTAACACATCCTACCACAAAATTTACTTAAACACAAAATTTAAGGTGCCATTAACCAGGATCAACATTACAAAACAATCTTGAACTCAAATTCGTGAAGAATGAAATTAAATGAAACGTTCACAAAACCAGAAAATCTAAGTCACATTAGATAGACGTTCACAAAAAAATTTGGTAGTCATGGCGTTGTCGTTCGTCAAAGTGTTCAAACACCCTTTGCACGTACTTGAGGTTACTTCGCTGGGATATACGTGCACGCAACCTTGCATCTTCCGGAACCAAGAATTCGAACTCCATGGACTCTATAATGAATAAGAAGGCAAAAAAGGGTCAGCTAATCACACGTCATCAATGTCGAAGCCAATACACACGGATGCAAACAAATAGCAATCAACATATGTACGTCAACCATATAACGACGTGAAACTACTGACCCAATGCAACATGAACAATCTGTAAAAGGACATGTGACGAAGATGTAATGAGAAATGGAACATATGTGCTTCACATTATTTCATAAGGCAGTCATCTGCCGAGAATTACTGCATCTAACTGTCGGGATCGACAGTTGACCTGTACCAAATTTACTCAACTGCCGAGAATGTCTGAGGCTAACTGTCGGGAACGGTAGTTTGCCTATTCATATTTTACCCATCGACTACAGCTAACTGTCGGGAACGACATAACACATGTTCACAAGTCACTCATATGCAGATAATTTGCTGAGATAAACCATTGCACACGAAGTGGTGACACATACTAAGATGGTAGAAGGTTCACAAGCTAGTGGCATTTACATTCAAAAACCCTCAATTTAAAATCTAAGATTTCTTGAAGCAACAGAACAATTAAGCTAGAAATAAAATCTCGAAATGAATGAAATCACATTTTTGAATAATTTCAATTAAACCATGTATGGGTGAACAGCCAACAACATTCAGAAATCCCTTAAAATTTGGAAAAAAAAAGTAGGTCAAACAATTCTTCATAAATCTATATTACCAATCAACAATTCTCCAAACCAATACCCTCAAGCAAGTTGGATAATCATGAACCGCAAGAACACACATACCCATTGGGAAATTGTCATAATTTTCGTTCTCACACCCATTTTTTCCTCTAATTTCCTCCACAACCATTTTCTCCAATAATTCAAAAAACTCAGATGCAAAAATCGATATAGAGAGAGCCAAAGATTCAGAAAATTACACAAAATCATCAAAGTCATTACTTCACAACAAACCCAAATGCAAATGAAAAATGCATATCACAAAATTTTAGGAAGTTAGGGAAAAAATGTCAAAGCATTGACTTACACAATCAACCTTTTCTGGTGAGTCGATTGAGTGAGGAGTGAGTGGACAGTCGGTTTCTTCTTCGTTGGGCGGTGGAGTTCTCTCTTCATCTTTCTCTTTCTCTGTCTTTCACTTTAGCCGATAGTGGGTGGTTCACAGTGGGTGGTGAATGTTGTGTTCATCTTTCTCATTCTCTTTCTATGGGTAGAGGAGGGTTGTGAAAGATTTTACAAATTAAAATAATTTCCCCATTTCTTTTTCCTTGTTTTGACCTTTTGGTTATGACAAATTGTACAAGTAGTCAAATCTCAATCAATGCAAGACATGTAAGGTATTTAAATTATGCAGAGGGGTAAAAATGTCAAATTGTGACATTCTTGCAACTAGTTTTAAAATGTGAAATTTTGGTAATTACATTATGACAAAATGACATCTGGTGTAATTTCCTCTTTCTTTCTTTCAAAAATTTGTGGACGAAAAAAGTTTTTTTTTTTTTTAATTGTTCATTATTGTGTGTTGTCACATGGCACAATGATGTACATGTAGCATAATTGATTAGAAAAACTATGCTTTTGTTGTCTAACCAAGATATATTGTTTGTCATTATTATTTTATTTATTTAACAATTATTGTTAATAACATTACTTTATTGATTTTATATATACGTGAATAAGCCTCAAAAACTGTGAGTAAAAGTTGGTTTCTAGAAATCTGTGGACCCCCAACGTTACATCGACCGTCCATAAACCATTTTCAAACGTACTACTTAAATGGTGGAATTTTTTTCATAATGGGATTGTCATTTTCTTGTGCGTGCCTATGTTGCATGCTCATACATCAAAATTAGGTTACGGGTGCATTCTTTAAGAACCTTTTGATACCAATGATTTTTATTTCTTAGAAATAAGTCTATTTTAACATTCTCTCGAATAATAGGGGTCGACATCAGTCCATATGACATCTCTGTTATATTGCCCAAAATGCATCACAAATCAACATGACATTAACTTCTTTGTCACCTAAAATGGTGCTGAGCACTATTAATGCTATATAACATTATTTTTTTATTTTTTTCTTCGACCTTAAATAATTTTTCAGTTGACAAATTCAGACAACACCACTTCTTAGTTAAATTTACATTAATAATGAGCCGTAATCCTTTTCGGCGTTTACAATCTTAATCAAAATAAATTATTTTAAGGTCAGTAATTATGATAAGCACTATCCCACTTTATGCTACTTTCCGAATGTCCACCATTGTTGGAGAACGCTTGATATGACACTTGAAGTAAGCTCTCGCTACAATATAGGTTAGGTAGAATGAATTTCCATAAAGGTGTTTATGACAGAGCGAATTTAAATAACATTCAACATGAGTTTGTCAATCAAGTAATAAATTATTCTAGGTAAAGGAGCTATTATAATGAAAGTATCAGCAGTCTAATTAGCTGAGGTTACAAAGTTGAGAGAGTATTATATATAATATATTGACGAATAAAATGACAATATAGTTTCCAATTTGTTTTATATTGGATAAAGGTGCATAATTATAGTTCTTTTAATCAAAAGCATGTGCATGAAAAAAATGATAAAATCATGATTTACTGTTTCAAAATATGAATTAAAGTTTCGACATATCGAAACCAAATATACACAAAATGCAACTCACTGAAATCTAGAAATTAGAAGGAGATTAAATGAGATAGGTATTCTAATGTATATCTCTTCAGGATTGATTTCACCACCCGAACTGGTACTAACAAGATCAATTGGAAATCTGCATCTCAAGATACAGCACTTCTTCCAAATTTTATGTAGTACAATATTAATTTTGACGGAAGAACCAGAGTGCAACAGTATTTTTCACAAGTAGTATACACACAAACTAAAATTGCTCGGACGAAATTTTATTTTTGAAAATAATTCGACCAAAATTTAATATCAACAAAATAAAATTGAATATTTTGAAGCTATGAAAGAATTTAGAAATCAATTTTATTTTTTAAATATATTTGGTGTTAGAAATTTATAATGAAATGTCCATACTTACAGGTTTTCAAGTGTCTTTTCGAAATTGTTGCATCTTTCGACAAAAATCCATTTGAACAATTAGATTATACATTTTCATATTTAATGGTCTAAACCGATCTTATCAAAACGTCACGGCTTTCATAATATACCTTTTTTAATAGTCACAGTAAATCAGAAATAAAATAACTGTTTGATATGCACTATTTGTTGGGAATTTACTTAAAATGCACAGCGGAAATTAAACAATTTTCAATTCTCAAACGAGGATCTGCAATGTGTTTAGATAGAAACTGTGATGAGAATGATACCTTTGATGAATTCCACAAACTCTTTTGCTTTTTCTTGAACTCCAATGATCACGATCTGCAATCCAAGCTGTCCAATTGTCCAGCCTCCAATGGTGATCCACACAGAGAATAAGAATGACGGCTAGGGTTTCTTTTCTTGTGCTAGCAAGAATAATAAAATTCTCTACAGTTTTTCAAACCCTAGTAGTCTATTAATATAAGTCCAGATGGACTCGGCCCATCTATTAAACTTAACCCGGTCCAAGATTTAATTAATCAAATTAATTAAATCTGGTCCATGAATTAATTAATCCAATTAATTAATTCGAGCCTATTAATAAACAACCCAATTAATTAATTATCCAACACTTGTTAATTAATTAATTAGTAAATCTCATTCTTCTGATCCTCTTTTGTGTGTGACCCATTAGGTTCCCGATCACGATGCCGAACGACGTGAATTATTATTTTGATCTAATCAAAATCGATAAATTAAAACGCCCCTTTTAATTTATCACTAATTCATTTTCGTTGTCCCAGATTGACATCTAGCAATGTATCAGGGCAATACATGTGACGGGAAATATCACGTAGCATGACAAACCAAACTTGTTCGTTTACCGTGAAACTATAATCCTTTCGTCAATATGATCCGATCAATTATGAGATATGGATATGTGTCAATCTCAATTATCGATCATATCTTTTATCCCACAGTTAAGTCAATGTACGTCGAAAACTCTTTTCCGACTTATGAGTTCACCTTGGCCAAGGATTTCATTATCAACTTAACTGGATAAAATGTAAATCATAATCTCTTACTATCTAAGAGTGACGAATCCTCTATTGATCATTCACAACCTTCATATGATTCTTGACATACCCGAACGATGCTGTATTAGCGACCCTCGACAGAGCAACATCCAACATCACCAAAGTATGACTGCCCTCATATAAGGCACTATGGTGACCTCAAGTCAAAGGACCAATTCCACTACCGAACGTTAGAGATTAACCACTAACACTTAGATAGTTATCCATGTGGAATCTCTCAGCGGGTCTCCAATGTTTTGTTCTATAACAAAACATCCACGTGTTCGTTCAAGTGTCACCACACTTTAACTTGTAAGATCAGCTACTTACTTCACAAGTAAGAATGCCACACGCGATAGTCTATCCGTAATAACGATATCCGTATCTCGTTATTACCTCGACCACGGACGATTTAAGATTCAGTCATATGTAATTGTATCTCACAATCACAACTCCTTGTGATTAACAAATCACCAAGACTTGAATCTACGGATTCTATTATTTAATTTATTAGAATATTAATTCAATTAAATAATAGATATTGCCATAAATATGCATTGATTATATATATTCAAAGTGTTTATGTCCAAAGTTGATTGGACCTAGGGCATAACACTTACAAACTCCCACTTGCACTAGATCCAATCACTTATGTATCTTATACCATAAGAGTCTACATGACGATCATGTTTATGCTGCGACAACTCTTTGTCAGTGGATCTGCAATTTAATAACTCGTGGGAATTAGTTCTTTATTTACGTCATTTCATTGTATCATCTTTCCAATAAGATAATACTGCCTTAACATATGTTTGGATCATTGATGAGACCTTAGTTCCTTCGCTTGCACGATGGCTCCATTGTTATCACAATGCATAAGCGTGTGATCAACAATGTTAGGAACTACTCTAAGTTCAGTAATGAACTTCCCGATCCAGACCACAACTTTTGTTGCCTTGTAAAACAATGATGTATAAGGCTTCCATTATTGAATCAACGGTTATTTGGAACATTTCCAACACACCGCTTAAGAGTAAATCAATATCCTATTTGAGATGCGCTATTATTCCAGTCTGACTAGAAGTTATCATCATTTTATCCATGAACTCTCAGTTCATTTTCTCTATATAAAATCTTCTCGAGATTTTATCTGTATAGATTGGGATGAGTTAAGCAATCTTTTAGATCTATCTCTATAGATCAACTTGCTTCTCCCACATCCATCACAGAGAAATTATTTGACAACCATAATTTCAACAATTGAAATATAGAGACGTCGTTTCCTATAATATGTCTCATACATATAATATCAGGAATGCGACAATGCTCCCACTATCTTCTTGTAAACGCACATTTCGTCTTTATTTTTGATAAAATCAAACATTTTGACTTTTTGTATCAAATCGAAGATTCCAGCTCCAAGAGGCTTGTTTCAATCCATATTGACATTTTCTTGTAAACTCATTTACAACCTATGGGTTCTAATCCATTAGGCAAGTCAACCAAGGTCAAACCTCGGTTACATACAACAAGTCCATCTCTTTAAGTCAACACTTGACTTTATTTCTATGTAATTAGTAGGTTCATTATCCTTGATTAGTAATCATGGATTCGTACCTTCTAGGAGGTCAAATGATCCTACAAGATTTACACTGAGCTAACGTGTCCTCAGAAGTCTCCACTTCCTGATCAAGAGTATGTCCCTCAACTGGTGTGGGATAAGACTCAGGTTTATCTATTCAGTTAATTATATCCGTGGACTCTTGAACTCTTTCAAGATTTATTCTACTCCCACTGTCTCTCTTAGAGTAAACACTTTCTCTAAGAGTATGACATGTTTTGAGATGAACATCTTCTTCTCAACGAGATTATAGAATTGATATCCAATTATCTCTTGGATATCCACAAATATATAATTATCGGATTTAGTCTCAAACTTATCCGATTCAGTGCGCTTCACATAAGTGTCACAACCCAAACGTTCATATGAGATATGTTGGGCCATTCCATAACTCGTATGGAGTTTTTTGTCAACCGATTTAGATGGGGCACGATTTAGTATGCAGCACGTGGCAATCAGTGCATGATCTCAAAACGATTTTTGAATGCTTGCATGGCTTGTTCTCAATTGCACTATATCTAATAGTGTACTATTCCTCATTTCAGATGCATCATTATGTTGCAATGTATGCGGAGGAATCCACTGCATGAGAATCTAATTCTCTTTTAGATAATCTAAAATTCTCCATTTTAGATATTCTCCACATCGATCAAATCTTAGTGTGAGAATATATTTACCTATTTGTTTATCAACTTTTAGTTTGAATCCCTTGAACATTTCAAGAGATTCATGTTTGAATTTCATCAAATATATATGATCATTTCTGAAATGATCATTAGTAAATGTGATGAGATAAGATAAACTTCACCTGACATTAATTGATATGGATCTACATACATCACTATGTATTAGACCTAATAATTGTGCAGATCAATTTCCTTTTCAAGTAAAAGGAGATTTGGTCACTGTGTCTTACTGACATGATTCGCATTTGTCAAATGATTCAAAATTATTTGACCCAAATATACATCTCCATGTAAGTTTGGAATTGCATTCTCATTTATGTGACCAAATCTGCAATGTCAGATATATGTGTTATTCAGATTATCATTTTTATGCCTTTCAATTTCTATACTCATTATAGAACACTCAACATTTAGAATATAAATGTCATTTTGTAATTTACCATAACCATTAAAATCTTATCAAGATGAGAGGGAACAACAATTGTTCTTAACATTAAAATAATTCATGTCAAAACATGAAATTTATTTAATGCCCTTGGTAATGGTAAGAACAAAATTAACATTTCTCTAATTCTAATATCGAGCCTAAAGGCAATGGCAAGAAATATGCTTCTACAGGCAATGCAACAACTTTTGCTCATTTTCAACGTGTAGGTCAACTTCTCCCTTTTGCAGCGATCTACTTTTATTTAGTTTCTGCATATTTATACAAATATGAGATCCATATCTAGTATCTAATACTCATGAAACTAAGGAAGTAGATATAAGCCTTGCAATTTCATTTCCAATGATCTACCATTCCAAAATGATAATAAGGATCATCAGATTTAGTATTGTCCTTATGCGCTTTAACTGTCTTAGTCATCTTGGTTGCTTTCCTAAAGCATCCTTTAGACTTCCTTATAGGAATTTATGACTAAGATTTGTCCACTACAATCACAGATGTTAGACTCAACAGTTTTAAGCATGTTCAGCAACTCAATGAGCGTGCTTCGAGTTTATTCATGTTAAATTCATAATTAGTTATGAATAACTCTCTGACAGAGATTGCAGAACCAAGTCTATACTTAGTTCATTGTTCATGACTGAACGCAATCAAGACAACTTCTCAAAGTAGTCTGCATCTTTAGTACACAAGCACCGACTGAAGATTCTTCTGTCATTAAGCACTGGTATAGTTGCTGGGAAATATCATATATTTCCTCGTATGATTGTTCATCATTCAACATATTGAGATGAAAAATCACGTGTTAGCATCTATACTCTGTTGCTTTGTAACTCAGGTGACATAGTCACAAACATCACATATGTTGTAGTACTATCGTCATCACTGTGTTTATTATAGCAGTCACCTCTTCTTTTATCGAGTCATCAACACGTGTCTCTAGAAAGGGCTACTCAAGGACATAACCAATTTTTCATGCCTGAGAACAATTCTCAGATTGCGGCGTCAATCAAGAAAATTTGTTTTGGTTGTTGGCATACAATATGCCTCTTAAATACATATGGTTACTCATGATTCAATAAATGTAAATGACGAAAAGTAAAAGAAATAATATATATATAATACATGAATTAATTTAACATGGCCTTTTATTAAATTAATTTCGCTCCCACTGTTTAACTCAAAATTTATGACCCTCTCACATAAATTTATGGAATCCGTACTTGATTCCTAGTGGGCTGGGATCCCATTTGTTATATTAAAACCTTGAGTGTACTCAACAAGCCCTAATAAAACATTTGGGTAGATACTATTATCAATTGTATCTCCATACAACTCCCAGATCATTAAGCCGACAACTCTTTGTCTTCACACATCTTATGTGTTAGCTTAACATGCCTCTAAGATTTATCTCCTTGAGTGTACTCAACAAGAGATAAATATTAGTTAAGTCCAACCCATCATTCAGAAATATCTAATATTTCATAGTGTCAAACATATCCCTAATAGACCAGCCTTGAGTGTACTCAACAAGCTAAGATCGATTTAGAACTCTCGTTTTTCACTATAATGAAGGAAGGCGAATATAAATATGACTTAATATTTTAACATGCCTCTAAAATTTATCTTCTTAAGTGTACTCAACAAAAGATAAATATTAGTTAAGTCAAACCCATCATTCAGAATTATCTAATATTTCATAGTGTCAAACATATCCCTAATGGACCAGCCTTGAGTGTACTCAACAAGCTAAGATCGATTTAGGACTCTCGTTTTTCACTATAATGATGGAAGGCAAATAACAAACTGACTTAATATTTTTAACGAGGGTTTTCCATGCAAAAGGTCTCATCGTAATAATTATATATATTTTATTATACATCTAACATGCAAATAAACATACATATAATAGTGTGGACGATTATGGACTTATACTATCTAGTCTTCCCGAGCCATAAGGAAGACTAGTCGGTCAGTTCCTAGGGGGTATAGCATTTATTCATACAATGCTCCATCTCTATGGTCTCCTCCTCTTCTTGTATCTCCAATTAGTCCAGCTGCAACTTGTATCCTATACTAGTTGGCACGCAGGCCTAAATAATATTGGACACGCAGGCCCATAATAATAACAACGGACTCGCAGGTTCAAAATAAATAAGAGCTCGCAGGCCCATAAAACAACAAGAATAAAACTAACCATTCAACACATCCACATGGTCGAGTCCATAATCATCCACTAATTAAACATTCATCAAATAAATGCTTTCCTATATAATATCTAATATTATATGCAAATATGTTTCAAGTTTCTAGCAATTAAAGTCGTCTAAACTAATTTAGACAAATGGATCGGAACAATTAAATAATTAATTAATCTAATTAATTAATTAATTTAATTAGCGGACTTATTTAATTAAAATCAAATTTCAATTAAATATCAAATTAGAGTCCAACTCTAATTCTACAAATATAAGGCGGGACTATTTAATTAAAATCAAATTTTAATTAAATACCAAATTAGAGTCTAACTCTAATTCCAATAAAATTTTAGGGTAAGACAATTTAATTAAAATCAAATTTTAATTAAATGTCAAATTAAAGTTCAACTCTAATTATAATCAAATTAATATGGTTGAATTTAATTAAAATCAAATTTTAATTAAATACAAAATAAGAGTCAAACTCAAATTCCAAGATATTAGGGCGAACTTATTTAATTAAAATCAAATCTTAATTAAATACCAAATTAGAGTCAAACTCTAATTTCAAGGAAAATTTAGGGTAAGACAATTTAATTAAAATCAAATTTCAATTAAATGTCAAATTAGAGTCCAACTCTAATTTCAACAATATACTAGGGTAGATAATTTAATTAAAATCAAATTTCAATTAAATATTAAATTAAAATCCAACTCTAATTTAAAATGAATTAACATTTTAATTTAGGATAAAACTCCTAAATAAAATAAAAATTCAATTTAGGGTCAAAGTTTAATATTTAATTTAAAATCCAATTATAACGAAAATATAAAAGTCGTTAATTTTTAAATAAAATTTTAAACGGGTCAACTTTGAAATTTTAGATCAAGCTCATTTGAAATATAAGTTTAAAACCATTTTAATATTTAAATTCAAAACCCTTTTGAAAATTGCAAACTGACCCAAAATTTAAAATTAATAGCGAGCCCTTCAATTAACTAAATTGCATGACAGACCCCTTATCTAATAATTGCACATTGACCCCTTTTTCCATTATTGCGGACGGGTCCCCAAAATTTCGGAAATTGCAGAGGAGGCCCCCGTCCCCAAATCGAACCACCGTTTTCGAAACCTGTTGAAAACCCTAACCAAAAAATCGCCCCCTTTCCCTTTTGCGGCGCCGGCGACTGGAGGAGACGGTCACGCCGCTTCAAGCGGCGGTGACCCACGGCAGGCCCAATGAGTCAGCCGCTGGCCGCAAATGGCGCCGGCCGTTGCTGCGATTTCAGCGCCAAGCGCTCGTTGCAAATTACAATGACGGCGAAGCGCCGCAAGAAGCTAGCCGATGGCCGTCGCTGCTGCCTCTTCCCGTGGCGGCGCGCCTGCTACCGTGTGTGGCAGCAGGCTTTGCCGCCATGCCCGGCGGCGGCGGCGCGGCGGCCCTTTTTCCAGATCCAAATTTTTTTTTTGACGAAAAAATTATTTTCATTTTCAAAACAGATTTTTGAAGATGAAAATTAATTTTCTAAATTGCTAGATTCAAGAAACAAAAATAAACAATTAACTTTTAATTGTTCAAACATGCAAAACAATTTCTAACAAACACAAAGTAGGCTCTGATACCAATATTGAGAATTTACTTAACATGCACAGCGGAAATTAAACAATTTTCAATTCCCAAACGAGGATCTGCAATGTGTTTAGATAGAAACTGTGATGAGAATGATACCTTTGATGAATTCCACAAACTCTTTTGCTTTTTCTTGAACTCCAATGATCACGATCTGCAATCCAAGCTGTCCAATTGTCCAGCCTCCAATGGTGATCCACACAGAGAATAAGAATGACGGCCAGGGTTTCTTTTCTTGTGCTAGCAAGAATAATAAAATTCTCTACAGTTTTTCAAACCCTAGTAGTCTATTAATATAAGTCCAGATGGACTCGGCCCATCTATTAAACTTAACCCGGTCCAAGATTTAATTAATCAAATTAATTAAATCTGGTGCATGAATTAATTAATCCAATTAATTAATTCGAGCCCATTGATAAACAACCCAATTAATTAATTATCCAACACTTGTTAATTAATTAATTAGTAAATCTCATTCTTCTGATTCTCTTTTGTGTGTGACCCATTAGGTTCCCGATCACGATGCCGAACGACGTGAATTATTATTTTGATCTAATCAAAATCGATAAATTAAAATGCCCCTTTTAATTTATCACTAATTCATTTTCGTTGTCCCAGATTGACATCTAGCAATGTATCAGGGCAATACATGTGACGGGAAATATCACGTAGCATGACAAAACCAAACTTGTTCGTTTACCGTGAAACTATAATCCTTTCATCAATATGATCCGATCAATTATGAGATATGGATATGTGTCAATCTCAATTATCGATCATATCTTTTATCCCACAGTTAAGTCAATGTACGTCGAAAACTCTTTTCCGACTTATGAGTTCACCTTGGCCAAGGATTTCATTATCAACTTAACTGGATAAAATGTAGATCATAATATCTTACTATCTAAGAGTGACGAATCCTCTATTGATCATTCACAACCTTCATATGATTCTTGACATACCCGAACGATGCTATATTAGCGACCCTCGACAGAGCAACATCCAACATCACCAAAGTATGACTGCCCTCATATAAGGCACTATGGTGACCTCAAGTCAAAGGACCAATTCCACTACCGAACGTTAGAGATTAACCACTAACACTTAGATAGTTATCCATGTGGAATCTCTCATCGGGTCTCCAATGTTTTGTTCTATAACAAAACATCCACGTGTTCGTTCAAGTGTCACCACACTCTTTAACTTGTGAGATCAGCTACTTACTTCACAAGTAAGAATGCCACACGCGATAGTCTATCCGTAATAACGATATCCGTATCTCGTTATTACCTCGACCACGGACGATTTAAGATTCAGTCATATGTAATTGTATCTCACAATCACAACTCCTTGAGATTAACAAATCACCAAGACTTGAATCTACGGATTCTATTATTTAATTTATTAGAATATTAATTCAATTAAATAATAGATATTGCCATACATATGCATTGATTATATATATTCAAAGTGTTTATGTCCAAAGTTGATTGGACCTAGGGCATAACACTTACACTATTTACATTTTAAGAGTCGCGATTAGATATCGCTCTAATTGAATACTTTTTCAATTTATATCTGTAAAAATTATCTTATAAATTCCAAAATTTTATAAGCTCTTGAACATATCATTATGAGCAATTAGGATAGCGATTTGATTGTCACAATGAACAAGTGTCCAAAGAATTGTATGATTCCCATCTCCTATAATAACAATCAAAACTAATGAAGGTTATTGATAGTTTTGCTGGAAATGATTTGTTAATTGGTGAATTCGGTCAACATTGAGCTTCAATTTTAGTGGGTCTTATTGAGTTCGGTCCAAAGCCCACATGTGCGCATGCGCCGCTATCGCCGTCTATCCGGCCGACTCAGTACGACACGATCACAAGCCCAAGTTCTGTTCGGTTCGTGTTGTGTTCAGGTGAGGTTTTGTACTATATTATCTTTTTTAAAAAAAAATATTTAGATTTTTGGGTAAAATTATAATTAATCAAATTCTTAGGTACTTAATGAAATTAATTTTCGATTTGCTTATTTTCGGATAATTTTTTGGTCTAGGTTGTCTAATTACCGATGTAATAGACGTCTATTAACATACTTAGCAAATGCAGTATTTCATTTTGAACAATGATGTCAGCTCGGGTTTGGAAGACTGTCTAAACAATAAAAACTGTTCTGAAAAGGTTTAAAAGATGTTCGAATGACCACGAATGAATCTATAAATAGCTGCCCCGCTGCCAAAAAAAATGTATCACTTTCATTAAAAACTTTCTCTATTTTTAATCTCATCATCTCGTCGTTCTGATACTGTTCTTGAAGTGAAAACAATTCATTGAGTTCGTTGGAACTCTTGCATATTGTTGAGCCCTTAGGAGACAAAATTCATCGTATTTTGGAAAACAATTGCTAAATTTCTTTAGCACCTACAAGGAACCAAAATCGTTTTAAAGAAATATCGTGAAGTCTATAGGCTCAAATTAACTTTCTGATCATTTTGATCATCTCGTTAAGCTATTCAAGTTAAGTTACGGTAATTCTGTAAGTGTATTATATTCTTATTGTCCGAAAGAGGAATTTACACTCCCGTTACAACAAGCTTAAATGAATTTGTTATTCTAGTTTATTTTGTTTCTTCTCCTTCTTACTATTTATCTTTTGACTGTTCTTCCAAAAATAGAAACTTCCGGTACTATATTTCCTAATACGACCGGAGAATAACTCGAGAAGTCTAACGGGTCTGATTTTAAGCATTGGCAACAAAAAATAATTTTTTATCTAACAACAATATGTTTGGCGAAGTTTCTCAAAAAAGATGCACCTTCATACGTCGAGTAAGAAAGTGATGTTGAGAAATTGGCTACAGTTGATACGTGAAAGCATTCAGATTTTCTTTGTAGAAATTATATACTAAACGAACTGGACAACACATTATATAATGTGTATTGTAATGCAAAGTCTACAAAAGAACTGTGGGAGTCTTTGGACATTAAGTATAAATCAAAGATGCAGGTACGAAGAAAATCATATTCGGTCGATTTTTGGATTAAAAAATGGTTGACAGCAAGGCTGTCATATCTCAAGTTCAAGAACTTCAAATTATAAGCACAATGGTGAAGGACAAATTGGTTCTTCAAAGATTCCTAAGAAGTTCAAAGACAATTGTTATAATTGTGGCAAGGCAGAACATCGATTCAAGGATTGTTGGAAACCAAAGAATGTGAAGGAAAAAAACTCATCAGGCCAATGTAATAGAACATGATATCCTTTCTAATAAGAAGCAAGATATAAATCTTTCTACGGTCATTTCTGAATGCAACTTAGTTGGAAATACTAAAGAATGGTGGGGTGGATACTGGATCTACTCTTTACATATGCTCAAACCACTAGGTGTTCTCTACCTACAAAGGGATGAATCATGCTGAACAAATCTACATGGGAAACGCTTCATCTTCCAAAGTTGTAGGATAGGGAAAGATAGTGTCGAAAATGACAAGTGGAAAGGAGCTCACTTTGAATGACATTCTTCATGTGCCCGATATTCGAAAGAATTTGGTATCTGGTTCCCTATTAAGCAAGAACGGGTTTAAGTTAATATTTTTTTGGATAAAGGTGTACTTACAAAGAATGATATGTTTGTAGAAAATGGCTACCCAAATGAGGGGCTCCTTATGTCGAATGTAATAACTTTTGTACCTCTTACTATGAATAAAATTACATCTTCTTTACTTGATTGAGTCGTTTAATATTTGACATGTGCGATTAGGACATGTAAATTATAATACTTTACGTAAACGAATCAAATTTGATTTATTACCAAAGTCCGACTTAGATTCTAATCACAAATGCTATATATGTATAGCTCGTTCACCCTTTCATTATGTTGAAAGAAGTATCGAACCCCTATATTTAATTCACACCGATATATACGATTTAAAGTTTTTTCAAACTAGAGGAGGTAAAAATTACTTTATCACTTTTATCGATGATTGCACTCGATATTCTATGTGTATTCACTGAAAGCAAGGACGAAGCAATTGAAGTGTTTAAACACTATAAGTTAGAGTTGAGAATCTACTTAGCAAAAATATTAAAGCAATAAGAAGTGAGAGATTCTGTAAATATGATTCCCCATTAGAACAATTTTGTTCGGAACATGGGATTATTCATCAAACTACCGCACTTATTCTCATTAATCTAATGGTGTAAGTATCGAACATTGAAGAAGATGACAAATGCCTAGTTAGTAAGTTTGGGATTATCGCATAACTTGTTGGGGAACTTTTGCTTTCTGCCAATTATATTATCAACAAATTACCACATCGAAAAACATATAAGCTACCTTATGAATTATGGAAATGTCACAAACCTAACTATAAACACTTAAAGGTATGGGGGATGTTTGGCTATGGTTAGGGTTCCTAAATCTAAAAAGGATAAGATAGGACCTAAAACCATTGATTGTGTATTCAATTGTTATGCCTACCATAGTAATGAGTACATATTTATTGCACATAAGTCTGAAATACTTGATGTGCATATTAATACAATTATTGAATCGAGCGATGCTACATTTTTTGAAAATGTTTTTCCTTATAACATGCAAACTCAATCAAACTCACCGAAGGGACCTCATGAAAATGAAGATGTTATAGGTCAGTAATCTATAAGTGAAGAAGAACCTAAATGCAGTAAGAGGGCTAGGATGACAACCTCATTTGGGCATGATTTTCTAATATATTTGTTAAAAAATAAACTTCAAAGTCATAAAGAGCTATGTCATCTACCAAACCTTCATATTTGAAAGAAGATGTTCATAATGAATTTGAATCCATACTACAAGATTATACACGAGAATTAATAGAACTTTCTCCCGACAATGAACCAAGGTACGTAAATGGATTTTTAGAAAGAAAATGAAAGCAGGTGGATCAATTGACAAAATATAAAGCTATATTTGTTGCTAAATGCTACAAACGAAATGAAGGTCTTGATTATTTCGATACCCATTTACCTATAAAAAGAATTACTTCCATATGTATGCTTATTACGATAGCAGTGTTGAATGGTTTGGATATACATCAAATTGATGTTAAAGTAGCTTCCTTGAATGGTGAATTAGATGAAGAAATTTATAAAGGATTTGTTGACTCTAGACAAGAAATGAAAGTGTGTAGACTTGTTAAATCACTTTATGGATTAAAGTAGACTCTTAAATCACTTCATGGATTAAAGTAGACTCTCAAGAAATTTGACACAATTATTATGTCAAATGGTTTCAAAATTAATAAGCGTAACAAATATGTGCATGTCAAGAGCACTCAAATTGGATATGTTACGGTATGTTTATACATAGTTGACATGCTGATTATGGATAACAATGATACCATAATTCAAACTACTAAAAAGATGTTAACAAGTAAGTTTGAAATGAAGAACTTAGGAGTCACTAATGTTATATTAGGAATTAAAATTTCTAGAACATCCGGTGGTCTCATATTATCTCATTCTCACTATATTAAAAATTCTTGATAAATTCAAGAAATATGATATCATTTCTATGAAAACACCAATGGATGCCAGTATGCATCTCGTTTCTAATATTGGTGATAGTAAGCCTCAATTGGAATATTCTCATATTATTGGTAGTTTTATGTATGTCATGAATTGAACTCGACTTGATATTGCTTATTCTATTAGCAAGCTAAGTCGATAAACACGTAATCCGAACACTTAGCACTATAAACCAATTGTTAGAATTTAAAGATATTTAGTACATACCAAAAACTTTGGATTGCACCATTCGAGATATCTAGCAGTACTTAAAAGGATACTGTGACGTAAATTGGATATTAGATACTAAAGACTCCAAATCAACAAGTGAATATGTCTTTACACTTGGAAGTGTTACAGTATCATGAAAATCTTCAAAACAAACATGTATAGGTAGATCAACGATGGAATCCGAATTCATTGCGTTAGATAAAGCTGGGGAAAAAGCCGAATAGCTCCGAAACTTTCTAGAAGATATTCCATGTTAGGTAAAACATGTGCCTGCTATATGTATCAATTGCAATAACCAATTGGCAATTGGAAGGGTACATAATGCTATATATAATGGTAAATCTTGACATACACATCGTAGACACAATACTATTAGACAATTGCTCTCCACTATATTATCTCTATAGATTATGTGAAATCAAAAGAGAATATTGTAGATCCGCTAACTAAAGGTTTGAAGATACAGCATGCCCAAAGTTCATCAAAGGAGATGGGGTTAAAATCAATAAAATAACCAAGAGTCTCCATGGGGGCAACCCAACTTAGTTGACTGGAAATTTTAAGATATAGGTTCGATGGGACAATCAAACTGTGAGAAACTCAGTATGCACTAGGGAGATTTTTACTCCTACCCATTCATATGATGAGTCAATGCCTAACTGACGCAAAATAGGTTGAGTTACACTTTTAATGATCTCTATATCTTGATTCATTCAAGATAAATATAGGAGAATGACTTTTATGGAGATCACTTATGTAGGTAAGAAGGGGTCACTTCTACGAGAGTTATGTGAAGATAAATTCTCTAAAAAATACTCCTAGACCAGGAGGTGTCCAAGGCCAAAATGGACACAAACGCAAGAACAAATTGTATTCGAAGGGAATTGTGGGACTTCTATTGTCGAGGTTTACTCAAACTGTTGACTGTTCGAAGCATCTTGCTACTAATTAACCAAGTAAATCCTATAGATTTTACTAGGGAAGGTTCAAAGTCTTTGGATACTTATCCTGATGCATTTTTTTTCATTTATACTTTGAAAAACATATAAGATGTTGTTTGGAAAATGCCGACATATTTCATTCATATGAGAGATTGTTGAAAATGATTTGTTAATTAGTGAATTTGGTCAACTATGAGCTCCAATTTTAGTGGGACCCATACTTTGATTTTAACGGAACCAAGTATATTCACGTTCTACTCTTTGACGTGATTAACGTGATATATTTATTTTTCTAAAATAATTAATAATCGAATGAAATCTTTGATGTCAAAGTAACCAACTTGAAGTTATAAACTAGTGAAGAAGTTGATTTAATGAAAATTGGTAAACACTTAACCCACATAGGAAAGTAATGCTAACTTGGTATGGTTTATAGTGGAAGTTTGGTAATTGGATTTTGGCTCCGAGGGGTACCAATAGTCTTTGTAAGGGGGAGATATATATCATATTAGGTTCGATCCTAAACCCACACGCGCACGCTTCTGCTACTGTCCGGCTGGCTCAGCTCGGCACGACACTAGCCCTATTCATATTCAACTCGGTTTGTGTTCGTGTTCGGGTACAAGTGTTGGTGCTGGTATGGCCTTGTACTATATTATCTTTTTGAACAAAATTTATTTGAATTTTTGGGCCAAACTATAATTAATCAAATTCTTGGGTAATTAATGAAATTAATTTTCGATTGGCTTATTTTCGGGTAAGTTTTTTGGACGAATATATGAACAATGACGGCTGTTCTAAAAAGCCTTGAAGGATATTCAAATGGCCATGAACAAATTTATAAATAGCATTCCCTACTGCCATAAAATTACACCATTTTCATTGCAAACTTTTTGTGCTTTGAATCTTATTATCTCTCATGTTCCGATACTGTTTTTAAAGTGAAAACACTTCTATAAGTTCATTGAAACTCCTGCAGATTGTTGTACTACTTACATAGGAGAAGAAATCCGTTATGTCATGGGAGATGATTGATGAACGCTTTTAGCATCTTTGAAGGCAACAAATTTGTTTTAAGGAAATATCATGAAATCACTGGACTCGGATTAACATTGTGATCATGTTGATCATATCGTTCCGCTGTTCAAGGTACTTACAATAATTTTGTCACTGTAGTATATTCAAATTGTTCAAATGAGGAATTTATACTCTAGTTACAAAAAGTTGATGTTACAACTAGATATTTTACTTCACTACTACAACATAACTATTTTGTTCTTTGTAATGATGAAGAGAAAAACTTTAAAAGAAAAAAAAGTGTGTTGTACATCGAGTATCAATTGAATTTCCCATCTTGCAATTTTGGTTCCTAATCTTTAATTTTGAGTACTCACATCCCAAAATTATACCATTAGGTGTGCAAATGGTCTTTTAAATGAATTATATTCAAAATGATTGTTAATTTTGCTCATGTATTTTACTTGTATTTCTTTTTATTGTGGGAGCAAATTTATCGAACCTAAATATATTAAAAAATAAAAAGAAATAAATTTAGAGAATAAAAAATAGCTTCTTCTTCAACCACCATTTTCACGCACCACCCCCTCAATCCCAGTCCCTTTCCATGCCTAGCCTATCTCTACTCTTGCTAATCCCAAACAGTGGCTCTATAAGAAAATCACAAGTGAAATATTTTTCTCTATATACAGTTTCTACTTTCCCTATAGGGAACATGTTGACCTCAAAATATGCTGCCAACAGATGTCGGACCCACTCGTGCGTGCGCAAGCTAATTCCAACACGTAATAACATATCAACGGCCGAGATTGCTCCTAAATTGGACGTGGGATGAAACTCGACGACACGGCCTTGGAGGCATTCTGTTTATTTCCAATTGTAAATCATCGCCAATAAAACACCCATTTTTGGGACTTTGTGTTAAGAGGTATGTTCCTTACAAAATTCTTCTGAACCTTTTTTAATTGTTAGCGACAACTCACGCAAAACAATTTTGTACGCCTGGTGGGACCTTGGTGTTTGAGGATACAAAAAAGTGAAATAATATGCCTCATAAGTCTGATAAGGAACCAGTATGTCAGGGAGTAGTCCAGTACGTGATCGACCGATAAGAGAAGTAGTAAAGCTCTCTACGAATAGAGGGACAGAGTCAGGAGCAATCACAGTCACCCAATGGCAGAATTGAGTCCTTAAACCATGCGTGCATTGCTTGGGGAACTCACACAGGATGTCGTTGAACAGGTAAATCTATGAAACGTTCATAATATGGAAAGATTTAACCAAAATGGGAATGCACATTATGATAATATGGCCAAACAACGGAATACATTAAACGAAATAATGAACAAGTTAATAGGTCAAATGTGTCAGCCAGTTGTGCCTATTGCAAACCACTTTCAAACGAGGACAATTGTGGGATATAATTCCCCAGTCCTGAGTCCAAATCAAGGGATAAAACCACCTTTTGGTCCATCAACTTCAAACCAAGGGGGCGGTGTAGTGCCAAACCTGAATAATGGTAATGGTATGTCAAACTTGGGGAGTAATCTAAATATAAGAAATAGTGTATTGAATAATGGACAGAATGCCCCACGTGTTAATGATGGAATAATTACTCAGGCTAACAGTAACAATAGCCTAAACAATGGCAACTTTCTTGCCAACCAAGGACCCAATGTTAGGCCTCAAGTAACTTAACCAGTCAACCAACCTGTAAGAATTCTTTATGACCCCAACGTCATGTTGATGAATCAAATTATGGAAATAGTGCAGGATCAAATGGCTGTTGGGGTACGCCTTGTCATTAGGCCTACTTACACGAAGCCATATCCTAATTAGGTAGACCAAGCATAACCATGGCCAAGAGGTTACAAAGTGCTAGAATTTTCATTATTCACTGGTTTAGGAGAAGTGTCTAATCTAGAACATATAGAACGATTCACACTGCAAAGTGGTGAAGTGACTGAATACTATAAAAAGAGGTTGTTCCCTAGTTCATTAATAAGAGTAGCTTTCTTTTGGTTCATCAATTTGCCAGCAAACTCTGTTCAAACATGACAACAACTAGAACAATTGTTCCATGCTCAGTTTTATAAGACTGAATCTGAAGTTACTTTGGTCGATTTGGCAAATCTACGTCAAATGCTAAATGAATGGGCAAAAGATTTCCTTCAAAGATTCAAGACAGCAAGAAGTAAATGTTTTGTGCCTTTGCCCGAAAAAGAGTTTGTCAAAATCGCTCAAAATTGTCTATGTTTTGATTTGAAAAAGAAATTCCAAGATAGGGAATTTCCCGATCTTTTCCAGTTGAGTGCAAACGTGATTAGGTATGAACGATTGATAAGAGAAGAAGAACAATTGAAAAATTCTAGCAAAGGGACTTACTATATAGACCCAAAATTTGATGTTCATTACGATCAAACTGAAATATGTTTGGCCGAATTAATCAAAGGAGATGTGTATAGTTGTCCTATAATGGCCAAGCCTAGAGCGTCGGGCAAGGATGAGCCTATACAAGATGAAACAAAAAGGCTAGGACGTTCTCGTTCGATATGACCAAAGCTGACCTTATATTTAATAAATTGTATAAGGATAAGCAGATAAAGTTGAGCCATAAGCATAAATTGCCAAACCTTGAAAAAATTAAGGGTAAAAAATATTGTAAGTGGCATAATGCATGGTCACATTTGACTAACAATTGTTTGTTCTTTCATCATGTGTTATAGGATACTATCGAATCAGGACGAATTACGTTCAGAGATAAGAAAAAGATGGCAGTGGAAGAAAACCCTTTCCCACAACCTCTTGGAGTGAACATGGTGACGACTGGTTTCAAAAACAATTTGCCAAGAGTCAAATTGGTTATCGATGATGAGGAAGAAGACCCTAGGCCACATCCCAGCATTTTTGAATGTATCAAAGGGAATGAGCCTAGAAATGATTAAGATGTTTTGTGTACAAGATGTAAAAGAGAAGTGAGTGCAAAAACAGAGAAACCAGGAGTAGGGTAACATCGCCATCACCCTGATTTCGTCCCAAATGCCCAGCCTGTTAGAGAGAGAGGTACATCATTCTATAGAGAACTGCCTTTTGAGAGGTAGTTCAGGCCAATGAATAATATGAGGACATTTAGGCTGCAACCTCGCCATCCAAATGTATGGCATTCATTCCAATATAATGCAGGAAGGGTGGTACCTTTCAATGAGATGACTAGAACCCAACAAAGGCGTTTTCAACAGAATTATGGATGAAGGATGAGATAACAATAGGGACTGCCACATCCTAAAGCACCTAAAATACTCGAGTTGGCCAATCAAAATGTTCTCGAGGATAGTAAAGAGACTGGTACAGGTGAATCAATGGAAGAACTGCCGAAAGTTTTTATGGGAGATCAAAGTTTGAGCGAGGTAAAAGGGATGAAGAAGACCCAGATTAGCCCCTTACTATTTAGTTCAGTACGTTACCTCCTGTCATGGCTAATAACTATTTACTAGCCAATGAGTTCAAAAACAAAGAGAAAGAAGAGGAATAAATGGAGGATAACGAAGAGGAAACATGCGTGCTAGAATGTGAAGAAGGTCAAACATCTAGAGAGGTACGTAATGAGGAAAAAGATGATGGTATGACTAACATTGAAGCGGAAATTGATCTGGAAGCAGAAAGAAGAAAGAGAGGAGTATCGCGCAATACCTTATTGAAGCAACTACATCGAGAAGGTGTTCGTGAAGTAGACTTGTTGGGAGAACCATCTGGGCATTCTTTCGATTATTATGTGTTGTACGGGACGCCCAAGCCCAAGAGGAAAAGAAGAGTAACTCACTCTGAAAAGTATGGATTATCTCCAAGAATATTACCTCCTCCCAGAAGGTTGGGTAATTGGAGAAGAAGCTCTGGAAGGTAGTAAGGAGAGAATTCAAGAAGAAGAAATTTAGTATGACATTTTCATGTTGAAGTATCATGAGGAAATGATTCAACAGAGGACAAATAGGAAGTGGAAATAGATGCTACTAAGAAGGTTATATTTAAAAGACCAGCCATGAAATTGACTAAGCATTTGAGGCCATTGTATGTGAAGGCCTTGGTCAACGGTATACCTGTGGCGAAAGTACTCATTGATAATAGAGCAGCTATAAACACCATCCCGTCCAGAATGATGAGGAAGTTTGCAAATACAGAAAGTGGTATGATTCCAACAGAAGTCATCTTCACAAGTTTCAATGGAAGAGCAACTTCGGCTAAAGGAGTTATGCCACTAGACATAACTGTAGGGACGACTACTAAGACCACAGTCTTCTTTGTAATAGATGGTCCTACTAGTTACAAAGTGTTGCTAGGAAGGGACTGGATACATGGGAGTCGCTGCATACCTTCATCGCTGAAATGTTTAGTCAAATGAGGCCAAATAAAATGAATTGGAAAAAAGCTAATCAAGGAATTTTAAATGAGTTGTAAGCAACGATGGCAAATGACTGATATTCAGGCCTTCAAAGCCAAATTAATGGCTTTCAATAAAGACTGTACAGAGAAGATAAAAGAAGAAGCAGCATTAAATTGGGAAACAAATTGCCAGTGTTCGAGTTGGAACAAAGTATTGGCCGAGAAGTCAACAAAATGGATTGTTTAGAAGAGGAAGTGTATATAAAGAACATGGACGATGAAGTAATAAGGATCACCAAGCCTGGATATACTCAAGCACAGGACCCTCTGATTAAAGTGAATATTGGCGACGAAGGGGAAGATCACCCAACATTTGTCAGCGAGATGCTCGACCAAGAGGTTAGTGATAAGTTAATCGCTTTATTAAAAGAGTATAAGGATTGTTTTGCTTGGGAATACGAACATATGCCTGGTTTAGATAGAAATTTGGTGGAACATAGATTGCCAACTAAATCAAATTTTAAACCTCATAAGCAACCTCCTACGTATTTTGCTCATAATGTACTTCCTGAAATTAAGAAAGAAATAGAGCGATTGTTAAAAGCAGGTTTTATTAGGATAGCCAGATATGTTGAGTGGTTGTTCAATATCGTGCCGTACTAAAAAAGAGCGATAAATTAAGGGTGTGCATAGATTTCATAAATCTAAACTCAGCCATGCCCAAAGATGAGTATCCTATGCCTACGGTGGATTCTTTAGTAGATTCGACTGTCGGACACGTAATATTTTCCTTTATGGATCGATATTCGGGATACAATCAAATTTACATAGCTGAGGAAATTATACACAAAACTGCCTTTAGATGCCCTGGATTTCTAGGATGTTTTTAATGGTAGTTATGTCGTTCGGCCTAAAAAATGCAGGGGCGACTTATCAAAAGGCAATGAACTTGATTTTTCATGATATGATAGGAAAATTTGTTGAGGTGTACGTAGATGATATAGTGGTCGAGTCCATTAAAGAAGAAGACCATTTTGAACAATTGGGATGTTCATTTGAGCGAATGAGACAATATAAACTAAAATTGAATCCTTTAAAATGTGCATTTGGTTTTAATACAGGAAATTTCCTTGATTTATTAGTACACAAAAGGGGTATTAAACTCTATAAAAATAAAGCGAATGCTATTTAGAGGTCAAACCACCTATCAACAAAAAAGAATTGCAAAGGTTTCTAGGTCAAGTAAACTTTTTAAGAGCTTTATTTCCAACTGTGTAGGGTGAAAGAAAGTTTTTTCGGCTCTTTTAAAGCTGAAAAATCAGGACAAATTCGTCTGGAAAGAAGAGTATCAAAAGACTTTTGAAAGCCTATAGACGTTTCTATCGAGTCCACCAGTGTTGGTGTCACCTATTCAAGGACGGCCAATGAAAGTGTATATATCGGCTGAACAAGAATCAATAGTTGAAATGGTCGCACAAAAAGACCAACTTGGTGAAGAAAGGGCGATTTACTATTTGAGTAGACTGTTAACGAATTATAAATGTAATTATTCTGGTATAGAAAAGTTATGTCTTGCTTTATATTTCACATGTACCAAACTAATGGCTTATTTACGAACTGTAACCGTTTATTTGATTTCTAAAGTAAATTTGATTAAGTATATGTTCTCTCACCCTATTTTACACCAAAAGGTAGGCCTTTGGAATTCAAAGTACAATACATACCCAAAAGTCAGTCAAAAATCAGGCATTGGCTAACTTTCTGGCCGATCATCTATGTCTTGACATGCCTGAAAAAATTGAATTAGAAATCGATTCATTCGAATTAAAACCTTGGATTTTGTACTTTGATGTATCAAAAACCTCTAAAGGTGCAGGGGTAGGAGTAGCATTGATAAATCCTTTAGGGATTTGTTATAAATTCGCATTCACTTTGGATAGGATGTGTACCAACAATCAAGCCGAATACGAAGCCTTAATTGTAGGTTTAGAATTGATAATAGATATGGAAATAAAGAATGTGATTGTTAGGGGCGATTCTCAATTGGTAATTCACCAATTGATTGGCGATTTTAAATGCCAAAGTGATTCCATTGTAAGTCAATATGAAATCGCCCAAGAATTGTTGGAAGAATTAAACCAAGTAGAGCTTCAATGTGATAATAGGATATATATAATGACATAGCGAATGAGTTGGCTCAAATGGCCTTAGGGTATTCAAAAGCTTTAAATTGGAAATCTACTTGTGAGTATGGAGTAATATTTCCCGTAGTCCAAAGAAGGGCGAAAAGGATCGAAGTGCATTGCATATAAGATGGAGATGCAATAGATTGGAGGGCGGAGATTTAAAAGTTCTTCAAATAGCCTAATAAGGAAAGTAGTAGAAAAATGAAGTTGCGTTTGCTAAATTATACATTAATAGATGAAGAGTTATTTAAGAATGCTCTGACGGCATATTACTAAAATGTTTAAATTTGTAAGAAGCCAGAACGATTATGGCTGAAGTGTATGAAGGGATATGTGGAGCTCATGAAGCCGACCAAAGGATCAGATGGTTAATTATTAGGAATGGATATTTCTGGCCCAAGATGGGAGAATCATGTGTTCAATATGTGAAGAGTTTTCTAGCATGCCAAAAGCATGGTCCGATACAAAGAGCGCCAGCGAGAAAAATAGCACCCATTATCAAACCATGGCCGTTTAAGGGTTGGGCGATTGACTTGATAGGGAAGATTTATCCCCCATCATCTAAGCAACATACATTTGTTATAGTTGCAACAGATTTCTTCACTAAGTGTGTAGAAGCGATACCTTTAAAGGAGATCACCTAAAGGAGTGTCATAGAATTTATCCGTGATTATATTATTTATAGATTTGGGATTCCACAAACTTTGATGGTGGATCACATAATTTCCTTGAATGGAGATCGAGTGAAGGAATTCTGGAGCGAGTTTGGAGTTAAGTTAGTAAACTCCACACCGTATTACGCTCAATCCAACGGACATGCAGAGTTTTCTAACAAGATTCTAAAAAATATCATAAGGAAAATGATAGATGAAAATGATAGAAATTGGCACGAATGTTTAAACAAGGCCTTATGGGTTTATAGGACATCGTCTCGGTCAAGTACCAAAATTATTCCTTTCCAACTTACTTATGGATAAGAGGCTGTTTTGCCTATGGAAATCAATGTCCAATAAATTAGAATGTGTTTGCAACATAAGTTAAGTGATGGTGACTATGTCGAATCACTAGTTCAAAACTTATTGGAGTTGGATGAATTAAAATTGGATGTTCTAGATAGATTGCAAGTTCAAAAACAAAGGATGGTTAAGTTTTATAATAAAAAAGTTATAGCCAAGTCTTTTAGTCTAATACTCTCTTTGGATAGCAAAGATCCATAGTATGGCAAATGGTTGTCCAATTTGGAAGGGTCATATAAAGTAAACAGTGTATTGCCTAATAGAGCTTATCATTTAGAAGATTTAGATGGTACCAAACACATGAGATTCATTAATGGAAAATACTTAAAAAAGTATATTCCTTCTTTATGGGAAAATGAACAAATAAAAAAACAATCAATATAATTGCATTGAGCGATTGTAAATAAATAAGACAAGAATGAAGTACGTTCAAATAAATTCCTTTATTATCAAATACTCATTACAAATTGTGAGATACAAAGTACTAGATGCTCTATAAGCTATAATTGTGAGTAGAATATCCCTTCGGTTGATAGTTAAGTAAGAGGGTGAACTGGCTTTGATCGCCGTCCTAGGCAGAGAGGCTGAGAAGCACTCTCAACAGGCAAAAAGGCTGAAAAATAGCCTCAGACTGCCTGCTTAATTACATTGCTGAAATAACAGGCAAGGAGGCTGAGAAGCACTCTCAACAGGCAAAAAGGATGAAAAACACCCTCAGACTGCCTGCTTAATTGCAGTGCTGAAATAACAGGCAAGGAGGCTGAGAAGCACTCTCAACAAGCTAAGTGGCCAGAAAGATATCCTCAAATCGCCTTCCATCATTGAACTCCTTATGGAGAACATGAAGGGAAATGTTGAGAAGACGTTCATTGGCCAAATAACATTTCATATATCTCCCATACCAAAGGTAATGTCAAGATAGATAGCAAATTGGGTAGAGCAATTGATCCATTTCTATCAAAGAGGAGAGTGTTTGATCAATTGTACGAAATGCCAAACGACGGCAGCAAGATAGTCTTTTGGAAGAAAAGATTGGAAATGAAGATGATAAGTGCGAAATGCATACTCATTTATAGAGACATGAAGATGAAAGGATAGAATATGAACGGCCACATACGTGCATAGTAACTGAAATTAAATGCCCAAAGTCTTAAAAAAAGATATGAGAATATCAAGGAAGAATATACATGAGTTTTAGCATAAGGCAATTAAATGCTTAGGGGGTTGACGATTAAGAAAAACGTCAATTAATGCGCAAGTAAATAAAACAGTTGTTCATTAATGACAATGGTTGCCGTTACATTCAAAATTAGCAATAACAGCCAGTGTGAAATTACAAAAGGAAAGTAAAGGCATTAGATGTCTTAATTATAATTCATCCCAAACTGAACGCATATGTTCCCTAAGCCTTACCCAATCTTCATTCTATCTAGAAGAGGTGGTGATACTTCAGCCACAATGTTGTAATCAATCTCCAGCTTTTTGTAACGTTCAACCAAAG
Organism: Fraxinus americana; assembly: GCA_035079005.1. Classification (NCBI taxonomy): domain Eukaryota; kingdom Viridiplantae; phylum Streptophyta; class Magnoliopsida; order Lamiales; family Oleaceae; genus Fraxinus; species Fraxinus americana. Next base: position 5,476,960 of record CM068728.1, on the reverse strand, counting down.
ACTTGGTTCGCTCTACTCCTTGGGAAGGATTGCATTTTTTGGGAGCCATCATAGCCCTGTAGTTATCCATTTTTGCTTGAAGTTCTTTCATCTCTGCAGCCAAACTTATCATCAAAGAATCTTCAACCATAACTTCAGAGAAGATTTCGTTCAATTTAGCCTTGGCTTTATCAATCTCTTGAAGTAAAGATTTTTTTTCAGAGGTAGCACGAAGATATTGAATACTCTTAGCCTTCAATTCGACATTTCTGGCTAGCAAGGAGAGGATCTTAGAACGGATAGCCTTCAGTGTCACTTTAAAATCAGAAGAGACATCGAGCGACGGAAGTGTAAGTGCTTACGCCAATTTTGTACTCAACAGCTCAAATTTATCCTTTTGCTTGGCAGCACTAGCCTTACCAATATCCATATCCATAAAGGAGACATACTTAAACACGGATTGCTTGAGAATCTGCATATTTTCCTCTGAGAAGGCAGGAGATGAAACGGAAGGATGACTGGTCGAAGAAGGGCAGGATGTCCTTACTTGTTCCCAAAAGGTGAACAAGTCCTGGATGGAACGCACAATAGCATCAGTATCCTGTAAGGAAAAATGCCAACATTTAGTATTCTCACTGCAATGAACAAAGTGAAAATAAAAGTGAAGTAAAATGTTACCTCATCAGCAACCTTGGGAGGTTCAGGTTCATCATCAGTTAGCTCTACCACCTATGGAGACTTCCTATTATCTGGACGAGAAGACTCTGCCACAACGGGTAGGTCCATGGGAGCCTCTGCATAATTCAAGAAGCAATGAATCAAAAACTAGTAGCATAAGCAAAGGTAAAAACATTAAAATATGTATTACCTTCTGATTCAACATTTGGGGGATCAACGCCCTGGGAAGATGGTAGCCCTTCAATTAACTACGATGAAGGCTCTGGGACTAATGGTTTCTCTTTAAGCATGGTCCCTTCATCAGTTGATTTGGATGAAGCAACTTCAGCAGGAGGCGATGAAGTAGGAGCTGCCAAGACCAAAGCCTTCGAAGGAGAAGCTGAACCCTTCTGGAAAATTCAGGAAAACCATTAATACATGGAAGAAGATGTTTCGCAAATAAACAAACTTAATTACCTTTTTCCTAAGAATGAGAGGAGCATCATCATCCTGCAAAATTGGAAAAGTTGAAGCTGGCCGTTTGCGGCTTGGGGCACCTTTAGCTGTAGTAGCCTTGGTAGGTGGAGAATTTGGTGGAAGAATAAGACGTTTAGCATGAGCAGATGAGGAAGGATTCCTAATGGACACAAGGGCGGCCAGAATGGGAGAAGAAGAGGAAGTGTTTGACCGATCTAGTAAATAAAGGCACGATTAGCATCAGTTGTGAATATTCTGCATTTTACTGATGGCCAAAGTTGTTCAAAAAGAGGATGAATGGCAAAGAAAGAGTTGAAAGGGGCTAATGAAAATTTGCTTGTCAAAAGAATGTTGCGAGCATCTATAGCTTGTACTTCTACTTTATTAATAGTATGAAAACGATCCGTCAAACTTTTGGAGTAATAAGGAGGAACATGCCAAGTTTGGCCAAAATCAAGTTGACAAGCGAAAAACTAGGAAATATATATTTCAACCCCAACCTTGGCATTTGTTCCAATTAAGATATCGTGGAACAATTCTCTCACAATCAAAAACGGAACCCAGACAAGCAAAAAAGTGCTCACACTGTCCATAGAAGATGGAGGTTGCACATAATCTGGAGTTAAATGAGCAGGAAAAGGAAAGAAGGAGGGGGTTGAATTTAAGTTATAAAGAATGAAAAAATGTCCCTAGTGGACATATTTACAGGGTCTAATGGGTCAATAGCTAGCCTATAGCAACTAGCAAAACGAAGGAAAGTAGATGGAGCACCAAGTTGGGAAAAGTATGCTTTCAACCACAGTTGAGCGAACCAAAGGGGTCCACTGCCAGTTGGAGATGCATCATTCTTCAACTGAAATTGAAGAGAAGCCATAACTCGATAAAGAGCGGCTAAAAAAAGGAACATAAGTTCAAAGGCCTATCATGTGCCAATTCATGCGCTATGGGTAAGTAGTTCATAGAAGGTTTCATACTGGGCACATAGAGAATATATTTACAGAGCCAAATTTGAAGAAAGGCCACACGTTCAGCATGGGAAGATTCAGTGCTTGAATGATTATAAAGGCTTTGCATGCTTGAATAGGACTTAGTGAGCTTTTTATCAAATTTAGGGGCAACACCAGCAATTAAGATACCAGGAAAGATGGTATCACCCAAAGGTGGAAGATTTACTAGGGCTCCAACATCCCTTAAGATAATGGACATTGGACCAATCAGGAAAACAAAGGTATTGTACTCAGAAAACAAAAAATTCAAAGCAATAGGAAAAATAACTGGGTCATAAATTGGGGGTTGAAGAGCGATTTCTAATAAATTCGAAATCCTAGCACGATAAAAAATAGACTTGGTAGGGCCATGATTTACCAGATGTGCATGCCATCTACGAAAAATAACATCAGTTTTGGGCCAGGTCCGAATACCTTTTTCGCGAATCGGCCTCAGTGGCAAATAGTTCAAAAACGGAGGGCCTTGAGTGCAAGGGAACAACTGACCCACCGTTGCTTGTCCTACAGTTTCAGCACTATTGAATGATGGGCCTAGATAGAATTCGTAAAGGTCAGCATTAGCTTGTGCAAGGAAGTTTGAATTTATATACGGTCTGGTAAGGAGTTTATGGAAATCTTCGAAGCCGAAAAAATCATCGTCATGAATTTGTGAAGTCATTGGATACAAAGTACAGTTTTGGTGAGATTTGCCTAAGAAACGTAGTAGAGAAGCAAGAAGATGAACAGTAAATAGTGAGAAAGAAGCGCGAAAGATAAAGACGTAGTTTAGTGGTGCGATGAAATAGCGTGTCTTTTGGGTTTATAGGGGCATGTAACGATTACACCTTTTCAGATTTTAAGACAAGTTATAGCCAAATGGAAATATGATTGCAATTCTTGGGAATTTCAAATATTGCCGAAAAATACAAAGGAAGAATATGGCAAAAATTAATAATTGGTATTAATTTTGCCATATTGGGGGGGGGGGGGGGAGTAATTGTTGACACACAAAAAGTGTAGCCTAAATTGAATAGTCCAAGGGATGAAGCTTAATTGCGAAGTCCAGGATAAATGCCCAAATAGGACCATTGATGAATGCAAGGGAGGCCCACGAACGAAGTAACATCATCGCCAAAGCTTGCAAGACGCCCGGAATCTGAGCGAATGGAGTGCCTTATGATCGCCCAGAGCGATGACCCTGTTCTCACCCAAACCTTCGAATCACCCAGGATCTTAGCAAACATAAGATATTATGGTAATCCAGAACAACAATTATTTAAGCAGTTATTGAGCAATCTTATCACACTCCACGATTCAAGGATCCCAGTTGCAGACAGTCGAACGACGAGAGTAATGGCAACAATTAGTGATAAGTGTGTAAAAACACACTTATTCGACACTTTTCTGAAATTAATTAGAATTGATATTGAATATATTTCTATTCATAATTGTGTAATTTTCATGTTTTTAGGCTAAAACCCCGAGAAGAAGAAGAATGGCGCTAAAATGGATGAAAAGGGACTAAAAATGGACAAAAAGCTGAAGTTAGGGACTGAAATGCACAAACCCAAAAGTTGGAGGACTTGGAGTGAAATTTATCAAGGGCATACATGAAATGAAGGTCAAAAGTCAAGGGCCAAATTGTACTAAATCAAAGTTGAGGGACTATTTTGTAACTTAACAAAAGTTTAGGGACCTTTGTTGCAAATTTACCTAGATATTTACAAAACTTGGTTGCTAAGCAAAGAAAAATATCCCCCTATATATGTTAAGTGCTGGCACGTTTTTTTCATAGAATAGGATAGTTAGTTTTTATTTTTTATTTTTTGTTTTAGTTTTATTTTCTTAGGTTAGTTTTCTCTCCACTTTTCTCTTCTTTTTCCTTTCTTTTCTTCTTCTTTTCTTTTCTTTTGTTGATCTTGGCTTGTTTTGGAGGAAAATCATAGAGCAACAAGGAGATTACATCAAGGTTTTGGCAAAGATTTTTGGGAGATATCAACTTCACGCTTCAAACTAGGGTTTATTCTATAACTTTGGTTTTTCTCATTTATTTTGCCATTTTTGTAATGTATTGTATACAATATCTCCTTTGTTACTATCTTTATAAAATGAGCTAAGTTTATTGTGTTGGAATTTATAGATTGAACTTAACCTAGTTGTTTCATTGATTATTGATATATCTACATGTTTAGTGATAAATGCAGTTGTTATCAAAATCATAGTGTATCGATCATCATGTTTAAGATGATTTCATTTTTGTGACGACAAGATGAAATTATTAGGTTTTACATCATTTTTGGTGACGCTTAAATGATTGTAATTAATTTTAATGTGATTGTTGCAAGATAGTTGCATTTAATAGACCAAAGTGTTCTATTCATCTAATTGACAACTAGATGAAATTATTAGGTAATTATTTGTGACTGTTGAACAATGATTGCATTAATTAGACCGAAATGATTGATACCTCGGATTTGCATTAGTATATCTTTTGCGCGTTTAGGTGATATAGAAATATACACCTACTCTGAGTGACCCATTGAGCTATTTTCACAGATATTCATGCAATTTGTCAACTTTGTATCGACATAGAAATATGTGGTATGAATTGACTAATTAGGGTTAATATTCTCTCGAAAGAGGGTATTAGCTAAAATAGGAGAATCGGGTCTAACTATCGCATTTTGATAATATGTATCGGCACATAATTGGTTCGAGATCAATGAAACAATAGGTTAAGCGACATCATAAATTCCAACCACACTTTTCCCTCCGAAATTTGCCAAGACACCTTTATTTTCGTATTTTGTAGATTGTTAGTTTTAAATCTTATTTTTAAATGTGTGTGTGTTTATTTTTGCCGTTAGAATTAAAATCGATTAAAGTTGTGTAATCCAAAGTATACATTCCTCGTGGGATCGACAATCCGGACTCTTTAGGTCCACTTTATTACTTGAACGCGACCTGTGCGCTTGCGGTACGATTTTTAGCGAACAATTAGAGACGGTAGTTCCACGACAAGTCAGCCATCATGAAGAAAGTGGGTAGTTATAGAGCAATCAAGTAGTTTTCAAAAGGTTTGTCACGAAAAAATTATCAAGGAAGTATAAAAAGGAAGAGAAGATATAGAGAAAAGGACCCCAAATAAAACACTCTAAACAGAGAATATATAATTTCAATTTCTTAGTTTAACTTTAAACACTTCTTTTACTACTCATGTGCTTGCACCCCTTAGAGGCATTCTGTTTATTTCCAATTGTAAATCATCGTCAATAAAACACCCATTTTTGGGAATTTGTCTTAAGAGGTCTGTTCCTTACACAATCGTCTGAACCTTTTTTAATTGTTAGCGAAAACCCGCGCGAAACACTAGTAAACCTACAAAGTTTACTAATTGTAAATGCTATATCCAATCTCATGCATTGAACTACATACATAAGACTCCCTATAACATTTATATTCCAATTGCGCAATAGCTTTTCCATTATTCTTTATAAGTTCAAAACTTGAATTAAGTGGGGGTAATATACTCTTTTATGTTCAAATATTTGAAGTTATTTGTCAAATTCTCGATATAATGTGATTGACTCAAAAAGTAACCCCAACTATTTTTAATAACTTTGATATCCAAAATGGTATCCACTTATCCAAGATTCTTCATCTTGAATGTAGAAGATAGAAAACTTTTTTGTTTCTTTTATTCCCTCCTTGTAATCAAATGAACATATCATAAACATACAAGCAATTAAATATAACATATTTATCTCATACTTTCAAATATATATACACCTATCTATACTATTATGTATGAAGCCAAATGAAATAATTGATAAGTCAAATTTTTCATGTCATTTCTTAGGTGCTTATTGAAAGCCATATCACGATTTTACTAATTGCACACTTTAAGTTCATTTCGGGTAGAACAAACCCTTCATATTATTCCATATAGACCTCTTCATCGAGATCTCAATTTAAGAATGTTTTCTTGACTTCCATTGGATGAACATGCAAGTCATGCATGGATGCTAATGAATAATATCCTAATTGATGGTATTCTAGCTGCAGTTGCATATGTATCAAAATAGTCATTTTTTCCCTTTGTGGATAACATTTAGTTACTAATCTAACTTTAAAAGGTATTAAGAGGACCACCTAGATTATATTTTCTCCAAAACACTCATTTACAACTGATAGGTTTAGAACATGGTGGTAAATCGACAAGTTCCCACATATTGTTTGACATAATTGAATTCATTTCATCTTTTGTTGCATCTTTTGAAAAGATACTATCACGAGAAGCGATAGCTTCTCTATAGGTTTTAGGATCAATTTCAACTTGTAGAACAAAATATATTGTTCTTACAATATTCTTCTCATTTCATCTACTAAGTAAAGTGAAATAAGTTGAGAATCAATTTCATTTGGTCCTAAAGTCTTTTATATTCGAGTTCTTTTGCTTCTTCAAGGCTCACTTGAGTTATTATCATCTTTAGAAGATGTTTCAATCTTGTGTTCCACTAGAGCTAGAAATTTCTTTATGAGTTTCCCTTAATTCATTATCTTAAGATAGTGAATTCTTGAACTCCACATCCTTTGATTTAATTATCACACTGATCTACAAATTCAATAATCCATATGATTTGTTATCAATTGAATATCCAACAAAGACACATGGTTTTTCTCTTGGACCTAACTTGGTCCTTTTAGGGCCTGTGTTCTTACAATATGCAAGACATCCCCACACTTAGAAGTATTCAATGATTATCTATAAAGGTAATGAAATATCTATTTCCACCTCTAGTCACGTATGTCCAAATGAATAAGTTCTAAAATTTGGGAAGTCCTATTCACACTTTGATAAGATTTTTTAACCATTTTAGAGTCTACCCATGTTATACATTTATAAGCACCTTTCGCATCTACTTTATTATTAATATTGTCAACAATACACAATTTGATCATTCCTTCACAAGAATAACCTTTTTCTAACAAATATCCCTATCGGGGATAATACAAGTTTTCCAGATTTATAAACACATTTTAAGCCCGATATTTCTAATAAATTTCCACTAACTAAGTTCATATTTATATTGAGAACATGTAGTGCATTTGTTAAGGTAGCGATTTTTCCGGAAGTAAAGAAGATATCAACATTTTCTTTCCCTATCACTTTGGAGCGGCCTTCTTTATCCATTTATATCTCTTGCTTTCCATTTGATATGATAAGTTTTGAAGAGTGACTTTGCATATGATACATGAATAGTCGCACATGTATCATACCACCAAATGGGAATTTGCCCTTGATAGCATTGATTTCGCTCATGGTAGCCCAATGGTTTCTTCATCAATAAGAGTTAACTTTTCCCTCGTTCTTGCTTTGTTTTCGATGTCGACATTCCTTTGCAAAATGTTCGGGTTTTTCTTATACAAAACAATCTCCATTGGGCATCTTCTTAAATATTTCAAAAATTTTGGAAGGTTTTCTCTTGTTTGATTTGTTGGACAACTCGATCTTTTCAACGGCATTGGCTTTTGATATGCCTCCACAAGAGTTTTCACTTTTATCTCTTGCCCTCGATTTTTCCTCAATTCAAAGATGTTTCTAAATTTATTCCAAAGAATAATATTATGAATTATGAAGAATCTTCTTTTGGTATCCTTTTCAAGTCCCCGGAGTTTAGCAATGATTGCTCCCACTTAGAAAGATTCCAGAAATTCAATCTTTACCGCTTTTAGTTTGTTGATGAGCACTTACAATCATGCACTTGGGGAAGAAGGGGAATGTTTTTAAAAAACTTAAAATCAAAATACCTCGATATCAATAATTTCTTTGTACTTTCTTTTTCAACTTTGTATTTGTTCTCTAACGCATCCCAAATATCTTTTGTCGAGGATATGTTGGTGTATATATCATATAACCGATCGGATAGTGTGTTGAGTATGTGATCGCGGCAAGGTAATTCATCATTTTGATACTTTTGCCTATCCACTCTTATGCCATTAATATCTGTAGCCGTTGGTTCTGGTAGTCGTGCTAACTCCGGATCAAGAATGTAAATGACCTTCAATGCCGTGAAAAGGAACTTCAACTTGTCTTGCCATCGAGTAGTTTGTTCTATTGAATAGATCGAAACGAACAAGGTCTTGATTCATAAGTTTGAAGGTATCCATGATAGTCTAGTTCTCCATAATGAAATTTAGTTTTAGATTTTTGGAAAACTGGATCCTATCAAGGGAATAGATAAGAGAAACCAAAGAAAAAGATCAACACCCAAAATGGCTCGAACATTTATCGCTGTCCTCAAACTAAATTTGTCATCTCTAGGATTGATTTTAATGCTTAACATGACTCAAGACAAATGGTTTGGAGGATTTATCAAGCCTAGAAGAAGAATAAATACCCAAGAACTTGTATTTTTCTTCTTAGAGCTTGAAGAACACTTGAAGGTTGAATATGTATAAAAACTTTAATAAAGATTCTTTCTATATGGAATGATCTCTTGAATTGATGATTTGATCGTGTTTTAGAATGAAATCTATCTCTTATTTATAGATTATCATTCATATGCCACGACAACGTCTCAAAAGTTCATGAAAATATGATTTTTTCATGAAAAAGCGCCAAAAATGACTAGAATTTCAAATCCAACGTTAAAAAAATTGGCGAAGGCAATCGCCCAGAACGAAACCCGACTCTTGCCCAGGCCAAAGTTTTGGCCTTGAGTAAACCAAATCAAGGCCGGACGAGTGTCTTCTTTTCGAAAAGTAGAACTACATAAAAAAAATTCTTAATATTATTAGATTAGTATGAAGTGGTCAATAAAATACATAAGCACCCTTTTCTAAAATTCTCATTTATAGACAAAATAACATGTTTTGTATAATAGTACGAGGACAATACAAGGAGTTTATATTTGTTGTCCCCAACTCGATTTTAACAGTTACAATGCAACAAAAAAGGTATTACTTTTCATTATTTTCCCTATGAATCGGTGAGACAAATTGGCATATGTATTTCTTTTCGTTTTGATGCTCTAATTTTATTTTTGTGCTATATAAATTAAAGATAAAGAAAATTATAATTTGGTTGCTTCTTGAAAATGATGGTCAACAACGAAACCATAAAAAAGGAATTTGGAATTAAATTAGTTAAAGCAACCCTGATGAAGCTTTTATCAGTCTTGACTTGGTCTTTTTTGCCCTTCATTTGGTCCATGTTTGACAAAGTTTTTTAAGATTATAAGTTGATCAAACTTCATTTTAATAAAACGTGTGATTAAAATGAAGTTTGATCAACTTATAATTTCAAAAAAAAAAATAATAATAATAATAAAATAAAATCGTCAAACATGGACTTAATTCTATTACAACATTTCAAGATTAGTTGACATCCAGATAGGAAGGACACCTACAAAATGCATAAAGAAATTTACATGAAAACTTAGAAAAAGAGTTTTTTAAATATAATTATCTCACATTAATACTAAAATTATTGGCGGACCTAGAAAATCTCTGCTCTTGTCACACATGTGGCGGGTTAGTAGGCAGGTCGACTGTCTCATGGAAATGGTGTAATATATGCTAAATTTGCATTGAGCCCTATGCTTGCTCTCGCCTCCGTCCTCTTGGAGAGGTGGAAATGTTTGTCCTTGATGCATCAAGAATTGCCTCAGGCGGCATTCTCGTTAGCAAAACATTGCATGTTGGTATCCATGTTAGTTACAATTTGAGTTATCTTGGCCATCGCTCTTAATGTCATTCGATTTCTCCTTCGAGGAGTATTTTCTTTCACTAAAATAGTAAGACTTCTGTTGACCTTAAAAAATGTTGCCAATAGATGTCGGGCCCACTCGTGCACACACGAGTTTGATCCAACACGTTAATGCCGATCGACGGTCAGGATGGTTTCAGAATCTGAACGTGGGAGGAGCTCAAAGACACGAGACGTCTCCGTTCGAGCCTCCGGCAAGATAAATAGAATACGATTGTATAAGAAACCAATCAATAATGAGCACAATTTGTGGTAGAAAATATGTTGTAGAAGTACACTTTATGAACGAGAGAGAGAGAGAGAGATATTGCTCCAAGTGTGTATATTTTCATCATTCCTTCTTGTGTTACATGGTGGAAGTATTTATAGTGTTACAAATGAAATTGTGACATTTGGATCAATTTACACGTGGCCTCATCTCCTCGGCCAACACATCAAGTCCTAGCTATCAAGTTGACTCTCCTAGTCTTACAAAGCATTAAATGCTCTTACATTGACAAGACAAGACAAGACACAAATGTACTTTACACAAAAGTCACGTCAATAATTGAAATAAAGATATTAGTCATTGCTATATCTTTCCACGTGGATCTCCACTAGCTGCAACAAAGGGACCTCGGATAGTGTATGTCCATCGAACCGTGGCTTTAGTTAACAATAATGGCCTCGGAACAAGTCAAGGCCTTGGAATCCACATCGGAGGCTAGGAAAATATACCCTGATTTAATTAGGCTGGTCCCATTGCTAAAATATGGTGCCACGTGTCTCTTCCATTTATAAGTGTAACAATAGTTCCCCAAGTCCATGTGTGGTCATTTATGCCATGCGTGGACTTTCAATAAGTCAGAAAAAGTTTTAATTGTTTGTACTTCACATCAGTCCCTCAAATCCAGGCAGAGATATTCATACTGTGCGTGGAATTCAAGAAGTGTGATGGGTAAGCTAAGAATGTTGCCTTTAAAACTGAGGTTCTTTTGGAGCTGAAGCGAGGCGAGTTCATATTTGAACTGGCGAGGCTGGATTCCTTTGAAGCGAGGCAAGTTCATATTCGAACTGGCGAGGCTGGATTACTTTGAAGCGAGGCAAGTTCATATTCGAACTGGCGAGGCTGGATTCCTTTGAAGCGAGGCAAGTTCATATTCAAACTAGTAAGGTTGGATTACTTTGAAGCGACGCGAGTTCATATTCAAACTGGCGAGGTTGAATTCCCTTGAAGCGAGGCGACATTCATAGTTATTAGTGCCTGTGACATGATGGTTTCTTATGTTTCCAAGGCAAGTTGGCTGCATCGAAACAACTTCCAATAATCGTACAGCAGTTTAAATTCAATGCATAATGATGGCTAATTATTAGAACGCGTGGTTTTGGGGAACACGTTCACGTGCGAATCCATGCTGGTACACATACTCGTTAATGTGGAGCGTGGAAAATATAAATCGTTTGAAATTTGTGGCTCGGATCTACTTACTTTTGGACGCTTCAAATCAGCTGAGATTTAATCCAATGGCCAGGGTTGAGTCCTTTACTGGTATAAAAGCTAGAAACTTGCCATTTTCAAACTTTATCTTCGCAAAATACTCTTCGAAACCTCTCAAGTTTTCTTTCTATCAAATCTTTTCCGGTGAGTCTTCCGGCGGACTTCCTTGTTTATTTAGGTACTCTCACTTAAGGAGCATTCTCTCCAACCTTCAACACCATTCTCGTAGTTTTTCTGCAATTTTCTTTTTCTTATAATGTCTACCGAGGCGTCTTTGGCTATCACAGTAGTTAGGAGTGGGGAGGAGTCAATATCTGGGGCTTCGGGTGAGTGGTATAGCATGTCCGAGGAGCCAATAGATTATGAGGCGGGTTGGGAGGCAGCCAAGATTCCATCCAACGTAACCTCTTCCAAATTAGCCGAACTTAAGGACACCTATCGCATACCCCACTATGTAAAGCTCATAGTTCCTGACCCCCACGAAAGAGCTTGTTTTTCGAGGCCAAACTGCGTAGCTTTCAGTGAATACCTATTTAAAGCAGGTGTGCATCTGCATCCCTTTTTTAGGGCGGTGCTGAGGACCTTTATGTTGTCCCCCACCCAAATTCTTCCAAATGGGTGGAGCCAAGTCGTAGGGACCTAATGCCTTCGGAAGGAAGTGTCCTTAGGTAAGGACTTACCCTTGCATGTATTCGAGATCATATTCCACGCTAGGGTCGTAGGGAAGGATGACTCGAAGGGGTGGTACTATATCACCCCTTGGGGCTCCCATGTCCCCTTCGTAGTTGGGCTCCCCTTTTCTATAAAGGGGTGGAAGGAGTCCTGGTTATGGGTGACGGGTAGGTGGCAGATGGTTGAGGGTGATGCTATCCCAGCCGTTACCGTGCCGACCCAGTACTACGAAACTTGTGAGTGCCTCGTCTTGAATTACTTGTCGTTTTAAGCATAATTCCTTGAGACTGATCCTTAGTTGTTGATTCGCAGACTGCAGCTCCCGGTACGATCTGACTGAGGCGGAGTGGGGAATTATTGCAGACATCTACAAACGGTCTCTGAAGCTCCGAAGCTTTACCCACCTCATTGACAGGGTCCGATACTTTATCAATTTTGGACTCATGGCTCCCAGGGGTAAGAAACTCTTTAAAGCATAATTTGTTTATAACCTCAATAATCTTAACTTTTTCTATTGATTGCAGATAAATTCAGCAAGAAGGATTATGCCTTGCCTGATATGGCTAGTATAATGAAGGCCACGTCCACTGCCGGGGTGAAGGTGCTGAAGCTTGGGTATTCGGGGGCCAAGCAAGTAAAGTCCAAGCTTGATCGCCTCAGCAAGGACAAAAATGAAAAGGATGCTGAGGATGAGGCCCCTAAAGAGGCCACCAATGGGGTAAGCCACCAGCCATTAAGGGTAAGGGCGTGGCTGAGGAGCCCCAGAAGAAAAGGAAGTTGGGCCCAGGCGGTGGGTCTTCGAGTTTTGGGATATCGGTTTCATTCGCAAAGAAGGGAGTTTCGAAGCAGTAGAAGCTTCTCTAGTCTTCGATTGATGTTGCGTTGGTGGCACAATCAAGGAAGGTAATCGAGGAGGTGATGAAGGCCTCCGAGGCCACTAAGAAGGTGACAGTGGAGAGGACTCCAAGGAAGTCTGGGATCTTTCTGGGGGGCAGGGAGGATAAGAAGACTTAAGTCTCCCTGGTACCAATTGGGTAAGTTGCTCAATTGGTACTAAGATTCAACTTAAGTCTCAAATGATTGAGGTCTTGTATTCGAATCATGGGGGACGCATAAGAAAGTCGTGAGGGGTAAGATGGGCCTAGGCCCTCCTAAAGCAGACAGTATGTATGATATGATGACGGCTCTGGCGCAAGGTCGGGTCGTTACACATGCACCTAGCAAATGAAGAAAATACCTCCTTCATCACTAATAGAGACCTTTATTGCTATAGAGTAATGCCCTATGAGCTGAAAAATGTCGGGGCAACTTATTAGAAACTTGTCACAAGATGTTTGCTGAAATCATTGGAAAAACAATGGAGGTATACATGGATGACATGCTCTTCAAGAGCTTGAAAACAAAGGACCATGTGAAGCACCTAAATGAAACTTTCCAGGTACATGATGAGGTTAAATTCCTTTAAATTCTCATTTGTGTTGCCTCTGGAAAGTTCCAAGGTTACATGGTCAACCAAAGGGGTATAGAGGCCAACTCGGAGAAGATCAACGCCTTGATCGAAATGAGGTCCCTTCAAAAGCCGAAAGAGGTTCAAAGCTTAACTAGGTGTATGGCAGCCTTGAATCGTTTCCTCTCAAAAGTCACCGACAAGTACCTCTCTTTCTTTAAGATCCTCAAGGGAAGAAAGAAATTCAAGTGGACAAAAAAGTGCAATGAGGTCTTCTAGGAACTGAAAAAGCTTCTAGGACAGACCCCGTCCTTTCAAAACCTAAGGCTTATGAGCCCTGAAACTCTATTTGACAATATTCGATGAAGCTATCAACTCAGATCTCTAAGAGAAAGTACCCACCAGTTGCCCGTTTACTATGTAAGGTACTCCTGCGAAACGCCCACGTAAACCCATTTGTAGATGATTCCTCCGGAGAGGCAGGCTGGAAGCAGATATGGTTCTAGTCAGCCCTGAAGGTCATAAGCTTGACTGCGTACTGAGGTTTGAATTCAAAGTTATTGGTTGGTCAAGTTAACGGCAACTTCACCGTGAGGGACAAAAGTATGGCTACCTACCTCAAACTGGTAATGGACCTACTTCTATCTTTCTAGAAGTTTGGGTTAACCCAGATCCCACGCACGAAAAATGTGCACATCGACGCCTTGTCGAAGTTTGCTAGCATTAATGATTCTGAGCTAGTACTGTTGGTGTCAATTTAGCACCTTTCTAGACCCTCAACTACTAAGGGAGAAAAACACAAATAAATTTACTTATAAGTAAAACATATTTCTTTTTAGTAAAAAGTAGTCTTTAAGAACTTTATCATTTTCTTTTTATCTTCTTGTGCTCTCAAGATTTATGAGACGTAATGGGAATTTCAATTGATGTTACGACAACTATTGCATAAGAGAGAAATCGTTTGGAGACGCGCTGAGATTAAAAGCCAGCAGCAACCAAAAGCCATTATTGACTAGCCTTTTTTTATTCAACTTATCAATTATCATGTTATTTATGATTTTATTTTATTTTTTATGATTTTAGTAGAATATTAAGCCCCTGTTTTAGTCACATTAAAATTTTCATTTTCATTGTTATTTTTCAATAAAATAATATTTTCCATCACATCAATAAATTTTTCTTCTTTTTCAGCCACACATTCTCCATCAATCTATTATTCCAAATTACATTTTTCCAAAATAATGTGACTCAAACACACCCTAAGTGAGCTTCACAAGAAAACCAATTTACTTGAATATCAACCCAAATATTTATCCGTACAAGTGTACAAAATTAATAGATTTTAGTTCAGTTTAACCTATGCCGACAAGATTTTATTTTTTTCATTATAAAGGTCACATCCATCATTCGAATAAGATTTGATCTACAAGAAAACTGTTTCAAGTGTGAGCTTTGGATTGAGCCTCCAAAGATTGAGCTTCGATGCTTCGGCTTTTGAGCTTCAGAATTTGGGCATCGGTCTCTTTGACTTTGGTCAACCGTTGGGGACGTCGGTTGTTCTTCCATGAATAAGTTCCACGCGGGTTACACTTGGAGCCTCGTTCAATTCGAAATACAATTGTTATGCCCTAGCATTAACAAATGGAAAGACATCAACGGTAATGTGCTAAAATATAAAAAAAAAATATGTTGGCATATTTCTATTTTTCAAGAATTGATGACGATTCAAGGTGTCAAAAATGTATCGGAGCCTTGGTTATTGGGCTCCACGAGCCACATCAGCAAAATGAAAGCATGGCCTGTAATATACATAATAAAGTGTGTGCATAGATCTGTCCTCACATGCACACTTTGTTTATATATAGCTCTAAAGCCAAAACGGGCCTTTTCATCTCAGCTATACCCATGCCTCCTTTTATCTCTTCGTTATCAAAATAAAACAACCCACCATTTTCTTCTCAAATTTGCGTAGTTACTTCTTCTTTTATCTATATATAATTCATCTACAAGAAGGGAACCCATTTTTTCCCTCAAATTCTCATATCAGGAGACCCTTTCTCATCTTGGTATGTATCTTATTTTCGTTTAGTTTTTCAGTTTCAGAAAAGAGAGTGCAAATTTTCATATAAAAGGGTCGTAGCTACTCTGTTTTAATCTTGAGGGTTTTAATATAATCTTGAGAGAATCAGGGATCATTTTCACGTTTAAGCACTTATTATGGTCTTGCCTACTGGGTATGGATGGTCCTTTAGTGCCTTCAAAACCTTTGATCCCCTTTTCTTCTCCAAATTTTGCTTTGTGTTACAATTTTTTGATTGAGATCTTACTTTTTGTTGACTCATTGGTTGGGTTGTGATATATGTTTTAATATTTCTCCTTTCTGTTATGTTAGCTGAGACTTGTGTCATCAAGATTCAAGGCCAAAACTTTACAAGTTTATGAAGTTGCTAAAATCCCAGAATTTGGACTTTTTTACTTAGCTTTATTCATATGAAAATAATTCCTCCTTTAATATTTGACTTGAGATTTAAATTTTGTTATCATACTTACAGATCTTGTAGTAGTATTATTGTTGTTCTGTCGTGAGATAAATTGGTGAAGATTGAAAGGGAAAGGGAGGTCCTCAAATAAGAGAGTTATCTTCTCTTGTCAATAATTTGACCTCATACCTTTTGTTTGCCTTGCAAAATTAATTTTTAGCACAATCATTCAATTTATACATATTATCCTTGTTCTTTAAAAGGATTTTGCCACTCGTACATAAAAAATTTATATAATGGATTACATAATATGATTTGGAGGGAAAAAGATTTGATGAAAAAGTTAATTGTGTTTTAAACTGACAAATTGTAGAGAGTCACGTGATATTATATAATCCATTATTTAAATCTTGATATACATATAACAAGATCCTCTTTAAAATATCTGAGAATGGAATAAGTTATGCCATGATGTCTATGGGAACCCATTATTGAAGACTTGATGGTTTATCCTCAATAATTTCTCCTTCTAGAAGTATATTTATGGTTCACTCATAATTTTGAGGAACATTAGGGATATGATGTAACTATTTGTTGGGTTGTGTGTCAATGTTTTGCTATGATAAAATAAATTGTGATTTTATTTATTTATTATTGAATGTGTGAATTAAAGTGTCTATAATCACTTGTGATAATCTAAATTGGGTACTTGCATAGAGAAATATAGTGTAACACAAATTATGTTTTGATCATAAATAATTTGTTCACAATCAACGTATAAGGATTGACATATTGTATTTGAAGGTTGCAGTGTTGACCCATTCACTATTCGGATTTGTGATTTGTCCTTATTGCAAAAAATGGTTAAAGGTGATGCTAGTACACTTGGATGAATGGATCACATGTTGAGTTTAATTATATAGTATGATCGTGCGAAAAATTAAATTTCGCAATGTATTTCACGGATATCACTTGACATGATTATGTATTGTCTACAGGGAACCCCTTATTGAAGACTATGGTTTATCCTTAATAATTTCTCCTTCTAGAAGTACATTTATGGTTCACTCAATGTTGAGGAACATTAGGGATATGATTTTACTATTTAATATTCTCGAAGAAAGTATCGTGCTTTGCCCATTTGGTAGTTTGTGTGGTTTCGAAGAGTAGGTGGTTGGATGGGAGCTACGGTTGAAGTACTGGCTAAAATTCTGTGACAATTAATGAATAATAAATAATCAAGACGCTTCTCACCTACTTTAATAATTGTTGTTTTCTTTCCTTCTCTATTAACTCGAATGTAAGGAACAACTTTACTCAGTAGTGTATGAGAAGAAAGAAGAAATTTGAATATAGTTTTTCATTGCTCATTTGATCATTTAACTTTCTTTTTCACCCACCATCTCTGCATGCTCCACCACTTATGACTTTGATACCTTTGAAACTATGTACTATGTGTTCAAGTTACTTGTACATAAATGTTTTTACACTTGAAGTCAAATGCTGAGGTGGAATGCATTTTGGCCATTGATTTGAAAATCAGCATCTGTCATCTTTTCTGTTAGTCAGAATGTACAAGTAGTAAGTTCCTATGTACTATTATATTGTCGGCCGAGTTTAAGGACCAGGTGATGTTTTTTGACTGGTACATTGTGTACTACAAATTTTGAGATGTCGAATTTTATGCTGTCATGATCGTTAGAAAGTCTGTTCAGGGGACATTTGTATTTCCAGTCCATAAAGTAGTTCTGTCTTATGCAACTTGGGCCATGTTTTGTAGATATCTACCGTGTCTCTGGTTTTGGTATTTAATCTCTTGATATACATTTTGGTTTTGTTAAGGGGATTTTGGGATTTAACAAACTTCTTACCTGACAGATATTCAGACAACAAGATCTAAATCAAGTTAAAGTTCAATCGGACAATATGGATGCGGATCATTATCTCCAAAGGGCTGCAATACAAAGAGATTTCACTGAAGATGAAGCTTCCTTGGAGAAGTGGAAATCCTTATCCTCCAGAGTTGACGAGTCCGAAGGAAATCCATCTGGTGGCTTTGAGTGTAACATCTGCCTGGACGTCGTACAAGATCCAGTCGTCACAATCTGTGGGCACCTGTACTGTTGGCCCTGTATTTACCGATGGATTAATCGCCATGATAACTCCCCAGAAAACCCGGATCATCAGCAGCCACAATGTCCTGTCTGCAAGTCAGAATTATCGGAGAAGACCTTAATCCCACTCTATGGACGTGGAAAAACTATGAGCCCCTCTAAAGACAAGGCTTCAAATTTAGGTATTCTCATACCACATAGGCCTCCTAGTCCTCGATGTGGGGTTAACATGCTGATACCAAATATAAGTACTGGTCATTCGCTTCCACCTCAACGTCATCGACAAAGTTATGTCAATCCCTCTCAACCATTTCACCCTTCCCCAAGCAGCCATATGGCCTCACCCATGACTGGCATCGGTGGGATGACACAAAATGTTATCGATCCTATTGTCGGTATGTTCTGGGAAATGATTTACTCGAGGATATTTGGAAATTCGGATACAACTCTGTATACATATCCAAACTCTTACCATTTAGCAGGTAGTAGTAGTCCTAGGTTAAGAAGGCATATAGTGCAAACTGATAAATCACTCAGCAGAGTTTGCTTCTTCCTATTTTGTTGTGTAATTTTATGTCTAGTCTTGTTTTGAACACTCGTTTTTCTCCTGTTTTCTAAATCCACTGTAATACTTGTAAAGACTTCCATGTACTAGTATGAGATTACTAACACAAAAATCACCCCGAAGTAATGAATGATAGAGGTTTTACATATTTTGTGTTGATATATTTACGTAACTTGCATCTTTTTTCATGTTGATATATGTTCATAGATGATGTTGAGCCTTCTCGTACGATACTTGACCAAAGTATGACCTGTAAGCTCATGAGTTAACGATTTTTGTTTACTCGATATGATCGTATGAGATCACAATCCACCCAACACGATCATTATATATTTTTATTATAACATATGATTTTGTTGTAAATCTGTCTGTACAATAAATTAAAATATTGTGTAGTTGTCTTATCTTATCATAGAAGCAAGTGGGAGTTGGAATAGGCTTTTCAAGATACAAATGAAGCCTCATCAGTTGTCCTTCTATAATAATGATAAATTTCATACTCAAAATGTCAAACATTAGTGTAGACCATTGTCCATCAATTAGGTACAGGTTGTCCTAGTATTCTGTCTACCACCATGTTATTTCATTGGAAAACACTACTTGTACATAATTTGAATTACCTAAGGGTGTCCACCCTCTCACATGGGGTGGACCCCACATGAATAAAAAAAAAATTACTCATGTGGGGTCCGCCCCACGTGAGAGGGTGGACACCTTTAGGTAACCGAAATTATGTACATGTAGCATATCTCTATTTCATTTGATAGTATGGCCACCTCAATGAAACTTTTGGAGTGGGGGCTCAAATTCGATCCAATTAAAAAAATTGATTAAAATTTAAATCAAAACTAATTATTAATTTTAATCAAACATTTTATAGAATCTATATGTTTAGGCGAGATTATGAGTTGGTGAAACATGCTCATAAGCAAAGGTAATTTAAAATACGTTTGGACCTAAAAAATGCCTTTTCTTGTAGGAACTAACGGAAATTAATTAACCACACGGGGTGATACTTATTTTCCGAGCAAGTGCTTATTTTGTGCTTTGACTAAAGAAAAGATCGTTTTACCCTTAATAGTAACTAGATTCTCAAGGGCATACGATAATTTGTCATATTGATTTAGCTTTAAAGTAAAAAGATTTTAAATTGTAAATTTGTTTAATATAACCTTTTTTTTATTATTATTTACATCAAAGGAGCTTAGCTTTTTTTTTTTTTTTTTTTAAACCCACCCAAACAGGTACGAATAATCAATTTGAGTTGAATTTATTTCGATTTTGTTCCCTCCATCATACTTTTTACGAGGCATAATTGAGATAAATTGTCTTTGAAAAAAATTGATATGTACTTAGACTACTCATTATGACGTGTCTTACTCCTACTTTTTAGTGGAAGCATTTTCTGTTAAGTGGTTTCAAAGTGGTTTAATAAAAGTGTGTGTCATTTTCAGTTTCTCATCTGTTTTCCTCTAATTGATATCAGTGGAGAGTGGCGGTGGCCGTCGGCTGACATCGTGGTGGCGGCTAATGTTTGGTGGAGGAGAAGCTTCCAAAAGGAAGAGTAAATTCAATCTTGGCTGGCCTACTTTTCTTTCTTCCGTTTACCTTAGATGAATACAATCGAAGGGTCAAAATTGGCCAAAATAGGTTTCGCCTAGACTTGAATTGTTGCACTTATCTCAAAATTAGAACACCAGTGACGTATTGATACTGAAATTTTCCAATGATTTTGAACGGACTCAAATTAAACGTGTCTCTTCTTACTAGGGCGACAACGATTACTAAAGACTAAGACATGAATAATTGACGTGACCTAACATGGTAACTTGTTACTTTAGGGCCTGTTTGAATTTTATTTTTTTGAGTAAAATGAATTTCGAAATATTAGATTGATTAAAAATATGTGATTAAAAAATAAGAAATATTTACTTTTGTTACTGATAAGTGTATTTTATACACTTATTCGGGCTCCAAATTATGACATTTTGTGGTTCTTTTAATGAGATTATAGCCTAATTTATGATATAATGTGTTATTAGGTGAAACTCGATGGATGATGAAGAATTGGAGAAAAGAATGCAAAAATTGGCGAAAAAATGGAAAGATCCAAAGCTTGAGGGTTAAAGTGAAAATACACAAAAGTTGTGTCGAAACTCACGATGAAAATTCAAGAATGCTAGAGGTCAAATGGATGCAACGAAAGATCAAAAGGAGTGAAAACAAATCAATTTCCAACCGCACAAGGATGTCTAAATTTTAGTTGGAGATTGAGACACATTTTTGGCCTAGATAAAGTTCGAATTGAAGAAAAGCTATTTCTATCAAAGTTGTAGTCCTTCGAGTTATCTTTCTAACGCAACTTGAATCATCTCAATCGGACATCGGAAGGAAAAGTTGTGGACAGAAACTTGGCGCCCGAGCGCTACACACTCAGCGCTCAAGCGCTGCACTAGCCAGAAAATGGATTTTTAACAGATTTTCAGCGCTCAAGCGCTGTCCCATAGCGCTCAAGCGCCGCGCGCCGCCACAGATTCTAGGTTTTTATTGTTTGGGCCGCGAAACTCCACAAAAAGACTCCAAATTGGCCAAGAACGGATATGAAAGTATAAATAGACCTAAGGAGGCTTGGAAAGGGGAGAGTTCCCACCTTAGTTCCAAACAACACAAACACATGGAACTTTGAAGATTTGGGAAGGAATTCAAGGAAGAACACATCAAAAGGATTTATTCTACTCATTGGGAGGGAAAGTATATACAATTGGAGATTCAAATGCGGAATTCAAAGGAGGAAAACATCGCGCAAACCACGTTTTGAAGCATCAATGGGAGTTGGAAGAAGATCTTGGTGCAAGATTGGATTCTTTTTCTACATTATTCTTCTAAACCCGGTGATGTACTCTATAATAACTTTGTATTTTTCTTTCATTCCCATGAGTAGTTAAATCTAATTTAGGGTGAACAATGTAACCAATTGGGATCCTTTATTTCTTTAAATTGAGATTCTTGTGCTTTTATTTGATGTGTCGATTTTGCTATGTTCTCAATGCATATGTGTCAATTTTGCTATGTTCTCAATGTATTTAATTACTTGATCACTAATTAAATGATTTCGTGAACAATAATTACGTAGAGATGCGGATTGTTGTTTAGACCAAGTAGTAAATTCCGGTAAATTAGCATAACGTGTAGAGATACCTATGTTAATTGCTGCGGTCATAATTGAATTCTTAGAACTGATGTTTCGTTTAACTAAGGAGAATTCACATAGAGATATGGAATTGAATTAGTTAAATAGGCTCAATGAGAACTCGAGAGGGATAAATTGAATACAATAGAAGAATTCGACCGAACACTACCTTAGATTGTATGAATCTTGATTTAAGGAGTAAAGGTGATAAATAGGTGAAATTGTTCCGCCCTAATATCCGTTATCCTTTGAATTTCCAATCAATCGCCTTTGCATTCAATTTAATTTCAAGTATTTCAATTCAAGAATTCATAACCAATCATTGTTCTTGTTTATTTATATTTCCAATCAATCGCCTTTGCATTCAATTTAATTTCAAGTATTTCAATTCAAGAATTCATAACCAATCATTGTTCTTGTTTATTTATATCAAATAAAAGTTAGAAATAATAGATTAAGACTAAAGTATAGTCCTCGTGGGAACGATAATCCGGACTCTTAGGTCCACTTTATTACTTGTCACGATCCGTACACTTGCTGGATATAAAAATCGACAACAGTTACTCGTCACCACCAAAGCTGCAAGTGAAAACCACATCATAGTTCAGGTGGAGATATGAATTAGATCTGACAAAGTCAACAAAAACCTAATTAGTCAAAGTAAAGAAATCAAAAAAGAAGTCGATACTCTCTGTCCCGAAGCTCTTCACACCAAAAACCTACAATCCGAAGCTTCCTTTAGTTGAAACTCTCGCTATCTTTTAGAGGATTTGTAGACAATCTTTTGAAATGATTGATGTAACATTTGAAATAATGAATGCCAAGATTGTCGCCTAGTGTATAGGGTGGCCGACTTATTGTCAATATATTAAATGCATAGCAAACTGAGTGATGTGAGTCTTCAACATGAAAGATGATGCCACATGGTTCTTATCCAACAGTTACCCCTTCGTGTTATAGAGCATCTCCCACGTCCATAAAAATCATCATTTTCCGTCTGAATCTCCTGTCAAAACGTGTTGAAATTTGCATGTGTAGATGCAAGTGAGCCCAACATCTGTGTCCACATAACCATTACAAAAACGGGGTTAACAGATTGACGCCGTCTATGTGAAGCCACACATTCAATCACGAAGACCCCATGGAAAAAGCTATTAAGGAGATATATTTTGGGGCGAGTTTCTTGCCTTTGAAGAGAAAGTGTTGTTTATTAAGAAAGAACCACTAAAAATTTTAAGAGAAGCCTCTTGTTAAAGTCCAGTTTATTCCTTGAAAAGAGAGTACAATTTAAGAACTAAGAAAGTTTCTTTTTAAGAGAAGATGTTACCATAAGTTTGACTATAAAGAATCAGCGCCTCAGTGGGCTAGGGAACACCACGATGAAAGGGAACCCTCACATGCTGTTCCTATAGCCCGCCATCGATTTTATTAGTATGGGCGAGGTGGATCCAGAATAGCTGCTAGACTCACCAGGGAGGTGGCCACCATGGCCGCAACATGATGAATATGGCCCAACACAATATTGCTACACAAAAACTGCTTAGGAATATGCAAAGCTAAAGAGGATACCCAATCTCCCCATATACAGGTCAAGGAAATGCTTTCCTTCATGACCTTCCCCTACTTTTGCAAGGGAATTACTAACATGGAGAAGGAGTCCAAAGCCAAACGGTTGATTATTAACATTATACCAAGGAGGAGGCCCCTCAAGAGATGGAAGTTGAGGTTGATACATCCACCAACTATGCTACTAATTGAACAAATGAGGCTTTATTCAACTTTCCTCCAAATTAAGAGCCAAAAGGCATGTCTCGGAGATTCATAAGTGTTTTTGACAGCTTAAGCCCCCGGAAGACCTAGAAATAGGTAGGCTCAACCTTCTTTTTCACCTAAAAATAGGCAACAAGGACCACCTTAGTTTGAAAGACAAAATGAACCTATACATGGCAACCCAATCAGAATCCTCCGCTTAGAAACAGGAGCCAGGGGAGGGTAGAACATGCCATGAATCAAGCGGGTCTATCCCAACCACATCGAGGACCTCAATTCAGAAAGGATGAAGATTTTGACGAACCACAAAGGTTTCACGACCTTGACAACTATGATGACATCTTGCTATTCTCCCAGGGAATTAGGAATGCCCCTGTCCCAAGCCGCTTTATGCTTCTTAAAATTCCTAAGTACGATGGAAGAGAGGATCCTACGAAGCACCTCAACGACTTCAAAACCTATATGAGCCTAAGGGGTTTCACTCCCGCTGTGAAATGTGGAGTTTTTCACTTGACTTTAAGCAGAAAGGTTGAAGTGTGGTACTCCAGGCTACCAGAATGAAGCATTAGAAGTTAGCCAAACATCAAAAATGCTTTCGTCAAATACTTTGAAACTAGCAAGGAAGGCGAAGGGCTTATACAACTCCTTCAAGGCATGAGTCAGCAGCAAGGAGAGTCATTGAAAAGCTTTTATCCCATTTCACTGATGAAATGACCTACTGTGTACAAGTTACCGATAGGGAAGGACTATCAGCCCTGAGAGGAGGGCTAGATATAAACTTTTTCTTTTGGAGAGACGTGCAAAATAAAGAAACCACCAATTATGACGCTTTACTGGAAATGATAAAGCGCGATATCATCAATGAAGAATTGAAACATCATTGCAATAGGGTAACCTGGGGACTTCTACCACCTCAAAGACAACGAGGAAGAAGTCCCACCTCCCATTTGATGGAACACTAGGTTGGACAGTCGACCACCCTCAACTCAAGCAACGTTGAATGCAATACCCGCTTAGACTTATGAGGACATCAACCCTAGTGTTGAGACATAGTTTCCTTAAGGAACATCCGACCAACAGTTTTCCTAAAGAGGAAGGGCTATAGGGCAAAGTTCTAAACCTAGGAATAGGGATGAGATACCTCTTTACTGCACTAACATCACTCCTACAGCTATAATATAGCTGACTGTAAACACATTGCCTCATCCACAACCTGGTAATCAAAGAAAAAAAACACTTATGAGGAGATGTGCCTCGTACTAGTTAAGATCAATAACCTAAGAGAGTTGAGGCTAGTCGTCCTATTTTAAATGATGCTCATCGGAGATGAGAAAGTGATAAGAAGAGGCCAAAGGAAGGTCAAAGGAAAAGGAGAAGCCCTCTAGATAACACCGACCGTAAACCTATTTGAGAGATTGACACAATCTTTGGAGGCCCTTATGTTAGGGAAAAACTAGAAATGTACCAAAGAACTATGCAAGGGAAGCTAGGGATCCCCCCAATGGCAAGCTTCATAGTCAACAACAATCGACCCTCAACTGGGAGAGAAGTACTACCCTTACATTCACATAAGAAGATGCGGCTATTCTGCATTATCCACATTGAAATGACTTGATGATGAAGGTCATTGTAGCATGAAATAGTCTTAAAAGAATGTTATTGGATAATTGGAGTTCGATCAATATCTTATTTGAAGCAACATTCGACAAAATCGAAGTGGACTATGAGCTAACTCCTATGAGCTACCCCATGTATGGCTTCATTGGTGATTGTATCATCCCAATGGGAAAAATCACTTTGGCAATGGAGATGGGAATGGCACCAATGACTGCTCCTAACTTTATGGAATTTTTGGTAGTGGACAACTGGTCTGCCTATCGTGGAGTGCCAAGAAGACCAGCGTTAAAGGAGTTATGGGCCGTTATGTCCATCCACCACATGTGCATGAAGTTCCTACTAAAAATGGCATCGCCACTGTTAGAGGCAACTCAATGAGTGCAATGGAGTGTTACTTGAACACTTTTAGAAAGGCAAAACCAATGGACATCAATGTAATTTTGATAAATACTTACATGAACGACGCCCTTAAATAAAGGCTAATCCCAGAACAAGGGGAAGATGTCGAAATGGTGGACACTTCTAAAGAAAACATTGTCTTTGAAGTGATAAAGGCCCCAGTTGATCTCTGGATCCTTCCAATTCCTTCCAGGTTGGAAAAGATTTACCAATGAAGGCCAAGATGAAACTAAAACGTTTCATATGCGAAAATTTAGATATCTTTACGTGGGCATGACGACATGGTCGGTATCGACCTGAAAGTTAGTTGTCATCACTTAAAGTTTGATCAGAAAGCTATCTTTCATCAATAAAAAAGGATGGCCCTCAACTCGAAGTGTATGAAGCCCTGAGAGACGAAGTGAAGAAATTGATTGAAAATCATTTCATCTGAGAATCAACCTATCCGAAGTGGGTATCTATCCTCATCCTTGTTAAAAAAAAACATAATGGTAAGTTTGTGTGCATAGATTTTCTCAATCTCAACCAAGTTTGCCTCAATAACAGTTTTTCATTCATACGAATAGATCAGCTCGTTGACTCCACTGCCAGGCATGAACTAGTGAGCTTCATGGACACATACTCAGACTATAATTGGACCCCAATGTACTCAGTTGATGAAGAGCATACATCCTTCACAGCGAACACATGTCTCTACTACTACGAGGTGATGTCTTTTGGGTTTAAAAATGTCTGGCCACTTATTAGAGACTTGTTAATAAGATGTTCATTGACCTCATTGGAAAGACAATGTAGGTATATATAGATGATACGCTAGTGAAAAGCCTAAAACTAAATTATCATGTGAAATACCTCGACGAAGCCTTTCAAATACTACGGAGGTATAGGATGAGACTGAACCCCTTCAAGTTCGCATTCGGAGTCGCTTTGAGAAAATTCTTGGCCTATATGGTCAACTAAAGGGATATAGGAGCCAATCCTGAAATGATTAAAGCCCTGATGGAAATGAGGTCACCCCAAAAGCCAAAATAGTTACAAAACCTCATGGGCGCATAGCAACCTTGAGCCGTTTTATCTCAAAGGAAACTGATAAGTGTCTTCTTTTCTTCAAGGTTCTAAATGGAGGAAAAATGTTTTAGTAGACGGAGGAGTGCGAAGTAGCCATGCAAGAGTTGAAGAAGAACTTGGCACAGGCTCCCTTCCTCTCTAAGCCCAAGATTGACGAGAATCTACAACTATACTTGGCAGTTATCACCGATGCTATCAGTTCAGTACTTGTAAGGGAGAAAGGTGATCACCAACTGCTTGTTTATTATAAAAGTAAAGCGCTCTTAAAAGCGAAGACCCGCTATCAAAACATGGACCTCTCTTTGGTAACTACTTCATGAAAATTGAGGCTATACTTCGAAGCCAACACCATATAAGTGCTAACAAACTTCCCACACAAGCAAGTACTCTAGAAGCCGATGCTTTAGGAAGGATGATAAAATGGGCTATAGAACTCAGTGAGTTTGACATATTTTTTAAGACAAAAGTTGTTACCAAAGGCCAAGCCCTAGCATATTTCATAGCGGAGTTCGCCTACAATCGAGAAATAGAAGATGAAATGGAATCTCCGAACCTCCCACCTGGAACTTTTTTATTGATGGTTCTTCGGGAAACACAGGCTTTGGGACAGGAGTGGTCTTAGTAAGCCTAGAAGGTCGTAAACTTAATAGTGTTGTGAGGTTCCAATTTAAGGCTATGAAGAGAATACGGGGCCCTTTTAGCTGACCTGAGATTGGCTAGAGAAATGCAAGTGAAAAAGTAAATTATTAATAGTGATTCCCAGTTTATAGTAAGCCAGTTTATTGGCCATTTCTAAGAACATGGTCGTATATCCGAAGTTGGTAATGGAATTTGTTCCAACCTTTTAAAAGTTTGAGGTGGCATGGATCCCACACATAGAAAATGTCCATGTCGACGCTCTTTCGAAGCTGGCAAATAGTAAAGATTCCAAATTGTTTACAGGCGTACCTATAAAATATCTCCCTAGATGCAACCCTTCTAAAGGTGAAGAGGTGATGTAGGTCGACGATACTCCTTAGATGCAACCCTTCATAGCATTCTTCAGGGATTAGGCACCACCCTATAATAAAGAGGAAGTGCCAAAGCTCAGAAGATGAGCAACACATTTTGTTTTTCATGATGATGTACTATATAAGTAAGGTTCCTCCTACCCTTCCTCCGATGCATAGGTGGGGAGCAGGCTACTTACGTGCTCCAAAGAATTCATGAAAGAATTTGTGGAAATCATACAGGAGAATGGGCTCTAGGACAAAAGTTGTTGAGGCAGGGATACTACTAGCATACGTTGAAAAGGATGCACAAAAATTAGTGAGAATGTATGACAAATGTCAGCGTTTGCAACAATACAAAGATAACCTTCTAGGAGCTAAGTGTTGTCCTGCCCCGACTGTTTGTCAATTGGAGAATTGATCTCCTAGGCCCCTACCTAAAAGAAAGAGTCAGTACCAGCTTTGTTATTGTTGTTATTGCCTATTTTACTAAGTTGATGGAATCCGAACCCCTGACCAAAATTATAGAAGCTAACACTTCCAAATTCTTATGGAAGAACATTATTTGTAGGTTTGGGATCCCAACTCAATCGTATCTGACAATGGACTACAGTTCGATAACAAAAAAGTCAGAGACTTATGTGAGTAACTAGGAATCAAGAAGTATTATGTTACGCCTCGCCACCGAGGCTCCAAGTGAAATCAGGTCATAGTCTACATGAAGATATGAGTCAGATCTGACAAAGTCAACAAAGACCCAATTGGTCAAATTGATGAAATAAAAGAAAAGTCGATACTCTATGTCCCGTAACTCTTCACATCAAAGAACTCCAATTCGAAGCTCCCTTTGGCCGAAACCCTTGCTATCTTTTAGAGGATCTGTGATTATCTTTAGGAATGATTGATGTAATATTTGTAATAATGAATGTCAGGATTGTCAGCTTAGGGTATAGGTGGCTGACCCATTGTTAATATATTAAATGCATAGCAGATTGAGTGATGTGAGGTTTCAACATGGGAGAAGAGGCCACGTGGTTCTTATCCAACAGCTACTACTTTGGTCAGAACTCTATAATTAGGAAACTCTTGTAACATTTGAATCTAATGCAACTTTTGATACTTAAAATCACACTCGATCTTCTCTCACACTGATTCCATATTTATTTGCTTGAATATAAATGATTTCTACTTTAGTTGAGTTGTTCGTGAGTGTTTATTTGTTTATTTACAATCACCTTTGATCATATTATTGATGCTCGAACATTTTTGTCTCGTGACATAGAGTATCTTTCACATCGATAAATATTATCCTTTCCCGTTCAAATCCCAGATCGAAACGTGTTGAAATTTACTTGCGTGGATGAGAGTAGGCTCGACATCTGTTGTCCACATGACCTTAACAAAAAAGGGGTTATCACATTTCTCCACCCTCGCCATCCTTAGGCTAATGGGCAGGTGGAAGCCGTCAATAAAACCATCAAGTATAGCCTCAAAAGAAAGTTAGATGATTCCAAAGGGGTTTGGGTGGGTGAACTACCTCAAGTCCTATGAGTCTCGTTGAAGGAGGTCTACCCTCTCATTATCGATTACAGTTCAATGAAATATCTAATGACAAGTTGAGGAGGTACGGACTTGATTTCCTTGATGAAAGAATGAACGAATCCCAAGTGAAGTTAGCCACCTAGCAACGAAAAATGACCCGGTACTACAATTCTAAAGTCAAGAAAAAGTCCTTTCATGTAAACGACCTTGTATTTCGTAGAGTATTCCTCTTTTCTAAAGAGCTAGGAGAGAAGAGGTTCGATCTAGAACCTATAGAATCAAAAATCTGGGTGGTAAAGCCTCATCCTTAGAATGCATAATACTTGAGGATGTAATATCAATAGAAATGTGTAAATACTAAGCTCGTGTACGATTTGTTTAATTCAATAAAAATGGCATTGTTAAATTCTTGAAAGTAAAAAAAGTACCTCCCAACGATAAAAGTTTTGGGAGAAGCCTATGCCTAATGAGACATCCACTGGACAAGAAAGCATAAGCACTTCGACAAAGAGATAGATCCCAAAATGGACCACCTTGTTACTCATTAAAGTGGATAATATTTACCACCCAATGACAATAGTCATGGGAGAAGCCTCTGTATGAATGAGTCATTCAACCCCATGCTGAGGAAAGATAAAAATCAAAAAGTCAAAAAACATATGAACTTATAAGACTTGTCTAAATTATGATTGAAACGAGTATTAACAAAGCAAAAGCACATAGAAAAGCAATAACATAAAGTTCAATAAAGTAATACAAACATAAGAAAAAAGGATTTCATACATTGAAGATCGTTACATGGGGGTCGAAGCCATTTACATTGGAGAAATAGAAAAATTACAAAAGCCTAAGATATGCAGGTGTGGGAGAAGATTGGTACAAGAAAAAAAGGGACAATAACTTTGGGGTCAATTGCTTTAGAAGTTGCATTGTCACCCCCAACATCATCGTCTTCTAGTTCAATCACATGGCTGCCATCCACTAGAGTTTGAGGCTCTATTCCAAAAATCTGACCTCAAGTCCTAAGTGTTAATGGTTTGATAATGCAACTCAATCCATTCCACAACTTTGGTGTACGCATACTTCTATCAATACTTTGCAAAGCGTTGATTCTCCTAGTTAAATGGAAGTTGGCAACATGCTGCTTTATAGCATAACCACCAACAAATTGGGCCTTCCCCTCGCTACCTCAACCTTTTTAGTCAAGCCTATAACTTTAAAGCCAAGCTCCCCCACCTGCTACTTTAAAGCAACATTCTACTTATTTGACCTTTCTTAGGCCTCGACAGCTATTTGCTGATGGGCGTCAGAGGTTTCCACCTACTTAGTAAGAGAAGCCACTTCATTTTGAGATAAATAGACTTCTTTCTTCAGATTCTCTACCTTCGCTAAAGTAGATGTGAGTTTCGTGGCCTCCTCAGCCTACTGCTTCTTGGAAACCTTAGCTTCGACCTTGAATTTTTTGGCATGTTCCTCTGGTTAGGACACCTTATTCAAAAATTCTTTATTCTTCTTCAAAAGGTTTTTAAAGAAGACTTTCCTAGTCTGGCTCACCATTGTGGCAAACATGTCTACTGAATCGTTAGTCTCCAAGAAGGCCTGTCACCTATTTGTCTAGTATTTATGGAATGTAGTCGTGGTAGTCTGAATTTCTAGGGGAACTATTGATAGAGCCACCGGGTCAACTCATCACTCCTTTTGGGCAGTGAGAGCTTAGTTCGGGGGGCTGTATCAGAGGCTGTTTTTGAGTCGTTTGAGGTCATCCCCCTCTTTAAACATTTTTGTCTTAGAGGGTCCACAATCGTTTATCTTCTGACCCCTCAGCAGAAGCATTGGAGGTTACCATTAGTTTCTCCCTAGTGGGGGCTTCAGACCGAGGTGATGGGCAAACCATTGACCTCCTCTCTCCAATAGAAAAGACAGTAAACTTCTTCTTGGGGACCTCCTCCATTTTATTTTTTCCTTATCTTTGATAGATCATCCATTTCCCTCGTGACTAGCAGCCTTCTTGTTGATATTTTTCGCTTGGTTCCTCACTTGTTTGCTGTTACAGATGAGGGTTTGAGCCTATCTCCCAAAATTGGAGGTGGCAACAAGGATGGAGGCCATGTCTGGGTAGGATGCCTCATTTTCTCAAAATTTTATGCAAAAAAAAAAAACCAGAAGGTCTGCACGAATTACCTCTTTGAGCCATTAAGCTAAACTTCTCAAAAAATTGCTTTGAGGTAATCAAATGATCAATTTCTCGTAAAGATAGAGGACGAAGGTAAATATCCTCTATAATACCATTTTTTTCCTGGGTCAGCTCAGATTGATCCACCGATCCTGCAACAACATAAAAATGTTAGAGTTAATCAAAGCTAAAGTACAAAAGTCTAAAGAATCAATCACTTACTAGCTTCGGAATAATTGCTTGGCACTGTCACATAGGGAACATTATCATCCTCACACGTCTGCCATTGTCCCCTCACCTAAAACCAAGGCTCTTTCCATCCTTTGGTGGAAAAGGGAAGGCCTATGATGAATGGTGAGTGAGCCTCCATTGGACACAAGGAGTACCAACTCTTGGAATCCCCTTTACCTAAAAACCTAGGTTGGGAGATGGATTGGAAGATGTTGAGGGCATAACCTCACCAATGAAGGTCTTCTTCTACAAAATGTAGGTCCCTACTAGCTGGGCCCATGCATTGGGGACGAGCTGGGTAGGTGTCAGCCCGTACGATCTAAGAACGACTATAAAGAAAAGATGAAGGGGTAGACGAAGTCCTCCTTTCAAAAGAAAATCATTGATAGTGATACATCAATACCTAGGAAAATAGGCTCGTTCGTTAGGAGAAGGGGCTAGGAGTTTGATGTTATAGGGAATGCAGTATTTCTCCCTAATGTCCATGTCGGCTGTAGTTACATTTGAAGGGATTTTGGCTGTCCCCAACCTGCATAATAGTCTATCCGACACTTCCTCGTGGGCCAAGCACTCTGACCAGCCTTAATGGCTTAGATAAGGTCAGCAGTATTGGTTATTGTAACTTCCATCTTAGAAGCTGTTGCCCTAATATCTAGGTCCCCCGTCAGAAGATGAAGAAGCCATGAAATTTTAAACCAAAGATTGAGTTGAAAATATTTAAAAAATCGAGCAATAAATTTACTGAAGAAAATTTTCCAGAAGAATTTCAATAAAGTTGGAAAACAATAGTGTTTTGGGAGTTTGATTGTTCTTGTTTGCAAAAGTAAAGTGATTTTCACCCGAAACAGTTGCCTTTTATAAGCGGAGGTAATCAACCTCACTGTTGGATTGGATTCTAATCATTCAATCGTTCAATTTTAACATGAATAGCTTCGTCAAGACTTTATATGCATGAAGTTACTTTGGAGCAAACGACCTTAGATAAATAGACTTTCGCTAATGCTTCCCAACCTTTTCCAAAAAATCAAAAATTTCAAAGTACACAGTTTCAGACAACACCCTCGATAAGTATTTCGAGCAAATTATAATACTTTTACGTTCAAATTCTAATTCTAATATATATATTTGTACTTAGACATGTGGGACTATTGTGGTATTTTAAAAATAACTACCTAACAAAAGTTTTCATAAAAAGAAATTCATGCATAATATGAATAATTATGCATAGACTTGGGGGACTGTTGTTAAACCCTCACCACTTAGACTCTAAGTGAAAACCACATCATAGTTCACGTGGAGATATGAGCCAAATCTAAAAAAGTCAACAAAGACCCAATTAGTCAAGTAAAGAAATCAAAGAAGAAGCAGATGCTCTCTGTGCCAAAACTCTTCACACCGAAGACCTCTAATCCGAAGCTCCCTTTGGTTGAAACCCTTGCCGTCTTTCTCAAGATCTATAGGCAATATTTAGGAATGCTTAATGTAACGTTTGTAGTAATGAATGTCAGGATTGTTAGCCTATGATAGGGGTATATCAATAATTTTCGATAAGGGGGCTGAAACTTAAACATGTCAATGCCATTATATTTTTTGTAAATGACACATAAAATCTAAGTACAATCATTTGGACTAAAAATTGAAGAAAAATATATTTGTATCTTCAAATAGATGGAACCATAGAGTCTTCATTTAGGAATCGTATTATACAGCGTAATCAATTTAATTTCTAAATTGAAAAAAATGAACATCAACAGTTCAACGCATCACCACTTTTTTAACAGGTAATGCACATTGGTCCCAAGAAAACATTTTTAGCAACTAAGATATTTTCATCAGCAACTTTTAATCATATATGCTCAGTGTTTCAATGAATGTGATTGTACATCAGACATCTTTAGCCATATCCTATGTAGGCAAGAATTTTGATCTAATTTAGATAGAACCCGAATACAATACAAAAAAAAAAAAAAAACCAATCCCTTCAAAGAAACGACCTCCATTCCCACCTACAGAACAAATTCAGAACAAAAGGGAATATAACACAAGAACATAAATAAAATAACAAGAAAATAGCTATCAAGAAAAAATAAAATGCAAATTGGAAGACCAAAATGCATTAGAACCAATCAAGATTAAGTAAAGTAGGAATAAAGATTAAATTAACTAAACCATGAGCTTAAGTTGAATAACGAAAAGGAAAAAGGAATTTAGGCCTGAATAATGACAGACCTGGAATCTCAAGAACCAATTTCATTGACGTTTCTCAAAGATATGCAAGTGTTGCTACACTACACTCTCAATACAAACCATTCAACCAATTTTGAAAATATCTGAAATTTCAAGGAATCTATCACCTTATTCACTAACAAATACCATTTCCTCAACAACTGATTCCGAGCCCACAAAATTATTCCCTTTTGGCAGAAAGATTTACTTATCTCTACTTTTATCTCTAAACTTACTTGATTTTACATAATCAAATAGGTAATTGAGCAAAAATCAGTAATAACTAGATAACAAGATGTGAGATAAGGTCAAAGAGATAATAACTATTTCTAAATAAAACCAATTTCGCTAAAAATTACATGAAAAATCCCATCTAAGCTCTTAGTCTATCTTGAAACTGTGGAAAACTAGATTTCCAGAAATTAAGTATGATGCGTCATAAAATTATTAAGCCCGAGGTCGACCACATTCCCCGAACTTGGTAGGCTCCAATTATGCATGTACCAAGCTTGGCCCTTACATTAAGGTCAGGCTATTATTGAGGTCGGGCTTCAAGCACTTTCGTCAGGTCTCCTTAACCTTATCTCACATCTTCTAGAAACAGTAATCCTATTTTGACTATAACTCCCCACTTTTCCTATTTGAATACGAACTCCCAATCTATTACAAATTCAACTCCAACTCAAACTGTGCACTTCTAACATAACACAAACACTTTGTATGACAGTGATAAGGACAATCGGAAGTTGGATCCTTTTAGGATTACATCTCTAACACCTATAAATACATAACACAGCCTCATTATTCAGGTACGTTTTTCATAATATTCCACCATACATCCTTTTGTACAATTTTTCTTTCTGACTTAAGCATCGAAGGGATAACGAAGACATACCTCAATGCCTTTATTTCAAGTATTGAAGATCAAATCGTGCGAAGTTCAATCATCCAGATTGAGTTCATTTAGGTACAAGTTTTTGGTAGTATCATTGGTGCTGTTTACGGGAAACGCCACCAAAAGCCATGGTTAACATACGATCAGGACATCTTTCAGCATGCCCATCCGCTCCTAACCAGTCCCCTACTATAGACCCTCCGGGTCCCCAGGAGATATCATCACGAGAACCACCATACCCATTAGCAGTAGTCGCTCTTGGAGCATTTGAGGAACTTTGCCAACAAGTGGCCACGTTAACTCAGTTGCTAAATCAGAGAAGTATAACCCCAGCACCAACGCTACAGAGTGGTCTTATGGCGAATGCCCGGACCCTGGCCCTAGCCACGGTGATGTCGAAACCTTAGGTGTACCACATGTACCCTTAGGTTCAAGATCAACTACGATGGACTCTGCTGATCTTGCCAGGATTGTTCAGGAGGGAATCAAGATCGGGATACTTCGAAAGTCTCAGGCGACAACAGGGTTCATCACTAACATACCTTTTACCCCGAAAGTCTTATCATATCCCTTACCCAACCGGTTTAAGTATCCTCGGGTGATGGAGTAGGATCGATCCCATCAATCATCTCAATATATACACGGATATCATGAACTTGTAGATTGCACCCGATGCAGTAATGTGCAAGGATTTTCCTCAGACACTTACCAACGTAGCTAGGGATTGGTTCCCCATATTGGAGCCCAACTCCATATCTTCCTTTTTAGACTTAGTTGACAAGTTCTCTGCTTTCTTCACAAGTAGTAAGTGCATCAGGAAGACATTCGCGTCACTTATACAGATACGTCAAGGACCCAACGAAACACTTCACAATTTCATGACAATCTTTAATAAGGAAAGACTTCTGATCCCTGATCTATATATTACAGTTGCAATCTCTGCTCTAATATATGTCTTAAGATGTGAGGCATTTAAGATGTCTCTGTTAAAGACCCCTCACAAGTCAATAATCAACATACTTACCTAGGCTGATAAATGCATCAACATGGAGGAGACCATGTTTTTAAGGAGAGATATCCCGCCATTAAAGAAGCCCGAACTGAAGAGGCCACATGTGTCTAACCAACGTCGGATCCTTTTCTAAGCAAGCCAAGGCAAGACTCCTCTCCAACATCATTCACTCATTTGAACACCACAAGGTCTAACATTTTGATGCAAATTAAAGACCTTAAAGAGTTGAAGTGGCCTCCGAGACTACAACCTCCTCCTGACGCCCGTGACAAAAGCAAGTACTGTGACTTTCATCGAGATCATGGACACACGTAGAAGGATGCTTCTCCCTGAAGTGAAAAATCGAGGCTCTCATCAAGAGGGGTTTCCTATGCACTTACATTAGTCATGACAAGCGTCAGCGAAATAGCCAGAATAAGGGTAAGGCTCTTGAAGATATGGGAGATAAGCAACCAACCACATGCACCATTAATATAATTGTCGAAGGGACAACCTCGGGAGGGGACTCCAATAACGGGCGTAAGCAGTATACCAGGCAATATCCCTGAAATCAAGCATGGATCTCAATAATGTAGAAGATATCACTTTCGGATCAAAGGACTTAGAAGGCTGTATTTTTCTTATAACGATGCCTTGGTTATATCGGTGATCATTGCTAATTTGGAGGTAAGAAGAATTTGGTAGATAATGGAAGCACAACTAATGTGCTGTCACGTAAAGCATTCGTTCAGATGGGTATTTCAGCTGAGATGCTCAAGCGAGTCAAAACCCTCCTTTAGGAGTTTGAAGGTGGTGTCGTTATTTCAGAAGGAATTGTCGGGTTACCTCTTATTAGCATCGATGTATTCACTTAGAATGTCGAAGATATGCCTGGAATTGACCTCGAAGTTGCAGTACACAGACTTAACATAAACCCAAATACAAGATCAGTGAATTAGAGAAAGTAATTTACACCAGAACGGTGGGAAGTCATACGAGAAGAAGTTTCTAAGCTCATCAATGATAAATTCATTTGGGAAGTCCAATATCCCGATTGACTTGCCAACATCGTCCTTGTCAAGAAAGTCAATGGTAAGTGACGAGTTTGCATCGACTTCACGGATCTAAACAAAGTATGCCCTAAGGATATCTATCCCCTACTTCGAATCAATAATCTTGTGGACAGTACCTCACGTCACAAAGAGGATCATGAGAAAACCTCTTTCGGATGCTTTCTCTGGGTACCATCATATTCTTATGTCAGAAGAGGATCATGAGAAAACCTCATTTATGGTCGATTAAGCCATTAACTGCTAAAGGATCATGCTATTCAGGTTGGAAAATGCAGGAGTTACATATCAAAGACTTGTTAATAAGGTCTTTGCCAACTTGATAGGAAAGAACATTGAGGCATATGTGGACGACATGGTTGTTAAGAGTAAGCAAATGGATTGTCATATCTCCGACCTTGAAGAGGTCTTCGCTAGCCTGCGGAGGTACAAAATGAAGTTGAATCTTACGAAATGTGCATTTGGAGTGGCTTCTGGCAAGTTCTTAGGATTTATGATCACACATAGAGGAATAGAGATGAACCCTTTTTTTTTTTGGAAGGAGGGCGGGACCTCCGAGATTTTATTAATACGTCCTCACTTGTGATGGAATAATACCTTGGTTACAAATGAAATCAATAACATTAATAAGTGAAGAAGTACTACTTTCCTTATAATGAAATTAAAGAATAATAGTAAAGCAGTAAAAAAACGAGTATCACTCCCTTACAAAAAAACACAAGTGTAAGCAAAAATAGAAGTAAAAGCAAAATACAAAGATAAATCATTAAACTCTAGTACTGGGCAAACCATATCTGTTAATCTAAACAAGTGCCCTGATACATCGTGGTAGGTCGACTGGTCCATATTTCTGATATCTACGATGATGCCAACCCTTGGAAGTAAATGTAAATGCAACTTGGTTATCCTTTCTGAGGATATGGGAAACCATATTTCTGTCAAAGGAAATGATATCTGCAATCTATCTATCCCTAGTGTAACTCACCAGGTCCCACTTAACGACTGTCCCGGCTGTTAGATCGACGACGTACTGTCCCCACTGTACTAATATGAGTCTTTTCAGCATGCCTTGTCCTCACTCGCACGCTCCCCGAGAAAACTTTTCAGGGGGTCACCCATCATAGAATTGCTTCAAGCCAAGTACGCTTAATTGTGGAGTTTCTAACGATGGACTTCCGGAAAAAAAGGTACACCTTATTGGTATGAGTAGTACCTATCAAATCTT
This sequence comes from Fraxinus americana, assembly GCA_035079005.1. Classification (NCBI taxonomy): domain Eukaryota; kingdom Viridiplantae; phylum Streptophyta; class Magnoliopsida; order Lamiales; family Oleaceae; genus Fraxinus; species Fraxinus americana. Next base: position 5,438,949 of record CM068728.1, on the reverse strand, counting down.
TTAACCTTTACTAATCTGGGTATTACAATCACCCCTCGTTAGACTCACGACGTCCTCGTCGCGCTTGATCCATCTGAGGATCTGTTGCCAGGCGTTGGGATTCTAGAGGTGGCTCCTACGAGTTCAAGAGGTGGCTCTCGCCCTATGGCGTAGCACTTTGTCCCGCATAGCACTTAGTTCCCAATAATTTTCGGCTGGCAATCGGGCTCTGATACCATTTGTAACGACCCGGGTCCTACTTAACGGGCTGTCCCGGCCGTTAGATCGACGACGTACTGTCCCCATTGTACGAACATGAGTCTTTTCAACATGCTTTGTCCTCACTCGCACGCTCCCCGAGAAAACTTCTCAGGGGGTCACCCATCATAGAATTGCTTCAAGCCAAGCACACTTAACTGTGGAGTTTCTAACGATGGACTTTCGGAAAAGAAGGTGCACCTTATTGGTATGAGTAGTACTTATCAAGTAACGACCTGGGTCCCACTTAACGGGCTGTCCCGATCGTTAGATCGACGATGTACTGTCCCCACTGTACCAACATAAGTCTTTTCAGCATGCTTTGTTCTCACTCGCAGCTCCCCGAGAAAACTTCCCAAGGGGTTACCCATCATAGAATTGCTCCAAACCAAGCACACTTAACTGTGGAGTTTCTAATGATGGATTTCCGAAAAAGAAGGTGCACCTTGTTTTCCGGAAGTTCATCGTTAGAAACTCCACAGTTAAGCGTGCTTGGCTTAGAGCAATTCTATGATGGGTGACCCCCTGGGAAGTTTTCTCGGGGAGTGTGCGAGTGAGGACAAAACATGCTGAAAAGACTCATGTTGGTACAGTGGGGACAGTACATCATCGATCTAACGGCCGAAACAGCCTATTAAGTGGGACCTGGGTAGTTACAAATGGTATCAGAGCTCGGTTGCTAGCCGAAAATCGGGAATTAAGTGTTATGCGGGACAAAGTGCTACATCAAGGGCGAGAGCCACCTCTTGAACCCGTAGGAGCCACCTCTAGAATTCCAACGCCTGGCAACGAATCCCTAGATGGGTCAAGGGCGACGAGGACGTCACGAGTCTAACAGGGGATGATTGTAATACCCAGACCAGGAAAGCTTAAAAGATTTGATAGGTACTACTCATACCAATAAGGTGCACCTTGTTTTCCGGAAGTCCATCGTCAGAAACTCCACAGTTAAGCGTGCTTGGCTTAGAGCAATTCTATAATGGGTGACCCCCTGGGAAGTTTTCTCGGGGAGCGTACGAGTGAGGACAAAACATGCTGAAAAGACTCATGATGGTACAGTGGGGATAGTACATCATCGATCTAACGGCCGGAACAGCCTGTTAAGTGGGATCCGGGTCGTTACCCCTAGGATAGGCTACAGTCCGCCACCTCTGGTGATGCAGTGAATAGCTGCAGTCGAGTCTGCCTCAACCCAAATATCTGACAAACCAAGATCTCTAGCTAGTAGTATCCCATCATGAATAGCCCTTAGTTCCGCCTCTAATATCATACATTGTCTATATGAAGCTGAGAAAGCCCTGATACATTTTCCAACATAGTCCCTGATGATGCCTCCCCCACTCGCAAACCTATCATTCACACAACTATCGATGTTGATCTTGACAGATCCAAATGACGGAGTGTACCCCAAACCATGATAGGGGAAGGAGATTGGGGGAGAGTCAAAGAAATACCAAAAAGTGTTGCAAACTACATGTCATTACGCCAATATGACGGTCGAAATAGTCTACCAATACGGAGGAATGATACTATATGGTAAACTCTCCAAATAATACGTCTCGAACTCATACATATGTTCCTGTATTGTATTATTCCTCTCAGTCTGACAAAACCAGAAAATCAATAGAGGAATAATGATGCGAATGTGCCTAGTCCTAGCTGGCAAGATCCAAGCTTTGATATCTATGGAACCCTGGAGTTGCAAGAAGGACATACACAAATTAACAGGTTGGGTTGCAACCCTGAATAGGTTTATATCCCGAGTAGTAGACAGGTGCTTCCCATTTTTCAAAGTTCTAAAGGGTAATCGGAGTTTCGATTGGAATGAGGAATGTAATTTAGCCTTTCAAGAGCTAAACCAGACATTGGCAATACCTTCAGTCCTCACCAAGCCAGAACCAGGTGAAACATTGTTACTAGTTCATTTCTGAGAATACGGTAAGTTAGGTGTTCGTGAAAGAAGTTAAAAAGGTCTAGCGACCTATTTACTATGTGAGTAAAATACTTCTTGATGCAGAAACTTGGTACACATTAGCTGAACAACTTAAACTTACCTTGGTTATAGCTACCAGGAAACCATGTCAATATTTTCAATCTCATCCAATTGTTGTGCTCACTGATCAACCACTTAGACATATACATCAGAAACCAAGCGTCTCAGGAAGACTACTAAAATGGGCGATTGAACTGGGCGAGTTTGATATAGAGTTCAAGCTGTAGCCTTAATTAAGGCGCAAGCCTTAGCTGACTTCATTATAGAACTTATCCCTAGGCATCAGGGGCCACATGAGAATAACCCGAGCAAGACCTTGGAAATTTGGGAAATCTTTGTAAATGGACCATCAAATAGTTCGAGGTCGGAAGCTGGGGTTATCATCACTGATCTGAATAAGACTATCGAGATCCTATGCGGGCTCAGGTTCGAATTTGAAGCCACCAACAATGAAGTAAAGTATGAAGCCGTCATCCTAGCTCTAGAACTGGCATACAACCTTGAACTTGAGGACATCAAAGTTTTCAGTGACTCAAAACTAGTGGTTGGCCAGAGCGATGGCGCTTTTGAAAGAAAGATGAGAAAATGAGTATGTACTGCTTAAAGGTCCATAACCTTCGGAGACGTTTTAAAAGATGTGAGATCATTAAAATTGCTAGAGCTGACAATGAGAAGGCCGACGCTTTATCTAGACTTATGTTCATGGTGATAGATGGACTTGACAGAACGGTACACATCAAGATGTGACAGAGCCTAGCATAAATCAGAAGCCAAATATCATGGAATTGATCATGATCCTTATTGGATGTATCCAATATTGGAATACTTAAATAGCAAGAACCTTCCATCTAAACCTCTGAAAGCGAGAAATATTAAGACTAGAGCATCAAGGCACTGCATTATTGGAGGAGTCTCATTTTGTAGGAGTTTTACATTACCCTACCTCAGATGTCTCAAACCCTCTAAGTTTCTCCAAGCCCTAATGGAGGTTCATGAAGGTATACGTGGGAATCATCGAGGAGCTTGGGCACTTGTCTACAAGCTCCTAAGGTATGGGTATTATTGGCCTAACATGAAGAATGATGCGCTGAATTATGTAAGAAGGTGTGACAAGTGCCAGAGGTTCGGCAATATCATACATACTCACGCTGAAGAACTAACTACCATCCCATGTGCTGTCCCTTTTGAGCAATGGGAATCGACATCCTTGGACCTTTCCCTTTAGCGAGAGGTGAACTGAAATTTGTTGATGTAGCAGTGGAGTACTTCACCAAGTGTGTAGAAGCGAAACCCTGGAAATCATCTCAGAATCCAAGCTCAGATCATTAGTGTGGAAGTCTATTGTGTGTAAGTTCGGGATACCAAAGGTGCTGATAACGGTCAATGGAAGGTAATTTGATAATTCACACTTCAGAAGCTTTTGTAACAACCTCAGGATTGACCATCGCCTGACTTCAGTTTCACACCCTCAGAATTATATTGCAAGACCTTCGAACGAGGATTAATGATGCCAGGGGTACTTTGGACATACAAGACTTCCCATAAAACAACAACTCGTAAGATCCCTTTTATGCTAGCTTTTGTTGTGGAGGCCACGATAACAATTGTGGTCGGTCTTCCAACACAGAGGAGGATCGAGCCCCACATTGAGGGAAAAATGACTGAACACATTGATTTACTTGAAGAAGTACAAGAACAAGCCTCACTGAGGTCCGTTAGTTATCAAAACCAAACAGCAAGGCACTTCAATACCAAAGTCAAGACAAGAAGATTCAGAGTTGGTGATTTAGTCCTTAGAAGGGCAGCAGCTGCTGCAGCTGCTTGGCATCCTCTATGGAAACTAGGATCGGAATGGAAAGGGCCTTTGAAGTTATACAGAAAGTGAGAGGTGGTACATACAGTTTGAAGGGTACCTTGGGAAGACCACTTCCAAGGCATTGGAATGCTGACAACTTGAAAATTTATTACAAGTAGTTTGTTATGCACCCAGGTATCTAGGTTGTTTAGTTTTCTATTTCGTACTTAGGTAGCTTTTTTATTACCTTTTCATTTTTATTTTGGTTCAAGTTCGGGCTTGCATGCCCTCAAACAGTTCATTTTTTTCAGTTATGGCCTATGTACCTTGTACTCTTTTGCTATTTGAAACTTGTTTCGACAATAAGAACTTGTCCCAAACACACCGACTAGCATAAGGTTGTGTTCCGCGCATGCAGCTAACATATTAAATTAGAGTAAGGTCATGCTTCGCGCATACAGCTAACATATTGAATTAGCGTAAGGTCGTGCTCTGCGCATGCGGCTAACATATTAAATTAGAGTAAGGTCGTGCTCCGTGCATGCGGCTAATATATTAAACTAAAATAAGGTCATGCTCCACGCATGCAGCTAGTACATTAAACTAGCATAAGGTCATGCTCCACACATGTAGCTAGTACGTTAAACTAGCATAAGGCCATGCTCTGCACATGCAGCTAGTACTTTAAACTAGAATAAGCCCGTGCTCGGTGCACAACTAATACTCCTGTCAGCTAGAAGTCCCCGATCTTAATGACGTGACCTTGATATTCAATGCTCCTTGAAAATCAAATTATGCTTAGGTTGAGAAAGGAGATGACACTCACTTCCCGTGAGTTACCTCAAGACCAAGAAAAATAAAAAAAATCGAGCTTATTGGCCAAAAGCTGGCCAAGTGAAACGCGAACCGAACTCGAGCTCATTAGCCGAAAATTGGCCGAGTGAATCGGTTGAGCTACAAACCAAACTCGAGCTCATTGGCCAAAAGCTGGCCAAGTGAAATGCTCGAGCTATAAACTGAACTTGAGCTCATTGTCCAAAAGCTGGCCAAGTGAAATGCTCGAGCCATAAACCGAACTTGAGCTCATTGTCCAAAAGCTGGCCAAGTGAAATGCTCGAGCCACAAACCGAACTCGAGCTCATTGTCCAAAAGTTGGCAAAGAAAAATGTTCGAGCTACAAACAAAACTCGAGCTCATTGTCCAGTAGTTGGCCAAGTGAAATGCTCGAGCGACAAATTGAACTTGAGCTCATTGTCCAAAAACTAGCCAAGTGAACGCTCGAGCCACAAACCGAACAAGAGCTGGCCAAGTGAAATGCTTAAGCTACAAACCGAACTCGAGGTCATTGTCCCAAAGCTGGCCAAGTGAAACGTTTGAGCTACAAACCGAACTCGAGCTCATTGTCAAAAAGCTGGCCAAGTAAAATGCTCGAGCTATGAATCGAACTCAAGCTCATTGTCAAAAAGCTGGCCAAGTGAAATGCTGGAGCTACAAATTGAACTCGAGCTCATTGGCCAAAAGTGGCAAAGTGGAAAGCTCGAGCTACAAACCGAACTCGAGCTCATTATCCAAAAGCTGGCCAAGTGAAATACTTGGGCTACAAATCGAACTTGAGCTCATTGACCAAAAGCTGGCTCAGTAAAACGCTCAAACCACAAACCGAACAAAAGCACGAGCTCATTACCCAAAAGCTGGCCAAGTGAAACATTCGAGCTACAAACTGAACAAAAGCTTATTGGCCAAAAACTGGCCAAGTAAAACACTTGAGCTAACTACATGCCTGAGCTTAAAGACTGAACAAAGAACGCGATTTTAGAACATCTGAACTAAACCTAGGTATCGATCAGTTTCTAAGGTCGTGATACATTAAATGAACGAGCATAATTAACAAAAAGACAAAATATCGAGCTAATATTAAATCTAAAAATATGAAAATATGAACCCAGAACGGGTAATGTATTTTACATTTTTTTTTCAAAAACAAAAATAAATAGAGAAGCTCGGGGTATGGGCTTAATCAAGATCGGTTGCATTAGCAGGATCTCCCCAGTTTGAGATTTCGGCCTCCTTCCTGTCTTCGTCATTGCCTTCGACCTCGAAACCGACAGCTCGAGCTCGTTCGCCGACTCGTTGATTGACTTAAGCTCTTCGACCATGGGCTTCAAGTCCTCGGAGAGCTTGGTCCTTAAGAATGAGCGAGCAAGCCTCAGGCTATAGTGATAAGAGCTCGAACTGTATTGCCCGAGTAGTGTCTCATATTCTCCAGATTTTTTGAACTCATCCACCGCATGAGCTCGAGCCCTCACCAACTGGTCCTCAAACTCCTTCTTGGTGTGAATGAGTTTGACTTCGCCTACTCGGCCTAATCCTTGGCCGTCCATATTTGGTCATCGTTCTTGTTCGAAAAATTCAAGCTCTTCATGGCCAAGCCCTTGGCCATGCTCAACATCTGTAAAGTAAGAACAATTAGTATCAGAGTGAATAAGAAAAAATGTAAATAACTAGTTCAAGGTCAAGAAAGTACCTTCAGGGTCATGAGCTCAAGTTCCCTCACCCCCTCACCAGGATCGACCTCATCCAAGTACTTGTTCACTAAGCTTGAGATCAATTGGCATCGAACATGTTTATTCAACATTGAGCTAGGTAGATGTGCGTCCTCCTCCAGATCTGCTATCTCTGAAGTACCTCAAAGAGTGGAGGAACTTATTGAAGGTCCGGGAGATGGTTGTGGTAGAGCGGCTGGGCTCTTCGATGATTGCTCAATGCTGATTCTCGAGCTTGTTTCTTTTCCCTCAATGAGACAAACACTTTGGACTTTGGGCCCTTGGCCTTCTGGTGAACATTGGAAAGAAGTACGGATGGATTGAAAGACATCTCTAAGTCTGCAAAATAGCACTAGGAATTAGCTCGAGTAATAGATGGAGATTAATAAAGATAACAAAGGAAGATAGGATCGTACACTGAAGCCCTCTTACGTTGGCAAGGTCGAGGGTGTCATCTTCGAGAAGGTAGTCAATTTTATTTGGAAGGGGATCGTGATTCACTAATCTCACCTATCTCTCTAGAACCTTGAGGTACTCTTGACTCTGATTGAACCTATCCCTATTTGGAATTTTCCACTTCAGACTGAATGGGTGATTGAGGTCCTGAGGTTTTACAAAAAAGAATCGTCATTTGCATCCTTGAAGAGAGCTCGGGGTCTCAAGGGTCCTAAACCCTCCCTTGGTAGATAGTAAGCAAAACAATTATACCCGGGTGCGAACTTCAAGTCAAAGACTGCCCTCAAACAGTCGATTAGTGGCTCGATCTCGAGGCATCTACACAAGATGAAAAAATAAACCAAGAGCCTCCAGCTATTGGGAACTAACTGGCCCGGACACATTAAGCAGTATGTCAGGAAATGAATAAAGAAATGTGGAGAAGCTACATGAGCCCTGCCTTAAGGGCGTCCCTAAAAAAGGTCATCTCCCCATTTCAAGCATCAACTACGGACTCTCTAGGCTCGGGGGTTCTTATGTTACATATGGGCATAACCCCGAACTTTCTAGTAACTTTTAAACATCTCCCTAGGATATGTCATATTGTCTCGACCTCAGGGTGCAAGCTAAGGAGGACTGCTACAGGGATAAGGGCTGCACCTACATTCTTGGGGCTCTTTATGGTCGAGCTCCTAGAAGACTGACTACTACTACCACTCGACCCCCCACTATTACTACTCAACATTACGCTACTTACAAAATAAATACTTAAAAAGCTCGAACACTTACCTCTTAAGGTGGTCGCTCACAAAACCCTCTAAGCCTCGATCTCGAACCGCTTTTACTAAGAGTGAAAATGAGAGGTAAAAATGGAGTATTTATAGGGGTCAAAGGTTGTGCAATCCTGGCCCTTGATTATTGGTGTGTGCTTTCGTAGGCACCCAAAAGTAATACATTAACCTCTAAAACTAATGTAGTAATGGAAGTAAGGGTCAATCTTACGAAAAGTGTGTAATTCAATATTTTATGCTTCATACAATGATTGGGGGGGTTTTTGTATGCAAATAATTGTAAATAACGTAATCAATAATAATGAAAATTAAATTAACGAAAATAATCAAAAGACTAACATTGGTCTAAGTCCACATCCATCGTCGAAAATCCACAATTGATCACATATGCAAGGATAATTCAATTCATATATCGAATATTCACCGTTGGAATTATTTTCCTATCTCTCCTTAATTTTAGTTAATTAGAAACCAGCGTTCTTATTAACCCTAATTATTGAATACCCTAGACCAGTGCTCAAGATTCAATTTAATAATAGCTTTACACAATAGAGAAATCGATGAACTAGATAACAGAAATACCAGCGGTTGCATTCAATATATTTAAACATTTTTCTTAAAATTCAATAACCTCTATTGCAGAAAATCATCAAATCCTAGTGCTTCATAAGTTAAAGGAATCAAACAATTATGGATTTGATATTTAACTTAGCGGTAGATTATAACGAATAACAAACTAGTAGGCCTCCTAGCAATTAAACATAGCAATCATGAAAATAAATGCAGAAGAATATTTAATACACAAAATAGGAATTAAATAATAAGAAAAACTATTTAGATCTCACAATATATGGTTCCGAAGCTTCAATTTCCTTTGACCAAATGTAAAAAATTAGTTACAATTCATGAATATAAGAAAGAAATAATGGAGAATGGAGTTTGGAGGCGCTCTGTACGTTCTCCCCCCCGTTCTAGAGTTTTAAAATATGTATTTATAGTTGTTTCCATAGGTAGTTAACTTAAATTTGAAAATTGGAGATTCACATGTGAAAAATTCCTATGCACGTGCACCATACATTTCCTTGCCCACACACCGTTCATTGCTTTTAGGTTCGATAAGTAAAATTCATGCTCATGCGCGCACGAGAGAATTTGCCTGAGCACGCGCGCAGGTTTGTCTCTAAATAGCATTTGGTATTTTGGTTATAACTTTTTCCACATGTATCCAATTGAGTTGATTAAAAATGCTTTAAAAAGCTAACTCAAAGAGCTATAACTTTAGTTCAGATACCATCTTTCAATTCGATCGTTTACCATGTCAAAGATAGGTCTCAAACTGAGAATAAAAATCTAATGCTTAACTTTTCGATTGGAAGTTGATGTGTGATCCTACTTTGACGATATTTCACCCCTTTGAATTCTTTCTTCATTCAATTGACTTTTAAAACTCTCAAATTTTCATTGTGAGGTTCAACATGGTTTTTGATTATTTGCACTTTAGTCCCCGAACTTTCGCTTTCTTTCATTTTGGTCTTTTCCACTTATTTCTTCCAAAATATGAGATTAATAAGTACATTTTGGCATAAAATAATCATATGAGCACATAAAATAAGGAGGGAAAAATATTCATTTTACATTTCTATCAATTATACCACATGTCAGCCATCCAAGGTCGATCTTTCCCTGCCCTACACGCGTCAACTACGTGTCAAGCAACCAGCTTTCACCCACGAATAGCTCATTAAGTTCGATCTCAGGCCTTTTCACTTTATTGCATCTCACCTCGTAGCTCGAGTACACAATTTTTAGCTACGACCTAGATGCAAGGGGGCCCGTGATGCATCATAAAATTATTGAGCCCGAGGTCGACCACATTCCTCGAACTTGGTAGGCTCCAATTCTGTATGTACCAAGCTCGGGCCTTATGTTGAGGTCTGGCAATTGTTGATGTCGGGCTTCAAGCACTTTCGTCCGGTCTCCTTAACCTGATCTCACATCTTCTAAAAATAGTAATCCTATTTTGACTATAACTCCCTACTTTTCCTATTTGAATACAAACTCCAATCTATTACAAATTCGACTCTAACTCAAACTGTGCACTTCTAACATAACAGAAACACCTTGTATGACAATGATAAAGACTACTGGAAATTGGATCCTTTTAGGATTCCATTTCTAACACCTATAAATACATAACCCAACCTCATTATTCAGGAATGTTTTTATAATATTCCACCATACATCCTTTTGCACAATTTCTCTTTCTGACTTAAGCATCGAAGGGGCGACAAGGACACCTCGACGCCTTTGTTTCAGGTTTTGAAGATTAGATCGTACGGAGTTCAATCATCCTGTTCAAGTTCATTCAGGTACAAGTTTTTGGTAGCATCAGAGTCTAATTTAAAAATTGAAGGCCGATACGGCAATGACTGGTATTTCGACATCTATGAAACAAACATGGATTGTATATATGGTAAGAGAGACGTACAAGGGGATGGATATCTAGCTTTGGGTTTGAACTTGATTTTAATTTTTTTTTAGGCTTGGGCTATCGTTGATATTTTCACGGGCTGTTGTTGATTTGAGATGGGCTAACTAAAACTAAATAACAAAAAGAAAGGCAACAAATGGACCTGGGCCATTGCTGGCACGAGCTGTAGCTTAGGCCAGCCCGAGTCTAGATCCGCCCATCGCCTAGGGTATAGGGTGACCGACTCGTTGTCAATGTATTCAATATATAGCAAACTGAGTGATGTAAGACTTCAACCTGGGAGATGAGGTCACATGGTTATTATCCAACGGCTACCACTCCAGCCAAAACTCTTTAAATAAGCAACTCTCATAACATTTGAATCTAATGCAATTCTTCACACTTCAAACCGTACTCTATCTTCTCTCTTGCTTATTTCATACTTATTTGCTAGAGTTTAGATTATTGTCACTTTTGTTGAGTTGTTTGTGATTGTTTGTTAAATGTACAATCACCTTTGATTTTATTGCCCGTACTTGAATATTTTTGTCTCGTTTCATAGAACATCTTCCACGTCCATAAATGCTAACCTTTCCCGTCCGAATCTCCAGTTAAAAAATGTTGGAATTTGATTGTGTGAATGCGAGTGGGCTTGACATCTGTTGTCCACGTAATCATTACAGAAAGGGGTCAACAGCCTGTAATATTATTTTATCAAAAAATGTGTGGTCGAAAAGAAGAAAACAAAAAATATATTTTGAAAACAACGAGGATCAAATGAGGGCTTAATTTAATCATTAACCGCTTCCGAAATGAAACCCAAACCTAGATTCATGACAAAAAAAAATATAACTCTTATCACTTAATCTATACTTGATATCATGATAAATTGTTATTATAAACTAATTTGGTTGAAATCTAGGTTGAGAACTGTCATGTTGAGTGCAATAACAAAATATACTAATATGCCGAATTTAGGATCCATTTGTTCATCCAATAGAAGAAAATGCTACTTTCAATCAAATTTGTCAAATTTCATGGTATTCAATATAGAGGAAATTACACCCAGCCATTTTTTTAAAGTTTCGTTTTCAAAAATAAGATTTAAAAGTTTTTTGTACAAAAATCAGGTAATAATAACCTTTTAATTTAAACTAATTATATTATATAATTGAATTAATCTACTACATTACACCACAAACCCTAATCATTTCTCTCTCACTTCTCTCCCTTTATCACACACCATCACGACACTCCGACAGCAGCGCTCAAGAAGACCATTCGATGCGATTACACTACCATGACTCCACGACCGCACAACGGGACGTTGCTGTAGCGGCGCTGCAGTGTGGCGCTGTGGCACTTGTTGCCTCTGCATAGCAACGCCGCAACTTAATTTTGGATGGTTTTGGACAAATAGTTCTTTAGATCTGACATGAGATCTGCGTTTTGGTTTTGAATGTGGCGGATATGGTGGATTTTTGTGATTTGTGGAGATCGTGGTGGTAGGGGCAGTTTGGGAATTTTTAGTGGGGTTGGTAGTTGCGATATGATGGAGATGGTGGTGGTGGCGGTTGTGGTTGTGGATTAGTGGTGCTTATGTTGGTTGTAGTGGTGGTTTGGGGTGGTTCTAGTGTTGTTGGGGAGTTTTGGGTGGTCTGGCTGTGGTCCATGAATTAATTAATCCAATTATTTAATTCGGGTCTATTAATAAGCAACTCAATTAATCGATTGTCCAACACTAGTCAATTAATTAATTGGTAAATTTCATTCTTCTGGTTCTCTTTTGTGTGTGACTCATTAGGTTTCCAATCACGATGCCTAACGAGGTAAATTATTATTTTGATCTAATCAAAATCGATAAATTAAAAAACCCCTTTTAATTTATCACTAATTCACATTCGTTGTCCCAGATTGACATCTAGCAATGTGTCGGACAATACATGTGATAAGAAATGTCACGTGATGTGACAAACCAAACTTGTTCGTTTACCGTGAAAATGATAATCCTTTCGTCAATATGATCCAATCAATAATGAGATATGGATACATATCAATCTCAACTATCGATCATATCTTTTATCCTAGTGTTAAGTCAATGTAAGTTGAAAACTCTTTTCCGACTTATGAATTCACCTTGGCCAAGGATTTCATTATTAACTTAACTGGATAAAATGCAGATCATAATCTCTTACTATCTAAGAGCAACGAATTCTCTATTGATCATTCACAACCTTCATATGATTCTTGGCATACCCGAACGATGTTGTATTAGCGACCCTTGGCAGAATAACATCCAACATCATCAAAGTATGACTGTCCTCATATAAGATACTATGATGACTTCAAGTCAAATGACCAATTCCACTACCGAACGTTAGAGATTAACAACTAACACTCAGATAGTTATCCATGTGGAATCTCCCAGCGGATCTCCAATGTTTTGTTCTATAACAAAACATCCACGTGTCCATTCAAGTGTCACCACACTTTAGCTTGTGAGATCAACTACTTCACAAGCAAGAATGCCACACGCGATGATCTATCCGTAATAACGTTATCCGTATCTCGTTATTACTTCGACCACGGACGATTTAAGATTCGATCATTTGTAATTTGTATCTCACAATCACAACTCCTTGTGATTAACAAATCACTAAGATTTGAATCTACGGATTCTATTATTTAATTTATTATAATATTAATTCAATTAAATAATAGATATTGCCATACGTGCATCAATTATATATATTTAAAGTGTTTATGTCCAAAGTTGATTGAACCTAGGGCATAACACTTACAAAAAGCTACTTTTGAGCACATCAGAAACATGATTGCCTCTTTTATTATTCCTTATTTCTCGAGATGCCTCACCACATGAGATGATCTATTTTATGTAAATCTCGAAAGTAGATAATCGGTACAAGCCACCTCTTTTTTTCTATGCTATGGTCAAAGTCTCATCAAGTCAGTAGACTATTGTATTTAAGTCTCATCATGGGATAACCTACAAGAGCTACCTCTTATTTTCTCAGTGCGACCAACACCTTGCTAAGTTAACTATTTTACGTAAGTCTCGGCACGAACCATCACTTCTTTCCTCATTGTAGCTAGCTCTCTTACCAAGCAAGTCTGCTATATTCTATAACTCTCAAAAAAAGGGATAACCTGCATGAGCCACCTCTTATTTTCTCAATATGGCCCAAATCTGACCAAGAGAATCGACTATTTCATGCATGCGTGGACAAGGAATAACCTGCTACCAACTCTTCTTTCCTTGTTGTGGCTTAGGCCTTGCCAAGCGAGTCGACTATTTCATGAAAGTCTTTCAGTGGGTAACCTACATGATCTACCTCTTCTTTCCTTAAACCTTGCCAAGTGAATTGACTCTTCATGTAAGCACCATCGAGGATAATTTGTACGAGTTATCTAAAATTTTTAAAATTCTCCCTCTTCTTCACATATCAGAATTTCATATTCCCGATTACCAACTATTTTCATCATCAATATATTCAATGTTTTTAAATTATGAAAAGTTAAAGTTTCACCCAAAAGTATTATTACTCATAATCATGAGATTTTTTTCTTGGAACTCTTCTATATTTTTTTTTTATGGAATTGAGATAGATAGGATAAGTAGTTGATGTGTTTGAATTATGTTTTTATTAGAAAAAATTAGCACAAAGAAAGAGAGATCCCTTTGAAGAAGAAAAGAACAAAGGGGAAGAAAAAACATTATACAAGTTTCAAGGTCAATTCCATTATCCAATACTTATCCGATGATTCTAAACTTCCTCTCTTTTATTTAATTTTTATGATTTGAGCTTTATAGTGTTACATTGAGGACAATGTAGAAATTAAGTTTGGGGTGGAAAATCTAGATTTTCTTTTGATTTAATTTGTATGAATAATTTGTGTGTTATTAATTTAGGTTTAATTTTGAGTCTAATTTTTTTTTTTTTTTTTTTGAAAAACTCAAAAATAGTGTCAATGTAGCGTTGAATGGTTTGTCGCCTATGATGATACTTATTTATTTGAATTGAGTATAACTTTAGCAAGAACATTGGACAACATCATAACTTGTGTTTTTATTTGAGTACTTATCCATATTAGACTTGATTATATGGATACATAGCCATTATTGACTCATCACTTATTTTAGAGCATGACTTGATTATATGAATTAAATTGTTGATGTTATTGACCTCGGCTTGAGTTGAATTCCTAGATCTTTAATGTAGTAACCAATCTGCTAAGCAGTTTGGGGTGGGAAGGCTAGTGCTTGTGTCCATAGAAACTTGATGGTTTGGAGTTCTTAGATCCCATAGTTGGTTGAAGGAGTTTGAGTTAATGAGTCTAGAACGGGTATTGACCAATTTTAAATTTCGAATCCCATATCAGAAAGAAAATTTATATACTCACCTTCGATACCTTTATGACTCAAATGATTAAGCCCGCTAGGATATCTAAAACCTGGTACCCTATGGTCATCTGAGTTGAGAGCTATCAGCTTAAAACTCACTACAAAAGTTATTTAGAAAGTATAATGGAGAGAATCTTGCACATAAGATGTAAAAAAGGTCAATTTATATTCATAAGGAAAGAAAGAGAAACATATTTATATTATCAAAAGCGAGAGGTGCCAGATGAGGACTTTGAGATTCAAACTTTAGTAAGTGGTGGTGTGACTTTGACAAATACTTACGATCTTTCTTCTAGGTTTACAAATATCTAATTCTCACTTTGTGTGGAAAAAAGCATAATAATGATTCTTAGGAACCCCACGTACATTAGAAATATCTCGAGAATAGATAAAAGTATAAGAAGTGATCTTGCATGAGAAGTGTGAAAAAATGAACCACGAGAGGACCGGGATTATGAGTAAATTAACAACACTAGGTTGGTTATGTTCTAGTATGGCTTTGAGTTCAGTGTTAGCTAAGCGCTCACACACTAAGTCGAGTATCAGATAAGTAAAAAAATTATTTTTGATATTCTTTAGATCTTCCAACGTGTTACTTAAATTTGAACCTGAGGCATATGTGAAGTAGTTCAACGTTGAGTTTTTATTTGTGATTCGCTTAGGGTATTAATATGCTTTATACCTAAATTTTGTTTTGTTCGAGAATGAACAAAGGTTTTAGTTTGGCGGTGTTCGATAGTGTTGGAAAATTCCAACATATGGGGCCACACATGTAATATCTTAAAATGTGTGGTGCTATTGTTTAAAGAATATAAGTCAATTAAAGTGATCAATTAAAGTTAATTTTGACTAATGTGTATTAGGTTTCATGAAAATATAGTGTAGAGACCGAAAGTTTGTTTTAGATTGATAAGGGGCCAATTTGAAACAACTGAAAGATAATGACTATTTAGTTACTATTATTTTATATGGTTATGGTCTCCATTTGATGGTGTTCTTGAGATTCTCTACATCCCCCATCAACAGAGTGTGAAAATCAAGAGAAGACCACCAATCAATTGGAAGATCATAACCCATTCAGGCCAACAATCAAACAATATGGATCAAGGTATGTTTATACTTTTGCTATTTTATTCTTTTCTCTGATTTCAACATGGAGTATAGATAATTGGAATTATATATGATAATGGGTTTGGTTGATAATCATTTTTACAAATCTCCAGCAAGTAGTATCAGAGCCACTCCATGGTTGAATTTTTGAGAAATTGAAGTTTTAAAATTCTGATTTTTTTTTTTGAGTTAAATGATTTTCCTATTATTTTGTGGAATTTGTAATTATATTACATGGATCGAGCATGTTATTATATGGATTACGATATAATTAAGGGTTTTTTCTTCATAAAATTCGGATTTTAAAATGGGGATTTTCAAGATTTGTTATTTAAAAAAAAATTGCTGTTGTCGGCGGCAGCGCTCGACCACATGTGGCCTTGGCGGCGTCATGAGGGAAGTCAAGGGTTTTTTTCCCCTATTAGGTTTTCAATTTTTTGGAATTTTTGGAGGTGGGGACTTGGGCTGCAAATTCATTTATTTGGGAGCTCTGCTCGCAATTTAATATTAGAGTTAAGGTTGAATTATTTATATTTCAGCCCCTAAAGTTTAAAGTTTATTTAAGTTGGGATTTAAGATTATGGGTTTAAATATTTTAGCCCCTAAAGTTTAAAATTTATTTAAGTTGGGTCTTAAGGTTATGGGTTTAAATAAATTCAATACCTGGAGTTTTAAAATTAATTAATTTCTGCATTTTGCAATTGTAGCCCTCAAAGTTTCTGATTTTGTTCTAATTGGCCCCAAAATGTTTTAAATTTTAAATTTTACCTCCTAAAGTTTAAAATTAATTAATTTTGACCCTAAAGTTTTGAATAATTAATTTTTGGGTCCTTAAAGTTTTGGATGATTAATTTCTGCATTTTGCAATTGTAGCCCTCAAAGTTTCTGATTTTGTTCTAATTGGCCCCAAAATGTTTTAAATTTTAAATTTTACCTCCTAAAGTTTAAAATTAATTAATTTTGACCCTAAAGTTTTGAATAATTAATTTTTGGGTCCTTAAAGTTTTGGATAATTAATTTTTTGACTCCTAAAGTTTTCAACAATTAATTATTGACCCATAAAGTTTCGGATAATTAATTTTTGATCCCTAAAGTTTTGAATTATTAACCCATAGACCCCTAAAGTTTCAAAATAAATTATATATACAAATTTTGGTGTTTTGCTTTCCAAATTTTGGTACAAAACTCATTTGGGAATATAATATTCAAAAGTGAATTGATTGAAGTAATATGTTGCCAAAGCAACCTCTCTTGTGGAAATTAATTAACTTAGAATATTAGAACGATTTCGTGTGTATGTTAGTTCATGTGAATATTAGCCAGTTTAAAGGAAGGTTAATATTTGACCGAATTGAATGCACACTTGTAGTGATAAATGTGTGATAATTATAAGATTTCCACATGAATAATAAATCAATCCAAAGATGGATTTGTTATTTAACAGGAATTATTGTCAATGTTTGATCACTACAACAAGAGTACCATTTTCAATTAATATCACTGTCCAAATACTTGATATTAATAGTGTGCTAGGTATCTTGAGATGGGGTTAATCATTATTTGAATTAATTAATTGTTTAATATGGATTCCTATATGAACATATTAATTAAGTATAAGTTCTCTATTCAGTTAATCCATCAACTTCTTCAATATCTGCCTACATAAATTCAATTCCTATGCTAGAACCACAATTTAAGGGCTGGAAAGAGAACGCTCAGATCATTCTTGGCTACGTGGACTTAGACCTTACGTTAAGAACTGAACAACCCGCTGTACTTACGGATAAAAGTTTCGCTAATGAAAAAGAGGACTTTGATCAGTGGGATCGTTCAAATCGCATGAGTCTTATGATCATAAAGTGTGGTATTCCAGAAACATTCAAGGGCGTTGTGTTCGATAAGATAACTACTGTCAAGGAATTTCTTGCTGAAATTGAAAGACGCTTTGCAAAGAGCGATAAGGCTGAAACTAATAAACTTTTGGCGAACTTAGTTTCACTAAGGTATAAAGGTAGATGAAATATTCGGAAGTACATCATGAAGATGTCTCATATTGGTTCAAAATTAAAGGAACTAAAGTTTGAGTTATCTGATGATTTGCTCATGCATTTAATTGTGATTTCTATTCTTGCACAATTCAGTTAATTAAAGTCAGTTACATCTATCAAAGGGGAAAGTAGGCTCTTAATGAGCTCATTCCATATTGTCTGCAAGAAGAAGAAAGCCTAAAACATGATAAAATTGATATTACTCACTTGGCAAGTACCTCTAAGGATAAGTAATAAAGAATAAGAAAGCTACATCCGGTTCGGTTCAAAATAAATGAAATAAATTTAGCTATAACTTTTGTGAAAATTTGGGATATATAAAGAGAGATTTTACTAAATACCACGCTTGACGTGTAAAGAAAAGTACATTTCTCACTTTGGTTTGTTTTGAGGTAAATTCAGTGTCAATACCTAGACACATTTGGTGGATAAATTTCGGTATCACTACTCACATAAGTGTGTCTATGCGGGGTTGTCTGGGCTGTTAAAACCAATTGATGCTGAAAGATTTATCTATTTGGGGCGATGGCAAACCAGTTAAGGTTGAGGCTATAGGGAATTTAGGTTATCATTAAAGACTGATTATTATTTGGATTTGAAAGAGACATTTGTGGTACCATCCTTTTGGATGGAATTTGGTTTCTATTTCTATATTGGACAAATTTGGTTACTCTCGTTCAATTGAAAATAGTCAATTTGATTTTTTTCTTAATTCAAATATTGTGGGTACCAGTTCTTTATCCGGTTACAATAACCTATATTTGTTTAATACAGTTGTCTCTTATAAAGAAATTTTGTATGTGAATTCACGTGGTATTAAATATAAATTAATCAATGAGAATTCTGCTTTGTTATGGTACAAACGATCAGGTCACTTCTCTCAAAAGAAAATGGAAAAACTTTTGTCGAAAGGAATTTTGATTCCCTTGATTTTTCAGACTTGAGTGTGTGTGTAAATTGCAATAAGGGAAAACAAACAAACATAAGGAGATTAGGTACCAATAGGACTTCGGACGTCTTAAAACTAATTTATACAGATATCTGTGGATCATTCCCTCCGGATTCTTGGAATGGTCAATAGTCATTTATTACGTTCATAGATGAATTTTTCTCAATGTGGCTACTACCTATATTTCATCTATGAGAAATCCCAAACACTGGACACGTTCAAGGCATACAAGATCGAGTTTGAAAATTAACTCAGTAAAATAATTTAACAAGTCAGATCTTACTATAGTGATGAATACTATGACAGATATGACGAATCAGGAGAACAATGTCCAGAGCCTTTCGCAATATTCCTAGAGGAATGTAGAATCTACCTACAGTACATCAGGATCTTTCTAGGTATAAGTACTAAAGACTACAACTTAAATTCTCAGCCAAGTTACAAGTAAAGCAATTGTTAAAGGGTTACAAATTTTAAAGGTCCACTATTAGGTTATTTTTCGAAACGGAAAATGTTCGATTTCTTGAGGATGTAGAGTTTGCAAGGGGAGATAAGTTTATAAAGTTAATGATTTTGTCTTGAATGAAGAATATGTATATATTTCTTCTGTTGTAATTGACAATGATTAGGTTCAAGGACAAATTCTTGCTCCTGATTTTGTTCAAGAAACAATTTCGGATCAAGACTACATTACAAAATCCCATATACACAATCAAGAGATTGTTCCAGAAAAATAAATTCAACAATCTCAATAACAAATGTTATTAAGGAAATCCACTATATAAGGGAGAAAGACAATTTTGGATGACTTTATAGTCTTTCTCCAAGAAAATAAGGATGACATGGATTGGCGAAAGAAGAACTGATCTATCAACTTTCATTAAGTCATGCAAAGGAATAATTCTAAAGAGTGGATGGATGTCATGCATAAAAAAAAAAGTTCAGAAGTAACAATGACGTCTAGGAACTCATCATATTGCCTGAATGTACGAAACTCATTGGCTGTAATTTGATATTTAAAATCAAGGGGGATTCGAAGGGTAATGTGGAGAGTTATAATGCTCGTCTTGTTGCAAATGACTTTACTAAAAAGGAAGACATTGTCATTAAAGAGATTTTTTCTCCGGTTTCTATGATAGACTTCTTGAGGACAATTATAGCATTTGTGACACATTTTGATCTTAAGTTACATCAGATGGTTTACAAATTAAAGTAATCCATCTATGGGCTTAAACTGGTTTCTCGAAATGGTATCACAAATTTTATCAAATAATTATCTCATTTGGTTTTGAGATGAATTTAGTTGATGATATTATCTCATTTGGTTTTGAGATGAACTCAGTTGATGATTGTGGACATCACAAATTCAGTGGGAGTAAGCATATTTTTTGGTATTGTATGTCGATGACATACTTCTAGCTTGCAATGATATAAACTTATTGAGCGAAACCAAGAATATTAAGTGATACTTCTACAATTAAGGGAGACAACTTATCATAGCTGGACAGAGTTGTATCACTTATTGTCTCACTTAAGGGAGACAATTTTAGTATCAATTAATGCCCCAAGAATAAAGAAAATGAAATACAGGAAATTCCCTATACGTCAGTAGTTAGGAATTTAATGTATGCTTAAATTTACACACATCCGGATATAGCATTCACTATTGGAATGCTAGACAGATATTTAATAAACTCTAGGATGGAAATTTGGAAAGCAGCCATTAGGTTATTCGGTATCTATAGAGAACTAAGGATTACATGAACACATTCAAGAAAATCAGATCAATTGGAGATCATTGGATATTCTGATTCTGATCATGGAATATGACTGCAAAATATTGTCATTATGCTACATATTTTGGATGGAATTGAAAGACCACATAAGTTATCTTGAGACAATAGTAGTCTTATATTCCAATAGGAACATGTCGATGTCAAAGTTTAAATACATTATGTTCCTAGTTGTCAAGGAAAGAAATCAGAGTGGTTAGATTCTATAAAGCATATTAGGACAAACTCCATAATCGTGGATCCATTTGCTAAATCGCTACCACCCAATGTCTTTCATGAGCATAATACTCACTTGGGTGTTGTATCTTTTGATGATATGCCAGTTTAGTGAGAGTTTGTATTTGAATGTTGTCTATTTTAGAAGCATTTTTATCCATGAATATTCAGTTTATTTTAGAAATAATGTATTCAGTTTAGTTCCACTTTGATTCAAGTTTATGGTTAATCTCACTTAAGAAACAAGGTTGGACCAGTTGGAAATAGACATGTTTGGATCACATAACATGTAATTTCCATGTTACACTCTCATGATTGATCTATGTCATTTGGTTGTATGTGTGTACGTGACCATCGATGGATTTAGTTACGTTAAATGTGACGAAAATCGCTTTAATCATATACCAATATGACTAATGGACGAGATTGTTTGGTAATACCCATAATAATGATTGCAAAATTTTGAGCTCATAAGGTTGTGTACATTTGTGAAGTTACATGTATGGTCCAGTGGGAGATTGTTAAAAAATTTCGACATATGGGGCCACACATGTAATATATTAAAATGTGTAGTGCTATTGTTTAAAGAATATTAGTCAATTAAAGTGATCCATTGAAGTTAATTTTGACTAATGGGCATTAAATTTCATGAAAATATAGTATAGAGACTGGAAGTTTGCTTTAGATTGATGAGGGGCTAATTTAAAACAATTGAAAGATAATGACTATTCAGGTACTATTGTTTTATATGGTTATAGTCCCCATTTGATGGTATAGTTGAGATTCTCCTCATTCCCATCAATAGAGAGTGAAAATCAAGAGAAGATCACCAATTAATTAGAAGATCATAACACATTCAGGCCAACAATCAAACAATATGAATCAAGGTATGTTTATACTTCCACTATTTTATTATTTTCTCTGATTTCAACATGGAGTATGGATAATTGGATTTATATAAGATAATGGTTTTGGTTGATAATCCTTTTTACAAATCTCCAACATATAGGTGCATTTTGTGCACTTATTGAGGTCATATTACTAAAGTTTTATGTCGCCAAATGCATTAATTTTTACTTAATTTGGGATAATTTTCTTTTGTTCAGTATTGGCCCCGTTTCTAAGCGTTTGGAAAAGAAAGGATGAAATTGAATAAAAGCTGTAATTTGGGATCAAATTCCACAAGTTAGAACTTGAGAAGGACATTGATTACACACAATAAAATATTCTTGCTGGAACCACTTTTCGTGTTCAGATTAGATCTTTCAGAAGATCTAGATGAAAGCTTAGATGTATTCAATAAGATAGTGCAAGATATTGAAAACACTGGAGATAGATTAAAATCAATCATACTCGTGAATTATATTCCTGAATCTGCTAAAGAAATGCTATAAAATATTGTAGAAACAATCTTACCCTTGATGTTGTCAACTCATTGAAAAATAGGGAGTCATAGCTTAAATCCTCTAGATATGATAGTATTAGAATGAAGGCCACTTGCTAGAGGTAGGAGTATAAGTAGAGAAAACCACCAGAAAGAACACAATAAAAAGGATAAGTCTAGATATAAATCTAGAAAGGATAAAGCGTCCTTTTGAGTGTGGTAAAATAGGACACTTCATAAAAGACCGTTGTTGATCTCAAAAAGTGGATACTATTTTAAAAACCCACAGTAGTTTTTCCCTCCAAAATTTGGCAGATTTCCCCTCTTTTTTGGGGGGATTTTAATATGTTTTAGAAGCCAAATGTTTGTATAAGAAAGAGATAGAGATTCGGTCATTTTGTTGACTGGAAAATATTTTTTGATCGGAGAGAATATTTCAATTTTTGAGATATCCGATCTCGGATGCTCTTTCAATCTGAGATTTGTTTAGAGAAGATAATCTTTTAATCTTTAACATTTTCAAAGTGAAATTTGGATACCTTTTCTATTGTGCAGTGGTCTTATTTATAGTCAATTTTAGGGCATTTTAGTTATTTTTGTGAGTTGACAATCTTTCATAGTTACATTAGAAGTTATGATTAAGTTATCATTTTCAATGCTTATTGATGTTTGTATTTTTGTGACACTTAATCCAGAATTTCATTTTTGCACGCATCCAAAGATCACGTTGATTTTATTAGAATTCACACTAAGGTTTTCGTACGTGTCTGAGGTTAAATCAAGGCCTTTAGTCGTGTTGTTGGCTGAGGCTACCAATCACTAGCCAAATTTTATGGTTCTGCACACTCCGTCGTTTTGGGAAGCCTCAGCAGTCAAAGGCATCTTTAGCTCAATTGTGCCTGACGGCTGAGGTGCAAATGTTCAAAAATAAGTGGGCATGCTATTGGGCTTTTTTGTGACTAATGTGGAATTCAGGTGGACCTTAGTTATTTCAGTACATAATGTAGTCTTCTAAGTCCGAGTTTTATATATATATTGAAGGATTTCTGATGAATCTTTGCCATCACTGCGGAAATCTTTGAACTGTAGAGTTTTATCCACTGCACATCTTTTCTCGCTTTTTCGAAGTATTATACTGAGAAGAGATCTAATCATAATATATTAGCTTATGTGTGTTCTTGTCTCCGTATGTAACCCGAGGCATCTGCGTATGCTTGTATAATTATTTCTCCCTGCTTTTTTCATTTAGAAGTAATTTTTCCGGAGGAAATCTGAAGCTGATAATTGATATTCTTGTTTCATGCGTGCTCCAAGTCATTTAGGCCGAACCAAGCCTGAAAGCTTGATAGTTGTGTGGCCCTTTTTGTAGTACCTCGAAAATTTTAGAATAAAATTATAGTTCTATATATTATATTTTATGATTTTGAAAGTTGAAGGACTAAAATAAAGTTTTAAATTCTTATATTTTCGGGTCAAATATTTAATTTTTGATAGAGTGACGAAAAGTATATCAATATGGGTCTCGTTGGATAGCTCGGTTTTAATCATGAAAATAGGTTCGAGAAAAAGTTCATTCGGATATATAGATCACAAGATATTAAAGTTTAAAGAAATTTGTAATTTATTTATATTTTTTTTAATAAAATTGAAATTGGATGAAGATTGTTACGATAGAGAATGGATGTGAAAATAATATTTTATTAGAATTATATTTAAAGTCAAAGTTCCCATTATCATTTTTTGAGATTGGAATATTTTCTTTGGACACGTGTCATTTTGTGATTTATTTATGGAGAATTCAATTTTTATCAAATTAGATAGACAAAATTTTTATCACAATTATACTATGACCCGACTACTGTTTTTCCCTATAAATAGTGTGTCCATGCCTCACAATTCACCACACAAAATTTTACACCATAGCTTTTATATAGAAAGCAGTTGTAAATTCTAAGTGCATTTTATTTAATCAAAACTCGTTTGATCTTTCAACGTAAGATATTTTTGTGCAAGGTTGCTTGTTTTCCTTATAATTTTATGTTTAGTAATTTATGCATGAATTGCCAATGGGCTTTCGAGTTCTTTAGAAAGAGATAAGAGATCCTTCGGGAATCTATGATGACCTAGATGGGTATTTCGTTTGGTCACCGAGATACTCTATAAGAGAAGAGTTGTATGAAATGTTATTTTATTGTATATAATTGTGTATGAAAATTGCACGTATCTTATTGGGTGTTTTCAAAATACTCACTCTTACAATTTTTACAAGCTAGTTCGAGTCGATTGGAGATGTGGCGGGATGGTGTAGCGGACTGCCAAGAGATTTCGACCGACGAGAATATTAAGTTTTACTTCTTTTTAAATTTATTAGTTTGTTTGAGAATGTTTAAATTAATTTCAGACACGATTTAGGATTCGAATTTAAATTTATGAATGTTTTGTTTATTTAGAAAAATAGAATTTTACAGTTCCGCATTTTAAGTACATGAAAATTATTGTTGGTAACACCTCAAAATGTATGAAATTTTGGGGCTTACAGTTTGGTATCAGAGCCCAAAGTTATAAAATCGATTCTGTAGACATCTTTCCAAAAAAAAAAAATTTAGAAATTTTATGTTCGACTTATTGTTAGAGTTTTGTTTGTTTGTGTAATTGCAAAATTGAAAGGCTTTGTCAAAAAGACCTAAATTGTCTAAGAAAAGTTTGAGATTTAAGCGGTCCGTTGCGATCCCCTCCTCATCTGGAAGCCTTTTGATTGCGCATTATTCAAATTAACGAGATTAAATACAATATTTCAAACCTTTCAAGATTTAAAAAAAAAAAAGAAAAAAATTATTTATTATTATTATTATTATTATTATTATTATTATTATTATTTTTTAAAACTTCATTTATGAGAAAATCCTATTTTTAGAGATTACAAAAATGTACAATTTTCATAAATATTAGGAGTGTACGGATAGTGTGAAAGTTAAAGTCTTGAACATGTAATAGGATGAAAAATACTTGGCACGTAGCGCTCACTACTCGATTACTCTCCAATTGATCCAAGGTATGGAGAGAAATGTCATTCTTTTAACATGATTATGAGTTTTTTTTTTTTTACTTTATATTATGCACTATTATGAATATGTCAAGTCGAGTATTTAGAATTTTTCAAATAGTTGATGTAATTTCGAGAACGAAATTTTTTTGAGGGGAGATTGTAGCACCCCGAAAATTTTAGAATAAAATTATAATTCTATATATTATATTTTATGATTTTGAAACTTGATGGATTAAAATAAAGTTTAAAATTCTTATATTTTCGTGTCAAATATTTAATTTTTGATAGAGTGACAAAAAGTATATTAATATGAGTCTCGTTGGATAGCTCGGTTTTAATCATGAAAATAGGCTCGAAAAAAAGTTCATTCGGATATGTAGATCTCAACATATTAAAGTTTAAATAAATTTATAATTTATTTATATTTTTTTAATAAAATTGAAATTGGATGAGGATTGTTACGGTAGAGAATGGATGTGAAAATAATATTTTATTAGTTTGTTTGAGAATGTTCAAATTAATTTCAGACACGATTTAAGATTCGAATTTAAATTTATGAATGTTTTGTTTATTTAGAAAAATAGAATTTTACAGTTCCGCATTTTAAGTACAAGAAAATTATTGTTGGTAACACCTCAAGATGTATGAAATTTTGGGGCGTTACACTTTTGGTCGAGATATTATTTTAATCCCTGGGATTTTATCTAGAGATTTTCTTTCAGTCCCTAGGTCTTTTTCGAATGGAGATAGTCTTGCAATCCCAGTATGATCAGACCTAGATATTCTTTAAGTCGAGCTTTTTTATGGTGGATGTTCTTTCAATCCCAAGATAGTTTTGACCTAGATATTTTTTCAAACTGTGAGACCTTTTCACGTGGGTTGTTTATTCAATCCAAAGCTAGTTCGGATTTTTATTTGTTTCGAGGAATTAATGCTCGAGGGGATCAGAAACTTATATAGTTTTTTCGATCGGAGACATTCTTTATATCCCCGAGATTCTCTTTACTGTATATATTCTTTCAACCTCTAAGAGATTGGCCAGTGCAGGTTAAAGGATGTAAGTTGACTCTGGATTCCTAGTTTAGCTCTCCTGCCAATTGTGTATCGATCGAAGATATTCTTTCAATCCTCAGTATTTTGGTTTGTGCAGGTTAAAAGGTTAAGTCCAATATTGGTTCTTAGCTTAGCTCCCCTACCGATTATATATTGACAAGATATATTCTCTTACTACCCAAGATATTCCACCTCGTATATTCTTTCAATCCTAGGCCTTGATATAAATTGTTGATTGAAGATATTCTTTCAGTCCCCAAGATTCTCGATCGAATATATTCTTTCAATTTCAAGAGTTGCTCATGCAGGAAAAAAGGATAGTTCAACATAGGGTTCTTTGCTTAACTCTCCTATCGAGGCTATGCAAAATTCTTCAATGAGTTAATGAAGGTGAGCTGTAATAGGTCCTTGGATCACTAAGTAGGTCTTCGAGTATGATCATCTCGCTAAGGAATACGTGAAGCAATCTTCTTACAAGATGAAGCAATCATATCCTACGACCTGCAGCTGGCCCCTAGCTTCAACACTAACGATAATCATATGCTTAGGCTTCAAGGTATTAAAGATGCGTCGAATAAATAAGGACTTACAGCTAGCTCATGTCTTCAATATTAAAGATAATCACGAGTTGATCTTTGGAGGATTTGCAATTATCATGGCACATTTGTCCAAGATACTAGCCACCCAAATATGAGATGAAGACATATTTTATGTCACAACCCGTCCCAAGTCACCCTAATAGATCTGACACGTGTTGTGCGCCGATGGTAGATACCAGCTAAGTGTCGACCCACCACCAAGACGACTATGACCTGTTTTAAATGTGACACACTTTTATAAAACTTTTGACAGAGTTTCCCCTGTAACATGGACTAAAACCATTGGAACAATAATCAAAATTCTCCAACCAACACATAAAATTTAAAACAAGGTACACCAGCCCCTCAAAATTCAAACTATTCAAAAACAGTACTGGAAAGTCGACAATTACAAATATTCACATCAAAAGTTTCAAAATACTCAATATGCAATGAGCCCATGACATGGATACATGAATTACAACTTTACCTCTCTGACAACAAAGCATGTACCTCAAAAGAAATATGTTCAATACAAATTGACAAAATGAGTCATAAAAATATAGACAAAATGTGGCTCTACATGGTGGATTACTAGACTCCATTGCTGCTCAACTCAGTTAATATCTAATAAGAGAGAAAAAATGGCAAAATATATGAGTTTCTGACTTAGTGAGTAGATATTTAATAAATAAGAATATTTTCATTCATTTATGCATATTTTCTGAAAATTCTTCCCCTTTTGAAACTTTGAGTAATTCTAAAATCTGATAATACTTTCAAAATCTTAAACATGATAGTATCATGAAATCCTGTGAAACATTTTGTTATCCATTACTATAAGCTAGAAATTTTATACTGAAAACTGAGAAATCTGAATTCTATAACTGGAATTCAAATAGGCGGTAGAAATACTGAAATATCATACCAAAAAGGTACCCTAAATAACCTTACATATGTATCGATAAGTTCCGATATACATGGCAAAGATATTAAATTCTGAAATTCTGCAATTTTGGTCATACGCGCAGAGCTATAATGTGGTCATATACTATGGAAACACATTCACAATAGTGCAGAGTGGGTAAAGTCACCATAACTGATCATACGCTGTAGAAACACATTCACACCAGTGCAGATCAGGCAAAATAACCATCTGAAGTTATACACTGTGGAAACACATTCACATCAGTGCAGATCGGGCAAAATAACCATCTGAAGTCATACACTACGGAAACACATTCACATCAGTGCAGACAGGGTAAAATCACCTGGGTACTTTATGGTGGTTTTTAAAATAACTCAAAATATACTAAAACATATAATATGAATATAACATACTAAAGAAATGATTAAATGAACTGAATTTGGCTTTAAAAAAAATTGGCTATAAAATCCACTTGATTTTGAAAATCATGCTGTCAAATCAAGTATATGAATTAATTAACCTTGTGTTATGATATAAATTTAATAAATATTTATTTTTGAAAAATAAAATTTTCCACTCACTCAAAACAAGCTACAGTCTATGAAGATCGGTAGATTTTTTCATTCTCTGTGTCACCACCTGAAAACCATACAAGATAACTAATTCAACCACTATCAAGTCAAAATAAACCTCTAATATGCAATGTTATAATACTACAACTAAATTTCTCGATACTTGAATAAATGTCCCAAATTATTCCTTTAACTTAATCTAAAATTTAAACCAATAATTTAAAACCCTAGAATTTCAACATAAATACTACATCTACCACTTGAAGAAATAAAGGGAAAGAACAATAGAATTCAAACTCAAAATACCCACTTACTCTTCTTCTTCTTCTCCTTCTTTTCCTTCCCTTTCTTTTTCCCTTTTTTCTTCTCTTTTTTTTTCGATCTCTTTCTCTCTGCTCGGTTTCTCTCCTGCTGTGTGCGTGTGTGAATAAATTGGAATGAGAAATAGGTTTTGGAATTATCTAGATAGTGGGCTTTTTGCAAGGAAGTCCCCCAACTTCCAATGTTAAATCAATAAGTCATTATCTATAAATTTAATCCATTAATAACCCTCTATTATTGCAATTATAAAGTAAACCCTAAGAAATTAATTTATTTCAATTAAGTCCATATTTGACCTTGACCTTGACAATTCAACCCTCGATTTTGACTAAAAAAAATGGGTTTGTAACAATCTCACCTCCTTAAAAGAATTTCGTCCTCGAAATTCGATGGACATCTGGCTAATCCATGAATAGATGAGGGTATTGAGCACGCATTTGGTCATCACTTTCCCATCTAGCATCTTCTACCGTCTGATTCCTCCAAAGCACCTTGACAAGTGAAATTGTCTAATTTCACTGAATTTGCACCTTCCTGTCTAGAATCCTCACTGGCTCTTCTATATAGGTCAAATTCTACTTTAACTGAATTGGTTGAGACTGAAGAATTTTCTATGTATTTGCGAAGCATCGACACATGAAAAAGATCATGGATCCTGGATAATTCATCTGACAAATCTAATCGATATGCAATTGGACCAATTCGTTCAGTAATCTAATAAGGTCCAATGTATCGTGGACTCAACTTTTCTCGTTTGCCAAATATCAATACCCTTTTCCAAGGCGAAAATTTAAAAAATACTCTATCTCCAACTGCGAATTCAATATCTTTTCTGCGGCTATCTGCATAACTTTTCTGTCTATCTTGTGCTCTTTTCAAATTTTCTCTAATCAACTTCACATTTTCTGACGTCATTTGAACCAATTCAGGGCCTACTAACTTTCTTTCACCAACTTCTTCCCAACATACTCGTGTTCTGCACTTTCTACCATATAGAGCTTTGAAAGGAGCCATTTTTATACTGGAGTGGTAGCTGTTATTGTAAGCAAACTCCGTCAAAGACAAATGAGCATCCCAGCTACCTTTGAACTCTAAAACACACGCCCTCAACATATCCTCCAGAATCTGTATAGTCCTCTCTAATTGGCCATTTGTCTAAGGATGAAAAACTGTACAGAAATGTAGCTTAGTACCCAAAGCTTCTTGTAACCTAGGCCAAAATTTGGATGTAAACCGAGAATTTCTATCAGACACAATATATACTGGATGTAACGCCCCGAGTTCCGTGAACCCGAAGTGCCACATCATCGTCTTTTGCCCTAATTTAACTAAAAAGTTTTGCGAAAATAACTAACTTTTAAACATCACATTTAATAATTGTGAACTTCAACGGCAACAAACTCATTTGATTAGTTTAAGAAAATTGATTAAACTTTAAAACTCAAGTTTTTGAAATAACCGGAATGACAAAATATGTTAATAGTGTTCAAATACGTAAATTTCAAAAGTAAGTAACTTCATCAATTAAATCGTTCCCACCACTACCCATCAAATCCGACCGTCTCCAAAATATGAAAATGTCGTTAAAATAACGGAATGAGTATTTCGAAAAAATACTCAGTAGACTCATCGTCGATAATTAATTTACAGAATAATTGAACACATAATTATGCAATATGTACCGTGACAACATCATCATCATCATCATTTCTTGAAAATCATAGGCTTTTTAAAATTATAGGGTGTGGATAGTCTCGGCTCATGCATTTAAGCACATAAGTTATGCACAATATTCTCACCTTATCTCATAAGAGATACTCGTCTCTTCTCATGCATTAAAGCATATAATTATGACAAGGATAACAACATCATATATCTCATATGACATATTCTCATCTCATGCATTAAAGCATATAAATCATGTAAATTCACATAATACATGCAATTATAATTTAAACTAATTAATGGTGGCGAGTCTACCTCAATTTATCTCGAGTCACGTGAAAAGTGGAGCGAGAAATAACCTCAATCTCCTAATCGTCCGTACGTTTCGTCTAGCCAAAATAGAAAATAAATTTTGAATTAGTATTTCAAAAATTTAAAGTTTAAAAGTGATAAAATAAAGTTTAGGGACCTCATTAGATATTTATTAAAACTAAATTTGCAAGTCTAAGGGCTAAAAATAATATTTTCAAAGTAATGGGGCTAATTTTGAGAAACAACAACTCCAGGGACTGATTTATTAATAACAGAAACTTTAGAGACTAAAATAAATAACTTTAAAACTTGGGGGCTAGGGGTAATTTCTAAAATCAAATTATAACAAAAATCATTTCTCACTCCCTTTCTCTCTCATTTCGACAGAGAGAAGAGAGAGCCGGCGATAGGAAGGCGCTCTGCCCCTTTCGTCGATCCAACCACCGACCGGACGGTCGGTGTCAGCACCACCGTCGAGTGGTGGCTCTGTTGTATGGGTGGAGGTGCCTGGGTTTTGGCGTACGGATTGGATGCTATGAGGCTTGGAGGGTTCGGGTTTGAGGTAAGTTTATGGGTTTTCTATTTTCTTGGTTTTTGAGACTGTTAGGTGTTGATTTTGAGGTGTAGTGGCTGTTGATTTTGGGGTGGTTTGGGGTTGCAGCTGTGGTTGGTGCGTTGCACTTGGTGGTACGAATTGAGGTTTGGCAGTGAAGCGAGGTGGTGGTTCGAATGGTTGCAACTTGGGTGCTGGTGGTTCGATTGTGGTGGAGGAGTGGCTATTCGTGTGGTGGTTTTGTGGCTGGTGGTTTGAAGTTGAGTTTTCAGCTGGGATTTTTAGTTGATGATGGTGAAACTCGATGGGCTGCAGTGTCGATTTTGGGTAGTGGATTGCAGCTTGTGTGGTGTTAGAAATTGTTGATGGTTTGCAGCTCGTGAGCTTCCCGTTGATGCTAGAAATCGATGTTCTAGCATCAATAGTGAATTCACTGTAAAATGGATTGAGGAACAATTTTGGGGTGAAATTTCCTTACCAAATTTGGTTGGCTGCGTATGTGTGAGGAGAGAAGAAAATTGAGAGTTATATGAATAGTAAATTAGGGCACAAAAATCTAGGTAATCAATTGGGCCAAGAAGTTGGGCTGTGAAGGTTTTCCTAATTGGGCCTAACTGGATTGGACCAAGAAAAATCGAGAATGGGCTAACAAAATGTTGGACCCTAAATAATAAAACATTACACTTCTAATTATTAAATTGGATTCAAAAAATAATAATAAGAAATTCGATACGTTAAAGTATTCGGGATTGAATTTGATTTGAATGGATTTAAATTGGTTTTACAACGCCTAGATGAACACGCTTTAACTTTAAAACTTGGGGTTAAAGTTTAGCGACACGTTTTTCAAGATAATAATTTTATATTATTTAAAATTTCTCGGTCGCTACAACCTTACTCCCCTTAAAATAATTTCGCTCTCGAAATTTAAACTTACTTGATCTAAAATATCTGGATACCTAGCTAGAATCTCTTCCTGCTTTTCCTTGGTAGCTTCATCACTATCCTGCTAACCCACTGGACTTTGACTAAAGGGATCTTTTTGTTTCTTAAGACGTGGACTTTTCTCTCCACAATGCACATAGGTGTCTCCTCATAAGACAAATTCCTCTGAATCGAAATGGTCTGAAAGTTTACCACATGATTCGGGTCGTGGATATATTTCCTCAACAAAGAAACGTGAAAAACATTATGTACGGTCGAGAGCTCAAGTGGCAATGCCAAACGATAAGCCACGTTACCTACTTTCTCTAAGATTTCGAATGGTCCGATAAAACGAGGTCTTAGCTTCCCTCTCTTGCTGAAATGGATAGTACCCTTCATAGGAACTGCTTTTAAGAACACTTTCTCCCCAATCTCAAACTCCAAGTCTTTTCTTCTTTGATCGACATAGCTTTTCTGTCTATCTTGGGCGGCTTTGATCCATAGTCTGACCTTCTTAGTAGCCTCAACTGTCCTCTAAATCAATTCTGGACCCAAAATTCTTCTCTCGCCTACTTCATCCCAATAGACTGGTGATCGACAACGTCGCCCATATAGTGTCTCATATGGTGCCTTACCAATAGTAGCCTAAAAACTGTTATTGTTGGCAAACTCCACTAATGGAAAATGAGTCTCCCAACTACCACTCAAGTCTAGTACACAAGCTTTAAGCATATCTTCTAGTGTCTGAATAGTACGTTTAGACTATCCATCTGTCTGGGGATGGTATGCTGTACATGTAAACTCTTCCAAAATCTCGAAGTAAATCTTGGATATATATCGGAGACAATGGAAACTGGTACTCTATGAAGTCGAACAATCTCTCTAACGTACAACTGGGCTAACTGATCCATATTAAGAGTCATTCTGATTGGTAGGAAATGAGCTGACTTCGTAAGTCGGTCTACAATAACCTAAATAGCGTCATGTCCTCTTACTGATTTTGGTAATCCTGTCACAAAACCCCTGGAAATTTTATCCCATTTCCATTCTGGTATATCCAAGGGATTTAACAGCCCTGATGGTCTCTGATGTTCAGCCTTGACCTGCTAATATGTCATGCATCGAGAGACAAACCTTGCAATGCAACCCTTCATGTTTCTCCACCAAAAAGTATTGTGCAAATCACGATACATCTTTGTCCCTCCTGGGTGGCATGCATATGGTGCCGAATGAGCTTTTGTCAAAATCTCATTCCTGATGTGTTCATCCTTCGGTACATAGAGATGCCTCTGAATATAAGAGTTTTGTCAGAGGCAATCTCGAAACCTATTCTCTTGCCAGTCCCGACTTTGGATCTGATCTTTTCCAAGAATTTATCTTCGGCTTGAGCTGTTACAATCCGACCTCTCAAGTCCGATTTCACGGTCAGATTTGCCAATCTATAAGATCCTTGGACTGATGGGACTGGCACTTCGATTTTTAAATTCTGAAAATCTCGAATCAACGGATCCTTCATCGTTCCCAAAGCTGATAACTGTCCAGTGTTCTTTCTGCTCAAAGCGTTTACAACCTTATTTGCTTTACCCGGGTGGTAAAGGATGGTGCAGTCATAGTCTTTTACTAGCTCTAGCCATCGTCGTTGTCTCATGTTTAGTTCCTTCTGAGTGAAGAAATACTTGAGACTTTTATGATCTGTGTAGATCTCACATTTACTCCCATACAGATAGTGTCGCCAAATCTTAAGAGAATGCACAACAGTTACGAGCTCTAAATTATGTGTCGGGTAATTCTTCTCATGTGGTTTCAACTGTCTTGAAGCATATGCTATCACTTTGCCATTCTGCATCAATATGCAACCTAAACCATGTTTGTGAATTTATCAAGTACTGATGGAAAACTCTGTTAATCAAGTCTATAAATATTGCAGGTACGTTCGTGAGGCCGAAAGGCATCACTGTGAACTCATAATGCCTATATCGTGTCCTGAACTCTGTCTTTGGTACGTCAGCTGGCGCAACCTTTAGCTGATGGTAACCAGATCTCAAATCAATCTTTGAGAAGATAGCTATACCTTTCAACTGATCGAATAAGTCTTCGATCCTGGGAAGGGGATACTTATTCATTATCGTCAACTTGTTAAGTTCTCGATAGTCGATGTACATCCTCATGCTTTCATCCTTCTTCTTTACAAACAGAACAGGTGCTCCCCATGGAGATACACTTAGCCTGATGAAACCCTTCTCTAGCAATTCTTCTAACTACACCTTCAGTTCTTGCAACTCTTTCGACGCCATACGGTACGGAACCTTAGAAACAAAGGCAGCTCCTGGTACTAAGTAAATGGAAAATTCCACTTGCCTGTCCGACGGAGTATTGGGTAGATCATCTGGAAAGACATCATCATACTCACCTACTACTGGTATGGAATCCAAAGTGATCTGCTCTACGGGTTTGTCTTGAAAACTAACCAAATGGCCATGAGAATTGTCCTTAGCTAATAGCTTCTCTACTTGTAAAGCCGAGATAAAGCGAGAAAGTGCCTTAATATTCATTCCATAAAACCTGAATACTTTTTCACCATCCTTGCGAAAAATAACCTATTTCTCGTGGCACATAATTGCGGCATGGTTGGTGCTGAACCAATCCATACCCAGAATAATATCAAAGTCTTTCATTTGGATAATATTCAAGTCTGCCTCCGAAACTTGACCATCAAAATCTATTTGTACTACTTTGACTATCTTATTGGTATCGATAGTTCCTCCTGACGGTAAACTAACCTTGAAGGTACTACCCGTCTCTTCTCCTATTAAGTTCAGTCTTTCTAAACATGCATCAACTATAAATGAATGTGTGTCTCCCGAGTCTATTATAACGTATACGGGGATACTAGAAGTAGATAGTATACATGTTATCATATTATCATGCTCAAAATGTGAAGGAAATACAGTATGGAGAATAGTTTAGACATGCACAAGAATACCAGAATAGCTAGTATACCTGCGATCACTTCAGAATCCTCCGCTGCATCCATAGCAAATACTCTTACCTTTCCTTTTCTGTTCTGGTCCAGGTTCGTCTTCTGATCGGAACCTTGGGCAGACAGAGCACGAAATCCGATGCAAAGTGACCCGACTGGCCATACTTGTAGCAGACACTCTTTGCAAAGTGACTTTCCTTTATACAACCTCTGGCACTTAGGGCAGGGTGGAGTAAAATTGGTCATCTGTCTCCCTGTTGGTCCTAGATTTAGCCTCTTGTTAAATGCTTGATTCCGATTCTGATTCTGATTGCAATTTAGACCTTGCCACTTTCTCTTTCCCTGATACCTCTGCTCATTAGGATTGCCTTGGTTCCCAACTTTTAAACCGGCATAGGCTACTACTTGAGCCTTCTTCACTACCTCTCTGTAAGTCGGCAGCTCATGTGAACTAACAATCTGCCTGACATCAAAGTGTAGACCTCTCTCAAAACGCCGTGCCATTTGGAACTCAGTCTCCACCAGATGCGGAGCATAACTTGACAGTTCCTCAAACCTCCTCTCATATTCGGTTATATTCATCTCACCCTGTACCAAATGTAGAAACTTAGACTCCTTGTGATCTCTGAGGGCTCCTAGGAAAAAATTATCCTCGATCTCAGCCCTAAATTTGTTCCAAGTCAGAGCTGCTAGTTGTTCTTCACTCTTCGTCCGTGATGCAGATTCCCACCAAAAATCGGCTCTTCCGATTAACATAAACTCTGTACAGCCTACCTTCTTATCCTCGGGGCAAGATATGTGCTTGAAGATCTTCTCGATGGACTGGAGCGACTCTTCCACTGCTAGTGGACCATCTCCACCATCAAATGTAGGTGGGCGGTATCTCCTGAACTGTTCAATCACTGGTACTGTAGAGTTAACTGGCTTTGGAGCTTGTCTCATCTCTTACACTGCATTAAGTAATTCCCTGATGATGTCAGCTTAGGTTGATGGTGCCATAATCTTCATAAAATTTAAAAGTAGTTCGTAAAGGTTGAACTAAGTGTACCAACATCGAAGAAGATAACTCGAAAAAATGAAAATTGGAATCCAAACATCATTTCATTTAAAGCTCACTTCTTTTAATGAGGGTACACGAGTAGAAAGGCATGTATGCCGAACATTTTTTTAATACAATAGAATGTCGAGCTTACTCTAATTTCTATCTCTCTACTCTCCTTCGATTACACATGATTCAGCGTCCGAGAATTCTCCTAGGGTTGGATCAGCGTCCGAGAATTCTCCTAGGGCTGGATCAGCGTCTTCCTTTGGTTCTTCTTCTTCTGGGTCTTCTTCAGTTCCTCCTCAGGAACTAACCCATCTTCTCGCACAGGTTCGGGGTCAAATATTGGCTCATGTTCTGGCTTCCCTTCAGGTGCAACCCCAAAGCAGTATTCAAAGTACATGGGCCAATATGCCACAAATCTCTCGCAGAAGGTGTCATACTCTATTTCCACATTAGGAGACACTAGAGCATCTGCATATATGCTATGAGCTGCCTCTGCATAGTCGCTTCGAAAAGTCGAGAGTAAGTGATGGATCGATCGACGATTACAGGTCACGTAGCCATGCTGTATGGTCCGCTCACGTATGACATTCAACTGCTCTACATGTTGGGCAATTGTCCAATCAAGTTCAGGCCTGAAGGGGTCATATTCCCTAATGGCTTGTTCTGCGTCATTGAGTACATTTTTACTAATGGGTGCCATGTCCTAAACCAATTATGCAAAGTCCAATTATGCGGGGTTATTCATCTCTCTTAGTTAAAATTAAGAGGACGTAAAAATTTAAAAACTCTTTCAAATTATGCTCGAACTCTTCTTTCTTCCTTTCTAATTCGGATACACTTTCGTTCTCTTTCTTCTAAGTCTCATAAATCATTACAATAGGTATCCAAAATGAAATAATGATTAAATTTCAAAAACTTCTCTACCTTCGGAGTCGGCGGATCGAATGATGGCAGTGGCAACTTTTCATTAATGATAGTTAAACAATGTAGAATGTCTCATTGAAAATTTCTATATTTTTAAATTTTGCCAGTCTACAGAAACGCAGACTGGCTCTGATACCAAGCTGTAACGCTCTGAGTTCCATGAACCCGGAGTGCCACGTCATCCTCTTTTGCCCTAATTTAACTAAAAAATTTTGAGGAAATAACTAACTTTTAAACATCACATTTAATAATTGTGAACTTCAACGGCAACAAACTCATTTGATTAACTTAACAAAATTGATTAAACTTTAAAACTCAAGTTTTTGAAATAACCGAAATGACAAAATACGTTAATAGTGTTCAAATATGTAAATTTCAAAAGTAAGTAACTTCATCAATTAAATCGTTGCTACCACTGCCCATCAAATCCGACCGTCTCCAAAATCTGTAAATGTCGTTAAAATAATGGAATGAGTATTTCGAAGAAATACTCAGTAGACTAATCGTCGATAATTAATTTACAAAATAATTGAACATATAATTATGCAATATATATCGTGACATCATCATCATCATCATCGGCTCATTTTCTTGAAAATCATAGGCTCTTTAAAATCATAGGGTGTGGGTAGTCTCGTCTCATGCTTTTAATCACATAAGTTATGCATAACATTCTCATCTTATCTCATAAGCGATACTCGTCGCTTCTCGTGCATTAAAGTATATAAGTTATGACAAGTATAACAACATCATATATCTCATATGACATATTCTCATCTCATCCATTTTGCAGCTTGGTGGTGTTAAAAATTGTTGATGGTTTGCAACTCGTGAGTTTCCCGTCGATGCTAGAAATCGATGTTCTAGCATCAATAGTGAATTCACTGTAAAATGGATTGAGGAACAATTTTGGGGTAAATTTTCCTTACCAAATTTGGTTGGCTGCGTGAGTGTGAGGAGAGATGAAAATTGAGAGTTATATGAACAGTAATTTAGGTCCCAAAAATCTAGGTAGCCAATTGGGCCAAGAAGTTGGGCTGTGAAGGTTTTCCTAATTGGGCTTAAGTGGATTGGACCAAGAAAAATCGAGATTGGGCTAACAAAATGTTGGACCCTAAATAATAAAACATTACACTTATAATTATTAAATTTAGATTTAAAAATAATAATAATGAGAAATTCGATACGTTAAAGTATTCGGGATTGAATTTGATTTGAATGGATTTAAATTGGTTTTACAACACCTAGACGAACACGATTTAACTTTAGAATTTAGGGTTAAAGATTAGCGACTCATTTTTCAAGATAATAATTTTATATTATTTAAAATTTCTCGGTCACTACACTGGAGCACCATATAAGCTAACTATCTCATCCACATACAACTTTGTCAACTGACTCAAAGGGTAAGTGATTTTGATTGGTAAAAATCTGGTAGTCTTGGTCAAACGATGTACAATCACCCAAACACCATCATGACCATTCTGAGTACGAGGAAGACCAAATAAGAAGTCCATGGTAATGTGTTCCCACTTCCATTCTAGAATAGGCAAAGGTTGTAGAGGTCCAGCAGTTTTCTGACGATTTGGTTTCACCTATTGATAGACCAAACATTTTGTTACAAATTCCGCTATCTCTCTCTTCATGCCATTCCACAAATAATGCTCTTTCATAGCATAAGCAGAATTGTGTGCCTCTTCTAAGATCTCTTTCTTCAATTCTACAATATTAGGAACACACAACCTATTTTCCATAACCAGCAAACCATCATTTCTAATTGCATAATCTGTTCTTAACCCCGTACTAACTTCGACTTTCAATCCTTTCAGTGTCAATCTTGAGATTGGGCTAATCCAATCCTGTCTACAAGAGTAAGCCTCACCTGAAAATGAGCTAATACCGCTCCCGAAGTAGTAGCTGACACTTGAGCATGCAACTTCCTCAACTCACACAACAAAGTTGCACATACTGCATCGGATTCAGAGGAAGAACTAATCTTTCTCTAAGAGCATTTGCAACCACATTAGCTTTCCTTGGATGGTAGTCAATCTTGCAATCATAATCCTTTATCAATTCCAACCATCTTCTTTGCCTCAAATTCAATTCTTTTTGATCAAAAATATACTTCAAACTTTTATGATCAGTAAATATTTGACATTTCTCACCATAAAGATAATGTCTCCAAATCTTTAGTGCTAACACTACTGCAGCTAACTCCAAATCATGTGTCAGATAGTTAACTCATGCTTCTTTAATTGTCTTATAGTATAAACTATAACTTTTCCATTCTGTATTAAAACACAGCCCAATCCTTGGCGTGAAGCATCACTATAAATCATAAACTCTTCGCTAGGAGATGGAAGAGTAAGTATAGGAGCAGAAACTAATCTCTTCTTCAACTCTTAGAAACTCACATCGCACTCCTCAGTCCACACAAATTTGGAGTTCTTGCAAGTCAAACTAGTCAGAGGAAGAGCAATTTTAGAAAAATCCTCTACAAACTGACGATAATAACTTGCTAGCCCAAGGAAACTCCGTACTTTTGTAACGTTAGTATGGTGTTCCCATTTCATAAAAGCCTCAATTTTTACAAGATCTATATAGTTTCCTTCTGTTGAGATAACATGACCCAGGAACAAAACGTTATTCAGCCAAAATTCACATTTACTGAACTTAGCATACAGCTGCTTATCTCGCAGAATTTGTAAAATAATCCTCAAGTGCTCAGCATGCTCATCACTGCTGCGAGAATAAACCAATATGTCATCAACAAAAACAATCACAAATTTGTATAAGTATGGGTGAAGTACCCTATTCATCAGATCCATAAATGCTGCTAGGGTATTAGTCAACCCAAATGGCATCACCAAAAACTCATAGTTGCCATATCGCAACCTAAAACCAGTTTTCTATACATCAACATCCCTGATCCTGAGTTGATGGTATCCTGAATGCAAATCAACCTTAGAAAATACAGTGGCACCCCGAAGTTGGTCAAACAAATCATCTATACAAGGCAAAGGGTAATTCTTGCGAATAATCACTTTATTCAACTGTCTGTAATCAATACACAATCTCATCGTGCCATCCTTATTTTTCACAAATAACACTGGAGCTCCCCAAGGAGATGTACTGGGTCTAATGAAACCCTTATCAACTAAATCTTATAACTGAATTTTCAATTCCTTTAGCTCGCCTGGGGCCATTCTGTAGGGTGTTTGTGAAATAGGGGTAGCCAAATTAATGGTGAACTCAATTTCCCTGTTTGGAGATAGTCCTGGAAGATCTTCAGCAAAACATCAGGGAAATCTCTTACCATTGGTATATCTTCAAGTTTCAACTTAGTAATGTTAGTGTCAATCACATGAGCCAAATAAGCTTGACAACCTTTTCTAAGCAATCTTCATGTATCAAGTGCAGATATGATACATGAAGGTAATATTCTCCGTTCACCACTAAGAACAATTTCAGGCTCTCTTGGCCTTCGAACACCACCTCCTTGCGGAAACAATCAACTGAAGCATGATTTATAGCTAAGAAATCCATGCCCAGTATAACATCAAAATCATGAATATCAAGGGAATCAAATTGGCTTTCAACTCTCGATCATTTACTCTAATCGAGCACTCTTTGTAGACACTATTAGCTAAAAGTGAATCTCCTACCGGAGTTGCTACCACCAAATCGCTGTCTAACGGTTCTGACATATGGTCCACATAGGTAGTAAAGGCATATGATATAAATGAATGCTTTGCACCTGAATCAATAAGAGAAAGAGCCTTTCTACCAAAAATAAATAACGTACCCATAACCACGTCTGGTGACTCATTGTCATCGTACTGAGTTACAGCAAAAACTCTTCCCTAAGTCCTGGGACGTCCTGCCTGACCTTTCTATCTATTACCACTACTGCTCACAACATTAGACTGAATAGAACTAGTAGTACCCGCTTTACCTGCCAACATGTCCTGGTTCTGATTCTGTCTAGAAATACCAACCTCAGGTTGTGTTCCCTATGATGTACCAACCTCCTGAAAGCGAACTGGACACTTTCTCTTCATGTGCCCAGTCTGACCACAATGATAACAAATACCAATGCCCTTAAGGCACTCACCAGGATGAAATTTCCCACACGACTGGCACTGGGGAAATCTAGCAACACTAGAGCTATCACTCTGTCCTGAAGTAAATGATCTATGGATCGATGCCTGAGTAAGAGTACGACTATTCCCTGGCTGCTGTACTGATCTCTGGCTAAATCTAGATCCCTGACTTCCATTGGGTTTAGACTTAAAGCTACCAGAGGTGGAAATACCTAATCCACTTCTTCTACGATCCCTCATCGGTAGTCTATTCACGGAGACTCCTGCCCATGTCAAATTACTACCACCAACTCTAGGCCTCACTTGTTGTTGACTGCTTTCTCGTTCTGAAACACTCTTTTCAACTCCGAGCGTCGCTTCCACTGGTTTTCCATAGTTTTCATAACCCGATGCTGTTACCATTGATCTAATTTCTTCTCTCAAACCTCCTACACTTATCAGCTTCATCAGCTACAAGGGGTACGACATACTTTGACAATTCTATAAACTTTTTCTGATACTCCGCCACTGAAGAAGTTTGAACCAACCTCAAGAATTTATTCTGTTTATTAGTCTTGTAGGAACGAGGGCGGTAGTACTCATTAAAATCATCTCTAAAATCACTCCAAGTGATCACAGAAGAATTAACATACTTACTCTGTAAAGATTTCCACCAGTCGTATGCACCTCCTTCTAACAGAAAAGTAGCAAGACGTACTTTTCGATCACCTGGACAACCCATAACATCAAATACTTTCTCAATCCTTACTAGCCAAGATTCAGCTTCTGTTGGGTCAGCCGTACCGGTGAATACCTTAGCTCCTAATTTGGTTGCTCGCTCAATACTATAATCTTTATCAAAACTGTGTAGAGCAGAAGAAACGGCCGTGGCAATCTTATCAGCTATAATATCAGCCTGAGCTACATCTTCCTGTCATGGCTGCTCACGAGACTGATGGATTGATTCCTCACCCCTACTCCCTTCTCCAATATCCTCTCTGTCAGAAGCACTTGTGGTTAAAGTAACATATCCGGGAGCCTACGAGTCCTACTACCACGAGCCATGAACTCCAACTACAAAATATGCATGATATGTTAAGAAAGAAATAGGAATAGACAATGCAAACTGACTCTACGAACATGATCTGATACCAACTGTCACGACCCGTCCCAAGTCAGCCTAATCGACCTGACACGTGTCATGGGCCGATGGTAGATACCAGCTAAGTGCCGACCCACCACCAAGGCGACTATGACACATTTTTATAAAAATTTTGACAGAGTTTCCCCTGTAACATGGACTAAAACCACCGAACAATAATCAAAATTCTCCAACCAATACATATAATTTAAAACAAGGTACACCAACCCCTTAAAATTCAAACTATTCAAAAATAGCACTGGAAAGTGGACAATTACAAATATTTACATCAAAAGTCTCAAAATACTCAATATGCCATGAGCCCATGACATGGATACATGAATTACAACTTAACTCTCTGACAACAAAGCATGTACCCTAAAAGAAATATGTTCAATTCAAATTGACAAAAGGAGTCATATAAATATAGAAAAAATGTGGCTCTACACGGTGGATTACTAGGCTCAAATGCTGCTCAACTCAGCTACTATCTGATAAGAGAGAAAAAAAATGGCAAAATATATGAGTTTCTGACTCAGAGTGTGTTTGGGACACATTCTTTTGAAAGAATGTATTATTGAATAGTAGATTGATGGAGAATGTGTGGTTAAAAATGAAGGAAAAGTTATTGATGTGATGGAAAATATTATTTTATTGAAAAATGT
Source organism: Fraxinus americana (assembly GCA_035079005.1). Lineage (NCBI taxonomy): Eukaryota > Viridiplantae > Streptophyta > Magnoliopsida > Lamiales > Oleaceae > Fraxinus > Fraxinus americana. Next base: position 5,395,970 of record CM068728.1, on the reverse strand, counting down.
GCTGTTGAAAATGAGTAGAAGTATGAGAATGAAAAAAATAATGTGTACCAAACAGGGCCTCAGTGACTGGATATTTAATAAATAACAATATTTTCATTCATTTATGCATATTTTCTAAAAATTCTTCCTCTTTTGAAATTTTAAGTAATTCTAAGATCTGATAATACTTTCAAAATCTTAAACATGATAGTATCATAAAATACCATGAAACATTTTGTTATTCATTACTATAAGCTGGAAACTTTATACTGAAAACTGAGAAATCTGACTTATATAACTGGATTTCAAATAGGCTGTAGAAATATTGAAATATCGCACCAAAAAGGTACCCTGAATAACCTTACTCATGTATCGATAAGTACCGATGTACATGGCAAAGCTATTAAATTCTAAAATTCTGAAATTTTGAGATTCTGAAATTCTGGTCATACACTATGGAAACACATTCACAATAGTGCAGAGCGAGTAAAGTTACCATAACTGGTCATACACTGCGAAAACACATTCACACCAGTGCAGATCGGGTAAAATAACCATCTGAAGTCATACACTACGGAAACACATTCACATCAGTGCAGATTGGGTAAAATAACCATCTGAAGTCATACACTGTGGAAACACATTCACATCAATGCAGGCAGGGTAAAATCACCTCAGTACTTTCTGGTGGTTTTTAAAATAACTCTAAATATACTGAAACATATAATATGAATATAACATGCTAAAGAAATGATTAAATGAACTGAATTTAGCTTTAAAAAAAACTGGTTATAAAATCCATTTGATTCTGAAAATCATACTGTCAAATCAAGTATATGAAATAATTAACCTTGTGTTATGATATAAATTTAATAAATATTTATTTCTGAAAAATAAGATTTTTCACTCACTCAAAACTAGCTACAGTCTATGAAGAACGATAGGTTTTTCCAATCTCTGTGTCACCACCTGAAAAACCATACAATATAACTAATTCAACCACTATAAAGTCAATAAACCTCTAATATGCAATGTTATAATACTACAACTAAATTTCTCGATACTTGAATAAATGTCCCAAATTATTCCTTTAACTTAATCTAAAAATTAAACCAATAATTTGAAACCCTAGAATTTCAACATAAATACTACCTCTATCACTTGAAGAAATAAAGGGAAAGAACAACAGAATTCAAGCTTAAAATACCCACTTACTCTTCTTCTTCTCCTCCTTTTCATTCCCTTTCTTTTACCCTTTTTTCTTCTCTTTTTTTCGGTCTCTTTCTCTCTGCTCGGTTTCTCTCCTGCTATGTGCGTGTGCAAATAAATTGAAATGAGAAATGGGTATTGGAATTATCTACATAGTGGGATTTTTGCAAGGAAGTCCACCAACTTCCAATGTTAAACCATTAAGTCCTTATCTATAAATTTAATCCATTAATAACCCTCCATTATTGCAATTATAAAATAAACCCCAAGAAATTAATTTATTCCAATTAAGTCCATATTTGACCTTGACAATTTAACCCTTGACTTTGATAAAAAAAAATGGCTTTGTAACATTTTAAGTTTTCAAATTTTTAAAACTACAATATGATTATTCATGTTGAATTGGCGAACATTTCGCGTGAAAAAATCAAAGATTTTAAAAGAAGTACCGCTTTCATACAAATAATAAATGTAGCCATTGAATCAAAGCATTGAGCAATGCGTAATAGATGTGACATGCACGTAAAGTCTGTGAAGCATTTCAATCATTTGTGTGGAAATGGGAATGGGGTCCTTAGGCATTCTAGGGTATAGATCGCATCTCTAATAGTGGCTGAGATTCCACGACATTTAACTTGATGGCAATTATTCTGTATGTGATGCATATGAAGGGCACATATTGTTAATCTCTTTTATTAGCAATATAGAAATTATAAATTTTCACCGCATCTTTGATCTTTTCTATTCCTTTCCTGAAAATATTTTCCAATTCAGTGATTGTTCATGAGATAGAAGATAGTAACTAGAATAATGGCAATAAGGATGTTGTGGTAGAGGGTTTAGGGGGCGTAGCTGAGGTTGAAAAAAGGGGTGGAGACTTTCGAGGTACAGTGGGCTGTGTTGTGAAAATATTAAAAACTAATTGATAAACCAATCAAAGGAGAAGAAAAATTAAGACAAGAAGAGACATATTATTGAGCCACCAAAAAGATTAAGTTTCTAAAGAAATAATTATTTTTATATATGACTAGAAGAGTAAACAACAAAGAAACCTACACTAGAAGGTAATTAAATCAAATTAAGCGTAAAGTACGTATACTATATAAGGTAACATCACCCCATAAACTCATGAAGCTACAGCAAGAAGCAGCGAGGGTTTGTCAAGCAAGAAGCGAAAATGATGAATTGGACGTGACTTCATGAAGAAGTCAACAAACTGCAATGATGAAGAAACAAAAGGAAGGGAAATAGTGCCAGTTTGCAGACGATGGCGAACCAGATGATAGTCAATCCCAATATGCTTCGTGCGCTCATGGAACACAGAGTTATGAGAGATCTGAATAGTACTTTGATTATCACAATACATAGGAGTTGAAAATGACGAATTAACGCCCATGTCTACAACTAACCAATACAACCACACAATCTCAGTGGTGGTAGAAGCCATGGCTTGATACTTTGCCTCAATAGAGGAACGGAAAATAACTGTATGTTTCTTACTCTTCCAAGAGATACGGAAATCATCCAAAAATATACAAAAACGACTAGTGGACTTGCAATCAATAGGGTTATTGGCCCAATCAGTATCATAGTAGGCATGAAGCACTAAAGATGAGGTCGATGGAAACAAAAGACTCTGAAACAAGTACTACGAAGATAGCGCAAAATACGAACAATAGCTGCCCAATGAACTGTAGTAGAAGCTGAAACAAACTGACTAGTATAAGCAATATCGAGAAGTGTGATGATAAGATAAACTAGACATCCAACAATTGTGTGATATAAAGTGGGATCAGTGAAGGGTATACCATTAGAGGGTGAATATCGAGCGTTGGACTAAAGAAGGGTATCGACAATTTTAGTATAAGTAAGATGAGCAAGTTCGGTAACATCTATAGTATACTTTGACTGAGAGAAGATAACCTCTAGGAGAAGAAACAACTTCGATTCCTAAAAAATAAGATAATGCACCTAAGTCCTTCATTTCAAAACGAGAGCTAATTCTGATTTCAAATCTGCAATCCCATCAACATCATAACTAGTAATAAATATATCGTCAACATACAGTAAAAGTTGAATGCGACCAGTTGAAGTGCACCTAAAGAATAGGACATAGTCATTATGACTGAATGTAAAACTAAGAGAGGTAACAACAGTGAAATATTTCTCAAATAAGGCACGAGGTGCTTGTTCGAGATCATAAAGTGCCTTCTTAAGCGTGAAAACATTTCAGGAGAGTGATAAAGACTAGGAGGACAAACCATGTAAACCTTCTAGATTCAAAAATGCATTTTTGACAACCAACTGAGAAAGACTCCACTAACGAACAGATGCAACTACAATAAGTGTACGAACATTGGTCATCTTGACACTAGGAGCAAAAGTCTCCTCATAATCCAGACCATACTGCTGATTAAAATCTTTAGCAACCAATCTAGCCTTGTAACGTTCAACTGTGCAGTCAGATTTGGTTTTAATATTATAAACCCAATGACAACCATTGGCATGTTTACCTAAAAACAATGCAACCAAGGCCTAAGTGTTTGTGTTTTGAAGAACATGGAGTTCATCAGCCATAGCCTGCTACTAAAGAGGATCCAGAATAGTTTTTTTTTATAGGAAGAGGGTTCAAATAACTTATGAATGGAGGTTAGAAAGTAGCAAAAGGACTCAGAATAACAAGAATAAGTAAAATTAGGTAACTGAGTGGACTTAAGAACATGTTGATGATATTGAGGAAGGGAGGGAGCAAAAGTTGGATCAACAATCTTAGGCGATGCTTGGGAAGCCATAGGAGGAGAATGGATATCATAAGCTGGCGGAAGTGTACTTGTATGACATGAGGAATCAACAGTGTATGGGGTATGAGAAGGTGGTCTGTTAATGTCATCAGAGAACAGATCAATACAAATGAGGTCAGTTTTAGTCACGTCATTATCATAAATAGAAAAGAATGGAATGTACTCAAAAAACACGACATGACGAGAAACATATAATTTCTTATTAATGGGATCAAAACAACGATAACCCTTTTGTCCTTGGCCATAACCTAATAAAATACAGATAGCAAATTAAGATGTTAATTTACTACGTCCGACTTTAGGACGAAGAACAAAGCAAGTACGGCCAAAGACTCTCTATGAGAAGTGATCAGGAGGATTCCCATACAATGTTTCAAATGGTGATAAACCTGAATTGTGGGAACATAGAATCTTATTAATTAAAGAAAAAATAGTAAAAATTGCTTCCCCTAAAATTCATTTAGAACTTTGGCTGACAAGATAAGGGAACAAGCAGTTCTTATAATGTCCCTATTCTGTCGTTCAACATCACCATTTTGTTGTAGAATATTAGTACACGATATTTGATGAATTGTGCCATCAAAGGTAAGCAATTCAGATAAATCAGTCGAAGTATACTCTCTACCCAAGTCACATCTAAAATACTTAATTACAATAGAATGTTGAGTTTTAATAAATAGAAAGATAAATAGAAAGAAAGCCAGATCGTTGTTTCATAAACAAACCTAACAATCACGACTATAATCATTAATAAAGGGCACATAATATCGAGACCCTCCTTTTGTAGCAATAGGAGCAAGTCCCCATGTATCAGAGTGAACAAGATAAAGTGGTGCAACAGAAAGAGAAACACTTCGAGGAAAAGGTAAAGCGAAAAATTTAGCTAATTTACAACCATTACAATCAAAAATGTCATGAGTTTGCAAATTCCCCAATTGACCCTTAAAGACTAAAAATTTCAAACAACTAGCTGAAACATGTCCAAGGCGAGAATGCCATAAATAAGAACTAGAAGATGATAAATTCAAAGAGAAAGATGACAAGTCAACACCAGATGCTGAAATGTGTGGTGATATCAGATTGTCTAGAACATATTGTGTACGGCTTATCCCAATCAGCTTCTAAGATCAATGATCTTGCACATGACAAGCAATAGAAGAAAACTGCACTAAGTATCCAGAATCACACAATTGGCCAATAGAAATAAGATTGAAAGTAAGAGCTGGAACATAATACACGTTTGAAAGCGATAAATTATGTGTGTTAGTAGAACTAACACTTGCTAAAGGCAATAATATCTCATCACCAGTCATAGTAGATATAGACGAGTTAGAAGGATGCAGGTTATTAAAGAATTTTGAATTAGACGACATGTGTTTGGAAGCACCTGAGTTAAAGATCTACGAGGAAGAAATACCTGAATGACTCTGAGGTGACAAACCTATATAAGTAGAGATAGAAATAGCATGTGGCTGTGTGGCTAAGAACTTCTGAAATTGCTTTGCTAAATTAGTCAACATGGGAGTGGAGGAAGGTGGTGCTCCAAATATAGACCAGTCACTAGGTGGCATGTTGGCAGCTATGTTAGCATTGGGAAGATATGATCACTGATGTGGTTGTGGCTACTACTTCTTCAATAGCTTAGGACATTGAGACTTCCAATGTTCCTTTTGTTTGCAAAAGTTACACTCATCACTAGCAACTTGCACATAATCTTTGTTCTGATTTTGTGTAGATGATCGAGAGGGTGCAGCCAACACTGATGTGCTAGATGGAGGAAGATATACTTCTCATGCCAGAGATTTGAAACGTGTTACTTCAGCTTCAAGTTCACTAACCACCGAATCAACCGAGTAAAGTAGAGTGTGATGCAAGACAGAGCCTATAAGTCACTCAAAATCACTGTGAAGTGCTAAAAAAATTGAACTAATCGCTACTCCTATTTAAAAGTAATATATTCCTCACATGCTTCAGTCCCGCTGATTTCGTAAAAGGCCAACTCATCCCAAATTGAGTTCATAGCACATATCAATCTCCAATTGATACCGTTTTACAAAGTTAGACTTAGTGTATAACTTCTGAAAGTGCTCACAGACTTCCTTTGTTGTTTCAAACTTCGCTGACTGTGCACCACTGGATTGCTCAATAGAATTATGAATCCAAGTGAGAATTTTCACGTTGTTTGTCTTCAATTATCTAATGCTATCACATAATTCTCAACAGTGTTCTACGGTTTTACAATAGTTTCACTGACATAACCCCGCAATTTTTTCCCTTTAGAAAGTTCCTCATCAAGATACTCCAATATGAGTAATTTTTACCATTTAATCTTACACTAATGGATTGAAGTGAATCATCCCTTTCAGTTGCCATTATGAAATCAACAAATAAGGTACTACCAATCAAACGAAATCACCAAGTTCGAAGAAAAACGATGACAACCAACGCACAACCACGAACTATCACTGAAATTTAGTGCACAACACACATATAATCAAACTAATACCACCAAATGATCAGAAACTCACCAAGGAACAAACTGTCTCTTTGAACCTGCCTCAAAAGAAGCCTAACATGCCCTCACGCATCGCCACAGTCTCTACCAACTCTATTCACGCGCCGCCAGAATAACGCAACAATGAATGATAGTCTCATTGTCGAGAACACAAATACGGCCTCCAATTTTCAATAGGAAGTCGGGTTTGAGAGATATTGTTTATTTTTAGTTGCAGCTCAACACAAATTTAGGGTTTTTAATTCTTTTCAATTTCAAGGATTATTTGAGAAGAAATGAGATGAAAGGATCAACTTCAACTCACAAATTTGGGCTCTGATACCATGGAAATAATAAAAACTAATTTGATAAATTAACCAAGGAGAAGAAGACATATTATTGAGCCACCAAAAAGACTAAACTTATATTGAAATAATTAGGTTTATGTATTACAAGAAGATTAAACAAAAAAGAAACCTACAATAGAAGGAAACTAAATCAAATTATGCATAAATTAAATATGCTATATGAGGTAACATGTTGGAGTCTAACAATAATCCAGGAAAAATTGGTAATAACGATATACATTTTGTGTCGCTGATTAAATTGAGATTCAACTTTGCTACATAGTCGGTTCTTCTTGAATGATTGTTAAAGAGGGGGTTCAGTATTTCATTTTTAGACATTTTTCTTTTCTTTTGACCTACACCCTCAGAAGAATCTTATTGACTTAAGTCTTGCTTGATTTTCGAGAACACAGGCTATAAAAGAAGTGAGATCGCTCGCACAACGGAGACTTGAGACTAGCCTTGAGTTCTCTAAACGAAGAGTCGATGAGGACGAAGAGATCGAGCCTGTCAGTTATAATTTCCTTAACGTATTGAGCTTCCGGAAGGAATTTAACCAAGGACACTGTCAGTCCTTCTCAAGACGAAGAACCTCAAAATATTGACCTGCCTCTATCTATTCCTAGTTGTCCACTTTATGCCGACCCTGTGAGGCGACTAAGACTTCGATCATTTCCTTCCTATATAATTGTTTCAAATAATGAAAATTATTACTTCTGATTTGCATCTCTGTGATTTTTGCTTTTATTGAGTTAAAACACATCAGTTACTGAGTCGAAAGGGTACTTAACAATCAAGCATAATTAAATACCAGACCAAATGATAAACTTAATCAAACAATCATGATAAATTTCGATTCGATAATATACAATCAAGAATAATTATAAATTCTCAAGCAGAAAATATACAAATGATAATCGTATAATTATGTTAAATTGTTGAGCTGACGAGTACAATTAATAATCGTCCATGATAAATTGCCGGGCCAAGAAATACACTTGAATAAGCAACTGGTCAGGGTAAAATTACCGATAATATCTCTGCAAATGCTCGACATTCTAAGGGAGAGGCTGCACAAAACCATCTTAGATCGGCAATTTTACATGTTCCAGATAAAGACTTCATAAGTAATCCAGTAAGGTCCCTCCCATTTTTCGTCAAGGGTGCCTGAACTTGCTTCTTTCGTTACCGGAAAAATGTTTCTCATCACAAAGTCTTCGATCTGGAAGAGTTTCCTCATCAACCTTGTATTGTGGTATCTAGCCATTTTCTAATGTGGCAAGCCTCTCCTAAGAATAACCCCTACTCTTGACCAATATTCTTCGAACGAGCCGTTAATTGAAAGCTTCCATTACCTCTATTTCGTTGACCTAGACTCTTTGACATCTATAGACATTACGGGTCCCTCCATAAACTTAGAAACAAAGTTTGCCAAGGCCTGACTCTTGATAGATGGTCAGAACTTCATGACAAATTGGGTGAATTCAGTTGGCCATTTCATTAATATTCCATTGCATAGGGCTACTACAAAACGTACCTCAACTGAAAACTGGTCATTACCTCAATGGTATGTGCCTGAAAATATTGACTCAATTTCCTAAAATCTGTTATCGCAAGTGCCATTTTCTCCATGTTCAAAAATCTTGTCTCAACATTCTAAAGGGCTTTACTCACATAGTAGACTGGCAATTGTTGCAACCTTTCGTTAGAACAAGTACAACACTAGTTGCCTGCACCTAGAAGACCAAAATAGATTTGCAAGACTTTTCCTTAGTCAGGTATAGAAAATAGAGGAGTTTGGTAGATGTATTTCTTCATGGCCACAAAGGCCTCTTCACACTTCGGAGTCCATTCTAACATCCTTGAGGCAATGGTGGACGTAGTTATTTTGAGTTAGGGGCATAATCAAACTTGCAAAAAAGTTGTGAGGAATTTTACATTCGAATACATCAAAAAAAAAAAAAAAAAAAAATCATACCCCATGTGAATTTACATCCAAATTTTACATGGGGGCATGATTTTTTCGAATGTAAAATTTCGAAAATTTTTTATGATTTTTCTAATAAAATGATGTAAATTATACTGAGAAATTTATCACGTGAAAATATTAAATTTTAATGAAATAATTGATTTTTTTTTTAAAAGAAAACATGAGTTAGATGCCTCTTTTTAAAAAGTATGTTTGACACATCTTTAACTATTTTCGATGTTTTTTCTACTATTAGATATACATATGATGCAGTTCTCGAAATAAGCTTCGAGATGATATATATGATTTGTGGATTCGGCTAGCATACGATCGTCGGATAATATTTAAAGTTATCAAAATTCTTGAAATATTAGTTTAGAATAGCCTAATTTGACAAGCCGTAACATTTGTTACAGTTGGCCATTTCACACACCTTTAATCTCATAGAAAACTAGGTTGTGCGCACTTCGAAATAGTACTAAAAATGTAATATTTCAACTTCATTTGACATCTCATAATGACTTTGAAAATTAAAAAAAAAAAAAAAATTGCCCAAAAGTTGGGAGGGTCACATGACCCCCCATGCCACCCTTTGTGTATGCCCCTGCTTGAGGGTTTTAAAGAAAGGAAGACATTTATTTGTGGACTTTGACACAAAGTGATTGATCGCCACTATCCTTTTGGTGAGGGTCTGCACCTTCTTTGGATTTTATGGAGATTATATCTCCAAGACAGCCCTAATCACTTCTGAATTGGCCTCGGTCCCTTTTTCAATAACCATAAACCCCCAAAACTTGCTTGAGGCTACCTCAAATACATATTTTAATGAAATGGGCTTCAATCGATAGTGTCGGAGAATATTGAATGTGCTTTCGAGGTGGGGTATGTGCTCACTTGTCTTTGGGGTTTTTTTTTTTTAGAATATCATCCACGTATACTTCCAAAGTTTTTCATATCTTGTCCGCAAATACCTGATTGACCAATTTTTCGTAAGTGGCCCCTGCATTCTTCATTCCAAATGGAAATATATCGTTGTTGGAATTTTGACTTTGATCTAAAACTCTTTTAAGAGAGCCCTTAACATCTTTGATTTTGTGTATGGAGGAGTGTATTGAAGACTTAACAAAACATGAATTGTATACCGGTTAATGCATAGCTTACCGGTCTTTGAACAAGCATAAAACATAAGAAAAACATATGAATTTATGCATATACTCTACTGTCCTTGAAGAACAGATCAGAGGAGGAAGGAGCTTTGAGTTCTACATTGTTAAAGATGGTTTTTCTATAACAAATCCGTCATTTATCCCTATATATATATTTCTCTTACAAATTGGCTCTATTTATAGCCAAACTTACTAGATATTCTACAAGATATTTAGAGATATTTTCTACCTCTTGACAATCCACTTGCAAGTAGTAGCTTTCAACTTTGCTACTAGAACTTACTTTACTTGTAGAATGATTTACTATTTTGTGTTGTACTAGTTATAATCTAGTCTAACTTAACATCAACTTAGTTAGACATTTCAACTAAACTAGCTACAAACTAGATTACAATAAAAATACAATTCTTCATGTGACAACAAAATGTCACAACTCCAACACTCCCCCATGATATTTTGGTTGGAACCTTCAAATCATTTCTTCTTCATGCTTCAACCATGATTGTAATTTGTGATTCTTTGCTTTCCATTTGATTTGACTCTTTTTGTTGCTACTTTTCAACATAGATAAAACACTTTTAGCCAAAGATCAACCACATACAAAGAAATCCTCCCTTTTGCATCATCAGATTTTTTTAGCACCTTCAACTACTGTTTTTCTTCAAATTTCTGCCCTTCTGATTTTGTGACTACAAGTCTTTAAAGTCTTTGATTTTTATTTGATCCAAGCTCCCATGGTTGCAACTCTTCTTTCATAGTTGATCAACTCTCTTTAGCATAGGATCAACCTTACTTAAAGAACTTTCTCTTCTTGCATCTTCTCATCAGATTTTTAAGGACTGCTGCTGATTCTTGTTCTTCAATCAAACTGGACTACAAGCTTTGACTTTTTGTTTTCTATTTGATCAAGGCCTTCTTTGGTTGCAATCTTACATCATAGGTGTCAACTCTTTCTACCTAAGATCAACCTCATCCAAAAACTGTATCTTGCATCTTTCCTTTCATCATTATTAGCATCTTCTTTTTCATTTTTCACAGCAACTTGAGGTTCTTCTGGCTTGCTACTGATGAAAACATATCATTGAAGTTCACACCATTTTGTTGAACATACATCTTCACTACTAGCCTGTCCTTTAGCTTTTTTGAACATGAAGTTTACACGGCTCCTTTTTTTTGAATTGGAGTGCTACCTTCCATACAGTCATCTCGAAGGTTTTCTTTAGCTCATCTTTCACCTTTTCAATCAAGATGCAACTGCTATCAATGATCAGAAGATCGTTCACATATAATGAGATGATGAACATCTCCTTTTTCTTCTTTTAACTTCTGGCTTTACTCCTTTTTCTCAGTCACTTTCATCACCATCTGAGACATTCATTTCCCAGTGCTGCTGTTGATTTTTGAGCTTCACCAGATTCTATGAAACATTCAGTTTCATTTTCAGAGTTTCATCCATGATTTCCCTCTTTGAAATTTCTTGTTTTTCATTTTTTTCAAACTTTCTTGATTGCAATTTCTACATAATTGTCAATCCTTTAGCCTTGAAATCAACTACATACAAGTAAACTTTCATTTTGAATCATTGGATTTTTGAAACATTCAAATTCATTTTCAGAAATTTGATTTTTTGTTGAAATGAAGAAAGCTTCTATTCTGATTTTCATTTGGAAGAAGAAGTTTACAATTGAATTTTGAAATTACTGGTTATACATTGATCTTACCGGATTCACCTCTTGCTTATCGTTTTTATAGTTAACCAAAAAGATTGAATTTACCGGATTTTAATCAAGCATACCGTTTCGACAATGAGCATACCGGATTTTAAAGTTTCATACCGGATTTACAAGTTTTTCAAATTGAATTGAACTAACCGAATTTGAACTAACTTACCGGATTTAACACTGACTCACTGGTTTTGAAACTTACTGGTATTGTTCAAGCCATACCGGATTTACAAAGAACTTACCGTATATGCAAGCCTCTTACCGTTTTTACATTGAACATACCGTATTTTCAAGGGTTCTACTGATTTTGAAAGAAAACAGGGCACTTACCAGATTTGCACACAAGTCACCGTATTTGCAATACTCTCACCGTATATGCAATGAACTCACCGGATTTGACAGAGGAATGCTCTGTTTTTCAGCCTTTTTTAGCACTTTTTCAGCTGATTTTCTTCAATTGTTTGATGCTAATGATTTAGTTTTTCAGCTCTAATCTTCAAAGATTAGTTTTTCAACTCTAAATCCTTGCAAAAAACACCAGATTCAACAACTTCTCAGCTTCATTTTTTCACCAATTTCGTCTATTTTTCTCTGTTTTTCACTACCTTTTCATACAGCCTTTTGCAGCACTTCTTCTTCTTCTTTCTGTAACCTCAGGTCCCTTTCCAAGATCATTGATGCTCTGATACCATGTTGGGATTTTGACTTTGATCTAAGACTCTTTTAAGAGAGCCCTTAACATCTTTGATTTTGTGTATGGAGGAGTGTATTGAAGACTTAACAAAACATGAATTGTATACCGGTTAATACATAGCTTATCGGTCTTTGAACAAGAATAAAACATAAGAAAAACATATGAATTTATGCATATACTCTACTGTACTTGAAGAACAGATCAGAGGAGGAAGGAGCTTTGAGTTCTACATTGTTAAAGATGGTTTTTCTATAACAAATCCGTCATTTATCCCTATATATATATTTGTCTTACAAATTGGCTCTATTTATAGCCAAACTTACTAGAAAATACTACAAGATATTTAGAGATATTTTCTGCCTCTTGACAATCCACTTGCAAGTAGTAGCTTTCAACTTTGCTACTAGAACTTACTTTACTTGTAGAATGGTTTACTACTTTGTGTTGTACTAATTATAATCTAGTCTAACTTAACATCAACTTAGTTAGACATTTCAACTAAACTAGCTACAAACTAGATTACAATAAAAATACAATTCTTCATGTGACAACAAAATGTCACAACTCCAACAATCGTATCATTATAAATCTCGGTCTAAAATTGTAGCTTGAGTAAGAATCCACGAAACTCAACATGGCGTACCTTGCCATCATATCAATTAGTTAAAACATTAAAATGTAGGAAAAAGCTATTATATAGGCATGTCTTGTTTAGATCTGAGAAGTTAATGCATACTCAAGACTCCTTATTGGACTTTGGGACTAGGATTGGCTTTTCTACCCAGCTCGAATAGTGTACTTCTTGGATGAAGCCTTCAATATTAGCTTGTCAACCTTTTTTCAAGGCTTAGTATCTCTTCAGGTTGAGGGTTCGCCTCTCCTTCTTGTAGGAGTAAGACTTTAGATCAATTTTCAAGGAGTAACATGGCACCTTTGGATCAATCCCCACCATATCTTAATTCCTTCATGAGAACACATTCAAGTTCCATTTTAAAAATATCTTCAGTTTTCTTCCCATTTTCTCAGACAAATCATTTATAACCTGAAGTACTTTGGTGTTGTCTTAGCTTATAGGTACACTTATAAGTTTATTAACTGTAGAAACCTGTGCTTTTTACTCGATCGCCCATAGTTCAAGGTCATCCATGACACTTTCTCTGCATTGACCATCTATCACCATGGGTGCCTTGGCCTTCGCTTCATAAATCACTACTTCTCCCATCATTGTGTCCACCATCATGATGCAGTTCGACTTAGGCAAAGAAGTGGCTTTACGAATGGGATTTAGCTAACATTTCAAGGACCCTCTTTGATCCCCTTTCACAGTTATTACTCTGCCCTCGATAGCAAACTTTATGGCCATGCGATGTATAGAAGTAGTAGCCTCCGACTTTTTTAGTGCTGGCCTTCGAGGAATGGATTGTAGGCTGACCTATTGTCTACTATAAGGACGTCCAAGAATATATTAATAACTTTGGGCATGGTCCCAATGGCGATAGATAAGTTTATTTTTTATGTTGGCCAAAATAATGTTGGTCGAAAAATGCTTCTCGATTAGAGATAGTATTTAATTTCAGAGTGGTCTGACTAAGAATGTGTAGCGACCGAGAATTTTAAATTATTATCTTAAAAAACGTGTCGCTAAATTTTAACCTTAAAATGAAAGCGTGTTCGTCTAGCCGTTATAAAACCAATTTAAATTCATTCAAATCAAATTCCATCCCGAATATTTTTAAAGTATCGAATTTCTTATCATTTTAAATATTTAAGCAATAGGTAAGGTCCAATTACTTATTAGCCCAAGTCTTGATTATTTAGGTTCAATCCATTTAGACCCAATTTGAAAACCCTACAGTCCAAATACTTGGCCCAACTGGTTATCTAGGGATTTGTGCCTTAATATTCTACTGTTCATATATCCTCATTTCCTCCCATCATCAGAATTCATGCAGCCAAGCCATTTGGTAAGGATCTTCCCCTTCCTCATTTTTGGAGACCAATGTTGATGCTAGAACATCAATTTATAGCATCAACACCACCATCTCCTCAGCTCAACACCACCAACACCTCACCACCTCCAACTCACGAGACCAACAACACTACCATCTCCTCAGCTCAACACCACCAACACCTCACCACCTCCAGCTCACGAGACCAACTAACACCTACTGCTTCACCCAAAAATCAGCATTCAACGGTCATCCAATCCACATTCCTGCCTCAACCCAAGTATCGAATCCAAGCTGCAGCCTCCAACGCAGCTGCCACAATCACAAATTCAGACCACCAAGAAAACCGAACACCCAAAACCGACAGCCATCATTTCAACCCAAAATTTACACCCAACAAACCAAGCAAAACCAAAAACCCATGAGCATACCTTAATCTCCAAACCATTTTTCAATTAGGTTCCACCAAAAAGCTTGAAATCGAACCTCCAAGGCTTCGGTTAACCTCGACCCGTACGCCAAAATCCCTCCCAGCCACCCACCCTCACACCAGCGCCACCACGCGACGGTGGCTCTAACGCCACTTCGCCGGCGGTTGGGATGGAAGAAGGGGCAAAGCCCCTTCCCCTTCAAGAGCTGTCTCTCTCTCTCTCTCTCTCTCTCTCTCTCTCTCTCTCTCTCTCTCTCTCTCTTCGGTTCGAAATATGAGAGAGAGATAGAGAGAGAAATAGATTTTGTTATTTTTAATTTTTTAAAAATTATCCCCTAGCCCCCAAGTTTCAAAAGTGTTTATTTAAGTCCCTAGAGCTTCTGTTTTAAAAAAATCAGCCCTAGGTTTTAAGTGTTTTAATTTCAGTTTTTAAACTTTTATTTTCAGTTTCAGTAATTAGTAAATCAGACCCTAAAGTTTCTGTTTTCTCACAATTATTCCCTAGTTTCTGTAAAAGTTTATTTCAGTTATCGAACTTTTAATTCAGTTTCATAAATTTCCAATTAAGCCCCTGAACTTTATTTTATATCATTTTAAATTATTATTTCAGTTCCCAAGGTTTCAATAATTAGTAAATCAGTCCCTGAAGTTCTTATTTTCCACATTTAGCCCCATTACTTTGAAAGTATTATTTTCAGCCCTTAGATTCGTCAAATTTAGTTTTAATAAATATCCAAATAGGTCCCTAAACTTTATTTTATCGTTTTAAACTTTAAATTTCGGAATACTAATTGAAAACCTATTGTCTATTTTTACTAGACGAAACGTACGAACGATTAGGAGATTGAGATTACGTCCCGCTCCACTTTTTACGAGGCTCGAGATAATTTGAGGTCGACTCGCCACCATTAATTAGTTTAAATTATAAATTGCATGTATTATGTGAATTTACGTGACTTATATGCTTTAATGCATGAGATGAGAATATGTCATATGAGATATATGATATTGTTATACTTGTCATAACTTATATGCTTAAATGTATGAGAAAAGACGAATATCTCTTATGAGATAAGATGAGAATGTTATGCATAACTTATGTGCTTAAATGCATGAGACGAGACTACCCACACCCTATGATTTTAAAGAGCTTGTGATTTTCAAGAAAATAAGCCAATGATGATGATGATGTCACTGTATATTTTGCATGATTATGTGTTGAATTATTCTATAAATTAATTATCGGTGATGAGTTTACTAAGTATTTCATCGAAATACTCATTCCGTTATTTTAATGACATTTGTAGATTTTGGAAATGGTCGGGTTTGATGGGCAGTGTGGCAACGATTTAATGGATGACGTTATTTACTTATAAAATTTACGTATTTGAACGTTATTAACGTACTGTGTTATTTCAGTTATTTCAAAAACTCGAGATTTAAAGTTTAATCAAATTTCTTAAGTTGACCAAATGAGTTTTATTGCCGACGATGTTTTACCGTTATAAATGTGATGTTTAAAATTTAGTTATTTTCCGTAAATTTTTTTAGTTAATTCAGCTACAAAAGAATATGACGTGGCAATCCGAGTTCACGAAACTCGGGGCATTACAGCTTGGTATCAGAGCCAGTCTGAGTTTCTGTAAACTGGCAAAATTTTCAAAAAAATAAAAGAAATTTTCAAAGAGACATTCTACATTGTTTAAACTATCATTAATGAAAGTTGTCACTGCCATCATTCGATCCGCCGACTCCGAAAGTAGAGAAGTTTTTGAAGTTTAATCGTTATTTTATTTTGGATACCTATTGTAATGACTTACGAGATTTAGAAGAAAGAGAAAGAAGTGTATCCGAATTAGAAAGAAAGACAAGTTCGAGCATAATTTGAAAGAGTTTTTAAATTTTTATGTCCTCGTAATTTTAACTAAGAGAGATGAATAACCCTACCTAATTGGACTTTGCATAATTGGTTTAGGACATGGCACCCATTAGTAGAAATGTACTCAGTAACGCAGAACGAGCCATTAGGGGATTATGACTGCTTCAGACCTGAACTTGATTGGACAATTGCCCAACATGTAAAGCAACTGAATGTCGTACGTGAGCGGGCCATACAGCATGGCTACGTGACATGTAATCGTCGGTCGATCCATCACTTACTCTCGACTTTTCGAAGCGACTATGCGGAGGTAGCTCATAGCATATATATAGATGCTCTAGTGTCCCCTAATGTGAAAATCGAGTATGACACCTTCTTCGTGAGAGTTGTGATATATTAGCCCATGTACTTTGAATACCGCTTTGGGATTGTACCTGAAGGAGAGCCAGTGCTCGAGCCAAACTAGGGCGATAAGATGGATTAGTTCCTGAGGAAGAACTCGAAGAAGACCCAGAAGAAAAAGAAGAACCAGAGGAAGACGCTGATCCAGCGCTATGAGAGTTCTCGGACGCTGAATCATGTGTAACCAAAGGAGAGTAGAGAGATAGAAATTAGAGTAAACTCGACATTTTATTGTATTAAAAAAATGTTTGGCATACATGCCTTCCTACCCATGTACCTTCATTAAAAGAAGTTGAGTTTTAAAGAAATGATGTTTGGTTTTCCAATTTTCATTTTTCGAGTTATCTTCTTCGATGTTGGTACACTTAGTTCAACATTTACGAACTACTTTTAACATTATGAAGGTTATGACACCACCAACCCAAGTCGACATCATCAGGGAATTACTTAATATGGTGCAAGAGATGAGACAAGCTCTACAGTACCAATGATTGAACAGTTCAAGAGATACCGTCCACCTACTCGATGGTGGAGATGGTCCACTAGCAGTAGAAGAGTGGCTCCAGTCCATCGAGAAGATCTTCAGGCACATATCTTGCCCCGAGGATAAGAAGGTAGTCTGTGCAAAGTTCATGTTAATCGAAAGAGCTGGTTTTTGGTGGAAATCGGCATCTCAGACGAAGAGTGAAGAGCAGCTAGCAGCTTTGACTTGGAACAAATTTAAGATTGAGATCAGGGATAAATTTTTCCCACAACCCCTCAGAGATCACAAGGAGTCTGAGTTTCTGCATTTGGTACAGGGTGAAATGGATATAACTGAATATGGGAGGAAGTTTGAGAAACTATCACGTTATGCTCTACATCTGGTGGATACTAAGTTCCAAAAGGCATGGTGTTTTGAGAGAGGTCTACGCTTTGATATCAGGCAGATTATTAATTCACATGAGCTGCCGACTTACAGGGAAGTAGTGAGGCAGGCTCAAGCAGTAGCCTATGCCGGTGTGAGAGTTGGGAACCAAAGCAATCATAATGAGAAGAGGTATCAGGGAAAGAGAAAGTGGTAAGGTCCAAATCGAAATCAGAATCGGAATTGGAATCAAGCATTTAACAAGAGGCCAAATCCAGGACCAACAGGACGAAAGATGACTAATTTCACTTCACCCTGCCCTAAGTGTCAGAGGTTGCATAAAGGAGAGTGCTTTTTTGGAAAGGATGTTTGCTACAAGTGCGGCCAGTCGGGTCACTTTGCAACAGATTGTCGTGCTCCGTCCGCCCAGGGTTCCAATCCGAAGACGAACCCTGACCAAAACAAAAAAAGGAAAGCAAAAGTATTTGCTATGGATACAGCAGAGGATTCTGACGTGATTGCAGGTATACTAGTAATTCTGGTATTCTTGTGCATGTCTTAACTATTCACCATACTATATTTCCTTCTCATTTTGAGCATGATGATATGATGACAGGTATACTGTCTATTTCTAGTATCCCCGTATATGTTCTAATAGACTCGGGAGCCACGCATTCATTTATAACTGATGCAATTTAGAAAGACTGAACTTAATAGGATAAGAGACTGGTAGTATCCTCGAGGTTAGTTTACCGTCAAGAGGAACTATCGATACCAATAAGATAGTCAAAATAGTACAAATAGATTTTGATGGTCAAGTTTTAGAAGCAAACTTGAATATTATCCGAATGAAAGATTTCGATATTATTCTAGGTATGGATTGGTTCAGTACCAACCATACCGCAATTATATACCACGAGAATGAGGTTATTTTTCGCAAGGATGGTGAAGAACTATTCAGGTTTTACGGAATGAAGATTGAGGCACTTCCTCGCTTATCTCGGCTTTACAAGGGGAGAAACTATTAGCCAAGGACAATTGTCATGGCTATTTGGTTAGTCTTCAAGACAAACCTGCAGAGGAGATCACTTTGGATTCCGTGACAGTAGTACGTGAGTATGGTGATGTCTTCCAGATGATCTACCCGGTACTCCGCCAGATAGGCAAGTGGAATTCTCTATTGATTTAGTACCAGGAGCTGCCCCTGTTTCTAAGGCTCCGTACTGAATGGCGTCGAAGGAGTTGTAAGAACTGAGGGTGCAGTTAGAAAAATTACCTGAGAAGGGTTTCATCAGGCCAAGTGTATCTCCATGGGGAGCACCTATTCTGTTTGTGAAGAAGAAGGATGAAAGCATGAGGATGTGCATTGACTATCGAGAACTTAACAAGTTGACGACAAAGAATAAGTATCCCCTTCCCAGGATCGAAGACTTATTCGATTAGCTGAAATGTATAGATATCTTCTCAAAGATTGATTTGAGATCTAGCTACCATCAGCTAAAGGTTTCGCCAGTTGATGTACCAAAGACAGCGTTCAGGACACGATATGGACATTATGAGTTCGTAGTGATGCCTTTTGGCCTCACGAACGCACCTGCAATATTTATGGACTTGATGAACAGAGTTTTCCATCAGTATTTTGATAAATTCGTTATTATTTTTATCGATGACATACTGATCTACTCTAGAAATTCTGCACAACATGAAGAACATTTGAGGATTGTGTTGGAAACGCTAAGAGCAGAAAAGTTGTACGTCAAATTCAAGAAATGTGAATTTTGGCTTGAGAGAGTAGTTTTCTTGGGTCACATTCTTACAGCTAAAGGTATCGAGGTTGATCCTTCTAATGTTGAAACTGTAACGAATTGGCCAACACCTGCTAATGTTGGAGATGTGAAAAGCTTTCTTGGATTAGCTGGATATTATCGGCGATTCATAGAGGGTTTCTCTAAAATAGCAAGTCCTATGACTCAGTTGACCAAGAAAGGAGTTAAGTTTCAGTGCACAGAACCTTGTGAACAAAGCTTTTAGAAACTTAAGGACATACTCGTCTCAGCACCAGTGCTGACTATACCAGATGGGTCTGATGGTTTCATTATTTATAGCGATGCATCCAAACATGGTTTAGGTTGTGTATTGATGCAGAATGGCAAAGTATAGCATATGCTTCAAGACAGCTGAAGCCACATGAGAAGAATTACCCGAAACGTGATTTAGAGCTCGCAGCTGTTGTGCACGCTCTTAAGATTTGGCGACACTATCTGTATGGGAGTAAATGTGAGATCTACACTGACCACAAGAGTCTCAAGTATTTCTTCACTCAGAAGGAACTAAACATGAGACAATGACGATAGCTAGAGCTGGTAAAAGACTATGACTACACCATTCTTTACCACCCAGGTAAAGCAAATAAGGTTGCGGACATTTTATGCAAAAAGAATGCTGGACAGTTATCAGCTTTGGGAACGAAGCTGGATCAGTTGATTCGAGATTTTCAGAATTTAAGAATCGAAGTGCAAGCCCTATTAGTCCAAGGATCTTATAAATTGGCAAATCTGACCATGAAATCGAACTTGAGAGGTCGGATTGTAACAGCTCAAGCCGAAGATAAATTCTTGGAAAAGATCAGATCCGAAGTCGGGACTGGCAAGAGAATAGGTTTCGAGAATGCCTCTGATAAAGCACTTATATTCAGATGGCGTCTTTGTGTACCGAAGGATGAACATATCAGGAATGAGATTATGACAGAAGCTCATTCGGCACCATATGCATGCCACCCAAGAGGGACAAAGATGTATCGTGATTTGCGCAATACTTTTTGGTGGAGAAACATGAAGGGTTGCATTGCAAGGTTTGTCTCTCGATGCATGACATGTCAGCAGGTCAAGACTGAACATTAGAGACCATCAGGGTTGTTAAGTCCCTTGGATATACCAGAATGAAAATGGGAGAAAATTTCCATGGATTTTGTGATAGGATTACCAAAATCAATAAAGGGTCCAGACGCTATTTGGGTTATTATGGACTGACTTACGAAGTTAGCTCACTTCCTACCAATAAGAATGACTTCTTGGCGGTGGATAATCGCTCCGCTTATCATGGAGTGCTGGGAAGGTTAGCCTTGAAGGAACTATGGGCCGTCACTTCCATTCACCATCTGTACATGAAGTTCCCAACTGAAAACGGCATAGCCACTGTTAGAGATGATCAAAGGAATACGAAGGAATGTTACTTGAATTCCTTAAGGAAAGCTGAACCAAGAAGTGTCAATATGATCACCATGGACATTGACACGGACGACGTCCCTGAACAAGGTAGAATCCTTGAACAAGATAAAGACGTTGAAATGATGGATGCCTCTGAAGAAGGGGCCATCTTTGGAGTCATACCTACCTCCAAATAAAAGGCCATCTGTGAAGAACAGAGGACCCCTGAGAAAGGAAGAGCTGCTGAAAAAGCAACTAGTTTGGAGAAGCTGGACCCTCGCATCATTGACTGCAAACCTCAAATAGCCCCTATGGAAGAATTGGTGAGCTTCCCTGTAGACTTATAAGACCCTCCAAACATCAGTGGGATGAAGAAATAAGCCAATGGAAGACGTAGAGAAGCTGAAAAGCTTCTTACTGAAAAATCTAGACGTCTTCGCTTAGAAGCATGGAGAAATGGTCGGCATTAACCCAAACGTCAGTTGCCACTGCTTGAATATTAATCCAAGGGCCACAATACACAAGCAGAAGATAAAAGCTTTCAACTCGAAAAGATATGAAGTTCTAAAAGATGAAGTTAAAAGGGTATCCAAAGTGGGTCTCTAACCCAGTGTTGGTCAAGAAGCACAACGGCAAGTGGAGAGTTAATGTGAATTTTTCAAACTTGAATCAAGTTTGTCTCAAGGACAACTTCCCACTTCCCCGAATAAACCAACTTGTGGATTCAACCAGCGGACATGAACTTCTTAGCTTCATAAATACATATTTTGGGTACAATCAGATCCCAATGTAGCCAGCAGATGAAGAAGACACGTCTTTCATAACTAATAAAGGTCTTTTTTGCTACAAGACCATGTCATTCAGGTTGAAAAATGCTGAGGTCCCCTACCAAAGACTTGTCAATAAAATGTCCGCTAACCTTATTGTAAAAACTATAGAGGTTTAGGTGGACAACATGCTGATGAAGAGCTTAAATGCAAGGGATCATGTCAAACATCTCAACGAAAATTTTCAAATATTGAGGAGGTACATGATGAGGCACAATCCTTTAAAGTTCGCCTTTAGAGCTACATCTGGAAAATTTCTAGGTTACATCATTGACCAGAGAGGTATTGAGGCCAACCCAGAAAAGATCAAAGCTTTGATTGATATGAAGTCGCCTTAGAAATCAAAAGAGGTGTAGAGCTTTATAGAACATGTAGCTGCATTGAACCGCTTTATCTCTAAGGCTACAGACAAGTGCCTATCTTTCTTTAAAATTCTGAAAGGGGAAAATAAGTTCTAATAGATGGAAGATTGTAAGGTAGCCTTATAAGAGCTGAAGAAGTAATTGGGTCAGGCTCTCCTCCTCTCCAAACTAAAGGCCAACGAACTACTACAGTTGTGCTTGGCAGTAACTGTCGAGGCTATTACTTCAGTCCTAATAAGATAGGAGAGTGATCACCAGCTGCCTTTTATTATGTAAGCAAAGCACTTTTGAACACCGAAACTCGCTATCAGACACGAAGAAGCTAGCACTATCCTTGGTGATAGCCTCTAGAAAATTGAGGCCATATTTTTAGGTCCATACTATATATGTGTTAACTAATTTCCCCTTCAAGCAAGTGCTACAGAAACCCGACACTTCAGGGAGATTACTAAAGTGGGCTGTGGAACTCAACGAGTTCGATGTCATGTTCAAAGCGAGGGTTGCCATTAAGGAACAGGCCCTAGCAGATTTTGTTGTAGAGTTTACCCTTATTCCAGAAATGAAGGAGGAGATAGAACCCGTCGAACCTTCCTCATGGAACTTTTTGTCAACGGATCGTCAAGGGACACCAGGTCACGAGCATGAGTGGTTCTTGTCAGTCCAGAAGAACATAATTTTACATGTGATGTAAGGTTCGGTTTTAAAGACAGGAATAGTGTAGCATAATATAAAGCCATCCTTGCTAGCCTTAGGCTTGCTAAGGAAATGCAAGCAAAGAGGCTAGTAATCAGTAGAGATGAGGCAACGTGGTTTTGATCCAACGGACACCATGTTGGCTAAAGTACTATAAATATGCCCTCCTTGTATCTAGAAAAGGGTTGGATTCTTAGAGTTTAGACTCTTGAACCCTTGATCTTGATAATACAAATGATCTTGCAAATTCTATACATATTATCTAGCTTTTTTCCATATACATTAGTTTGATCTTTTTATTTGTTTACTTTGGTATTCGATTGGTGATAGTTGTTAGTGCAATCATCTTTGTCCCACCCACCGATGCTTGAACACTTTTGTCTCACGCCATGAAAGATGTCCCACGTTCACATTCATCCCACTTCTTACGGTGCTCCGATCAAAATGCATCAGAATTTGCTCGAGTTGGCGTGAGTGGGCTCGACGTCTGTTGTCTACATAAGGTCACGTTTTTCAAGGTAAACAGATAGTATACCCCATTTACAATGGGATCTTAAGCAGACCTATTCTGAAATAATTGAAAATAGTAACATCAATACACCACCTCTGTATCAAGTTTGAAACCCAAAAAAGAGTAGCCAGTGTCAAAGGAAATCAAGAGGCTACACATAAATGTTACCTTAGTACGCTGAGAAAAGTATCTTTGCAAACACCAATTGTAAACACCACAATGGAAATAGAAAAATTTGAAGGAAAACTTAGGAATCCTCTTCGAATTAACAACAGAAATGGGGTTGCATTGGTAAGCTGATTATTATAAACAAATGAAATCTAAAAGAGGCATGTTTCTTTTCACTTGTAACAAAATTCAAGTTGATGGTAAGTCCTTGTCTGTGAATTGTGGAAACTGTGAAAAAGACGAGCTTCTTTCTATTTGTAAAGTAACGTTGGAGAGTGGTGAGCTTTCAATCGCCAAAATTGGAAAAATTGGAAGCGAATCCCTTTCGACCTATGCAGAAATTTCACTTCATGGTAAGCATATATCTTCCAAAGTTGACATCCTCATAGAAATTAAAACATTCTCTATGTATGATGAGACAAAGGACGTTATTGATGTCTTCTTCACGATCCTCTAAAAATCTATATTCCATTCAGGATGAAAGCTCTTGATGATGTCAAGTTCCTTATCACCCCTTCCTTTATCGCATCTTCAATAACCTTGGCTTCGCGAGCACTTGAGTCGACAAGACTAAACTCTACAGTTGTAGATTTTGTTTCACTACTCTCTACTTGATTGTGAAGCACAACCAAATCATTAATTGCTTTCTCGAGCTCTTTAGTGGCAAGGTATTGATTCACCCTGGCCAATTGAGCTTCCTCCCAAAGTTTAGAAATTTTACGATCGAAC
Source organism: Fraxinus americana (assembly GCA_035079005.1). Taxonomy (NCBI): domain Eukaryota; kingdom Viridiplantae; phylum Streptophyta; class Magnoliopsida; order Lamiales; family Oleaceae; genus Fraxinus; species Fraxinus americana. The sequence goes on along the minus strand of CM068728.1, from coordinate 5,371,584 downwards.
TTCCCAACAAAGGCATGATGGTTCTTCTTAGCCTGCTCTAAATCTTTTGGAAGTCCTCCTAATGTTGACGAGTAAAGTAGCCTCCTTAGCTGCATACCATTGAGCCCCTTTAGTTAACTCTATTAATTTCATTTTTTCCTTCTTAGCTACATACCCTTAATTTTTCATCTAGAGAATGCACTTTCTTATCGAATTTTTTAGCTTGTACAATGCAAACATCATATTATGGTCGTTGATCATGATAAAACACAATAGCTCGCATAAGAAGAGCATTAATATTTTTCTCTCCGTGGGAATAAGTTCATTCGCAAGTTTCTCCCATGACTCATTGAAATACGCAAAAATAGACCTTACCACCTGAGAAACAAAGGGAGGTAAATAGAAAGAATCCCAAAGTATTGTTCTTCGTCAAGACAGGGACTAAATAAAGACTCTGAGTCTAGAAAATTTCCATCTTGAGTACAGGACTTTTTGGGATTCGAAAGCAGGTTAAATATCGTCATTTTTTGCTTTTCTTTAGCTGGGTCACTAATGTAAATCGATGAAGGAACAAAATGAGTAGGTTCCAAGGGCAAAGACCAGTGAAGAGAGACAGCATTGGGAGCAACCTCAAATGACGACCTCCCAGGTTCCTGAAAATGAATACTTTTCTTAGGGCCACCAAATCCCTCTACCCCTTGTAAGAGGATATCCTTAGGTCATCTAGGCCCCATAGTAGGTATCCCAGAATTGCCTTTAGGAGGAACAGGTGCCAACGTTTTTCTCTGGCTCATGGAAGACAAACTTGTGGCCAGGTAATGAAATTATTCGCTCTTCAAAATTAAAGTTAAGAGATTAATAAAAATGTTGAAAAAAAAACTTCCTCGATGCAAATACTCACCCATTGTAGTCAGTATTCCAATAGGGAATACTAAGAATGGGGATTACAATAGCACGAAGATCAACCAGTGCTTGAACCCTGAGGGGACCTTGTTGCTTCCCTATAAGGAAAGAACATAAAGTCATACATACTAAAAAAATATTAAACCCATGAAATAATCATAAACACAATACTCAATATATTCTCCATAAAATCGAGGCACTGAAACTAATGGATTAGTATAATTTGGCTTAAATCCAGCAGCCCCGAACAAAGAAAAATACCTCTTTATAGTTATGCATTTTGTTAGGAATAGTAACAAACTTTGTACAAAATTTGAGAGAGCAACGAGAAAGATAATAAAAACTCTTTTGGAGCTTCATCTTATTACCCACCTACACGGGATGATAAATTTATCAAAAAAATCCAAAGAAAGTTATCCTTTTAACCTCGAAACCCACACAAAGAAAAGATATAAACAATATGCGCCCACCTATTCAAAGTAAGTTGAGTAAGGAATATTAAAAGAATCAAAAACTTTGCGAAGAGAGTGATGGAAAGGACCCTAAGCCCCACATCCATTGAATGTTTATGATTGGCTATACAACCACGAGGGAGTACTTTGCAGTCTAAAATTGTTCGAGACAAACCAACTTAATATCACTAGGAATATTAGGATGTAACTCGTTTTATGCAATGCTCCTGCTATCTTTCAACGTTACATGATAGCGATCTTCTCTAACATGGTGGAGAAATTCATAGAAGTCTTCATGGATGATTTCTCAGTGTTTGGATCCTCTTTTGATGAGTGTTTAGAGCATCTGAATTTGGTCTTAAAACGGTGCAAGGAAACAAACTTGGTATTGAACTGGAAAAAATGCCACTTCATGGTACATGGGGGTATTGTGTTGGGACATCGCAATTTAGCTAAGGGGATTGAGGTGGACAAAGCAAAAATTCTGGTTATTGAGAAATTACCGTCACCTACACCAGTTGAGGGTGTTCACAGCTTCCTTGGGCATGCAGGTTTTATCGAAGCTTCATTAAGGATTTCTCAAACATCATGAAGCCTCTGTACAACTTGCTAGTTAAGGATGTCACCTTTGACTTCTTTGAGAAGTGTTCGTTGGCTTTCAACACTCTAAAAGATAAGTTAATCTCAACACATGTGATCATTACATCGAATTGGAGTTTCCCATTCGAGTTGATATGTGATGCGAGTGACTACACAGTGGGGGTCGTATTGGGACAGTGTAAGAATAAAATATTCTATGTGATATGCAAGCAAAACTTTGAATGACGCACAAATCAACTATGCCACTACTGAGAAAGAGCTTCTAGTTGTGGTCTATGCCTTTAATAAATTTCGATCCTATCTTAATGGATCAAAGGTCATAGTCTACATCGATCACACCACCTTAAAGTATTTGACGACAAAGAAAGATGTCAAGCCTAGACTTATCCGTTGGGTGTTACTCCTGCAAGAGTTCAGTTTGGATAATAGAGATTAAAAAAAAAGTGAAAATGTGGTAGCAGACCACTTATCCCAACTTGAGTCTAGAGAGCATAAGGAGTTAGTAAAAATAAATGGGCTTTTTCTAGATGAGCGGATGTTCAATGTGTAAATTATTTGGCCAAGTCTATCACTCCACGAGATTATTCAAGTCATCAAAGGAATAAAATATTTTTTGACTTAAAATATTATTTTTGAGAGGATCCCATTCTTTATAGACGAGGTGTAGATATGATAATTCGGAGTTGTGTATCTGAGGAGAAAGTTACTCTAATACTGGAGTAATGTCACTCATCTGCATATGCAAGACACTTTGGTACATCAAAGACGGCCACAAAAATGTTATAGTTGGTTTTTATTAGCCTTCAATCTTTCAGGATGCTTTTGAGTTTGTAAAGAGGTATGATTGATGCCAATGTATGGAAAATATCTCAAGCATGAATGAGATGCCTATGAATAGCATTCTAGATGTGGAGTTTTTTTGTGCAGGGATTGACATTATGGGGCAATTTCCTCCGTCGTTCTCGAATTAGTATATCCTAGTTGTAGTTGATTATGTCTCCAAATGGGGTAGAAGCAATAGCATTGCCAACCAATGATGTGAAGATGGTAATTGGGTTCCTAAAGAAGTACACTTTCTCAAGCTATCATAAGTGATGAGGGGAAAAAACTTTTGCACTTGTCATTTTGAGTCCTTGCTGGCTAAATATGGCGTTCGACACCTTATAGCTACCCCTTATCACCCTTAGACCAGTAGGCAATCGAAATCTCAAATTGGGAATTAAAGTGGATACTTTAGATAACGATGAGTTCTTCGGGAAAGTATTGGTCTAAAAAGCTTGACAACGCTTTGTGGGCTTACAAAACATCTTTCAAAACACCTATGGGCATGTCTTTTTATTGTCTAGTTTCTGGAAAAGTGTCTGTAATACTCTGAATTTCACATCACATTTGGCCAATATGATTCGTACATGCTATTTACAATGTCATTTGCATCCATTTTCCAAATTGCAATTTTTTAACAAAATGAAAAAAAAAAAACTTTACATTTGATTATTGAGAGAATGAGATCTTTATATGGTGTTAGCCTTCGACTCCTCGACCTAGGTGATGAATTCTACATTGAGGGATGATAGAGAACCTAGGTTAATCTAGATGTGGAAGATTGACTTGTTAAGCAATTGGAACCTTGAAAGGTCAGAATTAGTATTGATAATGGTTATAGCTTTCCATTCGGTTGATCAAGGTCACCATAAATCCTAAATCGGTAATTGACCTATTTGGGACATGAAGCATGAAGTGACATGATCACTACATAACAATATGGGTGTTATATGATGTTATAAATGTTCGGGTGCGAATCGTTGAAATCAATCGAAAATTGGTATCAATCAGGTAAGTAATTAAATGAACAGTTGAGGAAGTAATGCTATAAAATATTTTGGGATCTTATAGTAGGTAAATTAGAGGGTAAACACATTTAAATAAGCCAAGGATACTTGATTTTTACCTGCAATGATATGTACAAAATCAGATTTTAACCCCAAGAGACCATCGCATGCTTAGTCACCTCCTATTTGTTGATTTATCCTTGTAATGGTAAATTCCTTCACTCTTAAGCATTATCCACGTCTACCACTTCTTTAAAACAAATATGTGACATATTATCTATAAATGTAATAAAACTACCCAAGGAGTGATACAAAATCAGAATGTAACTAGAAGGTGACACATCTTACATAGTATGTGATGATTTGTCACTGTAACATCAACTTCCTTCAATCTTAAGGCTTCTATCACATTTTCTAAAGTCTTATCACCTTATATTAGATAGATATATATCTTATAGGGTAATTGGCGCAAAACGTCCCTACTTTTGCATGGTTTTGTACAAAGCCTTTCGTTTTTTGGTGCAGAACGTCCCTACCTTTCACATTTTTTGTGCAAAACGTCATTTTAGTCTTTTTTGACCATTTTACCCTTCTATTAAAATAAAACAAACACAAAAGAAAAGAAGAAAAATAAAGAATGAATTGTAACTAAAGCCCAAACTTTTTAAAAAGTGCAAATAACCCACCAAATTTCACATTCTTCCCAAAACTCACCCTTGCCCCATTAAAAACAATTCTAGCCAAAACTCACTCAAATTAAGAACAATTCTGGGCACCCAAATTCTGGAATAAACGTGGCATCTGGCGAAAACTCACCCAAATTAAGAACAATTCTGGGCACCCAAATTCTGATCAACAAAATTAGTTTTAATTAATCAATCAACAGCAAGGGAGTGAGATAAGCTTACATCTGGCCCAGTAAAGACGGCAAGGGCCAACAGATTATTAACTTCCAAATTCTAAACCCAATTAATTCATTCAGAAAATGCTTTCCTCCTCAATTCAGTCATCTTCTTCAATCTCTAGACAGGTTGAAAACGACCCGGCTCTGACCCACTCAAATGCACACTTTTCTCCATCAAAACTTAAGTTTAATACCATACAGAGCCTCGAAAATCGATTTTATGGTGAGATATGAATTTTTTAAGAAAAATAAACTTGGAGCCAGGGACCCATTTCCAGCGGAGATATAGAGCAATTTTGGTGAGCAAGTGCTTGGAAATGTAGACATCGAGCATAAGATTTTGATTCCAACTGCTGCCGCTTTTTCTCTTTCGCAACAGCAGTGTACTCCCATCCCTCATCTTCAGCAACCTATGTTTGAGATTGAAGCCAAAAAGATGTTGTTCAAGGTATAATATGTATTTCTATCTTTTTTTTCATTACCTATTTTCCTTGTCTTTTGATCTAATTTATCTCCATAATAAGAGAACTGGGTGATGAAATTTTCATAGAGATATTATATGGAAGATTTTTAGACAAGTCTCATTCTTGTTTATTGCGTTATACTTCACCGGGTTTAGTGCATAATGGGTATGTAGTACTCAACTTGTATAGGTTGTTGGCTGGATTCTTGTATATGAAGAAGGGGGTATAAAGCTTCAGGGTCTGTGGAAATTGAGGGATAAGTTTTCCCCAATTATTCTTAATTGTTCTTTTTGAATGGGTGCCCAGAATTTGGGTGAGTTTTGGCCAAAATTGTTCTTAATGGGGGTAAGGGTGAGTTTTGGGAAGAATGTGAAATTCGGTGAGTTATTTGCACTTTTTAAAAAGTTTGGGCTATAGTTACAATTCATTCTTTATTTTTCTTTTCTTTTTTGTTTGTTTTATTTTAATGGAAGGATAAAATGGTCAAAAAGAGGCGAAAAGGACGTTTTGTGCCAAAAATGTGAAAGGTATGAATGTTCTGCGCCAAAAAATGAAAGGTAGGGACGTTTTGCGCTAATTACCCTATCTTATAAGTCACATAAGGGTCCAAATATGGGAAAGAAAGAGTCAAGTATGGCTGCTTGAAGCCACATCATGCTTGGACACCTCATGCTTGGAGACATTTATCCTTAAGTATCAAGCACGACCCCATCCCTTAAGACCCTTTATATAGCACCTAAAGAGGACATTTAACCCCAAAGTTTCTTCAAGTTATCCCCAAGTGAACCAAGTGAAGAGAAAAACAAAAGTCTAGCACTCTCAAGTATACATTTCAACTAAAACTACTCCAAGTTTTAAGGTAAAATACTTTCTATGCTCAACTGGTAGGATTTTATGGTAATATTTATACTTAAGCTATGCATGAAAACCATAATATGAAAGTTGTGGACAAGTCCACAAAGTTAGATATCTATTTATGCCTTAGGACAAGTCTGAAGGGCACCGACAAGTCAGGATGTGCAAGTATGTGTTTGAATACTTTCTTTTGTGTAGTACTAACATGTTAAATCCGAGCATGGTATCTTACTGAGTATATTTTATGCTCATAGTATTTTATACTAAATTTTCGGATCCATAATCGTTGAGTTGATGGAAGTCAGTCGGCATACTCGATGATAGATTAAGGACAAAGTTATTTTGTATCGAAATTTCATGTTCGTATGTTTTTCTCGAAGACTGTTTTCCATATGTTTTTCTTGTGGTATTATATATAAACATGTATAAGACATGATGTAATATGGTATTGGAAGTAAATTTTGTACTCATATCTTTCATGTTGTACTAAGAGGCAATTTTATAGACATTTTCCTGCAATGATAAAAGAGGCAGAAACTGGACAGGTTTTTAGGGTCAATTCAAAATGATATTACTAGCTCTATAAACACCTATTGGAGACTATAAAAATACTTCTGAGTTCTTCTTTGAGTTGTCTTAATATGAACACAAGAATCACTCAATTTGGATATCTGTGGCCTAAGTTATAAATTTTTAAGCGTCGAAAGGTCAATCTGAAGTTTCTGTACAGTACCTCACTATTTTTAGTAAAACATCTATATCATAGTACCTTGGAAATTTTCCATATTTTAACATAGGAAACTACTTGGAAGTATCTTTCAAATAATGTAGGTTTCATAAAAAATGAAGTTGGGATGAATTTTATAAAAAGATTTAAACGGTTGTCCCAATTAGCCGTGACAGCACTGAGTTCGTATATGTAAGGAATACTTTCAGGTCAGCACGCACTTATGTTGGCCATTAAATTTTACAGAGATATTTTACTATAAATTGAAGATAAGTTTCCAATATGTATTACATTTTATTTAAGCGTTTTTACATGTAGCAAAGGTAGAAGTTATTATGTTTAGTACGTGACACTCGAAGTTTTAGTTCGGGGCGTTACAATGTCACTTGCTAGTTCAATTAGAGCATTGTGCTTACTGGGCAATCAGAAACTTAAATTTTGATTTGAAGGCAATTGGTGAAAAGAGATTATTTTAATTAAATGACATGGATGAGTTTCTACTAGAAGTTTATGAAAACACAAAGCTTTACAGAGAGGCACCAAAAGGTGGCATAACATGCATATTCAAAGAAGAAAATTTGAAGTGGGGCAAAAAGTCTTTTTATACAACTCTAGACTCGAGCTTTTTCCAGGTAAGTTGAGCTCAAGGTGGTCGGGTCCATACACAATTACCAAGGTATTTTCATATGGGGCTATAAAGATCACTCATGAAAGCAATGGGTCTTTTAAAGTTAATGGACAGCGGTTGAAGCCATATTGGAGTAGTGAATTCTCGAAAGAAAAGTCTACCCTTTCATCTTACAACACCAAATTGAATCAACCACTATAAAGTCGAGCTATATACTATAAAAAGCGCTTGTTTCTTCCTTTCTATTTATTTCACTTTATGCATTAGATTATGAATTTTTTGTATTTTTTACAGTTTTTTTTTTGTAGTATTAGGTCATCCATCATCCATATAGGTCCCAAAGAGTCTATGCATGGTCTAAACTAGATTTCACGATGTTTTGCATAAGTTTGGAGGTGTTGGAATGTTAATTGGTTGATTCGGTGTGAGATCACACATCTCGAGACAAAAAGATATTGTTTTTAGCTCTCCCGGATCAACAAGTTTTTTCAAGTTTAAAGTGATTTTAAAACCAACTACATGGCCTACACTTGCCCAATACAATTTAAAATATGTTTTGAAAAGCTTTGAGGACGGTGGAAAGCCAGTTTGAGTTGTGGATTGAAAATGAGATTTTGAAAAAAAAAAATTGACCGAAAACGTGTTTTCGGGGAGATGATTGATTTTTAAAATTTTTCCATATCTAATATGCTCATCATATTCATTTTAACTTATTTGGCACGAAAATTGAGGTCCGTGAGGTTGGGGATGGCCGAAAACTAAAATTTTTGAAACAAGCCAAAACTCACCTTAATGGTAGCCTATGCAATTGCATAGGCATATATGACGTGCGGTCGCATTGTACTAGGCAGAAATTTTTTTAGTCTAACAACTACTCTATGCGACCGCATCAACTGTCTTTATGCAGTCACATAGGGTTAAAAAAGAAAAAATATTTGAAAACAAGTTTCAAAACTAAAACACACGGCACTCTTCATTCCAACACACACAAGTCTTCTTCTTCTCTTCTTCATAGCACTTCCTCCTCAATGTAGCCGCGGCACTTAATTTACACAAGAATCATCAATCAATTTGTGATTTCACTCATCCATATCAATCTAATCAAGAATTCAAGGTATACTAATCACCTTCGTCCCCTTTTGGTGTGCTGTCGTAGGCACCCAAAAATAGTCTTTAAACCTCTAAAACTAATGTAGTAATGGAAGTAAGGGTCGATCCCACAAAGAGTGTTCAATTCAACAATTTATTCTTCGTATAACGATTGGGGGGCTTTTGTTTATAACGAAATTAATCTTATAACAAATAACAATGTAAATTAACGAGTTGTATTAAACTAATGAAACGAGTCTTGATCAAAGTCAACTTCCACCATTGGAGATTTATAACCATTCATCAATCCACAAAGAATAATCATTCCATATTCACAATATTTGTCGCTGGAATAAATTCTTATTTCTCCTTAATTTTAGTTAATCAGAAATCGGCGTTCTAATTAACCCTAATTATCAAATAATCTCAGACCAGCGCTAAAGATTCAATTTAATAACAGCTTTAAACAATAGAGAAATCGATGAACTAGATAATACAAACACCAGCGGTTGCATTCAATCTATTTAAACATTTTTCTTAAGATTCAATAACATCTATCGCAGAAAATTATCAAATCCTAGTGCTTCACAAGTTAAATGATTCAAACAATTACGGATTTGAGATTTAACTTCGCTATAGATTGCAATATACGAAAAACTAATAGACCTCTTAGCAATCAAACATAGTAATCATAAAATTATGTATAGAAGAATATTCAATACTGAAAATATAAATTAAACAATAAAACTAGGTGGATCTCACAGTTATAATGATTTCCAAGGCTTCGGTATCCTTCGATCAAGCACCAAGAGTTAGTTACACATGATTGATCTAAGAAAAAATAAAGAGAAAAAAGGTTGAACAGATTCTGATGTGTTTTGGAGTGTTTTTCTAGGCTTCCCACGACCCATACATACAAAAAAAAAACCCTAATTTGTGCTGCACGGCACCTAAGCGCTGAAAATCTATTCTTCATGGGCAATACGACGCCCGGGCGCTGTGTTGTAGCGCCCGGGCGCTGTGTTGCTGTTTTAAATTATGTGTCTTCTTTAATATTTTTATCATAATTTCCTATCCTGATGTCTAATTAAGATGATTCAAGATGTGTTGGAAAAATGACTCAAATGGCTACAACTTTTCTTCAAATATCATCTTTGAATTCGATCATCTACCATGTCAAAAACTGGTCTCAAGATGATATATCATAATTTTTTGGTTATGTTTCTTCCCTTTGACTCCTTTCTTCATCCAATTGACCTCTAACACTCTCAAATCTTCATCACAAGGTTAGAAGCAAGTTTAGAGTATTTGCACGTTAGTCCCTGAACTTTCACTTTCTTCCATTTTGGTCCCTTTCACTTATTTCTTCCAAATTACATCATATTCATCAAATTGCCACCTAAACCAAAATACGAGATTAATAAGTACATTTTGATATAAAATAATCATACGAGCGTATTAAATAAAGAGGAAAAACTATGCATTTTACATTCATATCACCTTTCTCTCAATTTAAGGTAATTGATATCATGTTGTTTTGAGGTAAAGTTTGAATGATTGAGGAGTATGAGTTTAGATAGATTGTAGAGTAGTTGATTATGTTTGTGAAGTGCAAAAAATGTAGCTTTTGATTTAAACTGCATTCTCTTCAAATCTTAGGAAAAGTAGGTTGCATTTAAGATTTTTGATAAAATAACCAAGTGGAAATTAGTGTATAATTAGGGCTAAACTAGAAATTGGATTGGTTGATATCTATTTGGGATTACATTGGGTACAAATAGTCATTAACATTGGATACAAAAACGCATATATCCACCATGACACAAGTAGACATAACATGGTTAGGCACGAGTCACTTCACATTACCAACTTCGTCCCCACTCATCTAACCCAAACGACTTCATTTGACCTTAAATTTGAATATGTGTAAGATCAATGTGAACTCTTTCATACACTCGAGGATCGTTTGGGAAAATTTTGATCTTTCTCGTTGTTACTCTGAGGCGAATTTCCTTGTTTGATCATGGGTCAAAATGGGGAATTTACATTGTTTAAGTTGATTTCGGGTTTGTCAGCCAAAGTTTAACCTTTATGGGATAATAACTCAATTTCATTACACAATTCATCGAGCATGGCATCATTTCGTCACTTTATGTTTTGTTTTGTTTCGTTACTTGAATTCATTGAGTGCGAGCGTTGTATGCATACACTATGAAATAAGTTTGGAGGATTTGGATATTCATACTATTATCATATCTTCAAGTGACATGGCTTCGTCTGTGCATCACAAATGGACTAATCCTTCCATTTTTCTTGTTTAGAGGATGCCTCATAAGTGAACTTCTAAAGAAAAGGAAAAAGTTGCCTCTACAACCTGTACTATACATACTTAGGGACCTGAATGGGGGTATAAGAAAGTTTTTTAATCAAGAGGCCACATCTAGATAGTTTGATATCATTAGCCGTTGGACATTACTCGTGGAGAGGTCGGTGAAACTCGAAGATTTCCTAGGATTTGAGTTGGTGCTCTAGCTCGGAATTGTGGATGGGACAAGGTGGTGGAAAGACCATACTCGGTGGATGGGGAACTTGTTTGAGAATTTTATGCAAATTTCAGCAGTGAGATAGACACCTAGGGTCAGAGCATCTGTTTCAAACATGCGTGAGGGACAAGTGGATTATGTTTTCATTTGAAGTAATACATGAGTACTATCAGGTATCTTGGGATAATGTTGTCCAAATTCTTGGTGATTTCCATTGGAATGGGGTAGGGGAGGTTTTACTTCAGAGAGAAAATGTGTGGCCATTGTAGACTGATGAGTGGCATCAAATTAAGCTTACACCATCGATAGGTATCTTGTGGCTCTTCGGCAGTCCGCTGCACCATCCCGCCACATCTCCAATCAATCCGAACTAGCCTGTAAAAATTGTAAGAGTGAGAATTTTAAAAACACCCAGTAAGATACGTACAGTTTTCATACACGATTATATGCAATAAAATAACACTTCATACCACTCTTCTTTTATGGAGTATCTCGATGACCAAGCGAAACACCCATCTAGGTCATCTTAGATTTTCGAAGGATCTCTTATCTCTTTCTAAAGAACCCGAAGGCCCATTGGTAATTCATGCATAAATTACTGAATATAAAAGCATAAGAAAACAAACAACTTTGCACAAAAGTATCTTACCTTGAAAGATCAAACGAGCTCTGAGTAAAGAAAATGTACTTAGAATTTACAGATGCTTTCTATATGAAAGCTACTGTGTAAAATTCTGTGTGGTGAATTGTGAGGCATGGAGACACTATTTATAGGGGAAAAACAGTATTTGAGTCATAATATAATTGTGATAAAAATCGTGTCTATCTAGTTTGATAAAAAATTCAATTCTCTATAGATAAATCATAAAATGACACGTGTCCAAAGAAAATATTCCAATCTCAAAAGGTGATAATGACAACTTTGACTTTAAATATAATTCTAATAAAACATTATTTTCACATACATTCTCTATCATAACAATCTTCATCCAATTTCAATTTTATTAAAAAAATATAAATAAATTATAAATTTCTTTAAACTTTAGTATCTTGAGATCTACATATCCGAATGAACTTTTTCTCGAGCCTATTTTCATGATTAAAAACGAGCTATCCAACGAGACCCATATTGATATAATTTTTGTCACTCTATAAAAAATTAAATATTTAACGCGAAAATATAAGAATTTAAAACTTTATTTTAGTCTCTCAACTTTCAAAATTATAAAATATAATATATAGAACTATAATTTTATTCTAAAATTTTCGAGGTGCTACAATCTCTCCTCCTTAAAAAAAATTTTGTCCTCGAAATTACATCAACTATTTGAAAAGTTCTAAATACTCGACTTGACATATTCATAATAGTGCATAAAAAACTCATAATCATGCTAAAAGAATGACATTTCTTTCCATACCTTGGATCAATTGGAGAGTGATCGAGTAGTGAGCGCTACGTGCCAAGGATTTTTCAAGACTTTAACTTTCACATTGTCCGTACACTCCTAATATTTATGAAAATGGTGCATTTTTGTAATATCTAAAAATAGGATTTTCTCATAAATGAAGTTTAAAAAAATAATAAGTAAATAAAATTTTTTTTCTTTTTTTTTTATCTTGAAAGGTTTGAAATATTGTATTTCATCTCATTAATTTAAATAATACGCAATCAAAAGACTTCCAAATGAGGAGGGGGGTCATAACGGACCGCTTAAATCTAAAACTCTTCTTAGACAGTTTAGATCTTTTTGACAAAACCTTTCAATTTTGCAATTGGCAAACCAACAAAACTTTAACAATAAGTCGAACATAAAATTTCTAAACTTTTTTTTTTTTTTTGAAAAGATGTCTACATAATCGATTTTATAACTCTAAGCTCTGATACGAAACTGTAATGCCCCAAAATTTCATACATCTTGAGGTATTACCAACAATAATTTTCATGTACTTAAAATGCAAAACTGTAAAATTCTATTTTTTTAAATAAACAAAACATTCATAAATTTAAATTTGAATCGTAAATCGTGTCTAAAATTAATTTAGCCATTCTCGACTACTGTTATTGGACAAAACGAACTAATAAATTTTAAAAGAAAAGAGGTAAAACTTAATATTCTCATAGGGTGAAATCCTTTGGCAGTCCGCTGCACCATCCCGCCACATCTCCAATCAACCCGAACTAGCCTGTAAAAATTGTAAGAGTAAGTATTTTGAAAACACCCAGTAAGATACGTGCAGTTTTCATGCACAATTATATGCAATAAAATAACACTTCATACCATTCTTCTCTTATGGAGTATCTCGGTGACCAAGCGAAACACCCATCTAGGTTATCTTAGATTCCCGAAGGATCTCTTATCTCTTTCTAAAGAATCCAAAGGCCCATTGGCAATTCATGCATAAATTACTGAATATAAAAGTATAAGGAAACAAACAACTTTGCACAAAAGTATCTTACCTTGAAAGATCAAACGAGCTCTGAGTAAAGAAAATGTACTTAGAATTTACAGATGCTTTCTATATGAAAGCTATTGTGTAAAATTCTGTGTGGTGAATTGTGAGGCATGGAGATACTATTTATAGGGGAAAAACAGTAGTTTAGTCATAGTATAATTGTGATAAAAATGGTATCTATCTAATTTGATAAAAATTGAATTCTCTATAGGTAAATCATAAAATGACACGTGTCCAAAGAAAATATTCCAATTTCAAAAGGTGATAATGACAACTTTGACTTTAAATATAATTCTAATAAAATATTATTTTCACATCCATTCTCTACCATAACAATTCTCATCCAATTTCAATTTTATTAAAAAATATATAAATTAATTAAAAATTTCTTTAAACTTTAATATCTTGAGATCTACATATCCGAATGAACTTTTTCTCGAGCCTATTTTCATGATTAAAAACGAGCTATCCAACGAGACCCATATTTATATACTTTTCGTCACTCTATCAAAAATTAAATATTTGACGCGAAAATATAAGAATTTAAAATTTTATTTTAGTCCCTCAACTTTCAAAATCATAAAATATAATATATAGAACTATAATTTTATTCTAAAATTTTTGGGGTGCTACACATCGAACCACATTTAACGATCATAAGGCCAGATTTATCTATCATTTGGTGAGGAATCAAAAGATTGACTTGGCGATTCTCATCGATGAGGAGATTCACTTACAGAGAGTTTGGGAACACTGCCACCGTTCTTTAATATTTCGGAGTCAATCTGCTGAGATAGATGTTCCTTACTATGACCAGCTCTAGTCGAGATATTCAGAGTCTTCAGCAGGTTTTTGGTGCCATGGGTACTGATATCCAGACAATGCGGGATGACATGATTACTACTAAATTTTTACAGCTACTGCCAGTAGGGGGTCTTTGGATGCACGAAGAGAGGTAGAGACCTTAAATGGGTGGTTGAGTATTTATGTGGGTTAAGTTGAATGTATCCAGCTAAAGGTTGACGAGATATAGGATCGATTAATAAGCATTGAAACCGAGGTTCGGGAGGAGTCTATATTGATTCAGTGTATACAGGGACAACTTGATGAAGGTTTTGGCATGATGAGGGGCTTACAGGTCGAGATAGCCAACAGTTCGAGTTGATGAGATAGATTCTTGTACGACTGCCTCCACCGTCAGCAGATGGCACATCAAGCTCTTGTTTCCTTCTGCCATCTTCACCACCACCTCTATATTGATTAAGTGAGTATTCGTAGTCCCAATTTTTGAACCTAATTCTATGTTTGTCCTTCAATTCTACATTTTAGTAACTTTTAATTTCTACACATTGAGGACAATGTTTTCTATAAGTTTGGGGGCGGTAGAATTTTCATGACAATTTTGACATTCATCAATATTTGTGTATAATTTACTATTTTTGTGTGACTGTTCGTGCGGAAAATAAAAATTTGAAGTTGTATTTTTTATTTATTTTCTAGTATTTTCTTATTGTTTTGCGTGCTTATATGGGTTTGATGGCCTGCCGGCAATGATGCTGAAAAATGGAATAGGTATAGACTAGGACTAGTGGAAATATTGCATGATTACATTGGTCAATTCTTGTTTATGTGAAACTTGACATTCTCTATGCAGGACACTCATGTTTTACATGTTAAGTTGGTGAATTAGCTCATTACTTAGAAAAGAATTGAACAGAGTGAGTAAACCGAAAAACCTCTATGTATTTATCCATAATCTATTTTTAGAGTAGTTTGGAGATGGTTGAGCTATTACAAGGAACATTGAAATGAGTAGGGTTTCCGTTCATAAAATTATCTTGTGTAGATTATCTAAACCCAATGAGATGAAAGTGAGGTGAAAGTCTTAAGGTTGGTTTTAGAGGCTAAATGTCAAAAAATAAAGGGTATAACGTTAATATATGTGTAAATAGAATCATTTTTTTGAGTCTGTAAAACTCGGGTGAATAAGCCTGCAAAAGTTTAAAATATGGTGTTTTAAAGTCAATTGACTTATAAGTCATCGGCCTAAAAGTCGCTACACGGGTTATATAGAAAGCAAATGAGACGATATTTGAAAAGAAAAAAGAAAGAGAAAAATAGAGAAAACAAGAATAATTGAGAAAAGACACAATTTCATTGGTTAAGGCCATGTTTGAGCCACATTATTTTTTTCATCTTCATTCTTCTACTCATTTTTAACCACACATTTTTTAATAAAATAATATTTTACATCACATCAATAACTCTTTTTTTTTTTCAACCACATATTCTCCATCACATCAACAGTAAAAATGCTTTCTTTTTCCAAAAATGTGTACGGGGACTAAGCAAGACATTTGGTTTATAGAACTATAACTTTGATGCGAGGTAAGTAGCTTACTTTAGTCTTAAAAGTTGAAGCAATCAAAAGTTAAGGAGAATCTCGACTTAATGAAGTGTGAACTTGTGATAGTAATATTCATTCAAATGAAGAGAAGGTAAGGATTAGAATTAAGTAAACTTTAACTATCTCAGGAAAATTGAATGAAAATAATAAATTTGGGGAGTTTGTACCTCTCGTGGGAAAAAAGGAAATATTTGACTACTACAGATCAATAGTTGAACCAATCATGAGCTTGATATGTTCATATGAGTTTACACAAACGTTGAGTTATGCATATAACAGGTGGATGTTGATTTGATTTTGCAATGTTGAAGTTGTCCATTGTGTTGATTGTTAAATTTCAATCCAGATACACAATAGGTTGTCAAACCATGTTTTTTAGGACAAACAATTGTTCAAATTTTGGGGGTTTGATAAGTGTGTTTTACACATTTAAGTCACAAAACATGCATAATTGTTGGTAATATATTGGAATATGACGTAATTCCATATAAATTATGTTTTGTACAACAACATTGATTAATATGGAGAAATTTGGGAAAAACAAGCGAAAAATGACTAAAGTGGAAGAAAAACAAAATTCAGAGACCAAAGTGCAAATAGTCGAAAGATGATCTGGAAGAAGAAACGAAGATGTAAAAAAGTCGAAGACCAATTGAGTGAATGAAAGAAATTTTGGAAGAAAAAGAGGCCAGAAAAGAGATCAAGACATGAAAAAAAATGGAGTTCGGGAACTAAAACGCAAAAATGGGATTGTTCTTCAAGCTATACAGTTACATAGCATGTTTCCGGCATGCGGTCACATGGTAGGATGCAAGGAATTTAGGAGCTGAAATTGTTTGAACTACGCTATATCATGCGATTGTACTGTGTACAGCATAGTATATTTTCGGAGGAAATTTTTTAGTTTCCTTGTATGACTCCAACTCTTATGAAAACAATATTGGGAACATCTTTTAAGACCTATGGCCGTCGAAAAAAATATTATCATGCATTACAATGCATTATAGAGCATAGAAGATGGCAAGAAACATCAAGAGAGATTCCACGACGTCAAAATCTAATCAAAATTCATAATTTAAATGATATCCACTCTATATAATTCTTGTTTTCTTCACAATATCATGTTAGGCTAGATTTTTTTGTGCAAGGAGAATGATGAATCTTGTAATATGTGTTTTTAATCTTTTGTTTTACATATTTGAAATTGAAAACACGATTTTGGATTTTGAATGATTTAAATGATTATCTTTACCCGAAAATCAGTGTGCACGGTAGATGTATGAATTTGTTGACTTATTTTATGCATTTGAAAGAAGGAAAATAGATTTGACATAGTGTAAGTTGTTATAGAAATATATCGATATGCTTTATGTGAATCTTTAAATGTTAATAAAAATTTATGCACTTTTGTTTGTTCGAATTTGTTATAGAAATATAGTCCGATCATATATGAGAGTATGTTTAAGATTACTTGAGAGAGATTGTTGAATAAAATATGAACATTGATTCTTCAAAATAAAATCGTGTTATCAAAGCGTAGAGCTAAAGTTAAAAATGATTATTACATGAAAATTTGGGATACTAGTGCGCTTGTCACCCATTAGAACACATCAACTTGCATTCAGCATAATTTGCTTTTAGTTTAATTAATTAACTCATAATTATATAAGTAGATTAATTTAGTTATAATTTTGTCAGAAACAAACACATTACATTATTATTGTTTCGTTTAAGGTCGTGATAATTAAGATTGAACTAAATCCATTTCCGTGGGATGATACTTGGACTCAAATCCATTTTATTACTTGTTAACGAACCGCACTTGTGGTGGTAGTGAACACAGCCCTTGTTTTGGCTCCATTTTAATTAAAAAAATGAGAGAAAATGAGTTTGAGAATAGTGATTATTTTTTTTAAGAATGTGCGGTTAAAAGATAAGAAAAAGTTACAATTTACGTGTAATATTATTTTACGAAAGAATATGTGGTCGATAATGAATTTTGAAAAATGAGTTTTACAAAAATGGAGGCGTACAAGTCATGAAACATAATCTTCAATAGGCTGATACAAGGTAATGTCGTATGCAACATACATACTATAATTTGAAAGATATTTCGGAAGAATCAAAATATAGTTTCCAAGAACAAAAATATTTCATATTGTGAAATATTCTTAATTGTTTTCATTTTTGTTTGGAAATATTACTCAATGAAGTAACTTGAGGATTGACAACAAGAGGGGTGGGGTAGCGTGGGTGGGTGGGTTTTGGTTGGGGATTCTTAGGTGTGAACTTACCTGAACGGTGACACTGCCACAGTAAACTACGGGTGTTAACTCCCATAATACTATACATACAGCATCCGATCCCAACACAACATTGATCAGACTCCTCCATCACCGTTGCTTCTTTCTCCCCCACCTGATCTTCTTCTATTCTCGTATCCTGTCCAATTACCTCGATCTTCATCATTTTGACACCAAAAACAATGTTCTCAAGTTTGCAAGTCATTAATGCAAACTTTCTGACTAGAATGTAACTGAAAATTGCCAAATTCATGGCTAGATGCTTTAATGACGTGTTTTAGTCCCCGTTTGATCTACATTATTATCTCATTAAAATAAAAAATATGACCGTTATCCATCACATCAACATTTAAATTCAAATTTTCTATCTCTTAGGTGGGCCACAATAACGACTATATTTTTCGTTCTCATTCTACAATAATTTGGCTCAAACAGGGCATAGATTCCGGTGTACAATTGTTATTGATGACAAGTAAACTTGATTTTGGGCTAAGTAAAATAGCTTGAGGATCTTGCTCACAGGCCTAATTCACTTAAAAGAGCCCAAACAAAGCTTACAATTTCAAGAAACTTCTTTTAGAATAATCTATGTAAATATCTAACTAAAAGATTTGATGATAAATGTGGTAATGTGACAAGTAGAGTATGTGGTTTTACAAGCTCTATTTAGAATATTTTAGGAAAATATCTAGTCCAAATGTATGGAAATGAATGTGTCTTGTTATATCCATAAATTACGTTGCATGCTCAGACGGATGGGTTCCCCATATTGGCCGACTCGACATCAACTATTTCATTGGATTGGGCCTATTAGATCAAGAAACCTCGTATTGGACTTGGAACTCTGCACATTAGCACCTCGTGACCCATTTATCCATTTCACACGTAAGGTATGTTCATTTTAATCCTAACCAAACCCTCTCTCTTGGCTCTTGCATTCATTTCTCTTTCGTCCAGACGTTGACTTGATCGTCAGAGTGCAAGCGATCGTCAAACATTTTTCTTTACCAGCAGCCTTTGCCTCCTAACGAGTTGTTCTAGTATACATGTGACATTTACGTGGAGGAGAGGTGGTGGGAATTTTGTTGGCATTGAGGACAACGGATCGGCGACGTTTGTGAAAAATAAGTACATTAAGCATGTACCACATACAAAAAGCCCACGGAAATGGGATAATTTTTTAGGCAATTTTCTACTAAAAATTGGCAAAGACAGCAACCAAAAACTGAAGAAAATGGCTACTAGAGAGACTAACAGAGGTGTGAAAATTTCCTTGAAAAAAGGAACCTTCCGGCGAACTGTTGAAGAGACACGGGTTGAAAAATTCGCGAAGAAAAATGACTATTGCCTATTAATGGTTACAGAAAGTCATCATGGAAATGGTCAATAAAACTAGGATTTATTGAAGAAAACATTCGCCAGTGGATTTGTTAAAAAGATGCTTTGTTTGCTCCCCTTATTGCTAGCGATATTCACCCATATGCTTGGAAAAAACCGAACACCCACTGAAATTGAAAGACAGCTAGCACGAAGAAGAGAAAATCAAGGCAGGCCAAATCCTAAATTAAAATTCTATCACTAAGAAAAGAGCAATAGGCCGGAATTTTCAATTTTTGGAAGTGTTGACACACAAAATGTACAACCCAATTCAAATGGCCCAAGAAAGGAAATGGCCCAAAAGAAGAAACTCATTTAGAGAAATGAGGGTGAAAGCCCAACCAGAAATATCATTAAATATGATGAAAGCCCAAAAACAAAGGAGCGTTGTCGCCCAAACCTGCAGAACGCCCAAATGTTGAGGGAATGAAGTATCCTAGAATCGCCCAGAGCGGAAGACCAATTGTCGCCTAAAAATGCTGAGTCGCCCAGAGTCCCAGCGATGACTAAAGCTTGTCGTTATCCAAAGTCACGATTCAAGATGGTTTGAGCACATCACAATTACGCCCCACGATTTGAGAAAGTTGGTGACAAGCAGTTATGAAGAAGACGTGGTGATGGGAGTTACACACGGTAGTTATTGGCCAAGTCGGCCATTATGAAAGAAATGGGTAGTTACAAATAGTTTCTAAACGATTAAGAAACTGCCCAAGCCGTATAAAAAAAAGAAGAAGACAACGAAGATACCCCAGACAAAATTCACTCTCAAGCAGAGAATATGTAATTTACTTTTTCTTAGATTAATTTTAATTACTTCAATTCCCTTATACTTGTGTGCTTGCGCCCCTTGGAGGCATCTTGTTCATGTCCAAACTGTAATCTTCATATTCAATAAACACCCCTTTTTGGGACTTTGTTCCAAGAAGTTTGTCCCTTACACAATCATCTGATCCCTTTGTTAGCGAGTAAAATGCGAAACAATTTGGCACGCCCAGTGGGATAGTTGGTGTTTGAAGATGCAAAAGGAAAACATTATGCCTCATAAAAGTTCTGATAAAGCACCAGCAAGTTACGGAGTAGTCCAGTCTGTGATCGAGCAATACGAGGAACAGCAACATTCTCCTCAGACAGAAGGACAGACTCCAAGCAGTCACAGTCGTTATGAACTAATGACAGAGTTGAGTCCTCGAATCATGCGTGCATTGCTTGGAGAACTCACACAAGATGTCGTCGAAGAGGTAAATTTACGAAACGTCCATAATATGAAAAAATTTACCCAAATTGGAAATGTTCACTATGATAACATGGCCAAACAATTGAGTGTTTTGAATGATCTTATAAGCAAATTAGTAAGCCAAGTATGTCAACCAACCATAGGAAGTCATTTCCAGACCAGGGCGATTGTGGGACATACTTCACCACACAATTCCCCTGGTTTGAACCCAGATCCAGGTCTAGAAACATTTTTCGGCCCTTCCACCTCAAATCAAGGGGTTAATGGAGCGCCAAATTTGAATGGCGATAATGTGACTACCAACCTGGGGGGTAATCTAAACATAAGAAATAATGTTCTGAATGGTGGACATAATTTACCTCGTGTTAATAAGGGAGTAAATACTCAATATAATGGGTATAATTGTCTGAACAATGGCACTTTCCCTGTCAATCAATGACCAAATATCAGGCCGCCTCAAGTAAACCAACAAGTGAACCAACCCATAGGAGTCCCATATGATCCAAATGCTTTACCGAGGAATCAAATTGTAGAAATAGTACAAGATCAAATGGCTGTTGGGGTACGTCCTGTTATCAGGCCGACTTACACTAAACCATATCCTGATTGGGTAGATCAAGCATATCCATGGCCTAGAGGGTATAAAGTGCCCGAATTCTCATTGTTCACTGGTTTAGGAGAAGTATCTACTCTGGAACATATAGGACGATTCACATTACAGAGTGGTGAGGTGACCGACTACCATAAAATGAGACTATTCCCTAGTTCATTAACAGGAGTAGCCTTTTCGTGGTTTATTAACTTGCCAGCAAATTCCGTTCAGACATGGCAACAAATGGAACAGTTGTTCCATGCTCAGTTTTATAAAACAGAATCTGAGGTTACACTGGCCGATTTGGCGAACTTACGTCAAATGCCAAATGAATGGGCAGAAGGCTTTCTTCAAAGGTTCAAAACAGCCAGGAGTAAATGTTTTGTACCCCTGCCTGAAAAAGAATTTGTCAAAATCGCTCAAAACTGTTTAAGTTTTGATTTAAAGAAAAAGTTCCAGGATAGGGAGTTCCCTGACCTATTCCAACTTAGTGTGAACGTAATTAGGTACGAACGTTTGATAAGAAAAGAAGAGCTAGTAAAAAATTCTAGTAAAGGGACTTATTACAAAGACCCAAACTTTGGCGTTTATACTATAAATGATGAATTTTACGATCGAACTAAAATATGTTTGGCTGAACTAACCAAGGGGGATGCATATACTTGTCCCATAATGGCTAAGCCTAGGGATTTAGCCAGAAATGAGCCTGTGAAAGGAGAAAACAAAAAGAGCAGAACGTTCTCATTCGACGTGACGAAAGCTGACCTTATATTTGATAAATTGTATAAGGATAAGCAGATAAAGTTGAGGGATAAGCATAAGTTACCAAGCCCTGAGCAAATTAAGGGTAAAAAATATTGTAAATGGCATAATACATGGTCACATATGACTAATTATTGCCTAGTTTTCAGTCATGTTTTACAGGACGCTATTGAGTCAGGATGAATCACGTTCAAAGACAAAAAGAAGATGGCAGTGGATGAAAATCCTTTCCCACAGCCACTTGAGGTGAATATGGTGACAACCAATCTCAAAAATAAATTGCCAAAGTTCAAGTTGATCATCGATGATGAAGAAGACCCTGAGAAATATGCCAGAGTGTTTGAACGTATTAGAGGAAAGGAATCCATGAAGAACGAAGAAGTCTTGTGTGCCAGATGTAAAGGAGAAATGAGAGCAAATACTGAAAAACCAGAAGTATGGCAGAATCACCATCGCTCTGAGCTTGTTCCAAACAGAAGGCAGGGCACATTGTTCTATAAAGGACCGCCACTGGAAAGGCAGTTCAGGCCAGCAAGGCATGAGAGATCGTTCAGACCACAGCTTCGCCAGCCTAATGTATGGCACTCATATCAGTATAATGCAAGACGTGTTGTACCTTTTAATGAAATGACAAGGACTCAGCAAAGATGATTTCAACGGAATTACGGACGAATGATGAGGCAGCGACAAGAAATACCACGTCCTAAAGCACCAAAAGTACTGGAAATGGTTAATCAAAATGCTCTCGAAGATAGTGAAGAGACTGACACTGGGGAATCAATGAAAGAAATGCCAGAAAGTTCTTCTGGGAGGTCGAAGTTTGATCGAAGCAAAAGAGATGAAGAAGATACAGAACCACCCCTTACTATCCAGTTCAGCACCTTACCTCCCGTCATGGCTAATAATTATCTATTGGCCAATGAATTCAAGAATAAGGAGGAAGAAGGAGGAGATGAAGAAGAAGCATGTATGTTGGAATGCGAAGGTGGTCAGACGTCTTAAGAAATACAAGGTGAAGAGGATGATGGTATGACTGATATTGAGGAAGAAATTGATTTAGAAGAAGAAAGGAGAAAGAGAGGAGTATCGCGTGATACTTTGCTGAAACAATTGCATCGGGAAGGAGTTCGTGAAGTAGATTTGTTGGGAGAACCATCTGGGCATTCTTTCAATTTCTATGTACTATATGGAACACCCAAGAGGAAGAAAAGGGTACCTCGTTCCAAGAAATACGGATCTCCTCCAAGGATATTGCCTCCCCCAACAGGATGGGTAGCTACTGGAGAAATACTGGAAGATGAAAATAGTGCCCCACAGACAAATATTCAACCCAAGGTATTGCAAGTTGATTTATCACAAGGGGATAAGTCGATAGGGGACAAACAGGAGGTAGAAATTGATGCAACAGAAAAGGTCGTCTTCAAAAAACCTACTATGAAACTGACCAAGCATTTAAGGCCACTTTATGTGAAGGCCTTGGTCAATGGCATACCCGTGGTGAAGGTGCTTATTGATAATGGGGCAGCCATAAACACTATCCCATTAAGGATGATGAGGAAATTTGCAAAGACAGAAGATGACATGATCCCAACGGAAGTCATTCTCACAAGCTTCAATGGGGGGGCAACTTCGGCCAAGGGAGTAATGCCACAAGATATAACCGTGGGAACAACTACTAGGACCACAACATTCTTTGTCATTGATGGTCTTACTAGTTACAACATACTATTAGGGCGAGACTGGATCCACGGAAGTCGCTGTATACCATCATCACTCCACCAGTGCTTGGTTTTCTGGAATAACCAAGGTAAAGCAGAAGTGGTACAGGCAGATTATAGGCCTTTTGTTGCAGAAGCTAACTCGGTGGAAAGATTCATGTACGAGGGAAACTATGGACCTGTCAGGATAATCCAAGATGGAGAAGAAACTCAAGTCATCGCACAGAGTGAAGAACCATTTTTGGTAGAAGCACTAGCTGAAATGTTCAGTCAAATGAGGCCAAACATAGTGGCCCTGGAAGAGCCAGTGATTGGCAAAAGAACAATCAAAGAATATTGATGAGTTGGCAACCAAAAGAGCATGTGGCCGAGATCCAGACCTTCAAAACCAGACTAGTGGCTTTCAATAAAGAATGTCAAGAGAAAATCAAAAAAGAAGTAGCGTTGAAAATATTGGGAGACAAATTGGCAGTATTCAAATTGGAGCAAAGTGTTGACCAAGAAGTCAACAAGGTGGATTGCCTAGAAGAAAAGGTGCCTACAAAAGATATAGATGATAAAGTAATAAGGATCAACAGGCTTGGGAATGCTCAAGCACAAGACCCTTTGGTCAAAGTAAACATTGGCGACGTGGGAGAAGATTGCCCAACATTTATCAGTCAGATGCTTAGTCAAGAGGGTGAACAAAAGCTTTTTGGCCTCTCTTAAAGTTGAAAAACCAAGACGAACTCGTCTGGAAAGAAGAACATCAAAAGGCCTTTGATAGCCTAAAGACGTATTTATCAAATCTGCCAGTGTTGGTGTCACCTATCCAAGGATAGCCAATGAAGGTATATATATCGACTGAACAAGAATCGATAGCTGGAATGGTCGCGCAAGAAGACCAATTTGGTGAAGAAAGGCTACCCGTTCAGCATGATTAGGCTCAGAAATGGAAGTAGTATAGGAGCCTTGCAGACTAGAGTAAGATTCAGAGACCTTTTTGTCAAATTGTGGGGCGGCGCTAGAAATTAACGTGCCAGGGAAGATGGTATCGCCCGAAGGGGGAAGATTTACTAAAGTTCCTTCATCCCTCAAAGTAATGGACATGGGACCAAGTTGGAAAACAAATGTATTATATTCAGAAGATCAGAAACTTAAAGCAACTAGAAATAACACAGGGTCATAAATTGGGGGTTGGAGAGCGATTTCCAATAAGTCCGAAATCCTTGCACGATCAAAAAGGGTCTGGGTGGGGCCATGTTTTACAAGACGTGCATGCCATTTACGAAAATTATTATCAGCTGTGGGCCAAGTGCGAATACCTTTTTCACGAATCGGCTTCAGTGGCAGCGAATTCAAAAATGGAGGGCCCTGAGTGCAAGGGAAAAGCTGGCCTGCCACCATTTGTTCAATAGCTTCAGCATTGTTGAATGATGGCCCCAAGTAGAATTCATCAGGACCAATGTTGGTTTGTGCAAGAAAGCTGGGGTTTACATACGGCTTGGCAAGAAGGTTCTGAAAGTCCTCGAAACTGAAAGGAGCGTTAGACTGGGTTCGTGAAATGGCCATTAGACTACAAGACTATTGAAGTTTGCCGGTGAAGCGTAGCAGAGAAGAAAGAAGATGAACAGTGGTAATAGCAGGGAAGAAGCGCGAAGAAACAGAGATGTGGGCTAGTGGTACTATGAAATGGCGTGTCCTTCGAAATAGTTAAGGGTTTGTAAAGTCACACCTTTTCAAACAACAAAAGGAAGTGATGATTGGAATTCTTGGAAATTTCAAATGTTGCTGGAAGACACAAAGATGAATATGGTGAAAAAATTAAAATTAATTCTGCCATATTGGGGTGTAATTGTTGACACACAAAATGTAAAGCCCAATTCGAATGGCCCAAAAAAGGAAATGGCCTAAGAGAAGAAACTCATTTAGAGAAATCAGGGTGAAAGCCCAACCAGAAATATCATTAAATATGATGAAAGCTCAAAAACAAAGGAGCGTTGTCGCCCAGCCTGCAGAACGCCCAGATGTTGAGCGAATAAAGTATCCTATAATCGCCCAGAGCGGAAGACCAATTGTCGCCCAAAAATGCTGAGTCGCCCAGAGTCCCAGCGATGACTAAAGATTGTCATTATCCAAAGTCACGATTCAAGACGGTTTGAGCACATCACAATTACGACCCAAGATTTGAGAAAGTTGGTGACAAGAAGTTATGAAGAAGACGTGGTGATAGGAGTTACACACGGTAGTTATTGGCCAAGTCGGCCATTATGAAAGAAATGGGTAGTTACAAACAGTTTCTAAACTATTAAGAAACTGCCCAAGCCGTATAAAAGAAAGAAGAAGACAACGAAGATACCCCCGACAAAATTCACTCTCAAACAGAGAATATGCAATTTACTTTTTCTTAAATTAATTTCAATTACTTCAATTCCTTTGTACTTGTGTGCTTGCGCCCCTTGGAGGCATTTTGTTCGTGTCCAAACTGTAATCTTCATACTCAATAAACACCCCTTTTTAGGACTTTGTTCCAAGTGGTTTGTCCCTTACACAATCATCTGATCCCTTTTTAATTGTTAGCGAGTAAAACGTGCAAAAAAGGAAGCAACGTTGAAGTCACTGCAACCGGAAAAATATCAGCAAGCACTACGAGGGGCGATGAATAATTTTTACATTGTTATAATTACAAGTAGCTGCTACCTCGTCCAGACAACTAATTTTAGCAACCAAGCAACGGGTACATTGTTATGATTTCCACCCAATGACAACAAATTTTGTCGAAAGCAACAAAAATGGTACAAGCTTTTGTTCTCAAGCTACATTCTTTTGGAAGTAATTGCCTGAGTTTTGAGACAATAGAATAGATTAGTATGGAAAAGGATTCTAGAAAATAAAATTTCTGTAGCAAATCAACCCATTATTGATTGACCACCAAGCGCTTGATGAAATACCCAAATCAAGATTTTGTCATTTTGAGGACGAAATTTTCACAAGGCATAAAACATCATCTATTTGCCACCATTGAAGCAGCCACTGCATCTCAAGAAAAACTCTGATGACCTTCTTTGAATTAACCGCCGACACCACAGGGAACGAAGTGTATAGTTCCAGCTTTTCTCCATTGTGTCAACTTTAAATTTTGATGTGATAGTGTGTTTGGACCAAGATGCATTACCCAATTCAACTTTTGCAAGCTGTGTTTGTCTAGGGGTGTCAACGTGACTCATCGGCTTGTGCGGTCCTTGGCTCGATCAGGGAAAATCACGAGCCGGGCAGAGCCCTATTTTGGGCTATCGGCTCGAGCCCGTGTCACGAGTCATTTTCGGCTCGTAGCCAAGTCGGGCCTAAAAAAAAGTAGTAGCCTACAATAATTTTTTTTTAAGTTTGAAATAAAATTTAAAAAAAAATCGAGTGGGCTCGACTCAAGGTCCGAGCAATTTTTTTGGTCGAACAAAAGTTTGGCTCGGCTAGGGTAAAAAAAAAAAAAGACGAACCATTTTTACTCGAGCCGAGCCCGAGCTTCTCGATTCGGCTTGGCTCTTGGACATCCTCATGTTTGTCTGATAATTGGTCCTTTTTTTGACATTTTGGTAACTCGTTTTCTCTTCAAATTTTGGGGATCACGTCCCATTTGCTAAGTCAAGTTAGCCCATAATGTGATTGGGTTTTCTTCTTTCAAATTGTGGTCCAATAGTTCACAATAAAAAAAAAAAAAAAAGGTACTTACAAAAATACCCTTAAAATTAGGGATGTTTTGAAAAATCATATGAAATGTTTTTAGAAAGTAAAAAATACTGTATAAAATGAAAAAGTGACAGAATGTCACTTTTTTTATAAAAAATTGTCACTTTTTTACTTTTTTAAAAAAAGTGACACAAATTCAAAAAAAGTGACAAAACTAAAAAAAAAAAAAAAGTGACACTTTCAAAAAGTGATACAACCTCAAAAAAGTGACAAAACTAAAAAAAGTTATACAAATTCATAAAAGTGACAAACTCAAAAAAATGACAAATACCAAAATAGCACCATCCATTTGTACAATACCAATAATCATGTTCTTAAAATAATCAGCACGTCCAGGTCAATCCACATGTTGATTATTATGTTAGGAAAATATAACATATTATTTCACTTTTTTATCTTCTTAAAAAGTGACAAAAACTGAAAATGTGACAAAAATCTAAAAACGTGACAATTTTAAAAAATGACACAATGTCACTTTTATAAAATTGACGAGCAACTTTAACATCCATAGATGATAATGCATAAAATTAAGTGACGGTGTGACACAATCTCACTTTTATAAAAAAAAAATGATTTTATTAGTAAAAAAGTGACCAAAAAACCAAAATAGTAATAGAAAATAGTAACAAATACTATAAAAAGTGATCGAAACTCAAAAAAAGTGACAGAACTTTAAAAAAACAGTAGCTAGTTAGCAATCAAGAACAGGAGGAGGAAAATGGAAAACAAATATTTCCCCCTTTAGATCCATAACATTAATTGTATGGAAAATAAAAAACAAATTGTAAAGTATCAGAACGCAAATATAATTCATAACCAAAAAATCCTATAAAGCATGAGTAGTTCTACAGGTGGATTTTCTATCCAAGATTACAAGTTCTGTATAACTCCAAAGTCAAGGAAAAGTAAGGACCAACATACTGTAAACTTTGCAGTAAAAATGCAAAAAATTGTGTCTCTATATATGCTGAAACATTCCGCTCATCCATAGAAGTTGTTTACCTTCCCTAAAAACATGCTATTATAACCTAAAGGTGGTGGTGGATTTTTTCACGATAATCATTCACAACATTCTCCTAATTCCATCTCTAGGTTATAATAGAAAACAAAATCATAAAATATTCTTTATGTTCTGGATTTGAATTTCATCGTAACCGTTGGCTGCATTCCCTTCTTCCTGTGTTTGTCTTGCTCTAGTCTTTCTCTTTCCTTTCTTCCCCACTTCAATTGGCCTCCTTGCTTTTCCTCATAACAAGTCAACATGGCTGAACGACTATTAGTTACTCATATATGATATAACAATCCTAAATAAGCAATAAGCAGAAAATTGGGACTCAAATAGGGACGCATGGGACATATGGAGGTACGTAGGCTTGAATATGCTTCCTCCTAAATTGTCATTCAATTCATGAAAATGGAGAGATACAATAAAATGTGAGTGTTTATGTGTGTATATTATATGTATCATACAAAAATCATGGCATAATTAACACAAAAATGCATTTGGAGTAATTAATCGAACACTTGATATGCACAGTAATTGAAATGAGTAAAATTTTCTTATGATTCTATGCTAAATCCAAATATTCCACAACCAATCCATAAAACCAACATCAACTACGCCCATACTCCCAACAAAACTCAAAAAATTCCAACCATGAGCAAGAATCCTTTCCTTGATGGCCAGAAGGCTGTTATACTACTAAAAACACCAAAATGGAGATTAAAAGAGCATATAGGAGTGTGCAGACCATGCTTTTACAACCCAAGATGAATATGGATTAAACCAAAGGTAAATTGTCTGTTCTTGAATATCTATGTCAGCGTACAATGATGTGAATTTGGTTGTTGATAAGTGTGTTTTACACACTTATTTAGGTCACAAAACATGGGAAATTGTTGATGTATATGTTGAAATATGACTTAATTCGATATAATTTGTGTTTATAGGATTGCATTGATGAATGGAATGAAAAGTATGAGAAAATGAACGAAAAAGGGCCAAAACGGAATAATATGAAACTTCGAGGACCAAAATACAATTATTCAAAAGATGACTCGAATGACGAATCAAGCATGAGGTTGAGCTAAATAACACATTGTGACATCATGGGATGTTAGAAGAATAAGGAGAAGGAAGCAATGCCAAAAGGTGGATGAAACAAAACTGGGGGACCAAAGTGAATGAAAGAGAAAATTATTTCTACCATGCAGTCGCACAAGCATCTACAGGAGTTGAACGGTGAAAATTTTGTATAACCATGCGGTCGCATGGTTCAATCTGGGCGCGAAAATTCTGGTTTTCTTATTTCGTTCCAACTCTTATGGAAACCAATCTTTTGGCAACTATATAAATTCTTAAGCCATCCTCAAACCCTAGGCAGATCTGGGAGGAGATTTTTGAAGGTTTTCAGAGAGAAAAAAAGGCACAAACAAGAATAATAACACCACGACGCGAAGATTCAATTCAAGATTATTCGGGGTGATGTCGTTCTTTATCTATTTTTCTGGTTTTCTTCTTTCTTCTATGCTAGGCTAGACTTATATGTGCTAGTGAACGATGAACCTTGTGATGTGATATTTTAATTCCTAGTTTTACTTTGATGACATTAAAACGCGTTTTGAATTATTGAATGATTTATATACATCGCATTTTCTCTACAATTATATGCGCAATAGTTGTTTGAGTGTGGTGGCCTATTTCTGGCATTCGAAAGAAGGGGAATAGACTTAACAAGGTATAAATTATCGTAGGGTCCGATAGGGGATAGAAATATACCGCTATGCTCTATGTGAATATCTAAGTGTTTACAAAACGTCATGCATTCTTCTATATTGCATTTGTCATAGAAATATAGTCAAATGGTATGTGAGAATAGGTTCAATTCTACTCGAGAGAGATTATTGAATATGTTAGAAACATTGATTCTTCATCAATTCAAACATGTTGTCAATTTTGTAGAACTGGAGTTCAAATGGATCATTGCATGGGGATTCGCGAACCTAGTGTGTTTCTTTTCTATGAGTTGCCTCAATTTGCATTCAATCATATAATTTGCATTTAGTTCAACTAATTCATCCACCCAATTTGTTATCATTCATGGGAAGTTTATTCTCCGCTTTTCCAAATGCTTTTGCCTGGCTTCGCGAGATATTTATTTCTCGCCTCTCACTATCGTCGAGGCTAACTATAAGATCTCGTCATTTTTGAAGACAGTTTATAAGACTCTGATAGTTCAAGGGCTATTCATGGGATGTTTATTCCCCACCTTGCCAGATGCTCATTCCTGGCATCTCTAGATGCTCATTCCTTGATTCTCACTATCGTCGAGCCTAGCTGTAAGACCTCGTCTATCCAAGGCCGCTTATAAGACTCAAATAGTTTGAGACCTATTTGTGGGATGCATATTCCTACTTCGCCAGACATATATCTTGGCTTTTCCATATACTTATTCCTCGCGTCTCATTATCGTCGAGCCTAGCTATAACCACGTCTATCCGATGTCATCTTATAAGATTCTGATAGCTTGAGAACTATTATTGGGATGTTTATTCTTCGCCTTGCCAGATGTTTATTCCTAGCTTCACGAGATGTTTATTCCTCGCCTCTTACTATCATCGAGCCTAACTGTAAGACATCGTCTATCCGAGGCCGCTTATAAGACTCCGATAGTTTGAGAGATATTCGTGGGATGCTTATTCCCCGGTTCACCATACATATTTCTTGGCTTCGCAAGATGATTATTTCCCCGTCTATCTGAGGCCAGCTTATAAATCTCTGATAGTCCAAGACGAGCTATTTACGAGATGTTTATTCCCCACTTCGCCAAATACTTATTCTTACTTCCGAGATGCTTATTCATGGCCTAAAATACACATTTTACATCTTTATTTAATGTGCTCATATGACTATTTTATGCCTAAATGTACTTAGTATTATCATATTTTGGTTTAGGTGGCAATTCGATGGACATGGTGTAATTTGGAAGAAATATGTGAAAATTGATCAAAGTTCAAAGAAAGCGAAAGTTCGGAGACTAAAGTGCAAATAATCAAAAGCCATGTTGAACCTCACAATGAAGATTTGAGAGTGTTAGAATTCAAATGAATGAAGAAAGAAGTCAAAGGGATGAAATATCATCAAAGTAGGATCACACATCAATTTCCAATCGAAAAGTTATGCATCAGATTTTTAGACTCCACTTAACACCCAGTTTTGACATGGTAAACGATTTAATTGGAAGATGATATTTGAATCAAAGTTGTAGCCCTTTGAGTTAGCTTTCCAACGCATCTTTAATCACCTCAATCGGATATTGGGAGAGAAAGATATGACCAAAATACTAAAGGCTGCTCAGTTATGTTGGTCGGGCGGTACTTCATTAACAGAAGCCAAAAGTTATGCCTGGGCGGCCGCCCCATTTTCCTATATTCTGGTTTCCTAATTTAAGTCAACCGCCTATGGAAACAACTATAAATACATCTTTTAAAACCCTTGAACGGGGGAGAACGCCTCCAACCTATTTTCTCTCTATTTTTCTTAGATCTATCATGTGTAACCAAACTTCTACGCTTGGTTGAAGGAAATTGAAGCCTCGGAACCACATATTGTGAGATCTAAATAGTTTTCTTATTGTCTGATTTATATTTTGCGTATTGAATGTTCTTCTGCATTTATTTCTATGATTTGTTGTGTTTAATTGCTAGAGGGCCCGCTAGTTTATTGATTGTAACAACCTACCGCTAAGTTAAACATCAAATCCGTAATTGTTTGATCCCTTTAACTTGTGAAGCACTAGGATTTGATAATTTTCTGCGATAGAGGTTATTGAATCTTAAGAAGAATGTTTAAATAGATTGAATGCAACCGCTGGTGTTTGTGTTATCTAGTTCATCGATTTCTCTATTGTGTAAAGCTGTTATTAAATTGAATCTTGAGCGCTGGTCTGGGGTTATTTAATAATTAGGGTTAATTAGAATGCTGGTTTCTAATTAACTAAAATTAAGGAGAAATAGGAATCAATTCCAACGATGAATATTCGAAATATGAATTGAATTATCCTTGTATCTATGATCAATTGTGGATTTTCGATGGTGGATGTGGACTTAGACCAAGGTTAGTCTTTTGATTGTGTTTTGTTAATTTAATTGGCATTGTTATTAATTAAGTTATTTACAATTGTTTGAATACAATATCCCCCTAATCATTGTACGAAGCATAAATATTGAATTACACACTCTTCGTGGGATCAACCCTTACTTCCATTACTACATTAGTTTTAGAGGTTTAATGACTATTTTTGGGTGCCTACGACAGCACACCAAATTTTGGCGCCGTTGCCGGGGAGTGGTGTTAATTTATTTTTGTGCTTATTTAGTAATTTTATTTTATTTTTGAAAAAAAAAAGTCAAAAAAATCATAATTTTCTAGGTTTTTAGGTATTTTATTGTTTTTAGAAATTTTAGTATAGAATTTTATTTATCTTACTTAATCTAACTTCCTTTTGGTTTATTTTTCACTTGTTCTTTTTGTTTATGACCGCAACTCGATCTTCTAATCAAAATGATTTGCAGTACGATCCAGAAATTGAGAGAACTTTACGCAGGTTAAGGAGTAGCATCCAACAAAATCTTGAAGAAAGCAATCTCAATCCCAACAATCCATTTACAAGTGATTTTGAGTTTGGAAGAGAAGAAACCATAGCCGAAAATAGGACTTTGAAGGAGCTTGCAGCACCTACATTAAATCAACAACCTTTATGCATAACTTTTCCTATTTTAGATGCTACCACTACATTTGAGCTTAAATCTAGACTAATACACCTTTTGCCTACTTTTCATGGTCTTGCAGGTGAAGATCCTCATAAACATTTGAAAGAGTTTCATGTGGTCTGCACGAG
Organism: Fraxinus americana; assembly: GCA_035079005.1. NCBI lineage: Eukaryota > Viridiplantae > Streptophyta > Magnoliopsida > Lamiales > Oleaceae > Fraxinus > Fraxinus americana. Next base: position 5,338,141 of record CM068728.1, on the reverse strand, counting down.
TATGAAACCCACTGGAATTACTGAAGAACAGATTAAATTGAGAGCCTTTCCATTTTCTCTGAAGGATTCGGCTAAGGATTGGCCCTACTATCTACCATCGGGAAGCATTACCACATGGGATGGAATGAAGAGATTATTTCTAGAGAAATATTTTCCAGCTTCAAGGGCAGCAAATATTAGGAAAGAAATTTGTGGTGTCAGACAAGATCACAGGGAATCTCTACATGAGTATTGGGAGCGGTTCAAGAAATTGTGTGCAAGCTGTCCCCATCATCAAATCAGTGAGCAACTTCTCATCCAATACTTCTATGAAGGTCTTCAACCCACAGAAAGGAGCATGATTGACGCCGCAAGTGGAGGAGCTTTGGTTGATAAAACTCCCGAAGGAGCGAGGAATTTAATTGCAAACGTGGCAGCCAATTCTCAACAATTTGGCGCTAGATTTGACCCCCCTTCTAGACAAGTTAACGAGGTAAATGTCTCATCCATTGAACAACAAATAGCGAATCTAACTACTCTTGTTCGTCAAATGGCCACAGGTAATGTGCAGACTGCGAAGGTTTGCGGAATTTGTTCAATAATGGGACATCCAACTGATGCATGTCCAACTCTTCAAGAAGAACCCACAGAACAAGTTAATGCAGCGGGTGCCTTCCCTGGACAACCACAAAAGAATTATGATCCTTTTTCGAAGACATACAACCCAGGATGGAGGGATCATCCCAATCTTAGCTATGGAAGTTCACAATCAAATCAACATGTTGCTCAAAATCGTCCAAACTTTCAACAATATAGGCAGCCATACCCGCCTAGACAACAACAGGGCCAATCTTCTAACTCTGAAATGTCTTTAGAAGATATTGTTAAATCTCTTGCAACTAACACTTTACAATTTCAACAGGAGACCAAGGCTAGCATTCAATGTTTGGAGAATCAAATGGGTCAAATGGCTAGCGCGGTTAGTCGGCTGGAATCACAAAGTTCAGGAAAGCTACCCTCTCAAACAGTGGTAAATCCAAGGGAGAACACAAGTGCAATTATATTGAGGAATGACAAGGAAATGGAAACCCCAGTGAATGAAGTTCCTACATCATCAGAACAAAACAAGGAGAAAGACATGGACATCACTGTGGAAAAGAGTAACCCAACTGAGAATGATGCACCAAAACGTAAGTTTCCTCCACTATCTGATTATAAACCAGTAGCCCCATTCCCTCAGGCTTTGGTAGAATCTAGGAAAAATGATCCAAATAGGGAGCTTTATGAAACTTTTCGAAAATGTGAGGTGAACATTCCCTTGTTGGATGCTATTAAACAAATACCCCGTTATGCTAAATTTTTAAAAGAATTGTGTACTATTAAGAGAAAGCAGAAACTGAAGGGGTGTGAAAAGGTGAAAGTTGGAGAAAATGTATCTGCAGTCATTCAAAGGAAACTTCCTACAAAATGCAAAGACCCAGGTATGTTTACTATCCCTTGCATGATAGGTAACACCGGATTTGAGAAAGCCATGTTAGACTTAGGAGCCTCTATAAATGTCATGCCATATTCCATTTATGCTTCTTTGAAACTTGCCCCCTTAACTATAACTGGTGTGGTAATTCAATTAGCTGATAGATCAAATGCCTACACAAAGGGCGTGATTGAGGATGTCTTTGTACAAGTTAATGACTTGGTTTTTCCTGCTGACTTTTATATGCTTGATATGGAAAACAGTGACCAAACTAGCCCTATTTTGTTAGGAAGACCATTTTTAAAAACATCCAAAACTAAAATTGATGTTCATAGTGGTACATTGACCATGGAATTTGATGGTGAGGTAATTACATTTAATATCTATGATGCCATGAAATTTCCTGTTGATGATAATGCTGTGTATTCTATTGATGTAATTGATGATCTAGCACAAGATGTTTTTGAAATTGATGGGAAGGATGACTTGGAGGTTGCTATTTGTAAGAGTATAGAGGAAGAGAGTGATGTATTAACTTTGAATCCCAGCTTGCAAGGAGCTGTTGATATGTTGAACACTCCTCCAAAGTCATAACAAGTAGGTAATGGTTTATTTGTTGATTTGCATGTTTCTAATGAAAAGACTCTACCTTCTATTGTGCAGGCCCCAGTTCTGGATTTGAAACCTCTCCCTACTCACCTTAAATATGTATTCCTTGGAGATGACAAAACATTTCCAGTAATTATTTCCAACGAACTGACTACATTGCAAGAAGAAAAATTGGTAGAGGTCCTCAAGGAGCATCGAACAGCCATTGGTTGGACAATTGCAGACATCAAGGGAATCAGTCCATCCACTTGCATGCATTGCATTTTGCTTGAAGAAGGAGAAAAGCCTTCCCGTCAACCTCAACGAAGATTGAATCCACCCATGATGGATGTAGTGAAGAAAGAGGTCCTCAAGCTTTTGGAAGTTGGCATGATTTATCCTATTTCTGATAGTAGTTGGGTCAGTCCAGTTCAAGTGGTTCCTAAGAAGACGGGTTTAACTGTGGTGAAGAATCAGAACGATGAATTGGTTACCACCCGTGTTCAAAATGGGTGGAGGGTTTGTATAGACTATAGGAAATTAAATGCTGTGACCCGAAAAGATCACTTTCATTTACCATTTATTGATCAAATGCTTGAAAGGTTAGCTGGTCATTCTTACTATAGTTTTCTTGATGGTTATTCAGGTTATTTCCAGATTGCAATTGCCCCAGAAGATCAAGAAAAGACAACCTTCACATGTCCATTTGGAACATTTGCATACCGTCGCATGCCCTTTGGTCTTTGTAATGCTCCAGCTACTTTTCAACAGTGTATGGTAAGCATATTTTCAGATTATGTTGAGCATATCATAGAGGTCTTTATGGATGATTTCACGGTCTATAGGAATTCATTTGATAACTGTTTGCATAACCTTGAGTTAATCCTTAAAAGATGCATGGAAACTAATCTTGTTTTGAATTCTGAAAAGTGTCACTTTATGGTAGAACAAGGTATAGTTCTAGGGTATGTTATCTCATCTAAGGGCATTGAAGTAGATAAAGCTAAAATTGATATTATTCAATCTCTACTTTACCCCGCTAGTGTGCGGGAGGTTCGTTCTTTTCTTGGACATGCAGGTTTTTATCGCAGGTTTATCAAGGACTTCTCCAAAATTGCTTTGCCCCTATTCAAATTGTTACAAAAGGACGTGACTTTTGAATTTGATGAGGCGTGCAAAATGGCATTCGATAAGTTGAAAGAACTGTTGACCTCTGTACCAATCATTCAACCCCCTGACTGGAACTTTCCCTTTGAAATCATGTGTGATGCGAGCAACTTTGCAGTAGGTGCAATGTTAGGTCTAAGAACTGGAAAAGCATCTCATGCCATCTATTATGCGTCCAGAACTCTAAATGATGCCCAGAGAAACTACACTACAACTGAAAAAGAACTCTTGGCTATTGTTTTTGCTTTAGAAAAATTCCGTCCTTATTTACTTGGTACTAAAGTGATTATTTACTCTGATCATGCAGCTTTGCGTTACTTGATGACAAAGAAAGAGGCGAAACCAAGACTAATACGATGGATACTTCTCCTGAGTGAATTCAACCTGGAAATCAAAGACAAAAAGGGAACAGAAAACAGTGTTGCAGATCATTTGAGCCGTTTAACTAACGTGGATGCTGAACTCCAATTGCAGGAAACCTTTCCTGATGAGCAATTATTTTCTGCAAGCACAACTTTACCATGGTATGCAGACATTGTAAACTTTTTGGTTGTTAACACTTTACCTTCTAATTTGTCTAGGGATCAAAGAGATAAGCTAAAGAGTGATGCAAAATATTATGTATGGGACGATCCATACTTGTGGAAGCATTGTGCAGATCAAGTGATTAGAAGGTGTGTTCCTGAAAATGAGATTACTTCCATTCTCACCTTCTGTCACTCCTATGCTTGTGGAGGACATTTTGGAGCAAAAAGGACAGCAAGAAAAGTGTTTGAATGTGGTTTCTATTGGCCATCCTTGTTTCGAGACGCCTACTCCTTTTGTAAGTCATGCGAAAACTGTCAAAAAACAGGTAATATATCCCAGAGGACTGAAATGCCACAAACTGCCATACTTGTTTGTGAAATCTTTGATGTTTGGGGCATTGATTTCATAGGACCATTTCCTGTCTCTTTCGGTTTTACTTATATTTTGCTTGCTGTGGATTATGTTTCGAAATGGGTGGAAGCCAAAGCCACTATGACTGATGATTCTAAAGTTGTTGCAGATTTTATCAAGTCTAATATATTCTCCAGGTTTGAGATTCCGAGAGCTCTCATTAGCGATCGTGGAACTCATTTTTGTAATCGAACTGTGGAAGCTCTGTTGAGGAAATACCATGTCACCCACAAGGTGTCAACTGCATATCATCCACAAACTAATGGTCAGGCGGAGGTGTCAAATCGTGAAATCAAATCCATCATTGAGAAAACGGTCTGCCCAAATAGAAAAGATTGGAGCTTGCGCTTGGATGAGGCTTTATGGGCATACAGAACTGCATACAAAACACCCATCGATATGTCACCTTACCGGTTAGTGTTTGGGAAACCATGTCACCTTCCAGTGGAGTTAGAACACAAAGCTTACTGGGCCGTCAAGAGTTTCAACATGAAGATGGATGAGAGTGGAGAACACAGAAAGTTGCAACTTCAAGAGCTAGAGAAAATTCGTAATGATGCCTATGAGAGTGCAAGAATTTACAAGGAGAAGACGAAAGCTTTCCACGATAAGATGATCTCTAGGAAGGAATTTGAAGTAGGTCAAAAAGTCCTCCTATACCAATCGCGGCTTCATCTGTTTCCAGGTAAATTGCGTTCCCATTGGATTGGACCTTCTGTTATTACTAATGTCTTTCCTCATGGTGCGGTAGAAGTTCAGAGTCTGGAAACCTCAAAGGTATTCAAGGTGAATGGTCATAGACTCAAACCTTTCTATGAAGGTCTTCGGGTGAAGGACGTAACACAATTGGATCTCGATGACCCACTCTATGCCAGTTGAAGGAAAAATAATAAGTCTGGCCAAAGACAATAAACAAAGGCGTTGTTTGGGAGGCAACCCAAGGGGAGTTCGTTCCTTTATCGTTTTATTTTTATTTTTTTGCATTCATATTTTAGTTATCTTTATCATTTTCTTTGCATTTCACCTTACATTGGGGACAATGTAAGATTTAAGTGTGGGGGAGAGGATTTAGATTTAGGTTGCATTTAGATTGAGTGAGTTTAATTTTTGAAAATTTTTGCATGCTTTTTCAAGAAGAGGAGTTGAGGTTACATGATTTTTTTTTTTGGTTGTATGCTATTTGTAAGAATTAATTAGGCTTTTGAAGAACTCATAACATGATTGAATGAATAATCCTCCAACTTAGAGTTAATTGGTTGAGTTATTTTCTTTGAGGATGGTAGTAACTAAATTCTGTGGACAAAAGTCGGTGAGATTTTTGAGCTTTTAGACTGATACATCCATAACAGTCTCATTATTTTTTCATGTGTGATATTCTTCCATGGTTTTGTTTCTCTAAAACTTACCTTGATTCTCTTCAAGATCACATTGACACATGCATGCATGAACATGATTAAGGCCATCTTTGTCACATAAATGAGCTTCATTAGCCAAATAGCCGACCCTATAATTAAATTTTCCATTGTTGAGCCCCTTTGAGCCTCATTGCCTTTTCTTTGTATAAACTCACATTACAAGCCTTAAACTGGAAAAACAATGTCTTTATCCAAGCCTTAGAGCTAGTGGAGTAATGTTGAATGTCATGAGAAGTGTGGGTATGAAAGAAAATAAGTGTGGGGGTATCAAGATTTATGGTAGTGCTATTACTGGTAAATTGGAACACATTTTCTATGTCAATTCATGTAGTTCCATTATTGGTGTATCATTTGGAGTTTACATTGTGCAAGAAAAATAAAAGAATAAAAAAAATGATGAATGATTGAAAGAAAAGAAAAGAAAGAAAAAGAAAATACGTGGTGGAGGAGAGTGATTTTAATGTTGAAAAAGATCTATATTCATTACTCTTCCTACATCTCAAGAAAGAGTTCGATTTGTTTGGGATAGATGCAAAATGATGAAGCTATCATGTGGAGTGGTTGGTTTGCGTGTCTTATGTATATGTTTGAGCTAAGTCTATTTATCTTTACTCCACTAGTTTCGATGGCTCTTGAGTCACATACCCAAATATTTCCCACCTTGACCATAAGCCACATTATAACCTTTGAAAAGTCCTTATGATTCCTGTAAAGCATGTGATCTAAGTGGTGGCGAATGAGAAGATATGCAAGCATATGGTAGAACATCTCCATTGGAATGAATTTGAGCGAAACACTTACCCTTTTAAACACATGAGAGTTGAGTGTTTATATCCGTGAGGGTCTACATGTTTAGTTTACTCCATCTTTATATGAAAATGCTTACTAATTGATTATGAGTTGTGCGGAATGTTTATTCATGATATTTTAAGTGTTTTGAAAAAAAACTTGATGGTTCTATATTCTTGACATTATGACCTGGTGTTTTTGGAGAATCAAATTTGAGTTTTGCCCAAGGACGAACAAAAGCTAAGTGTGGGGAAATTTGATAGGAATGTAAAATACACATTTTACATCTTTATTTAATGCGCTCATATGACTATTTTATGCCTAAATGTACTTAGTATTATCATATTTTGGTTTAGGTGGCAATTCGATGGACATGGTGTAATTTGGAAGAAATAGGTGAAAATTGACCAAAGTTCAAAGAAAGCGAAAGTTCGGGGACTAAAGTGCAAATAATCAAAAGCCATGTTGAACCTCACAATGAAGATTTGAGAGTGTTAAAAGTCAAATGAATGAAGAAAGAAGTCAAAGGGATGAAATATCATCAAAGTAGGATCACACATCAATTTCCAATCGAAAAGTTATGCATTGGATTTTCAGACTCCAATTGAGACCCGGTTTTGACATGGTAAACGATTTAATTGGAAGATGATATTTGAAGCAAAGTTGTAGCCCTTTGAGTTAGCTTTCCAACTCATCTTTAATCACCTCAATCGGATATCGGGAGAGAAAGATATGACTAAAATACTAAAGGCTGCTCAGTTACGTTGGTCAGGCGGCCGCCCGACCCTGTACTTCATTAACAGAAGCCAAAAGTTATGCCTGGGCGGCCGCTCCATTTTCTACTGGGCGCCCGCCCAGGCCAAATCGGGGAAAAATTTCTGGTTTTCTAATTTAAGTCAATCACCTATGGAAACAACTATAAATACATCTTTTAAAACCCTAGAACGGGGGAGAACGCCTCCAACCTATTTTCTCTCTATTTTTCTTAAATCTATCATGTGTAACTAAACTTCTACGCTTGATTGAAGGAAATTGAAGCCTCGAAACCACATATTGTAAGATCTAAATAGTTTTCTTATTGTCTGATTTATATTTTGCGTATTGAATGTTCTTCTGCATTTATTTCTATGATTTGTTGCGTTTAATTGCTAGAGGGCCCGCTAGTTTATTGATTGTAACAACCTACCGCTAAGTTAAACATCAAATCCGTAATTGTTTGATCCCTTTAACTTGTGAAACACTAGAATTTGATAATTTTCTGTGATAGAGGTTATTGAATCTTAAGAAGAATATTTAAATAGATTGAATGCAACCGCTGGTGTTTGTGTTATCTAGTTCATCGATTTCTCTATTGTGTAAAGCTGTTATTAAATTGAATCTTGAGCGCTGGTCTGGGGTTATTTAATAATTAGGGTTAATTAGAATGCTGGTTTCTAATTAACTAAAATTAAGGAGAAATAGGAATCAATTCCAACGATGAATATTCGAAATATAAATTGAATTATCCTTGTATCTATGATCAATTGTGGATTTCCGATGGTGGATGTGGACTTAGACCAAGGTTTGTCTTTTGATTGTTTTCGTTAATTTAATTGGCATTGTTATTAATTGAGTTATTTACAATTGTTTGAATACAAATCCCCCCAATCATTGTACGAAGCATAAATATTGAATTACACACTCTTCGTGGGATCGACCCTTACTTCCATTACTACATTAGTTTTAGAGATTTAAGGACTATTTTTGGGTGCCACGACAGCATACCACTCACCATCATCGAGCATAGCAATAAGACCTCATCGATCTGAGGCCAGCTTATAAGTCCCCGATAGTTCGAAGACGAGCTATTCACAGGATGTTTATTCCCTACCTCGCTTGATGTTTATTTCTTGCTTCCGAGATGCTTATTTCTCGCCGCTTACTATCGTCGAGTCCATCTATAAGATTCGTTCACTCGGGACCAACTTGTAAGAATCAATATTTCGAGAGCCACCTGCTTAATATTTATACCTCGTTCTACGAGATGCCTCACCATACGAGATGTTTCATTACAACTATATTTATCTTCAGAGACCTCATTATGCCTCTGCATTAGCTATAACACAACTATATCTAGTTTCAGAGAGCTCATCATGCCTCTACATCGACAGTATTACAGCTGCCTACCTTTCAAAGCATTGTTTCTACTTTAACTGTGTCACATCTACTTATCATCAAAGAGCTTATATTATCCCTTCCATGGATGAACCATCTACCATGTAGAGAAGCATGAGCGCCGTGGGTCTGAATTCTCTAAGGTTGACATCATATGCCTTCCATGTACAAAACGTCAGGAGAGAAGCCTCTGTGTGAAGAACCATCAACCATGTAGGGAAGCGTGGGTGCTTCGATGAAAAGCTAGATCCCAAAGGGGACCATCTTCTTCTTTGCTAAAGTGGATAGCACATGTATCCCATGGACAAAAAGCAATAGGAGAAGCCTCTGTAGGGATGAAACATCTACCATGCAGAGATGCGTGGGCAATTCAACGAAGTGCTAGATCCTAAAAGGGACCACCTCCTTATTCGCCGAAGCGGATAGCACATGTCTCCCATGGACAAAAATTTATGGGAAAAGCCTCTGTATGGATGAATCGTCCACCATGAAGGCAAGTGTAGACGCTTCGACGAAGAGATGGATCCCAAAAAGAATCACCTCCTAATTCATCGAAGTGAATAGTACTGCCTTCTATGTACAAAAAGTCATAGGAGAAGCCTCTCAAGTGTAAAAAAAATGCTTACATTCAATCCTTCGAAGATGACTTTCAAAAACGCTTCATCTTCACTTTAGCATAAACTTCAAATTTTAGCAAATTGAATACTTCGCCACTTCAGAGCTTCGTATGTGCATCAGATTTTAGCAAAATTGAAGCAGAACTTCAGCACTTCAGAGCATCATCTCTGTATTAAATTTTAGCCAAATTAAGGCTCCTACATAAATTAAAGGCTTCCATGAAATGTTAGTTTAATCCATATTATAGAGGAGATGCTGTCGAAATTTCAATAAATTATATGTAGTATCTATCTTTTGAGACAATCTGTAAGCAATCTCTTATTCAGGCTCACACAGATATTCTCAAGGCAATTCGTAAGTCTTATTTGGGATCTATGCATATTTTCAAGTTTGTTCGTAAGCCCTTAGTTATTGGAACTGCTCATATTTCCAATGCAATCTGTAACACATCGCCTACTCGAAAACTTATATTTTGAAGTCCGTTTCGCACATGAATGTACTACTCAGAATTGGGGGACTATTGTTATATACATAAATTATGTGGCATGCTCAAACAGATGGGGCCCCATATTGGCCGACTCGATATCAACTATTTAATTGGATTGGCCTATTAGATCCATAAACCTCGTATTGGGCCTGGGACTGGGCCTATTAGTACCACATGGCCCATTTTCATTTCATTATATATAGGTGATCCATTTCATACATAAAGTATGTTCATTCTAACCCTAACCAAACCCCCTCTCTTGTCTCTTGTACTCATTTATCTTTCGTCCGGCTGTTGACTTGACCATCGAAGTGCAAATGGTCATCGGACATTTTTCTCTACTGACGGCTTTTGCCTCCTAACGAGGTATTCCGTGATGTCTACTAAATGGAAGGTGGTCGGGATTTTGTTGACACATTTTTTGAGGTCAACATGTTTATGTTGCAATTTGTGAATGGTATTAGAATGAGTGGTGAGTAAGGTGTCTAAGTTATAGAGGTTGTGATTATTAGAGGGACAAGTAGTCCTTTAATGTGTGGTTTAGAAGTCTCATGTAAACTCTATATAAAGGGGTAGGTCCTTCCATTTTGTAAACAAGCTAAATGTATGAGTCTTGAAGTTGAGAAATACAAGTGTCTCATTTTTTGTTCACCCACTCTTTCCTACTAGTGTTGTCCTTCCTAAAAGCCTTAGCCAATCCAAGTTAGTAAACCCCGGTAGCCAATCCAAGTTAGTAAACCCCGGCCTCAAATGGTTATGTGGTGACATTAATCATAGTTTTGTTTTCTAGTTAATATTCTGATGCAACAAAATCGAGAAAGATATGAAATCAAGATTAACTAATCCATTGATTTTTAATGCATACCGAAAACGATCTTTATTGGGGGAACATTCTATTATATTATTATTTTTTAGTGAAACCAACCAAGTATCACAAACATAAGAAGAGATGTGTTGAAAGACAATAATTTAAAAACGGCACAAGGTAATGAATATAATTCCAGATGGATGCTTTAGCTGCAGTTTCCATTGTGAGGTGCTTCACATGTTTTGATTCTCTCCATGTATCATTTTATTCACTCACATGCTTATTTGTATAACTTTCTATTATATTGCACCAAGTTTTCGTATGCATGATTTTCACCATGAGTTTTTCCACCGTATTAACATACTCAGTAATTAATTGCCACATAAACCTTGATCTTAATTCTATGAGATGTATAAATTTTTTTATTGTAACAAAAATGTTAATAAATACATATTAGGACTACACTACTTGAGGGACTATGTGACTATGTTCAAACAACTTTATCCTACATATTCACCCTGACATGCAGATAGAAAGTAAAAGGTGAGCATTGCTATATGTGGTTTCCATTATTACAGGTAGTACGAAAAAACTGCTACTGGCCAACATCCACATCTTTATAGGTATTTATTTGGTAAAATCACTTGCCATGGTGATGAACTATTAGTAATAAAGAGATCCCCGCCGACAGTCCCCTCTCGAAGCCATCTCTGAGTCATCTTCTGCCTCATCTTTATTGAAAGTCGTAAAACCATAGCCATGGGTACTCTTAGGGAAAGTATAGAATTCTTGACCACCATAGTATATCGATAAAATGTAATGAAATGGTTTTATTTTCTCCTCTGGGAAATACATATTGATGTCATTGCTTCGTCTGTTCTGGCTTCGGTCTTCATTGCTCGGACTTGGAGTGCTCTTATCTGGAGCTCAAGTCTTGTAAATCGAAGCCTGATTTGCAGCGCCAGCTTTCTTCCTAGATTCAAATGAATTCAAGGACTCCTATCCAGGATCTTATCAGGAGCCGCAAAAAGTGACCCGAAAATCCCACAAAATGAAGCAGATTTCTTTGAACCAAAAATTGAATACATTGTGTTAAGGATCGCCCTGTATATATATACAATGCCCACCGTTAAGAAAACCTCTGCAGATGTAAGCGCCATATAAATTCTCACAGAAACCTAAGAAGAAAAAGAGAAATTGAACAGAAAAGGTGTGAGACGAAAACAAAAAAGTTGAGAAAAGGCATTTGAATGATCCCTTATGTTGGAGCAAAGAAGAAGAAAAACTTGGAGGAACCGTGTGTCTTGATTGAGCAAAGTGAAGTCAATGATATAGATTACAAACCATATTTCTTGTATAGTGTTCTATCCCATCAACTAGTACAAAGATAAATTATAAACTAATGCAACTTGACTTGAAATGAAATGATAAACTACTAACTACCATTTATCATATTATAGAAGGAATGATGGTCAAAATGAGATTAAGTATTCATAAAAGCTTCATTATCCTTCAATCTCCTCCTTGAAGCTTTTATCTTGGACTCCAATTTGATGAATCGGCTCTTCAAAACGATTCTTAGCAAGTGGCTTAGTGAACAAATCTGCTAGATGCACCTGTGAAGAACAATATTACAAGTGAACTTCCCTTTCTTTTTCAGCCTGTCTGATTGCATGAAAGTTGACCTTGATATGTTTTGTTCTTCCATGGTTAACTGAATTTTTGGCTAAGGCAATAGCTGACTGATTGTCCACTAGAATTGAAGCAGGATTTGATTAAAATTGATGCAAATCACTCAGAATTTTCCCCATCCAAACCGGCTGATTTGTTGCTGATGCTGCAGCCACATACTCTGCCTCTGCTGTAGATTGAGCTACAATATCTTGCTTCTTTGAGTTCCAACTGAATGCACCAGACCCTAGAGTAAATAGATAACCAGAAGTGCTTTTCATGTCATCAATTGAACCTGCCCAATCACTGTCTGAATATCCTACTAAATCTGAACCAACTCCTCATTCAAAATAGATTCCATTCTTCAGTCTTCCTCTGATATATTTGAGAACTCTTTTGGAAGTAGATAGATGAGCTTGTGATGGATTAGTCATGAATTTGGACAGCAGACTTGCAGCATACATGAGATCAAGTCTTGTTGATGTTAAGTACAACAAACTTCCCACCAAACTTCTATAGTTCTTTTCATTTGCTGGCTGATCAACATCCTCTTTTGATAACTTCGTGTTCACTGCTATAGGTATGTCAACTGGCTTGCAATCCATCATTTTAAACTTCTTCAAAATATCAATTGCATATTTGTTTTGTGATACAAAAATTCCATCAGATCTTTGATCAATCTCAATTCCTAGGAAATACTTCATTTCACCTAAGTTTGTCATCTCAAACTCCTTCTCTAGTTCAATTGTGAATGAATGAATCAGCTCCAGATTGTTTCCAGTAATTAGTAAATCATCCACATATAAAGAGATGATCAACACATTTAAATGAATATCTGATTTTACATAAAAGTGTGTGCTCACTTTCACTTCTTTGAAATCCATTTTCAGACAAGTAGCTATAAATTCTGCTGTACCAAGTTCTTGGGGCTTGTTTCAATCCATACAAAGCCTTCCTTAACTTGCATACATGATCAGGAACTGCCCTTGAAATGAAGCCATCTGGTTCCTCTACAAAGACATCTTCTTCCAGTTCACCATTGAGGAAGGCTGATTTGATATCTAGCCGATGTATTTTCCACTTCTTATGTGCTGCCAATGCAATCAGCAATCTGATTGTGTCATATCTTGCAACTGGAGCAAAGGTTTCAAAGTAATCTACTCCACAGTCTTGAGCAAAACCTTTGGCTACCAGCCTGGCTTTGTACTTGTAGATAGAGCCATCTGGATTCACTTTGGCTTTGTAAATCCACTTCACTCCAATTACTCTCTTGTCAGTTGGTCTTGGCACCGACATCCATGTCTCATTTTTGTGAATCATTCTCATCTCGTCTTCCATGGCCTTAATCCATTTATGATGCTTAGCAGCCTTTTCATAGTTGTTTGGCTCAACAATAGCCATGTTGCATCTTTCATAAACTTCATTCAATGATCTAGTTCCTCTATGAGGTGGACCAGAACTAGATGTTGACTCAGATGGACCATCATTTGAAGCACCAGACTCTGTTGGTTGTGGCTGATCCTCTGGTTGAATCACAAGAATATTCTGCTGCTCCATAGGTAGAAGAACTGATGGTTGATGTGACTGTGATTCAGTTACATCCCAATTCCACTTGGTATTTTCATCAACTTTGATGTCTCTTAATACTATAATCTTTGATGTCTCTTGACACTAGCCTTTTGCCTGAGAACTATAGCCTGGGAAAATTCATTCTACTGCCTTGTTATCCAGTTTGCTCCTCCTCTGTTCTGGAACATAAATATAGCATAACGATCCAAATACTTCAAGGTGTTTTGCTATTGGTTTCACAGCATTCCAGGCCTCAACTGGAGTCTTGTCTTTCACATCTTTAGTTGATAATCTATTCTGTAAATACACTGATGTATACACAGCTTCAGTCCAGAATTTCTTTGGCAAATCCTTTTCAGCCATCATACTCCTTGCCATTTCCATCACTGATCCATTTTTTCTCTCTGTCACTTCATTTTGTTGTGGCGTATAAGGCACTGTGAGCTGGTGATGGACACCACTTTCCTCACAAAATTGATCAAACATCTTGGAAGTATACTCCTTGCCATTATCAGACCTTAAGACCTGAATCTTGCAGCCTGATTGGCTCTCAACAAATGCCTTGAATTTTCTGAGATTTGGAACACATCAGACTTGTTTTTCATGAAGTATACCCAGCACATTTTTGTACAATCATCAATAAAGAGTGCAAAATATTGATTTTCACTCAATAATGGTGTTCTCATGGGACCACAGATATCAGAATGTACCAGCTGCAATTTTTGAGTTATTCTCCAAACTCCATTTGTTGGAAATGCTTCCCCATGCATCTTTCCATAACTGTAGGCCTTACAAACTCCTCCTGGCTCTTGAATTACAAGAAAGTCTCTTACCAAGCCTCGAGTATGAAGATTTGCTAAGGTCTTCAAGTTATAATGACCATATCTTTTATGCCACAAATCTGATTCATCAACGTTAACTTCAGAAGCATTTGCAATCACATTTTGCCAATAAATACTGAAACTCTTATTCCTCATTGGCACACAAGCAACTTCAGCATTATTTGAATCATTTATCATGCATAAATGGTCTTTAAAAAACAATGAATATCCATTTTGAACCATTTGACCAACACTTAGCAGATTAGAACTTAAACCAGGTACAAGTAAAACATTTTCAATGTACCTCATTCCCTTCTTTGTTTGAACTGCAATGGTTCCAATTCCTTTGGTAGATAGTACTTCACCATTTCCCATCTTGATTTTTGCTTTACAATCTGAGTTCGAGCTGCAGAAAATCTCCTCTTTGCTGGTCATATAATTGGTGCAAGCACTGTCAATGAACCAAAAGTCTTCCTCCTTTTCATTTGTCATGTGAAACGCCGAGAATAAATGATCTTCAGCCTTTATCTCAAAAGCCAGAGTAGCTTGCTGATTCTGGTATCTATGCTAATAATGATTTGGAGTGTGATTTTGGCGATTAACTGGACAAAACCTTTCAGGATGTCCAACCTTATTGCATACTTTACACTTATGTGCTTTCCAACAAAACTTTTCCAGGTGATTTGTTTTGCCACAAACACCACATTGAGAATGTGAATCACGATCTCTACTTGTCCCCTATTTGCTGCTGCTTCCTTCTCTCCTTTTCCTTAAATCAAATTGCCTCCTATCAACATTGCTCCTGGAATATTGCTATTTGTGCTTGGCTGCAAAGGCTCCTTCCACTGACTTCTCACTCCTTGATGCCAGCCTTTATTCAAACGACAATAAAGCACATGTAAGCTCAGTTAAGGTGAGGCTTGACAAGTCTTTAGTATGCTCAATGGTTGTGGTGACAGCATCATATTTTTCAGGCAAAGTAATCAGAACTTTCTGAACTACTCTTTTGTCTGTAATCTTCTCACCATTTAGCTTGATTTGATTCACAATATCAACCACTCTTGAGATGTAATCCTTAACCTTCTCTGTTTATTTCATCCTCAGATTTTCGAACTCCCTAGCTAAGGATTGAAGCCTCACTGCCCTGATTTTTTCTGAACCTTTAAACTCTTCCTCAAGCTTATCCCATGCCTCTTTAGCTGTAGTTGCAACCACTATCCTAGGAAAAATCTCCTCTGACATAGCTGTAAACAAGAAGGACAAGGCTTTCATATTCTTCATCGACTGATCCTTCTGCTATTTCAACTGAGCTGCTATGTAAGAAACATCATCCTCGAATTTGTCATAGCCTTGCTCAATCACTTCCCATAGATCATGAGCCATCAAGAAAGCCTTCATCTTAACTGACCAAAAATTATAATTTTCGCCATTGAACACGGCACGTAAAGGTAAGGATGAAGAGTTTGAACTAGACATTTTTGTTTACCAGATTTTTTTGCTTCTTCCTTCAGCTACTGGTTTTTGGTTGTCTTCTTTTCTTCTGCTCCCCTATTTTTGTTTTTGGACGGATCTTATTTTTTATCCTCAAGCCCTGATACCATTTGTTGGAGCAAAGAAGAAGAAAAACTTGGAGGAACCATGTGTGTCTTGATTGAGCAAAGTGAAGTCAATGATATAGATTACAAACCATACTTCTTGCATAGTGTTCTATCCCATCAACTAGTACAAGGATAAATTATAAACTAATGCAACTTGACTTGAAATGAAATGATAAACTACCAACTACCATTCATCATATTATAGAAGGAATGATGGCCGAAATGAGATTAAGTATTTATAAAAGCTTTATTATCCTTCACCTTATATGTACAACTCAGTAACACGTGTGATGTACAGGATTTAGTAATAATTAAGATTGTATATTTTTTGTGTTCTAAACTTCTGAAATAATAATAATTCCAGAAGAAGTTGCTTTAAAGATAAAACAATGTAGTTCTTAAAGCAATCCAGCAGTAATCGTCTGACGTTGTATCAAAAGGTTACCAAAGATGTAGATCACTAATACGAGTTCTTTTTGTTGTATTGATGTTATGAAGAAGGTTGATAATTCACCTACATTATAGAAATAAATGAAATTCATTATAATTGTTCACTTGTAAATGTAAAGTTGAGTATTTGATTATGGTAACTTGAATACAGAGCAAGTGCAAGGAGATCAACCTAACGGTTCTTTAAGGAATAATAATAGTTTTCTCGAGGCATAGATATCTAGTGTGATTTTCATATATTTTCACATATTATTTTTTATTGCCTTACTTACTATAGATTAATTTTTAAATATCAAGGCCATGTATAAAAAGGCGATTAACAGGATTCAGTCCAAGAAGGCCTAGATGGTATAGGTTTCAACACAATTCTGTAGCTGTGGATTTTAGGCTTTCAATACTGAAAACAAAATGCAATTTTTTATTACCATATTGCAGCTTATACAAAATTAATTATATACTTACCATTATAGATATTATTTGATATGTTAATTAAGTAAATTTAAAGAAATATTGTTTTAATATTAAGCAAATATTTCCTTTTAAGTTTATTAATTACCAAATCAAATATATCTTTTATGATATTGATATATTTTTATCGATTTTATTTTGTACAATTTTAGCTAAGATTTAATTCAAATCTTGGCTATTGTTTTACACAGTGTTCTAAAACTCGGCCAAAACGTGTCGAAATCGGTGACGCGCGGGAAAATGCGTTTTCATCCAAAAGGCGGCGCAATGCGCATGCCTAATCTCGCCTAGGCGTGCCTAATGGGAGCATTATGCCGCCCATTTTTTTTTTTTGGTAAAAAATCTATTTTTTTATATAAAAATATATTTAATACCTTAAAAATACGAAACGCATTATGACGCTTATTCTTCGCATTGACACGCCTAAACTTGTGATTCTTGATTCTCAGACTCAACGCATCGCAACACATTACGCATTTTAGAACACTGATTTTACATAAGTAAAGGAAGATACGAAGAAGGGAATTAACGCCTTGAAAATCTGTTTAAGTTCGACGACCTAGTGGCAGAGTATTCTACCATATTCAAGCAAGTGCGATCGAACTCATGCATAATTGAAAATTTTCAAAGTCAACAGTTGTTCTACAACCGTATTTGAAGAAAACAAACCATGACTGATCAATCCAGTTCAAAGATCAAGTTACTTGGCGTAAGTTAAGAATTGTTATTTTCAATCCAAGAGGCAGTTGCAATCGAGTACAACAGTGAAGTCGCAAGAAAGACAAGATCAGGGGGTTTGATTCCACTTCTACAACATGTCAAAAGAATAAGAAAAAAAGGGAGTTGTTTTTAAATTTAGTTTGATTGCTATTTGTTCATTTTCCAAAATTATAAAATTGAGACCGTTGTATCTTTGATCATTTAATTTAGTGGATAGTTTGACCCGTATCATGGGATCGTGGATATTTCATTTTAGAATTATCATGTTAAATATAGTGATCATATTTTAATATGTTAGTTAATTTTTAACAATTAATTAAAACAATAGAACACTAATTAAATAAGTCCGTCACAATCAGAACTATTGAAAAACTGGTTATATGATATTCCAATTGTCTGCTCCTTGCTATTTAAACTGCTCAATTAAAACGAATTTTTAATTTCCTAGTTTACAGTGTTTACAGAAGATATTGTCGTACTAGATATGGATGACTCAGTGTAAGAGTTTTTATTTATTAAATTAGGGACAATAGTTGTACTCGTTTTCCTCTACTCAAATTTTGATCCATTATATATTTCAAACAAGGTCTTCTTAAGGCGGCATTTGATTACTCCAATTCTAATTGTCCCATTCGTTTGGTATTTTTGTTCTTGTTGAAATTTTTATCGAACAAGATTTTAATGAAACAATAATTTTTTAAATAGTCGTTGGGAGTTTTGTAAAATAATAAATATTAATGAATGACTAGCTGGTATTAAGTAGATGTCTAGATGTATTTCGTACTTATTTCAAAAGATGTATTTCGTTCAGATTATAGCTTCTATTGAAACCTTATTATAGCATTCATTTTGGTAATAGGATTATGAGCTTGTTTGGGAGGGATTTTTGGGGAAAGAATTGATTTTGAATAGTGATATAATAGGAAATGTGTGGTTGAAAAAGAAGAAAAAATTATTGATGTGATTGAAAATATTATTTTATTGAAGAATGTGTGGTTGAAAATGAGAATTGATTTACTGTAAAAAAATCTAAATCCCTCCCAAACCCGGCCTATATATTTGATCTTATATTTCTCTCTTTTATTCTCACAATTTTATAAAATATATAAATTACTCGTTTTTTGAATAATTAAACTTGTAAACTATTGGTGGACAAAAATATTGTTAATTTACAAGGATAGCAAAATACTTCTATTTCGTTGGATTCCCTGTTCCACTCCCAACGTGACAAGGACAAAAAAATGCAAAAACACTACAGGTACAGGATTTGTGCACCGAATTGATACAGGAATTCAAAATTGAATACATGGCAAGGAAAGTGATTAAAAACCGATTTAACTCAAAGTAGACCAAACAGGTTTGGTGACAACCTGCAAAACCGTCTAGGGATCACTGTGTGCCCCAAATTAATTCATTTCATTCTATAGCCCCGTTCCTTACCTCTCGTTCCTTGCCTCTCATTCTCTAATCCGGCAGCCACACCAACAAAAATTTGGTAGCCACAAGAACAAAATTTGTCAGGTTTTGCAGTGATTTTCGTACCCCATTTTCCCCGAAATCGTTCATAGATTACTCCCCCCAACACTCGTTCACCTCCAGCCACAGTTGTTTCTCCAGCTCCTCATCCAATCTCAGTTGTTTCTCCATCTCCTCCCCCCAACACATTCGGGCCCAGGCAGTCACGGGTCCTTTTTGAAATGAAAGCCCACCGAAACCCAACATCAAAGTTGTTCCTGAAAAAAAAGGCTATCGCTGTAAATGACGGACAAAAGTATACTGCTTCTTGGTTTGGAATTGGCCTCGTTGTAGACGAATTGGTTTATTGCTTGAATTGGTTTCCAAAGTTTACAATCTGTGATCCATAGTGAATAAAATAGGTTTCTCATTCGATATATGTTCATTTAGGCATCTGATTATTTATAGGTTAGCTGATACATTTTCAAATTTCCGCGAAATATACATGATTATTTATAGGTTAGTTGATTATTTATAGGCAGATTTATGCTCTTTGTTATAATAAATTTGCAAGTTCTAACAAAAATAGAAATTTTGTTGCAAGAAAAGAAATTATAGGAGGTGAGAATCATGATTTGTTGCTAGAATGTGATAACGAGAACGCATTGATAATGAAAATGTAGGAGGAGATGTTGCGACTGAGCTTAAGATGGGTATGCTGTTTAACAGTGAGAAAGAAATGTTGAATTTCTACAAAAGATATGCTTACACCGTAGGTTTTCCTGTGAGGAAATGAAATTCGAAAAAGGCAGACGATGGAGTTATGAGATATGTCACATTCACATGTAGTCGTGAAGGTCGAAGAAATTATGCTACGGGTGGTTTCTTGAAGCCACAACCAACAAGTCAGACAGACTGTAAAGCAAGAATTTCTGCATCTTTAGATAGTCTTGGAATATAGAGAATTAACAAAGTATACCTCGAACACAATCATAAAACAAATCCTTCAAAGTCATGGTTATTTTGATGCAATCGAAAATTGACTGCGAGTGCGAAACGAAAACTTGAAGTGAATGATATGGCAAGAATTCCCTTGCGCAAGAGTTTTGACTCTGAGGTTGTGGCAGCCGGTGCATATGAAAATATGACGTTTGTGGAGAAGGATTGTCAAAATTATATCGAACAAGTCTGACGATTACAACTTGGAGAAGGAGATGTCATTGCTATACAGTCTTATTTTTCAAATATGCAAGCAAGGTGCTCAGGATTTTACTTTAGCTTGGATTTAGACGAGGAGTCACGACTGAAGAATGTATTATGGGCAGATAATAGATGTCGACAGTCTTACAAGAAGTTTGGTGATGTCTTCACTTTCGATATTACGTATCTCACTAATAAGTATGACATGTCATTCACCCCTTTTGTTGGTGTAAATCAACACGGACAATCGACGCTGCTTGGTTGTGGATTGTTAGCGTCGGTTGTGGATTGTTATCGAATGTTGACACGGGAACTTTTGTTTGGTTGTTCAAGACTTGGTTTCGGTGCATGCATGATAAAGCTCCAAATAGAATAATTACTGATCAAGACAGGGCAATGCAAAATGCAATTGAGATTGTTTTTTCCGAATACGAAGTATAGATGGTGTATGTGGCACATTCTGAAGAAATTATCAGAAAAGTTTGGCTACCATGTCCATAAGGGCTCGATATTTTCTGTTATACACATATTAGTATACAATTCACAATTTGTTGAAGAATTCGAGGAAGGTTGGAGGGTGATGCTCGATACGTATGACTTACATGGTAATGACTGGTTGTCAGGATTATACATTAACAGAGGTCGTTGGGTACCTTGTTTTTTAAGAACCACTTTCTGGGCAGGGATGTCCACAACACAACAAAGTGAGAGTATAAATGCATTTTTCGATGGATATGTACATTCGAAGACGTCGTTGAAGCAGTTCGTCTAACAATCTGAAAGAGCACTGAGGAACAAGGTTGAGAAGGAGTTTCATGTTGCTTTCAAGTCATTTTCCCAAATGATACCGTGTACAACAACTTTTGAAATGGAAAAAAAAATTTCAAGCAGTATACACCATTTCCAATTTCAGGGAAGTTCAAAATGAGTTCACTGGAAAGGTATATTGCGATGTCTTATCTGAGAAGGAATAATGTCTTTGGACGACTTACAAGATCCTAGAACATGTTGTACAACACGAGCACCAGAAGAAAAAGACATTTTGTGTCTCATTTCGGAGGGATACGCTTGAAGTTGTATGTAGTTGTCAGCTGTTTGAATTTTGAGAAGTCATTTGCAGACATGCGATCACATTCTTGATCTGTAATGACATCATGTCAATGCCTGATAGGTATATTATATGGAGATGGAGGCGAGATGTCAGTAGAGCACATACGAGGGTCGCCTTGAATTATGACGGGTTAGGAAGTACTCTAGGACAGTTGAGATATGACAACATGTGTCAGGCTTTTTCGGAGGTGGCAGACTTCGCTGCAAATGATGTAGGTTGGGCACGTGCAATAATAGAGTGGGTAAAATTGCAAGTAGAACATACACGGATGGCCAAGTCGAGTAGTGGAAGTACTGCCCTTTCGCTGCATATTATTCGATCAACCTCCACTTGTACTGCTTCGCAAAATACTGACAGCGGGAGAATATTAGATCCTAAATCATCGAACATAAAGGGCGCGAGAAGGAAACGTCGAATGAAATACCCATTAGAGTCCACTTCGAGGAAAGTTAAGGTATGTTTATCCAGACTTGTTTAATTGATTGGGAATTGAAGTTCGAGTTCTGATTCAAGTCGATGACAATGCAGTCCACATCAACTTCAGACAAAGGGAAGAGGCAAATGGCTAGGCCTAGTAATACGGACGAGGCTGCAACCAACGTCCATGAATCTCGACTATCGCAATGTTCTATGCTGACACCATTCTCATATTCACAAATATGCTTGGCAAGTCTTCTTCTTCCTCTTTGGGCTCATGATTCACTGCTTCAAGAACAATTTTCCTTTGTTTACAGTATCTCATTCAACCTTGAAACATTTCTGAAATCCGTGTTTACACTCAAGGCATCTACGTATTGTTTTGCACTGTGAGAAGTGGTGAGTGTTACTTCTACAACTGTGGCAAACTCTAAAATTCCTTCCTCGCATTCTAATCGACAAATGTTGATGAAACAAATAAACCCACATTAATGCTAGTGAAATATGAAGTCCCACGTTGCAGAAAGCAAATAAGTACGTTTTTTTCTTATTCACACTTCAATAATAATTGCCGAAAAATGTTCGAGATTATAACTTCCAATTATTTTTCCCCAAATGAAGAGAAGCGATACAAAACGAAATTTGTGAATTCCATAAATGTATTATTAATTAATTATTAATGTTAACTTGAAATTTTAACCTAGACTAAATGGGGGCAAAATCTATTTTTAAAAATTTATATACAAAAGTGCCCACGATATATGTGCACACCAAAATTCGAATCAGTTACTCGCCATTCCACTATGACCAATACATACCCCCAAACCGTCGGCTGTTGGATCTCAATCAAATCTCGCGATTCCCTTAATCAAACGTTTAGTAACACTAGTCACAGCTAAACGTGCATTGCACGTTATTTTAAAATACTTTATAAACAGTGTAAAAATTATATTTGAAAATCAGTGAATATAAAAAATAGTTAAAAACTGTTTATGTAAAATGAATTTTTTATACAATTCAATTATTTATTTACGTGTATGATAATAATTAACATTAATTTATATATATCCTACTATAATTCAATCGATTAATTCTTCAAATTCATGCATGTACACTTTATCTATTTTGGGGGTTGTTCAATTACTCTAGAAATACTACAATTCAATTATTTATGTATGTACATGTATACTAATTAACATTTATTTATGGATATATTAAATATAACATTAAGTAATCAAGTTCTTGTACACATGTTTTTGGAGCTATTCAATTATTCTAGGAGTAAACAAATTATTCAAGTTGAACACGTATTTATTTTCAAGATTATTCATTTTATCATAAATTATTCTAGGAATATTTAAATTATTAAAGATCATATAATTTGGGAACTATTCAATTATTATAAGAGTAGATAAATTATTCAAGTTCATGTACATTTATTTAATTTCAATATTATTCATTTAATCTATTATATAACATCATTTGTCTAAATGTATATAAATTATTTTTTTTCTATATTCATTTATTCAAATTAATTAAATTTCATGTTGATTCATCTACACCTCATTCGTTTAAATATATATAAATTATTATTTTTCTATATCTAATTTCATGTTGGTTCACTTACACCCCCATTTGTTTAAATGTATATACATTATTCTGTTTCTATATTCATTAATTCAAATTAATTAAATTTCCATATCCATGAATCAATTTGATTGTTTTCGTACAATTCAATTATTTATTTGCGTGCATGTTTAATAATTAAGATTCAATTAATATATATTGAAAAATGAAAAGTAAGGTACTATTGAAATAATTAAATTGTAGTAGAGCTAAAATCGTCCAAAAAATGATTCTCTTTTGATGTGATATTGATTCAAATTAATTAAATTTCATGTTGATTCATATATACCCTCTTTGTTTAAATATATAAATTATTATTTTCTATATCTATTATTTCAAATTAATTAAATTTCATGTTGGTTCACTTACACCCCCTTTGTTGAATCAATTTGATTATTTTCGTACAATTCAATTATTTATTTGTATGTATATTTAATAATTAATATTCAATTAAATATATATTGAAAAATGAAAAGTAAAGTACTATTGAAATAATTAAATTGTAGTATGATTAAAATCGTCAAAAAAAATTCTCGTTTGATGTGATAAATAATATATTAAAGATATTGAAAAATGAAAAGTAAGATACTATTTAAATAAATAAATTGTAGTACGACTATAATTGTGAAAATAATTTTTGCTTGACACGATATTTTAGATTATAGATTTCTCTCAAATCATTTATTTTATAAGAAGTTGCACCCCCAAATTTACGGTTAGAAGAATCGTTTCTGTATCATTTACTCTTTCGCTCAACAATCTCTCTTTCTATATATATACACACAGATACACATACAAAAGATTGTGTATGCGTTTCTCATTTTGATCTTGCGTATTGGGTTTTCATTTTCATTTTTTTGTTTTCCTCTCGGATTTTTCTCCTTCGGAGCTTTGACGGAAATGGAGATGATGTCAATGGAGGATTCAAGCTATGTTATGATTTACTTCTATGCATTTGGTGGAGGAATCGTCGCTGGGAATCGAATAGCTCGAAGGTTTGTGAAGACTTTTATAATACCTACAACGCCGCGATCTTGTAAGTTTAGGGTTTTCTGAACGTTCTGTTAGGGATTTTTCAATTTCCTTTCTTTTTCTTGATTTGGTTAAACTTGTGGTGAATCAAGTTTGTAGTTCGAATTCAGCGGGGATTTTGGGGATTTTGTCTTCGTTTGTTGAATCTGAATTTGGAGATTTCAGTGTGAAATTCCCCATTCTTTTATTGAATTCCTGAAAAAAGTTAAAACATGGGCGATTAGTTTTAAATGAAGTTTGAAATGTGAATTTGGGCATGTTTGTGGAGTTTGAGATGTCTACGGTTTCATATGGTTTTCATCAAATTTGCAATTTCTTGTAATAAAATTGGCATTTCGTTGTTTATGCTGTTAATCATTCTCACACTTCGAGCAAGGTAGAACTATTCTTTGGAAGTTAGAACTCCTAGGTTTTCCTTTGGTTGTCGTAGGGTTCAGACTAAGAGAATTGGTTCTAGTTTTGAATGGCGGGAAGGAGGGAATTAGGGTTTCTAAAGATGAATGCTGTTAGTTTGAAAGAACGGTTGGTGAGGACGACTCTGCGTAATGTGAGATCACAGGGGCACACATATGTTGAGCTCAGGGAAGATGGAAAGAAGTTGTTATTCTTCTGTACTCTGTGTCTTGCACCGTGCTATAGCGATTCAATATTATTTGATCACTTGAAAGGTAATCTACATTCTGAAAGGCTTGCTGCTGCAAAAGCTACATTATTAAAACCAAATCCATGGCCATTTAATGATGGTGTGTTTTTCTTCCACGATGATTCATCAGAACAAGATAAAAATTTAACTGTTTCGACTTCCGAGAGATTTAAGCTGTTAGACACCCATCATGTAGATGAAGATAGCCTTGCTATTGTTAGTTTTGATGAGAACTTGGGGCCTAATGATATTTCACAAGTAGTTGAGGATGGTATGGGTTGTGATGACAGCTCCAACGATCAGCATCTGAATGGAAATGGTTCTGATTTGGTTATTCCAGGCGTGCTGCAGAAAGAAGAGGTATCTGATTTGGTTGTGAGGCAGATAGGAGTTGGACGAATTGCTGCTAGAATGAGTGAGGAGGATGGGGTTTCTAATGAAATTCGTAAAATATGGTGTGAATGGCTGGTGAATAAAGATTCTGCCAATGAGGATCCTGACTTGGTTTTAGAGCATGACTTCGCTGTTGTTTCCTTTGCTTATAATTACAATTTAGGTCGAAAGGCTTTACTTGGTGACATTAGATATTTGCTTCCCTCTAGTCTTCATTCAGAAGCTGAGGACAGTGGCAGTTCTAGGAGCAAGAAGCGGAAGTCATTTTCTGATCCAGAGGACGTCAGCGAGGCTTTAAGTAACCAAAATGACTCTTCTGGAGAAGAGTCTCAATCTTCAAATAATCCACACTCAAAATTACTATTAGCTGGGAATGATGATCAGCTGGTGCAATCAAGAATCATCGTAAGCAAAACCATGAGGAAAGAGTTAAGAAGACAGCATAACGTTGCTTCTGAGAGGTTATGCGATATCTGCCAACAGAAGATGCTTCCGAGTAAAGATGTGGCTGCACTCTTGAACAGGAAAACTGGAAGACTTGTTTGCAGCAGTAGAAATTTGACTGGGGTATAACTCTCTAGCACTTACTACAGATTTATGTTGTGTTTCAGAATGAAGATTCTGATATTTAGCCCCTGTTTGATGGCCATTATTGAGAAAAAATGATGCTTTGAATAGTTAGTTTTTGGAGTGTGTGGTTAGAAAATATAGAAAAGTTTTGGGTTTACGTGCTAAATATTTTACCGTGTGAATGTGTGGTTGAAAATGAGTATGAAAATTAAAGAGTTTTGTTTTAAAAGGAGACAAACATGGGCTTAATATCTTTCTCTTGTTCAAGTATGTATACAAGCTTTTATAATTGTGTTTATGTAGGCATTTCACGTATTCCATATATCCTGCCTCATTCACTGGATACTTCTGTGTGAGAGTGAAATTTATGTAAATCGGTCAGCTGCACCTAAAGCGAAAAGAAAATCCAGGAGAAAGGTTAGAGGCAAGGATGGTGAAACAGAGAAGAAAGATGATAGAAAAGCCTCAAGCAAGCATATATACTCTGTGTTCTGCCCAGAATGCCAGGGCACTGGTATAAACATCAATGGTGAGGAGCGGGAGAAACCAACTATACCACTTTCTGAGGTTTGTAATTATTGCTGCTGTTTGATTTTCTCATCCAAGCCTTCATTTCATTGCAGTTAGTTTGAATGGATGTATTTCCCTATTTTCAATATCAGTCTTCTCTCTTGAATTATTAATCTTGAAATTTTATCTTTGCTTTCTGAAAAGTTAGGGAGAGAAGGTTTGGAGTTGTGCACCTGGTACAAAGAAGTTAATCTTCTTCGTTTAAGGATTTGATGCCATTTTATGCTAAAGACTCCTCTTTTATTTCAGATGTTCAAGTATAAGATCAAACTAAGTGATGCCCATAAAGCATGGATGAAACATCCCGAAGCGTTGCAGAACTGCTCAATGGGCTTTCATTTTCCTCCTCAGTCTAAGGATATATGTCAGGTAAAGCTGACTTAATTTTAGATCAACTTTATTCCAAAGAAGATAGTTACAGTGAATTTTATTTTATTTTTTGCCTGTTCTGTTTTGGGGACAAGAATATATCAGATGTTTTATGTGGGTGAAAAACCTTCATGGATTTTACTAATTTTCTTTCACTTGCTTATTTCCAGGAGAACGTAGTTTCACTCAAACTGCTGCGCTTCTATCGTGCCAATGACTAAATTTGAGCTCTCCGTTGCTGAGATGGAAGATTTCTGCTAAAGAACTAATAAACATTGACATGTAGAACTCGTAACTAATGCCTGTATTGTGGTGTAAATGCCGTGATTCTGAAAACAGTGGGGTACTAAATTGAGTTGTATATGCGTAGAAGAAAGTTGACCTTTGTCAATGAATTCTGTGTATATTCCTGTTAACTGACTGGTGCATATGCTACTTTTTTGTAAAATAAAACTGACTCGTTGTTGATCCATTGCTGCTTTATATTGAATAGCTTATGCCTTCCTGCAGACACAAGTTCATTTGCGAAGGATTGCACTCATGCTAGAATGCAACTTTTTCATAAGATAGCTCTTTTCAAGTATGCTTGTCTGACAGGTGCACGTGCTAGTATTTTGTAGAAATAAAATTGACTCATTGTTGATCTTGAATAGCGTATTGTAAATACGAGTTCATGAGATGGATTGCACCATTATGCTAGAATGCCATCTTTTTTCAGAGAGTTCTTTTCATGTATGTTTATATTACTGGGGCATATTTTGCAAGTCAGATTTTTATCCATAACGAAAACAAGCAATGCATACGTTACTTACTCTATGAGTCTTGGAATGACTAAAAATGCACATTTCAAACTAGTATGAGTCCATGTTTGACCCTCATTTTCAAAAACTCGATTTTTTCTCAAAACTTTTTTAACCACGCATTTTATGGAACCCATAATTTTTATGGGCTTTTTAATCAGACATTTCAATTTTTATCGAAATTTATTAGAATTTTTTTTTGTATTTATATCAAACAGGGGATAAGTAATGTTAAAATACACGCATAATATACCCACTGGTAGCAGCTTTCTGTGATAGAGCATTCTTATAGCCTCGCTTTGTCAATGATTCTTGTGGTCTCCCTTGATTCATTCATTCATGGCCCAAAGGGACTTTAGCGAGTCCGTCTGGACAGAGTCATGCTTTGGTCTGTCTGTATCATACCCACTGGACCATCGTTTTTCTCACTTGATTCACCTATCCATTTGTTATTTGGCTTGCACAGATTAGTCCAGTATCAATTTGAAGTCTTGAGGCTTTTGAATTTTGGCAGTTTTATTACTTTTCAAGTTCGTAGCCACCCACCTATCCATTTCTGATTTCTCTCTTTCAACTACAGAAACCCTTCCGATTAATGATTTTGTGCAACATTCTGACATTGAGCGGGGTGTTTTTGGTTAGATCGATCATTTTGCCACTAAAGATTCATGCCTCGAGCTACAAAAAGTTTTTGATAAAGGATGCTGTGGGCAATAGACATGGAACCTTTTGATAGACGTTGATGAGTAAAATATGGATTTCCAAGTGTTGATGACCACATTATGGGTTGGGTGCATCGTATAATTATAGCATAACAAACTTCCGTACTCGTAATTGTCCAAAGTATTTGAAAAATATTAAACATCCAATCCAAAGCTTAGACAAACAACAAATAAGATTCGTTTCCTTTTTCCGTAAAATATGTCCGCTCTGAGCTGGAAAAATGAAATTCATGCTGGCACATTTATGTGCTTGCATTGACATTAGGACCACCAATTACAATTATCTCATTGTAGAGGCTTTAGAGAACTCTACTTTTTAAGCATATTTTTGGCTGATGGGACGAACCATTGAGGAAAGGAAGCCAGAGAAATGTTTCAACTTATTGTACAAAACAAACTTGACATGTACTGATTTCTTCTACGCATAACCTTTCAGTACTTTGTATATGCTAGACCCACAGGAAGTGTAAAAATAGGCAAAAATCCAACATAAATTGAACAAAAAAAAAAATTGAATTATTCAACGAACATAAATTCAGGAAAAAATTTCTTCAAGAATTGAAGAATAGGTTACAAAACCAGAAACGAAAACACCAATATCACTTTACATCAAACAACCCTAAAAATTGAATTTTTTTTTTCTTATTTAATGAAAACAACCCATTAAAGAAACAAGACAAACCAATTCGAATTTCTGTCATTTCTTGAAGTGCTTGACCTTGTTAGAAAAAATAATGGTGAATCAAAGTAAATCAATCAAACCGAAGGCCCGTGTTCACACGGTTTCCTTAAATCGAATTCGCCGCCTCACCGGGGTGCACGAGGTTTTTGATCGGTGTTCGATTCCCAGGATACAATCGGTTATCGGTCCACGTTGCACTACGTTACCGACCTACGAACTAGCTGCGTCTATCTCTCAAATGAATCAAGCAAAGAAAGAAGGAAACAATAACAAAGAAAGGAGGAAACAACCAAGCTGCCGGAAAATGAAAAGAAAAGAACTGTAGGATAGGTTTTCTACTATGGTTGTGTTTGTGGTTGTAATCACTTGTTGTTGTTGTGTTTTCTTCCTCACTAGTGCTCCTCTATTTATACACATAGAAGGAGAGATAGCCATTAATATTTCTGCTGAAACTGAAGAGTAATGGCTGGCCAAAACTGAAGAAATAATGGTAGAAACCTGGCCAAAATCGAAGAAATAATGGCAGAAATGAATGGCAGAAATGAATGGCCAGAAACTGCTGAAATTGAATAAGTGAAACTGCTGAAATTGAATAAGTGAAAACTGATTTTTTTCATTCACTTTTCATTCATTTCCAACAATCCCCCACATGAATGAAAATTTGGAAACGAAGACTAATGAGAGAGTAGAACGAATCAATCCTGCATAGGATAGGTAGCATTCTAACTTTGAACCTTCCCTTGTGAAAATCTATCGAGTATTACTAGCAAACCAGTGGATCTGATGCCTTGAACTGTTTCGCCATTTGTGTAAACCAAGACAATCGACGTCACGGGACCATTCTAGACACGAGCGTAGTTCTCATTGTTGTGTTCGTTTGGGCCATGAACACGTCGCCTGGTTCTGCAAGTGTTTGTTCAAGGATGTAGCCTTCCCAATCCTTATAGAAGCGGCCCCACTTCACACTCACATAGGTGACCTCTTAACTTAACTTTTCACAACAAAACTTAAGGGTCATTAAAAGCATAGCTTAACCTGCATCTTCCAATCACTGTGAGCACCATAGGAATGAGTAGAAGGAAAACCTTCTCAGTGATTTACACAGATATATATGGGTTTAGTGTCCCCTTTGAACCTAGATCCTGGGATCTCCATTCAGCTAGGTTGGGTTTCCACCATGATACCTTTCAACGTCATAGGCTGCAAGCCCATTCCCCTCGATGCTTTTTCAACTAGCTCTCGAGTTAACCCTTTTGTTAACGGATCCGCAATATTATCCTTTGACTTCACGTAGTCCAGAGTGACAATACCTTGTGAGAGCAGTTGTCGAATGGTATTATGTTGTCTTCGAATATGTCGAGACTTACCATTATACATATTGCTCTGTGCCCTGCCGATTGCTGATTGATTATCGCAATAAACACAAATTGCAGGCACAGGCTTTGACCATCTTGGAATATCTTCAACAAACTGGCGAAGCCACTCTACTTCTTCAGTTGCTTTGTCCAAAGCAATGAATTCTGATTCCATTGTAGATCTTGCGATGCAAGTTTGTTTGGACGATTTCCAAGAAATAGCCGCACCACCAAGAGTGAAGACATATCCACTAGTAGATTTTGAATCTGACATATCAGATATCCAATTTGCATCGGCATACCCTTCGATTACTGCAGGGTATCTAGAATAATGTAGCCCAAAATCACGAGTGTACCTCAAATAATGTAACACCCTGAAAATGGCTCTCCAGTGGATAGCACCTGGGTTACTCGTGTAGCGACTCAATCTGCTAACTGAGTATGCTATATCCGGTCGCGTACAAGTCATTAGATACATCAAACTCCCAATTATCCTAGAATACTCCAACTGTGACACACCATCACCAGTGTTCTTGGATAAGTGGAGACTCAAATCAACTGGAATCCTGGCCACAGCCGTATCTGACTTGTTGAACTTGTCTAGTATCTTATCAATATAATGAGATTGAGATAACGCAAGTCCATTTGGTGTTCGAGTGATTTTTACTCCCAAAATGACATCCGCAAGACCCATGTCTTTCATGTCAAATTTTGAGTTTAACATATTCTTAGTGGCTTTGATAATCTTATCAGAGCTGCCGACAATGAGCATGTCATCGACATACAGACACAATATGACATATCCATCATTAGTGTCCTTCACATATACACACTTGTCGCACTCATTGATTCTAAAACCACTAGAAATCATAGCATTATCGAACTTCTCATGCCATTGCTTCGGTGCTTGCTTTAAACCATAAAGCGATTTAACCAGTTTACAGACTTTCCTTTCTTGACCTGGAGCCGAAAACCCCTCTGGTTGCTCCATGTAGATTTCTTCATTCAAATCTCCATTTAGGAAAGCTGTTTTTACATCCATCTGATGTATTTCCGAATTTCGCAAGGTCGCAATAGCAATTATCATCCGGATAGAAGTTATTCTCGACACAGGAGAATAAGTATCAAAGTAATCTAAGCCTTCTTTTTGCTTATAACCTTTGATTACTAACCGAGCTTTATATTTATCAATAGAGCCATCAGCTTTCATCTTCTTCTTGAAGATCCACTTGTAGCCCAAAGGCTTACGGCCGGTGGAAGATCTACTAATTCCCAGGTATGATTCTGTAGGATAGAATCGATTTCACTCTTGATGGCTTCTTTCCACAAATGACCATCTGGAGATGATATAGCTTCTTTATAGCTTTGAGGATCATTCTCCATCAAATATGTGAGGAAATCAGGGCCAAACGTCTTAGTAGTTTTGGTCCTTTTGCTCCGTCTAGGCTCATCCTCATCTTCTTCAAGCGGATCTTTCACTGCCGCGATGTGAAGATTCCATAGTCCGTTTAACAGGAGTTAACTGTTTAGGAGATTTACAAGGAAATATATTCTCAAAGAATTGTGCATTCCTAGACTCCATAATCGTGTTCGGATGAATATCAGGTATATTCGAATGATGTACCAGGAACCTATATGCACTACTATTTTGTGCATAACCAATGAACACACAGTCAACTGTCTTAGGTCCAATCTTGACCTTCTTAGGAGGAGGCACCACAACTTTAGCAAGACACCCCCACATTCGTAAGTATTTATATGAAGGTGTTCGACTTGTCCAAAGTTCATACGGAGTCTTATCCATATTCTTTCTTAACACTTTATTCAAAATGTAATTCGCTGAAAGAATAGCTTCTCCCCACATGTTCTGTGGTAATCCAGAACTAATCAACATAGCATTCATCATTTCTTTTAACGTTCGATTCTTACGCTCAGCAATTCCGTTCTGCTGAGGTGAATAAGGTGCGGTAGTTTGGTGAATTATTCCATGTTTAGCACAAAATTCACCAAATGGTGATTCATATTCATCACCACGATCACTTCGTAGCACCTTTATTTTCTTGCTAAGTTGATTTTCAACTTCATTCTTATAAAGAATGAATTTATCGATAGCTTCATCTTTGCTTTTAAGCAAGTACACATAACAATATCTCGTGCTATCGTCGACAAAAGTAATAAAGTACTTATTACCGCCTCTTGTTTGGACAAATTTCAAGTCACACACATCACTGTGGACTAGTTCCAAAGGTTCGGTACTTCTTTCAATACTATGAAACGAAGACCTAGTAAGCTTAGCCTCAACACAGGTTTCACATTTATGATTTGAATCAATTTGAAACCTAGGCAAGTAGTTTAATTTGCTTAGTCTACGTAATGCATTGTAATTTACGTGACCTAATCTACCATGCCATAGATTAGAAGACTCAAGCAAGTAAACAGAAGGAGTTTTCTCATTATTCATAATAGTTGGGGTTACAGCAATTACATTCAATTTGAACAGGCCATCAGTCATATAGCCTTTCCCAACATAAACTCCTATTTTTGTGATCACTAGCTTATCCGCTTCAATTACCATGCGGAAACCATTCTTGCTCAGAAGAGACCCAGAAACCAGATTCTTGCGAATCTCTGGCACGTACAACACATTAGTCAGAGTAAGCTCTGCGCAGGTCATCTTCGGGATCACCTTGCCTTTACCAAGCACTTCGAAGTTGCGAGAATTTCCCATAAACAACTTTTCACCATTTGTAACTGGTGTAAAAGTAGTGAACATACTCCTGTTGGAGCAGACATGGCAAGTGGCCCCAGTGTCTAGCCACCACTCCTTAGGGTTAGACCCTACCAGGTTAACCTCACTAATCACAGCCGTGAGATTTAGGTCGGACATGTCATCCGAGAGATGATCTCTCTCATTTCCAACCATATTAGCCTGAGGGCGCTGTTTGATATCCCTTCGCGCGAGTGACGGCGATCTCTTTGGATCGATGCCCAACTTTATCACAATTGAAGCACTTTCCATTGAACTGGAACTTAGGCTTCTTCCCTACCGCACCGGTAGGCTTCAACTGAGACCCTTTCATGGTCTGCTTTTTGTCTTTCCAATTCCCGTTACCATGTTTGGTTTTAAAAGATAGACCTTTCTTCGTACCAGAACTTTGACCGTGTTCTAATACATTAGCTTTCTCAGAGTAAGAATTCCTTGACTTACGTTCAGCCTTTTTGTTATCCTCCTCAATGCGCAGCTTGATAATTAAATCCTCGAAAGACATCTCTTTCCTCTTATGCTGCAAATAGCTTTTGAAAGCCTTCCACTGAGGAGGTAGCTTATGAATAGCAGTAGCCACCTGTAGAGATTCTGACATAATCAGACCCTCAGCATACATTTCTTGCAAGAGCACTTGATACTCCTGTACTTGGCTCACCACTGAACGTGAATCAACCATTTCGAAGTCCATACACCGACTGGCCAAGAATTTCTTAGACCCAGCATCCTCGGACTTGTACTTCTTTTCTAAGGATTCCCAAAGCTCCTTAGCAGATTTCTTTACCACATACACGTGATACAGAGAATTCTGTAGTCCATCCAAGACATAGTTGCGGCACAAAAAATCAGCACTTTTCCATGCATCCCAAGCCGCACGCCTATGCATATCAGTGTCGTTTTCAGCCACGACAGGGGCATCCTCAGTGAGGAAACGTGCAAGGCCCAACGTAGTAAGATAAAAAATCATCTTATTCTGCCATGTCTTAAAATCAGTGCCAGCAAATTTATCCGGTCGAATTGCATGATTCACCGGAAATTGAGCCGGAAACGGTGGCAAAGGTACCGAGGCCGCAGCCCTAGGTACTGGCAAAGGTATTGTGCCAAATTGGATTGCCGAGGCCGCAGCCGTAGGCAAAGTGGGGTTCACTCCAACATGAGGAATTCCGCCACCAATAGTCCCATCAACAGAAGGAATGCTAGTCGAGGTCCCCACAGGGTTGACAACAGTCATCGCAGGATTTGGTACACCGGTACCAACAGTGTTGTTGTTCACATCATCATTTCCATGTGACGCCATTTAACCTTAAAGAACGACAACAAAATAGTGAGTTTGTAAACTAGAAATAGATTCAAAATCTATGTTATCAATTCGGAAAACTTCGGAATTGAAATGAGAGCAAATATCTTTAGTCAAATTATCAACAACTTATCAATTATTTAAAACATGTATTAGAAATTATTAACCAATGATTAAAGCAATCATTAGAAAAGTAAACAATCATATAAAATAATTAGACAATTATTACCAATCATTACCAATCATTGGAAACCATCTAAAACCATGTAAAACCTTTCAAATTCATGCAAAGACCACATTTGTTAAAAAAAAAACCAAAAACTGCACGATAATTTTTTTTTCTTTTTCAAAATCTTTATCAACTTGAAATTTCACTTAAAGCATTTTATGTAAATAGTAACTAGAAAACACATGAAAGGAGAAAAAAAAATTTTAACAGCACCTACAAAAAAAAAAAAAACCGAAAAGGAGAAGACAGTAACTATTCTTTCCAATGATAAACAGAATGATTAAGATCCACCAAGAATTCGATTTAAGCTTGTTGGAGAAAATAATGGTGAATCAAAGTAAATCAATCAAACCGAAGGCCCGTGTTCACACGGTTTCCTTAAATCGAATTCGCCGCCTCACCGGGGTGCACGAGGTTTTTGATCGGTGTTCGATTCCCAGGATACAATCGGTTATCGGTCCACGTTGCACTACGTTACCGACCTACGAACTAGCTGCGTCTATCTCTCAAATGAATCAAGCAAAGAAAGAAGGAAACAATAACAAAGAAAGGAGGAAACAACCAAGCTGCCGGAAAATGGAAAGAAAAGAACTGTAGGATAGGTTTTCTACTATGGTTGTGTTTGTGGTTGTAATCACTTGTTGTTGTTGTGTTTTCTTCCTCACTAGTGCTCCTCTATTTATACACATAGAAGGAGAGATAGCCATTAATATTTCTGCTGAAACTGAAGAGTAATGGCTGGCCAAAACTGAAGAAATAATGGTAGAAACCTGGCCAAAACTGAAGAAATAATGGCAGAAATGAATGGCAGAAATGAATGGCCAGAAACTGCTGAAATTGAATAAGTGAAACTGCTGAAATTGAATAAGTGAAAACTGATTTTTTTCATTCACTTTTCATTCATTTCCAACAGACCTTGTACCATCCTTTCTTGCATGAATCCCCAACAATCTTGAAACCCTTTTTGAATATAATCTTCAGCTCTTTTGCTCTGTCCTTCACTTGCTTCTCAAAGCCCCCCATTTTTTCAAAACAAATACAGTAGACAGAGAGAGTGAGAGTCAGAGAGAGAGAGAGAGAGAGAGAGAGAGAGAGAAGGTTTTCTAGTGGAGATTTGAGCTTAGTGAGAAAAAATGGTGGGTTTGAGGTTCTTAAGGTTGTAGGACAGTGGTGGGATCCAACTCATAGCGGGGACGTGGCTGTAATCGAGTGGATTTCGTCTGTATGGATCTAATCTTTCATTTTTGTGACGTAAATTGCGGTGATAATTGATAAGCTTCAAGGTTTCTAAGACATGTTTGCAAAAAAAAAAAAAAAGCTTATAAGCAGCTTTGAAACTTTACCCAAAAAAGGATTTTTATTTTTTTATTTTTTTCTTCATCGGGGTCATGAGTAGATGTGTCAAATTGGGTGAGTCGAGAAATTGGGTGAGTCAGGTTGGGTCGACTCACCCATTACAAGTATGATTTAGCCCCTATTTGATATACATTCTTTTAAAACTCATTATAAATCACGCATTTTTCAAAAAAATAATATTTTACGTAAATTCAAAAAAATTCATTATTTTTTAACCACGTATTTTCCATCACATCATAAAATACATTTTATTCTCCATAATATGCATCAAATACCACCTTAATTCCTGACTTTGATTATCCGAATCATTAGCCATGTTTGGTGGGAATTAAAATATATATTTTAATTTAAGTTAAAGTTAATATTAATTTTAAAATTTTTCAATCACATATTTTATCAACTTTTAGGTAGGATCTACTAAAAATCTGATTTTAATCACGACCAAATAGAGGCTTAATAACATTTCCCCTATTTGGTAGAGATTAAAATTAATTTTTTAGTAAATTTTGATAAAAGTTGATGATATGCGTGGTTGAAAAGTTGTGGTCTCATAAAATGTATGGTTAAAATTATTTCTTGATTTTTACTTGAAATTTTAATTGGATTTTAATCCAAACCAAACAGGGCTTGCATTTATGTTTGAATAATTTGTTTTTAAGAGCCAATAGCAACAAAAACATGTGTTGTGTGTCTTATGTAAGAATGAATGGTATTACTTTTAAAGTAAGGTAATTGATAATGTTAAAGAGAAAATTAAAATTGTTAAAAAAAAATTTATGAAATTATGTACATCCGTTGAATAAATTGAAATATAATTTTTTTTTTTTTTACTTTATTTTTTTTAATGTTAAACATTGGTTGGACTCCTATTTTAAATCATTATAACGGCATTGATAAGATTTTTGGTACAAGTAGACACAAAGAAGAATCGAATTAAGAGATATACATTTGATTAAATTTAAAATGTTTACTTGTAAGTAAACTAAAGGTGTATAAATAATTTTCAAAATAAAAAATTGCTCACTTTGTTTGTAACATAAACTTTTTATCTTAAAAAGTAAAAACAAAAAACTAAATACTAATCGTGTTCATCATATTAGTCCACAGCATTTATTTTAAATTAAAAATCAAAAATACATTCAAAACAGATATAGAAATGAAAAATCTTAAAACAAAAGTTTTCTTTTTCTTTTGAATGAGATTAATACAAATAGAGGAATAAAAATTCCCCCATTAAATGTATCGAGATGAAAAAAAAATTATTTTCTTTATTTATTTATATTTATTTGATCACCATTATTTTCAAAATATTTTTTCTATATTTTTTTCAACCACACATTCTTCATTAATATAATATTACATGCAAACTCAAAGTTTTTCCTTATTTTTTAACTACACAATCTTTATCAATCTATTATTTTAAAATGCATTATTAGCCAAAAATGTGGCTCGAACGAGCTACTGATAAGTAACTGGATTACCATCAATTTTTATGCTTGTACAAAAATGAACATGCAATAATAATAAAATACACAATACTACATTAATTATTTTTTAGAACACATAATATTAATTTTTATTAATACTTAAAATTTTAATATATCTAAAAAAATAAAATGTGGAGATTTATAAGAAGCGTTCAATTCACCATTTTATCCTTGTATAACATTGTCAACATTTTCATTCAAAGATTATAAATTGCACATTTAATTAATATAATAGATAATATAACTATTTAAATACAAATGACAATAAATTGAAAAGAAAAAATTGTTTAAATGCGATAAATAGTTAGGAAGGAAAGAATCGAACATGGGAGAAATTATCCATCAATCTTAAAAATCTTACTAATTACTTATAATTATTAGAAGTTACTTACCCTTCCCATATTTACGTCCATCCCACTAAATACAAGCTTCCATCTCAATTACACATTTTTCAGTAAAGCTATTGTAATTATAATATAATTATATAAGTAACTATGATTTTAAGTGAAGCTCGCATATATAAATAATAAATAATATAATATAAGACATATACATATGAAATAATATTATAATATATTAAAGGTGAAATTAATGATAGATTAATTACAATTTAACTTCATGTGATCTCCTTTTAAATATAGATTTCATTTATCATATTGGAGTACTCATAATTTTATATTAATTAATTAAAGTTTAACCACTTAAAATTGAAGCTCGTCTACATACAATTATATTAAAATTATAATAAATATTATTTTTTTACGCCTCGTCATCGAGGCTCCAAGTTAAGACCACGTCACAGTCTTCGTGCATATACAAGTCAAAGCTGACAAATTCCACAACCAATTGGTCAAAGTAAGGAAGTCAAAGAAGAAGCATGAAGCTCTCTGTCTCGAACCTCCACACACTGAAGACCCTCAATCCAAAGTCCCCTTTAGCTGAAACTCTTGCTGTCTTTCAAAGGATCTAAAAGCAATTTTCATGAGTGATTGATGTAATATTTGTAATAATAAATGTCAGGATTGTAAACCTATGATGTAGGGTGATTGACCCATTGTCAATGTATTAAATGCACAACAAACTAAGTGATGTGAGGCTTCAACTTAGGATATGAGACCACGTGGTTCTTATCCAACGATTACCACTTCAGTCAGAACTCTATAAATATGCAACTCTTGTAACATTTGAATCTAATGCAATTCTTTACACTTTCAAACCATACTTTATTTACTCTTTTGCTTATTTCATATTTATTGACTTGAGTTTAGATTAATTTCACTTTGATTGAGTTGTTTATGATTGTTTGTTAAATATGCAATCATTTTTGATCATATTGTCGGTGTTTGAATATTTTTGTTTCGTTTCATAGAGCATCTCCCACGTCCATAAACACCATACTTTTTCATTCGAATCTTTCGTCAAAACGTGTTGAAATTTGTTTGTATGGGCTCATCTCTGTTGTCCACATAACTATTAAAAAACAAGGTCAACAGATTGACGTAGATTGTGGGAAACAAAACATTCAACCACGAAGAACCCATGGAAAAAGCTGTCAATGAGATATATTTTGGGGCAAGTTTCTTGCCTTTGAAGAAAATGGTTTGTTCTTGAAGAAATAACCACCAAATATTATAAGATGAAACCATTTGTTAAATTCCAATATATTACTTGAAAAAGGAATATCATTTGCATATAAAAAACTAAGTTGTTTTTGGAGAGAAGACGTTACTATTAGTTTTGACAATGAAGAATTAGCGACTCAGAGGGCTAGGGAACACACTAAAAAATGGGAACCCTCACATGCTGCTCTTACAACCCGCCATCGATTTCTTCAGCAGTATCGGTGAGGTGGATCCAGAATAACTGTTAGACCATGGAGGTGGCAATGTTCGTCAACATGAGGAATTGTTGACCTATGGTTGCTTATAAAGTCAAAATTTTGATTATAACAAATAAGTTAATCTTATTTACTAATGAGTTGAATTCGAGTTATTGTAATTTTTCAACTCATGCGATGGAAAATTGATCAATGTTCGTCAAAAGATATCTCACAAATCAAACTCATGAAATAAGTCAAGATCGAAGTCACACATTCAAGAACTTAAGAGCCAAACTTCGGAGCAAGATCAAATACTTGACTTCTTAGATAAAATGTAAAGTTACTTTCACTTTGACATATGATAAGGAATGCTTAAACTCAAAACCCTTTCATGCATTAAAAATAATTTTGTGCAACAAAAGTCATTCGAATGCAATGATTTGATCAAATGTAAAAGGGACGTTTAAAAATGATATTTGGACTTGAAAAACACTTTTTATCTTGAAAAGTTAGTTAAAAATACTCTTCAAAAGTCCATGTCTTTCAAAACCTTCAAATAAGAACAAATGAGGTCAAAATGTAAAAAAACACCGAACTGCCCAGTTATCGACCAACCAAAAGAGGCGGTCGACCATCCAAAATAGACAGTCAACCAAAAATTTCCAACGGTCCAAAATCTGATCGTTCTGACCTCTTTTTTTATTGTACAAACGACTATATTGGTCATCCGGACAAGAGGCGGTCGATCGGACGAGTCATCCGAACTCTAAGATTTATTTTAGCATTTTAACTGTTATAAATATCACTTCACTTTGTATCATAAAAAAAACTACAAGAAGAGAGCTTTCTTATGAAATATATTTATGAAAAATCTTCTTTAAATTTACATTTTTACATTTATTTAAGCTATTTCTTCATAACAAAAACTTTGATTGTTGAATCAAACTTTTTAAATCATTTCTCTTGTCAAAGTTTTTCATTTATCTTTGTGCTTAACTTATTTTTATCAAGCTTAAAAGAGATACATATTTTTTAAGAAGATCTTTGCACTTACATTGTATAAACTTCTCCACTTCTTCATATTGAAAACTTTGATTGATTGAATCAAACATATAAAATCATCATATTCATCAAAGTTTCTCATTTCTCTCTTAGTACTTAATTTATTACAATTATTCATTAAAGAGAGAGATATTTGAGAAGATTTTTAAACATATATTACATTTATTCTTTTCTTCATCTTCTTATTGAAACACTTTAATTGATTGAATCTAATTTTTGATTATCATATTCATCAAAGTTTTTCATCTATCTTAAGCGACAAATAACATAATAAATTCGTTTGCATAGGTATCAATTTCGAAACTTCATGACATTTTAATGTAAAGTAGAAAACTTCTTATAGTATGACATATCCAAAAATCGACTTTCATTGGCATCAAATAGGGTATTAAAATATTTTCCAAAATCCCACAGTGACTAGGTTTGGAAAGTAACCCAACACAATTTACTTTAAGTGCTATATAAAATCGTACACAGATTGAAATGACATGATTCTAGATCTATTCAATAACCGACTCATGAGGCTATCAAATCCCACTGATTTCGTATAAAAATTCTAAGCAACGTTTGAGTTATGGAATTTTGAAATCAAGGGCAGAAGCTGAAAACAACATCCATACCCAGAGCAGCTTACTTTAAAGTGATGTATAAAATTTTACCGACAT
This sequence comes from Fraxinus americana, assembly GCA_035079005.1. Classification (NCBI taxonomy): domain Eukaryota; kingdom Viridiplantae; phylum Streptophyta; class Magnoliopsida; order Lamiales; family Oleaceae; genus Fraxinus; species Fraxinus americana. The sequence goes on along the minus strand of CM068728.1, from coordinate 5,296,802 downwards.
CAGATTGATATGATTTCGAGTTCATTCAGTAGCTAACAGGTAAGGCTATCATGTCCAATTGGTTTCGTCCAAAAATTAAGTAACGAGTGAGATATAAATTTTTCGAACCAAGGACAGAAAACTGAGATTTTAAAAGAGACAGCAAAACTTTAAAATCGCTAACTCTTTTTTTTTTTGTAAACAATGATATTTAAATTAATTTCCGTGACACATATATACTTCCAAACATAATTTATTCATAGAAAGGAAAAATATTCTTAGCATAGTTCCACGCATGACGTCCATAGAAATTCTTAAGAAACAACGTGAACATTTTATAATTGAATTTAAAGTTATTAAGTCACCGACTTTCTCCATAGCATGTTGCATCATCTTCTACCATTATCCACGCACCCAAGGAAAAGCAATCAACCTGTAGAAGGGAATAAACCCATGAGTTTGAAACTCAATAAATATCATTGGTGCATTTCGTTGTCAAATTAACATTTTCGAACTATAGATTCATACCGTCGCATGTAGTAGGATTTCTGGCAAAATCCAATTTATGTGGAGTTATGATTTAACATAACGCATAGAACCGGAGAATGATCGTTCAAACTATAGTAGTGTTGTAACACCGTATCCGAAGGCATCAATTCATTCAAACTTTTAACGAAAATCATAATTTGAAAACGAAACAAACACTTGCACCTCTACCTACCTTCGTTAAAAGCTTTTGAGAGTATAACGTTGGATGATGGTTGTTACTTCCCGACGGCATCGGAACTTTTAGAAATATGCCCCTCTCTTATTCTTTTGAAAATCTTTTTCCTTAATCAAAGTGTGCACTTTCTCTTTCACACCCTTGCTATTCTTTCAAACTTTACTTAACATAAAGTTTTTTTTTTAGAGAAAATAAGTGTAATTTCGGATTGAGGAGGGAAGGTGTAGTTAAAAAATGTTTTTCCTCTTTTTGTAACCTCCCTTTTTAGTGGAAAACTAAATGTGAGAGTTATATTATCATTAATCTTGTTAAATTGAGTCTTTAATTAGGAATTTGAAGAGTCTTTAGCCCAAAAAAAATAATTTGACCAATATGAAATACCATGCAGATGACCATTGTGGTAACCCACTTATTCATTAAATCTTTGTAATCAAATTCATTTAAACTTAATATCTTAAATTATTGGCCTTATAAATAACTTATAGATTGTACTTTCATAACCTTAAATGAGCCGAACTTCCATAGTTTATTTCTTAAATGGGCTACATTAACCAAATTAAGAATATATCTGGGACATTACAACTCCTGTATGTTTCATTTTCCTTTGTACCTCATTGAAATAAGGTTTACCAAAAGTATACTAGTTTCAGAATTTTCATTCTTGGCAAACCTTTTCTCAAGGTTCTCAAGGAAACCCTTAGCCGTAGTCACTTTATTGGACATAGTGCCCCGAAATCTTTTGGAATAGCATGTTTTATGACCATTAAGTTTATGCAGTTCGATTGTTCCCACTTTTCCATCTTTCTCTTGTCATTAGAGGTACTCTTATCAGTAAGTACAGTAAGTTAATCGACTCGTAAAGCAAGGTCCAGATCCATGACTCCAAGGACAATCATTACGTTCTCTCGCCATGCCATAAAGTTCGTGCATTATGTATTGTAATTGAATTGATGCTAGCAGAGATATTGGTAGCAAAACCCGATACTGAATTAGAGAACAATTAATTGGAAGAGCTCACAATCCTTAATATGCAAGTAATAATCTCAAATAATGGTAGGACCCGTCACAAGATACCTAGCACAACATCAATATTTAGTCTTTGAACGGAAATATTAACTTATAAGTGGTACTCTTGTTGTAGTGATCAAATATTGACAATAAAGAAATATGTCAATCAATAAATATTTCTTTGAATCGATTTATTGATCATAAGTTAAACCAAATAATCACCACATGTTTATCACCACAAGTGTATATGCAATTCGGCCAAATATTGACATTCCTTTGGGGTGATCAAATATTCGCATAAATAGCACACACATACAAACACCTTTTAATATTCAAAGTTAATTAATTTCCACAAGAGATGTTGCTTTGGCAACATGTTGTTTCAATTAATTCATTTTCGAATATTATTAAATCCATAACTTTAAAAAGTCCCAATAGGATGAATTATAACATTAGGGGTTGAATCACCAAAGTTTTAAATTTAAGAGGTTGAAATATTAAAAACTTAACCATAATCTGAAATTGCAAACAAGGGCTTGAAATCATCTAATTTTCAGCCCTAGCCCCTCCCCCAAAATTCACCCAAACCATAATCTTAATTTTTTTTTTTTGTTTTTTCCAAAAATTGAACTGAAAATCTGAAATTCGGGAAGACATACCAGAAATATTTTCAAATTTAACAAAAACTAAATCCGGAGTGTTAAATTCGAAAATAATGAAATTATCACAACAACAAAATTAAAATTTCGATTCTCAATGATTAAGCATGAATGAGCTCTGATATCACTTGTTTGAGAAAATACTTTACCATAATATTGATAATTCATGTTAGATCATCAAGAATTTGTGAACTGAAGTATAAGCGTACCTGAATCAGACATTGTTATCTCAATGGATGAATCTTGCGGTTTTCGTCTTCCAGATCAACACGTAATTTTTTATTTCTCTCTGAAGATGGGAGTCAGGACAGAATAAACAATTCACATGTGATCCAAGGACCATAACTGCATATATACTTACGGCCTGTTAACCTAATTCGGTCCATTATAAAATGGGAAAAATTCAGTTTTCAGATGTTTTCTTTGGCCTATTTCAAAAATGACAAAACATCTTTCACTTTTCTAAAATCAGAGAATTTGACATATATATACATATACATATAAATATTTATTTATATATATAAATATATAAAAAGATATAAATAAATAAATATATATATATATATATATATAAATATATAAAAAGATATAAATAAATAAATATATATATATATATATAATTAATCCACCCCCCCACCTCCACCACCCCACCGCTCCGGCGACCTCTCCGATGATCGTTCCGGCGACTGCTCCGATTCCGGCGATTCTCCGGCGACCGTTCCGGCAACTGCTCCGATTCCTGTGATCGTTTCCAACGACTGCTCCGATTTCGATGACTCAGAACACAAGTACAACCCAGGTCACAGTCCAGGTCACAGGTCACAGCCCAAGTCACAACTCAGGTCACAACTCCCAGTCTAGGTCACAACTCAGGTCACACCATTAAAATCACAAATTCGCATGGGGAAATCAAATTTACACTCAGAACCCGCCACTTGCAACCACCCTCACACGATGGTCGACGACGCCACCACCACCACAAACACCATCATCCCCATCACCCGTCGACCACTACAACAACAGCACCACCGCCACAAACACCACAACGTCGCCACCAACAAACCGCCACTAACAGAACCCGTCGCTAACAAAGCCACCACTCCACCCAACAAAAACCCCCAAACACTCGACAAAAACCCCCAGATCTACCACCTCACACCACCACACCAAAATATGGAAACCACCACAAAAACCCCCAGATCTACCATCTCATAAGGGCAGCAGCGTCGACATCGCAGCGGCGTCGCGACGCTGCTGTGATTTACAAAATCGGCGGAGAAGAAGGGGAGCATCACCGGCACCGGTGCCGCCGCCACCAGCCAGGCACCACGGAGAGAGACGGGGGAGAGAGCGGCGATAGAGGGGGAGAGAAATGACGAGAAGCTAGGTCTCATCATTTTAGGGGTGGGGTGGGGTGTTTATAATTTAATTTTCAAAATATTTTTATTAATATTTAATTAAATATAAAAATCTGTATCTATACATTAAAGTATCTGATTTTTGAAACTTAAAACACCAAATCTGATTTTGGAAATTGAATTTTTAAATGTAGGGTTTCAATTTCATGTAATTTCCACTTATAAAATTAAGAACACAGAATCTCTACACATAAAGGCTTACACTTTAATTGGATTCTTCAAAATTCAAAATATTGAAATCTTATTAAATCACTTTAAACAAATTTAATCAAAATTGATAGTTTTTAATTTAATACACAATATTTAACATATAAGCTCCGATTAAAATCCTTACACTTGGATCATGTCTGTGTGTGAACGGTAAACCCAAACAGTTCTCAATAGTTATCTATTATTTATAACACACTGACAAGACGTAATATTAAAAAAAATAAAAAAAATAAATATGAGTATTAAGTCAATTCAGTTATCATTAAAGTATTTCCAGAAGACATTATTCTATATTAAGACGTACAAAATTTGAACTGGAATGGCAAATTCCACGGTGCCACCACAAAAACCTCTGGCATTCTGTCGTATCACGTGAACCAACGTGCCTTTTGAATAAAATCAATTTCAAAACTAAAAGAGTACTCAAACGTCAAAAGCATGGGGAAAGAGGACTTCTGACAAATTGACATGACCGTTTATCTGTCTTTTTGGTTGTTTCTTCATACAAATTTGAGATTTTATGGTTTTTTTTTTGGACCGAGCAAAGACCTGGCACAGCCATGTGATATGGGGTGGGTGGGTGGGTGGGTGTTTAAACATTTTTGGGGGGTTTTTTAATGAGTTAGGTCCTCGGGACCCACCTCATGTGAGATAGTCTGTACAAAATCTGTGAACCAAAATCTGGTAGAGTAGAATAATTCTTTTTTTTTTAACTTCACCCGTTTTTAGAAGCTTCGCAAACAGTTAATTAAGTTTGCGAATTGATTCATGAAACTTAACAATAGTTGAAGAAAAAAAATCAAGACATCATTTTCATGATAATATTATTAATATAGATTTGTGCATCATATTGTTATTTGCTTATCCTAAAATGATATACTAATCAAATAGAGATAAAATATCTCCACTCGACTATAAACGCGTCTCTGCTATAATAACATATATTTGCACAATCAAGATATGCTATTGAGAACTTATCCTCAAATACATATTTGATATCTTGTTCCATCAATTTCTTAACATACTGGAAGCACTTTTTGATGTATTAGTGTCTTTTTATTTATAGTGATACTATTCAACATCGCTAATGTTAAAACAAAAATTTAGGCAACACAAATATGACATTGAATGGGGAGGTATAATTCTACATTCCATTGAGACTCTCACTTAGCACCATCTAAATTGGTGTTTTAGCACCAATGGTATTAGATAGTACTATTCTTTTATTTACTAAGAGAATGTGATGTATCTTAGTATCAAAAATCTATTGAAGAATTATAAACCACAGAAAATTCAGGAAAGCATATAGAACTTGTATTTCCATGTTGGATTCTATAACCCACATTGCTTTATTTTAAGGTAGATTCCAACTCCAACTGTATTTTTGAGTGTCACAAGGAATATGAATATGCCTTGGATGTAAAGAGAAAGAATATTGAAAAGATTATGCGAACAAGATCATAATTATGTCTATGCTTTCACATTGAAATTCAAAATAAAGAGAAGCAATCCCATAGTAAATGTCAAGAGCATTTGGAATATATTTGGTATTTTTAATTAACTTTCTTAATTTCTTAAATATAGGAGAATCTTTTGTATACAAAGTTATTAATAATGAGCCTCTTTGAAAGAATCCTAAACGAGCAAAGTGATCGAAGTCTTTTAAAATTAAATATATTTTTAATTTGATTTAAAATTACTAGATCGTCAATGAAATTTGGAGATTCTCACAAATCAAACAGAATTATAAAGACATAAATATTAATCTTAATAAGAGCATGAGCAACACTATTAATTTCACTTCAAACCGAAGCACAAACTAATGGTAGCACAAAAGCACTATTAATTTCACATCGAACAAAAGCACAAATTCTTGCTAGAATTTTAAGGGAAAATTGACTTGAAATCTAAGAGCTCTGGCTACATTTATCAAGTGTAAGTGTTTTCTCTCATCAATGGAGTTTCGTTGAGGGGGGTATAGATGCAACTTTATTGGTGAAATATTCCCTTTAAAGCAAAGAATTCTATCATGTGAAGTTCTTTTCCTTGATCGGATCTTATTTCTTTACCTTACGTTGAAATTGATTTACAACAAAATTGAAGAAACTCTCTATGATCTGCCTTGTTTGGCTTTTAGAACACGATGTAAGTCCATGTCATTCGACTATAGTCATCAACAATTATAAGAAAGTAATGAGCACCATTGAGTGAACTAACATAGAAAGGGCCCCAAATATCCATGTTTATTAGATTAAAAGGTGCATTAAATTTTTTTGACTCTTTTGTATAGACAAATGTGTTTGTTTTGCCATATGACAAGTTTCACATTGATGCTTGACAACAAAAGGATGAATATTATGCTTTATACTATGGAACAAACTAAGGTGTTGATCGTAGTGGTGTCCTAATCATAAATGCCACAATTCTGGTGTTAAAACTAATGAAAAGTTGGCCATGGGTTGGTGAGATGGCAGCTTGTCCTTGAGCTAATTCTTCTCCAAAAAAATAGAGTCGTTGTTTTTCTCTAGAAATTCCAATTGTCCTCCAACTGTTCAGCGCCTGAATAAAACATTACTTAGCCAAGAAAATAAAACAAGCGTTTAGATCTCGACTAATCCGACTTGTAAAAATATGGTTGTAATGGAAGTTAGACACTTATAGGGCATTTTTCAAAGTAAGAGTAGGTGAAACAATAACAGTCCATGTATGTGAAACTGGTATTGTACTACCATTGGGCAAGTTGATTGTGGCATTTTGTAGAGAATTTCTATATATGAGTAGGTCAAACGATCCTATGATATGATTGTAGGATTTGAAAATTCTTAAAACTTTCATCAAACCCTTCCATATACACATGTAATACTCCATATTGAAATCCATGAGAAGATCAGAAGCGAAAGCGTACATTGATCCTTAGATGTGATTGCTTAAACGGGTTGTGATTTTCCAATTGATACGTGATTCCTTAGATTTCTTCTCTGTTGATGGGGATACAAAGAGATGGATAAATTCACGTTCAAATTGGGAACCATAACCATAATAAATAACTGTTGAGAAGTTATTAACTTTCAATTATTTTAAATTAGCCTCTCATCAATTTAAAATAATCATTTCGGTCTCTACACTTTATTTCCATGACATTTAATACCCATTAGTCCAAACTTAGCTTTATTAGATCACTTTAATGACTAATCTTTAAACAATAGCACCACATATTTTAATATATTACATGTGTGGCCCCATATATGTTGGAATTCCCCAAACAATCTCTCACTGGACCATACATGTAATCTTACAAATGTGCACAACCTTATGAGCTCAAAATTTTGCTATCATTATTATAGGTATTTCAAAACAATCTCTTCCATTAGTTATATTGACATTAGGATCAAAGCGATTTTCGTCACGTTTAGCGTGACTAAATCCATCAATGATCACGTACACCCATACAACCAAATGACACAGATCAATCATGGGAGCGTAGTATGGAAATTACATGTTATGTGATCCAAACATGTCTATTTCCAACTGGTTCAACCTTATTTCTTAAGTGAGATCAATACTGAACATAATAACAGAGTGAAATAAATTGAATACTTTTAAATCTGTACAGAATAATATCCAAATACACAAATGTATCCAAAACATAAAGCAATGAAAATATAAACTCCCACTAAAACATGATATCCTCATAATATACAACACCCATACGAGTAGTGTGCTCATGAAAGACCTTGGGTGTCAATCCCTTAGTAAGCGAATCTGCAATCATGGAGTTTGTTCCAATGTGCTCTATGGTAATCTGTCCACTTTATACTCTTTCCTTCACAACGAGGAATTTAATGTCAATGTGTTTTGACTTAGATGAGCTCATGTTGTTATTAGAATACATAACTGCTGAGTTATTGTCACAATATAACTTTAGCGGTCTTTCTACGTCATTCAGAATGCGCAACTCAGTGATAAAACTTCGTAGCCATATTCCATGATTGGATGCCTCATAGCATGCTACAAACTTTGCTGCCATGGTAGAAGAAGCTATAAGTGTCTGCTTGACACTCTTCCAGGAAATAGCTCCACCAGCTAGCAAATAGATATAGCCTGATGTGAATCTCCTACAGTCTTGGCATCCAGCAAAATCAGAATCAGCGTACCCTACGATCTCTAACTGATCCGATCTGATATAGGTGAGCATGTAATCCTTTGTTCTCTTCAAATACCTCATAACCCTTTTAGCTGCTTTCCAATGATCCATTCCAGGGTTGCTTAAATATTTGCCTAGCATTCCAACAATGAATGCTATGTCTGGACGTGTACAAACTTGAGCATACATAAGACTCTCAACAGCTGATGCATAGGGAATCTTTTACATTTCCTTAACTTCAAGGTCATTTTGCGGGCATTGTTTGAAACTAAATTTGTCTCCCTTAGCGACATGGGTGTCACCTGATTTACAGTCTTGCATGCCAAACCTCTTAAGTAGTTTATTGATATAACTCTTTTGTGACAATCTAAGAATACCTCGAGAGCGATCCCGATGTATCTGAATCCCTAATACAAAAGAGACGTCACCAAGATCTTTCATCTCAAAATTTCTTGATAAAAATCTCTTGATTTCGTGCAACATGCCTATATCATTAGTGGCAAGCAGTATGTCATCAGCATACAAAACCAGGAAAATATGCTTACTCCCACTGAACTTGTGATACACACAATCATCAATAGCATTTGTCTCAAAACCAAACGAGATAATTACTTGAAGAAATTTGTAGTACCATTGACAGGAAGCTTGCTTGAGCCCATAGATGGATTTATTTAATCTGCAAACCATATTCTTCGGGTCTCCAGACACAAAGTTTTCTGGTTGCACCATATAGATCGTCTCATCAATGTCGCCATTGAGAAACGCCATTTTAACATCCATCTGATGTAACTCAAGGTCAAAGTGCGCAACAAATGCTATATTTATCCTGAAAGAGTCTTTCGTTGAAATTGGAGAGAAAATCTCTTTAAAGTCTATGCCTTCCTTTTGGGTAAAGCCTTTAGCTACAAGACGTGCCTTATATCTTTCTACATTACCTTTCGAATCCTTTTTGGTTTTAAAAATCTATTTACAACCAATGGACTTTGTACCTTCTGGTAATGTGACAAGATCCCAAACTTTATTGTCTTGTATAAACTTATGCTCTTCATTCATGGCATCAGTCCACTATTGAGAATTAGAACCGTGCATGGCCTGATAGAAGTTGAATGGATCATCTTCCATCAATCCATTATTTTCCTCATGTTCTAGGAGACATACTATAAAATCATCCGAAATATCATTTTTCCTTTCTCTCGTGGATTTCCTTAAAGGTATTGGTTCTTGAGATTGTTGAGTTTGTACATCAAGAATAATTATCTCATTTTGAATGGGAGGTTCAACATTGTCTTGTTGAGGTTCTGGATATACTTCTTGATCAATAACAGGTATAGAAACCTGTACATTGTCAAAAGCAGTAGTAGGAATCGAAACCGATCCTTCCTTAACTTCTTTCTCAAAGACAATGTATCTAACCTTATTTCTCTTCCCAAACTCAACATCCTCAAAAAATGTTGCAGTTCCCGTTTCAAAAATTGACTTAAGTGTGGGATCATAAAATTTATAGCCCCTTGATCGTTCAGAATAACCAATAAAGTAGCTGCTAACTGTTTTAGAGTCCAATTTCTTTTCATGTGGCCTATAAGGCATAGCCTCAGCTGGATATCCCTAAATGTGAAAATGCTTTAAACTAGGCTTTCTACCTGTCCAAAGTTCATAAGGTGTTTTGGTAGCAACCTTAGTTAGTACTCTGTTCAGAATATAAACTGCAGTCTTTAATGCTTCTTCCCAGAGTGATTTGGGTAAGGTGGAATGACTAATCATACTCCTTACCATATCCTTAAGAGTCCTGTTTCGTCTCTCGGCTACACCATTCATGCTATGCGATCCGGCATGGTGTATTGTGGGACGATTCCACATTCCTCTAGGTATTTAGCAAATCATCCGGGATATTGTTCACCTGAACCATCATTTATACCGTAGTACTCACCAGCACGATCAGACCTAACACTTTTTATCCTTTTGTTGAGTTGATTCTCAACCTCAGTTTTAAACACTTTGAACATATCCAGTGACTCAGACTTGTCATGAATAAGATATAGGTACCCATAATGTGAGTAATCATCTATGAATGATATAAAATATTGTTGACCATTCCAAGAAGCCGTAGGGAATGGTCCACAAATATCTCTGTATGTATCAATTCTAAGACATCTGAAATTCTGTTAGCACCTAATATCTTAGTTTTGGTCTGTTTCCCTTGATAGATTCAATACATACATCAAAATCTGTGAAGTCAAGAGAATCTAGAATACCATCTGACATAAGTCGTTCAACTCTAACTTTTGAGATGTGACCTAAGCGCTTTGCCATAATTTTGCTGAATTTTCATTATTTAATTTGTGTTTAGTACCACGTGATTCCACATGCAAGACTTCATTATATGATGCAATAGTATCGAGCAAATATAGTTATCATATGCGGACAATAAACCAGTACCAATAACATTGGAATTTAACAAAAGACTAAACTAATTGTTTTCAAATGAACAACAATATCCAGATTTGTCCAATAAAGAAACAGAAACCAAATTCCGACTAAAAGTCGGTATAACAAAAGTGTCTTTTAAATCCAAATAACGACCAGTTCCTAACAATAACCTAAAAGTGCCTATTACATCAACTTCCACCGATTGGCCATCACCCATATAGATGTATCTTTCACCATCACTTAGCTTTCGGTAGTTCAGGCAGCCCTGCATAGAAACACTTATGCGAGTAGTAGCACCAGAATCTAACCATCAAGTGTTTCTTGATACTGAAGCTAAATTAACCTCAAAACAGACCAAAGTAAGAATTGTACCTTTCTTTGCACGCCAGGCATGATATTTTGTAAGTCTTTCTTCATATGTCCAGTCTTGTTGCAAAAGAAACAGATCCCATTGTCCTTTTGTTGTTTCTTTTGTGTTGGACCCTTAGGAGCAGTTTCATATTCCTTCTTTCTTTTCTTGCCCTTATCCTTAGAAGTGCTTGCCTTAAAAGTGCTCGCCAAATGAATATTTTCAGTTCTGTCTTGCTTCAACCTTTCTTCCTCTTGCACACAATCTGAAATAAGCTCATTTAGAGACCATTTCTTCTTCTGGCAGTTATAACTGACCTTAAATTGACTGAACTGTACAGGAAGCGATATTAATACCAAATGTACGAGCAAGTCATCGGACAACTCGAGCTTTAGTGCCTTAAGTTTAGAAGCAATGTGAGACATCTCCATGATGTACTCCCTTAGGTTTCCCTTGCCTTTGTACTTCATTGAAATCAAGCTTTGCAAAAGCGTGCTTGTTTCAGCCTTATCTTCGCAAAACGTTTCTCAATTTCGATAAGAAAATCCTTGGCATTAGTCACTTCTTCAGATACTGCGCCTATAAAGGCTTTCGGAATGCCGCACTTGATGATCATTAGACTCATGCGATTAGAGCGATCCCACTTCTCAAAGTTCCTCTTTTCATCAGATGAACTTTCTTCCGTAAGAGGAGTGGGTTTCTCAATCCGGAGCGCAAGATCTAGATCCATGCAGCCAAGAACAATTAGTACGTTCTCTTTCCAATCCTTGAAGTTTGTCCCATTGAGCATGTGAATAGAATTAACATTTCCAGATATTGTAGTAACAGATGAACTAGCTGTATGGAGAACAAGATAGAGAAAAATTATGTTCATATTAATATTAAGATTCAATAATCAATAAATTCAAATAATGGTAAGTCCCATCTCAAGATACCTAGCACATCAATTGTAAGTTGTATTTTTGTTGTAGTGATCAAACATTGACAATAACTTTTGTCAAATAATAAACCAATCTTTGGATTAATTTATTATTCACATTGAAACCTTATAATTGTCATATGTTTACCACAACAAGTGTGCATGCAATTCGACCAAATATTAACCTTCCTTTGGGCCAGTTAATATCCGCATGAACTAGCATACACACGAAATCCTTCTAATATTCTAAGTTAATTAATTTCCACAAGAGAGGTTGTTTTAGCAACATATTGCTTCAATCAATTCACTTTTGAATATTATATTCTTAAATGAGTCCTTTAGATCAAAATTTGAAAAACAGAATACTTAATTTTATTTATCTTGAAACTTTAAAGGCCTAAGGGTTAATAATTCAATAGTTTAGGGGTCAAAATGAATTAAAATAAAACTGTTGGGTTTAATAATTGATTATTGAAAAGTTTAGGAGTCAAAAGACAATTATTGAAAACTTTAGGTGTCAATTTAAACCAATTATGAACATTAAGGGGCTTAATTATAAAATTCAGAACTTAATTGACCCAAATTAATAAATTTTAAAACTTCAGGGGCTGAATTATTTAAACCCATAACCATTAAGGCCCAACTTAAATAAACTTTAAACTTTAGGGACTGAAACTTAAAATTTAACCCTAATATAACATTACAAGCAAGGCCCTAAAGTTATCAAATTTACAACACAGACCCTGCCCCCAAAGTTAACCACCCAAACACAGGAAAACCATAGTGGCGCTAAATCCACGCCGGCGTCGCTCGCTGCAGCGCCAATCGACAAACTAGTGTTCTTTACACAATTAATCTTCAACAAAGGCCAAAAAGTTTTAAAATGCCAGAAATTCTCCATGAAAAAATATGCTAAATTAAACCTATATTAAGATAGAATTACATTAAATTTAATGGAAGCAATGATTAAGGATGGTGGATGAGAAAACACCAAATCAAACCCAAAGCAAAACCACCATGAACATAAAAAACTGAATTATTTTCCGCTGACCAATGCGTGTGTGTTTCTCTGTTTTTTACGTATATATTTATAATATACCCACCATCAGAATTGAACAATTAATCACAACTAAGATTGGCTAACAATTGTAAGAATTAACCAATAAATAATGGCAGAAAATTAATAATCATAACCAACAATCCGGCCACGAGTTCTGTTGACCTCAAAAAATGGTCGAACAGAATCCCTGTCACGTCTCCTCCTCGTGGATACCATCTGCACATCAAACACCCCGTTAGGAGGCAAAAGGCCGCCGACCGAGAAAAAGGTCCGGCGACCGTTCGCACTCCGACGGTCAAGTCAACTGCCGGACGAGGGAAATATAAATACAAGAGGCGGGAAGGGGAATTTGGATAGGGTTAGAAATCATACCTTAAAATGAAATGGATTCACATATATATAGAAAATGGAAATGGGCCTCGTGAGCCTAATGGGCCGGACCCAAGCCTTGGCCCAACATGAGATAATTTATGGTGTAACAACAGTCCCCCAAGTCTGAGTTGTACATTCATGTGCGAGTCGGACTTGAAATATAAATTATCAAGTAGTCGAAATCTTACAGATTGCCTCAGAAATATAAGTAGCTCCGATGGGCGAGGACTTACGAACTGCCTCGAAAATATGCATGTCAGCCTGAATAAGCGAGGGCTTACGAATTGCCTCGAAAGGTAAATACTGCATATAATTTGTCGAAATTTCGGCAGCATCTCCTCTGTAATATGGACTAAACCAACCTGTAATATAACACGATATATCCACAGCACATATACTAAATAAACTTTGGGGTCCATTTGCCCTCAAATTACTCATGACGATAAGGTGAATAATGACATATTAAATTTCTCCAAGATATAATATGCAGAGAGTCTATCATGTATCATAGCAGGTCATATGCTAGCACAGTTCAGTATAACAGTATTGCCAATGTAGATAACGTAGCATGCGCAATGACTGTACTGAAAATAGTGGCATGACATGCTAGCAGTGATGTGAAACACGCACTCGACAGTAACAATATAATGCATATGGTGGCAATAATAATGTAATGATACTAAGATATCAGTATCACAACAGTCCTCCCAAGTCTCGGTATGAATATTTATATACGGGTCGAGTTGGGATATAAACCACTGAAAGATAGGCAACTCGACACTCCGAAGATAAGTAGCTGCAATAAAGCTCATGCAGGGGTAAGACTCTGAATACAAGCAGTAGAGGCAATACTCTGAAGATAAGCAGTCGAGGCGATACTTTGAAATAAGTTACAGAGACGAGACTCTGAACATAAGCAGTCGAGGCGAATCGATGTTGTAGAAGCAAAGTCCCGACCGAAGGACGAAGTGATAAGTACAGAAGTGAAGTCCTAGCCTAGCAAGTAGAAAGAATGAGTGTGAGAACACTGCTGATCCGCTTCACCAGAAGTGGCACCCGCACCTCTCCTGATGAAGTGGACATCCTTGAGGTGGCCTTGCCCGTGGGGGCGTATGCACCTTTGCAAGGGCATCTTCCATGGTGTCTGATCCAGCAATGGAAGGCATAGTGTGAGAACACTGTTGATCCGCTTCACCAGAAGTGGCACCCGCACCTCCCCTGATGAAGTGGACATCCTTGAGGTGGCCCCGCCCATGGGGGCGTATGCACCTTCGCAAGGGCATCTTCCATGGTGTCTGATCCAGCAATAGAAGGCATAGTGTGAGAACACTGTAGATCCGCTTCACCAGAAGTGGCACCCGCACCTCCCCTGATGAAGTGGACATCCTTGAGGTGGCCTAGCCCGTGGGGGCGTATGCACCTTTGCAGATATAAACTGGCCTCGAAATGAAGAGGACTTACGATTCGGCTCGACGATAGTGAGAAACGAGGGATAAACATCTCGCAAAACCAAGAATAAGCAACTGAAGAAGCGGGGGATAGACATCCCGCGAATAGTCGAACTATCGGAGTCTTACAAACTGGCCTCGGAATGAAGAGGACTTACGGTTCGGCTCGACGATAGTGAGAAGCGAGGGATAAACATCTCGCGAAGTCAGGAATAAGCAACTGGCGAAGCGGGGCATAGACATCCCGTGAATAGTCGAACTATCGGAGTCTTACAAACTGGCCTCGGAATGAAGAGGACTTACGGTTCGGCTCGACAATAGTGAGAAACGAGGGATAAACATCTCGCGAAACGAAGAATAAGCAACTGACGAAGCGGGGGATAGACATCCCGCAAATAGTCGAACTATCGGAGTCTTACAAACTGGCCTCGGAATGAAGAGGACTTATGGTTTGGCTCGACGATAGTGAGAAGCGATGGATAAACATCTCGCGAAGTCAGGAATAAGCAACTGGCGAAGCGGGGCATAGACATCCCGCGAATAGTCGAACTATCGGAGTTTTACAAACTGGCCTCGGAATGAAGAGGACTTACGGTTCGGCTCGACAATAGTGAGAAGCGAGGGATAAACATCTCGCGAAGTCAGGAATAAGCAACTGGCGAAGCGGGGCATGGACATCCCGCGAATAGTCGAACTATCGGAGTCTTACAAACTGGCCTCGGAATGAAGAGGACTTACGGTTCGGCTCAACGATAGTGAGAAGCGAGGGATAAACATCTCGCGAAGTCAGGAATAAGCAACTGGCGAAGCGGGGCATAGACATCCCGCGAATAGTCGAACTATCGGAGTCTTACAAACTGGCCTCGGAATGATGAGGACTTACGGTTCGGCTCGACGATAGTGAGAAGCGAGGGATAAACATCTCGCGAAGTCAGGAATAAGCAACTGGCGAAGCGGGGCATAGACATCCCGCGAATAGTCGAACTATCGGAGTCTTACAAACTGGCCTCGGAATGAAGAGGACTTACGGTTCGGCTCGACGATAGTGAGAAGCGAGGGATAAACATCTCGCGAAGTCAGGAATAAGCAACTGGCGAAGCGGGGCATAGACATCCCGCGAATAGTCGAACTATCGAAGTCTTACAAACTGGCCTCGGAATGAAGAGGACTTACGGTTTGGCTCGACGATAGTGAGAAGCGATGGATAAACATCTCGCGAAGTCAGGAATAAGCAACTGGTGAAGGGGGCATAGACATCCCGCGAATAGTCGAACTATCGGAGTCTTACAGACTGGCCTCGGAATGAAGAGGACTTACGGTTCAGCTCGACAATAGTGAGAAGCGAGGGATAAACATCTCGCGAAATCAGGAATAAGCAACTGGCGAAGCGGGGCATGGACATCCCGCGAATAACCATCTCGCGAGACTATGAATAAACATCCGACGAGGCGAGGAATAAACATCTCGCGAGGCCAAGAATAAGAATCTGGCGAAGCGAGGAATAAACATCTCGTGAAGCCAGGAATGAGCATCTGGCTAAGCGAGGAATAAACATCTCGTGAGGCCAGGAATAAGCATCTGGCGAAGCGAGGAATAAACATCTCGCGAGCCCAGGAATAAGAATCTGGCAAAGCGAGGAATAAACATCTCGCAAAGCCAAGAATGAGCCTCGGCGAAGCGAGGAATAATCATCTCGCGAGGCCAGGAATAAACATCTAGCGAAGCGAGGAATAAACATCTCGCGAGGCCAGGAATGAGCATCTGGCGAAGCGAGGAATAAACATCTCGCGAAACCAGGAATGAGCATCTGGCGAAGCGAGGAATAAACATCTCGCGAGGCCAGGAATAAACATCTCGCGAAGCGAGGAATAATCATCTCGCGAGACCAGGAATAAACATCTGGCGAAGCGAGGAATAAACATCTCGCGAGGCCATGAATAAGCATCTGGCGAAGCGAGGAATAAACATCTCGCGAGGCCAGGAATAAGAATCTGGCGAAGCGAGGAATAAAAATCTCGTGAAGCCAGGAATGAGCATCTGGCGAAGCGAGGAATAAACATCTCGCGAGGCCAGGAATAAGCATCTGGCGAAGCGAGGAATAATCATCTCGCTAATGAGGTTAGGAAATGCTCCTTTTACAAGGGCAAACACGTCTGACCATTAGTCTCTTTCTTTATTCAAGGAACGAGGACTTCAAAATGATGCCTTTGCTGATAAGAAATCCACGAGCCAGGGTTCGCCTTTGATGATGCGAGGTCTTATGAGCTAGCCTCGGACATGCGAGGTCTTAGAACTTGTTTTGAACAATAGAATCCATATTTTCCATCTCACTAACCATACTCTAGATCTTGATAATAGTTTCAAGGCAACAAGGAAATCGAATTGAATAATATATGCAGATTTTCACTTCAATGGACTCCCGAGCATGTCATATCAAAACATATGCTATTTAGTTTAATCAAAGTCCAATAACCATGAAACTCAATTAATTGCCAATGTCACATCAAGATTTATTATTCAATCACCAAGCAAATCATATGAAAATCTGCCACTTAGAAGTTGACAATCAGGTAATAATTTTTTTTTTTTAACACGTGGCAAGCATTTTAATAGTCCTGCAATTTTTCTAGCTCCAAGTGACAATTTTTATGTCAACAAATAAATATAGAAGGGAGATGTAAATACACTCCCATGGTTCCTGTACTCTTGCCAATTTGGAAATCTCCCTTCTAGTCTGTGTAGTCACCAATGCAATTTCAAAAATGGACTTCTCTGGTGGGTAGCATATTCCATAAATTACATGATACCATTTTAAAGTAGCTGCATCATTGTTGGCAGAGGTGGAATAAGCAGGACCAATAAATTGAGCCATCATTATATATTCAATGCATAGCCTTTGTTTTATTCACATGTTATTCAATAAAATCACCAGAAGCTCAAAAGCTTATTGACGTCACAAACCAATTGCTCAAGTGCATGCATTAGTTTGGAATTACAAAGCTGCCATATTTCATAATGATGATTCACTCTTGGAGCTAAAGATCTCAGGTGCATTTCAAATGGAGACGAGGGAAATATATAATTTTCCATTGTCTGCATCTTCAATATTGGCTCTTCCACTTAAATTATCACATTGACAAATAGGCTCACTTTCTGAACAAAATCCACGAGGCCGTGTGGAGTTGATATACTTGGGAGAAAATATAAATAGCAATGGAGGAAGAATTCAGCACCAATTAAAGTATTAAAAGGGGCCCAAACATTTTAGGTAAAGGGAGGCTAATGAAGCCCAAGAAGAATTAATTCTTTTGGTCCAACCTTGTATAAAATGCTGACTAGAAGAAGCCCATTAATCAACCAACAATTTCCAATATGTGCAAGTGGGTGAAATTAATTGCATTAAGTCAGGAAAAATACCAATCAAGCCGTAAACATCTATTTCCTTTGTCTGACAAAATATTCTTGCATAATTGAATGGGCTTCTCGCAAACACGCCACCATCAAAGTCCTTTCACCATCAAAATTTCTACCCAGTTGACAAAAGCAAGATACACGAACTGAAGTTTTCCGGCGAGTTGAGGACTGCCTCAATGGAGGTCATCGAAAATATTCGCGGGATGCTACGGCTGTTTCAATTAGGATCACCGAAATAGAATTTCGGATTGGGCATTTCGTCGAGCAGGTGGCCGAAAAGCTCCATCTTTGCCAAAATTCTGCCATTGGCGTGTATTGAAAACCTTACGCAAATGAGTCTTTATATTGAAGGGAGAACTCATTTGGTTATTTGAAACTTTGTTGGGAAAGTAGCTAAAGGATTGGGTTGTATTTTGGTTGGCAGCAGCTAAATGAAAATGGTGGTTTTTGTCTTTCAAAATCTAGTAAGTGGAGCCGTGGAGGTGGAGGGCTCGCCCCCTTTCCTTCCTTTTTTTTTATTTTTTATTTTTTGTTTCTCCTGCCTTTGCATCACCTTCCAAACATCGACTCTTTTCGCTATTTTCCTTGGTATTTTGGCTGAAAGAAACTACCTGCCTTTGCATCATCCAATAACTGATTGTTGTGGTGGTTTGGCTTGATTTTTTTGCTGAGAAATCCCTTGTCAAAAATGCCCTGTTTTCAATTGCATTTGCAGGAGCCCCTTTCATGGCAGGTTTATTCAACCCATAGATAGAAATAGCCATTTATTCATGGCGGATTTTTTCAACCCGGGTTTCTTCAACCCCTTGCCAAAATATTCCTTTATTCAAGGATTTTTAGTCTCAGTCCAGTAGCTCCATTTTCTTCGTTTTGGACGGCTAAGCTCTGTTTCTTGGTAGAGGAGGCTGCACAGAAAAAATTTCCCCCTTTCTGGTTGCTGTCTTTGCTCTATTTCCAACAGAACACTGCCCGGAAATTTTTTCATTTTCTGGTGACCTTTTGGTACGTGGTAAAACATGGTTAATGTCACGTTTCCCACAGACGGCGCCAATCTGTTGACCTCAAAAAATGGTCGAACAGAATCCCTGTCACGTCCCCTCCACATGAATACCATCTGCACATCAAACACCCCGTTAGGAGGCAAAAGGCCGCCGACCGAGAAAAAGGTCCGGCGACCGTTCGCACTCCGACGGTCAAGTCAACTGCCGGACGAGGGAAATATAAATACAAGAGGCGGGAAGGGGAATTTGGATAGGGTTAGAAATCATACCTTAAAATGAAATGGATTCACATATATATAGAAAATGGAAATGGGCCTCGTAAGCCTAATGGGCCAGACCCAAGCCTTGGCCCAACATGAGATAATTTATGGTGTAACAAGTTCCAAGTTCTATAAACCGACAGGAATCAACAGTTTTCTCCTTTCCGCAAAGCACAATTCATAAAAAATTAGAAAGGAAAATTCAGAATTTCTAAAACATTTATTTTAACAACTTCTCAAAGATTCAACAATAGAGTGGCTGTGATACCACTTGTAGGATTTGAAAATTGTTAAGACTTTCATCAAACCCTTCCATATACACATGTAGCTCTCCCTCATAAAATCTGTACAAGCTGATTTTCTTCTGTGTTTTCTCACTACCCATCACTGATGTTCTGTATATACCTTTCAGAAATCTTTATATTGACTGGTCAACTGCAATGTGAACTGCCTAGCACTGAAAATGGTTTAGTGTACTCGGAACTGATTTCTAGACGGCGAGCGTGGCCATGGTGTTTACAGCATTTATGTTATCACATCTACCACTACCACCTAACAATCAAGTGTGTTGGGAATTTACTTAATCATGCACAACGGAAATAAAACAATTTTCAATTCTCAAACGAGGATCTACAATCTGTTTAGATAGAAACTGTAATTAGAATTATACATTTGATGAATTCTGCAAAACCCTTTGCTGATTCACGAACTCCAATGATCACGATCTGTAATCCAAGCTGTCCAATTGTCCAGCCTCCAATGGTGATCCACACAGAGAACAAGAATGGTGGCTAGGGTTTCTTTTCTTGTGCTAGCAAGAATAATAAAATCTCTGTAGTTTTCAAACCCTAGTATCATATTAATATAAGTCCAAGTGGACTTGGCCCCTCTTGAAACTAAATCCGATCCGACATTTTATTAATCAAATTAATTAAACCCGATTCATGAATTAATTAATCAAATTAATTAATTCGGGCCTATTAATAAACAACCCAATTAATTAATTATCCAACACTTGTCAATTAATTAATTGGTAAATCTCATTCTTCTGATTCTCTTTTGTGTGTGACCCATTAGGTTCCCAATCACGATGCTTAACGACGTGAATTATTATTTTGATCTTATCAAAATCGATAAATTAAAACGCCCATTTTAATTTATCACTAATTCACTTTCGTTGTCCCAGATTGACATCTAACAATGTATCAGGGCAATACATGTGACCGGAAATATCACGTAGTATGACAGACCAAACTTGTTCGTTTACCGTGAAACTATAATCCTTTCGTCATTATGATCCGATCAATTATGAGATATGAATATGTGACAATCTCAATTATCGATCATATCTTTTATTCCACTGTTAAGTCAATGTATGTCGAAAACTCTTTTCCGACTTATGAGTTCACATTGGCCAATGATTTCATTATCAACTTAACTGGATAAAATGTAGATCATAATCTCTTACTATCTAAGAGTGACGAATCCTCTATTAGTCATTCACAACCTTCATATGATTCTTGACATACCCGAACGATGTTGTATTAGCGACCCTTGGTAGAGCAACATCCAACACCACCAAAGTATGACTGTCCTCATATAAGGTACCATGATGACCTCAAGTCAAAGGACCAATTCCACTACCGAACGTTAGAGATTAACCACTAACACTCAGATAGTTATCCATGTGGAATCTCTCAGCGGGTCTCCAATGTTTTGTTCTATAACAAAACATTCACGTGTTCATTCAAGTGTCACCACATTTTAACTTGTGAGACCAGCTACTTACTTCACAAGTAAGAATGGCACACGCGATAGTCTATCCGTAATAACGATATCCGTATCTCGTTATTATTTCGACCACAGACGATTTAAGATTCAGTCATATGTAATTTGTATCTCACAATCACAACTCCTTGTGATTAACAAATCACCAAGACTTGAATCTACGGATTCTATTATTTAATTTATTAGAATATTAATTCAATTAAATAATAGATATTGCCATACATATGCATTGATTATATATATATTCAAAGTGTTTATATCCAAAATTGATTGGACCTAGGGCATAACACTTACAAAGTGCATGTGTATGAGTAGCCTTATTTAAGCATCGTAGTTAAAAAAGGAGCATGCAACTATTTAAAGCTAATCTACCGAAGCCACAAGTAAACTTCAAAATGATATTCTTCTCTCTTTTCTTTCACCTAATTTAATTCAAACTAAGAACCCGTCCGTGTAGATTTCAGTATGGATGTGTTTAAAATATTCCATTTTCAAATTAGAGCTAAAATGAAGTGACTGTAAGTAGGATGCTTGGTGATAAGTGTATTTTTATATTGTTAGATTAGAGTAATTATTGTTATTTTAAATGAATGGAGGCTTATTTTTGTATATATTTTCTTTATTAGGTGTATTTTGATGAAAAATCATGGAATTGAAGAAAAGAGGCAGAAAATTGGCTAAAGTGGACTTAATCCAAAGTGTGAGAACTAAATCGCAAAATGATAATAGATGGTTCGGACCTGGTATCGATGATTGGAGAGATGTTGGAGTCAATTAGATGAAATTAGAAGATGGAGGCTCAAGAAAATACAAAGAAGGAATCAAAATAAATAAAGAATGAAATTCGGGGACCAAAGTGTAACAATTGAAAAATTTTATGCATGCGCGCGTGCACAAGAAAAATCTCTTTCGCACACAAGGGCTTAGTTTTTATCTACTGAGAGCAAACCATTGAACGGCGTGCAAATAAGGAATTATACGGCGCGCCCGCATATGCTTTTTCTGGGCTGTCCAAATTCCTTTAAAAACCAAATTTAACCAACTTTCTAAGCGGGGTGAACGACGTGAACGACTTAGAGCATATCAAATCCTAAATTTCACCAAAAAGGAGGCTAGCACAAGATTCAAAGGAATTATCACAAGAGATTGAAGATTCAAAGTTCGGATTGAGGAAATCCAAAGAAGAAATTGAGTTTTCACATTTCATTCATTATTTTTCATTAAAGGTGATATTTTTCCAAATCTTATTTTGTGATTTTCATATCAATATGCTAGGTTAGATTTATTTGTATTGGATGAATGATGAAACTACTTGATTTCTAATTTTTAATTAAAGACTTGTGATTTTTAGTTAATTCTTGTATTGGGATTTTATAAAAATATTTTTTCATATTATTTTAATGCTTGCGCACCATTAAGACAATGAGTTGCTTATTCGTAGTGTTGAAAAACTCACGATAGGTAGAACACTATATATGGAACACATGAAAAATAAATATTATGAATAATATTTGTGAAGTGTACGATCGTGTGTGATAATCCTATGTTTTAATGCATGTTTATCATATGAATGCGGATTAGGAATAAGATCGTGTCGTGGTCAATATAGATTTATTATGTCTTGGAAAATAATAATAAATAAAAGTGGAATTATTGATCGTCACGAATGAAAGAATTGAATTAATTATCACAAATTGAGAATTGAATTCTAGAGTAAAGTAGTGGATTCGGAAATCCAATACATTCATCAGCGCTTGATTTAAAAACCATTCTCTTTCTTTTATTACTTTCGTAGTCATAGAACGTAGTTAAACACAAATCAACCATATTTTATTATTGTTACGAATTTAGATATATCAGATACACTAAAATTGGACAGGATTCCCCGTAGGAAGATAACCCAATCATCATAATTATTACTTGTACAACGAACTCGTACACTTGCGGGATATTTTTGCGAACACTTGGAAAGTAGTGACTGATAAGTTCGTTCAGGTCCATTTAGTTCTTGATTTTGAAATGGAACATGGGTGCATCATTTCATTTTAAACATGGGGATATGTGTGGATATAAATACCTTACTTTCATAATTTTAAACTTGGAAGGGAATACATCTGCATTAATTGTTTTCGCATTATAATTAATGTGAAATCTTTGATTGCATGTTTTTTAGTAGGTCGATGTTTAGGGTTGTTCATGTGTTTTTAAATGATAGATAATTATTTTCTTGTTTCATTAGAGTTCTTAGTTCAATGCAATTTTTTATTAGATAGAAATCTGGGTTGTAATCAAAATCTTGGAGATCAAGCAAGATTAAGAATTCCTATGAAATCACTACTAAACAAGAATCTGAATTTTTTTATTGCATTTTTTTACGACCGAGGCTTGCTAGATGCACTATGCAGCTCCCGCAAGGTTGTTGCAGATAGCGAGAGTAACTAGCAGCCGGCTGAATATTTGGACCTTGGAATTGATTTTGGACCTCAAGGGTCTAGCCAGTGCAGATAGGCCCATGGGATTGTTGATAACTGTTAGCCCAATGTGATCAAGATATGGAGCACCCATGGCCAGTTAAGTGATAACTACATCATACAACCATTTAAAATAAAATTTTCAAAATTTCCCAAACAGAAGTCATATTTCTAAGATTATTGGAAAACAATAGTATATATGATTAATTTTAAATAACTTTAACTCTATAATCTACTTTGAATTAACAACCATTGATCACTCCAGATCAATTTAATCCCATCATTTTGGCACATGTCCACATTTAGGCACAAAAATCTTGCCTTAATTTCATCTATAAGAAAAACTGTCTTTGATCTCTATTGTTCTTCCAATCCAATATCGCCTATGATTTACACTCAAGATATGAAGCCTTAACTGTTGGAATTTGATTTAGAGAATGAAAAAAATTTAATTAAGTATTAAAAAAGTGACTTTCGTGTCAATTTTAACCAAATATTCGGACTTGATTCGATAGTCAAATTATGAATATAAATACACTAACTTGTTCTACTTGTGGAGTAGATCATCGTGGTATATTTGGAATGTTGAAACCAATTCCGGATGAGTGAGAAATTGTGGTCTAAAGTTGGATAGAAAAGATGATATACGGGCTGGAAAAATGACTAACTGTATTGCTCGCTTATCGCTCGAGCAATGAGACTCCCTCGAGCGATAGGCAAGCGAGAGAAGTTTTGATGAAAATGTGTCACTATTGCTCGAGCGACAGGTGAGCGAGAGAAGTTCTGATGAAAATGTGCCACTATCGCTCGAGCGAAAGCCTAGTTGTAACACTCCGAAAGTTTTAGAATAAAATTATTTGTTTAATAAATTTTATTTTATGATTTTGAAAATTAAGGGACTAAAATAAAGTATGTTTTAAATTCTTATGTTTTAAATGGGCCAAATATTTAACTTTTTATAAAATGACCAAAAATATATCAACATTGGGCTCATTTTGTAGCTCACATTAAATAACGTAGATTGAACTCAAGAAAATGTAAGTTCGAATAAGTTAAGCCCATGTTATTTCAATTTAAATAAACATATTTAATATGTATTTTTTTTATTACTTAATAATGGTCTTTTTAGGATAATTACCAAAAGAATATAATATTTTATTTCCTAATCATGTCTATCAAATATTTTGAAAAGATTTAATTGTGTTCAAATTCTTCTTCTTCCAACTTATCACCTGTTACACGTGTAATATATTTTTTCAAATAGTTTTATATTATAACAAATTCTTATCACATTGGATAGACACGATTTTTATCACAATTATATTATGACTCAACTACTGTTTTTCCCCTATAAATAGTGTGCCCATATTTCACAAATCACCAAATAGAATTTTACACAGCAGTTTTCATATAGAAAGCAGCTGTAAATTCTAAGTATATTTTTATATCAAAAGCTCGTTTCATCAATCGAGGTAAGATAATTTTGTGCAAGTTGTTTTATTTCCTTATATTTTTATGTTTAGTAATTTATGCATGAATTGCCAATGGACTTTCGAGTTCAACCTAATGAGAAATGAGAAGGCATAGGTATCTCGCTTGGTCACCGATATACTCCATAAATGAGAAATGAGAAATGTGGTATGAATTGTCTATATTATTGTTATGTAATTGCATATGAGAACTATACGTATCTTACTAGGTGTTTTCAAAATACTCACTCTTACAATTTTTAAAGGCCAGTTCGGGTCGATTGGAGCTGTGGCGGGATGGTGATGCGGACTGCCAAAAGATTTCATCCTATGAGAATATTAAGTTACCGCTTTTTAAATTTATTAGTTGTTTGAGAATGTTTAAGTTGTTTTAAAGACATGATTTATGATTCCAATTTAAATTTATGAATATTTGTTTATTTAGAAAAATAGAATTTTAATGTTCCACATTTTAAGAATATGAAAATTATGTTTGGTAACACTTCAAGATGTCTGAAATTTTGGGACGTTACAGTTTGGTATCAGAGCCCAGAGTTATAAAATCGATTCTGTAGACATCTTTTCAAAAAAAAAAAAAAATTAGAAATTTTATGTTCGACTTATTGTTAGAGTTTTGTTGGTTTGCGTAATTGCAAAATTGAAAGACTTTGTCAAAAAGACCTAAACTGTCTAAGAAGAGTTTGGAATTTAAGTGGTCCATTGTGACCCCCCTCCTCATCGGAAGCCTTTTGATTGCGCATTATTCAAATTAACGGAATGAAATACAATATTTCAAACATTTCAAAAGAAAAACAAAAACAGTATTTTTTTTTATAAACACCATGAGTTTACGGACAATGATTTTTTTTTTTTAAAGTCTTAAACATGTAACGTGATGAAAAATCATTAGCACGTAGCGCTCACCACTCGATCACTCTCCAATTGATCACAGGTATGAAAGTTATATATATTTTTGCAAAATTATGTGTTATCCTACTTTATGTTTTGAAATATCATTCTTTTAACATGATTTGACAATATAAATAAACAAAGAGATTTTACATATATGTTCGATTTTCGAGGACGAAAATTTTTAAGGAGGGGAGATTGTAACACCCCAAAAATTTTAGAATAAAATTATTTGTTTTATAAATTTTATTTTATGATTTTTGAAAGTTAAGGGACTAAAATAAAGTATGTTTTAAATTCTTATGTTTTAAATGAGCCAAATATTTAACTTTTTATAGAGTGACCAAAAATATATCAACATTGGGCTCATTTTGTAGCTCGCATTAAATAACGTAGATTGGGCTCAAGAAAATGTAAGTTCAAATAAGTTAAGCCCAAGTTATTTCAATTCAAAGAAACATATTTAATATGTATTTTTTTATTACTTAATAATGGTCTTTTTAGGATAATTAGAAAAAGAATATAATATTTTATTTCCTAATCACGTTTATCTAATATTTTTAAAAGGTTTAATCATATCCAAATTCTTCTTCTTCCAATTGATAACATGTTACACGTGTAATATAATTTTTCAAATAGTATTATATTATAACAAATTCTTATCACATTGGATAGGCATGATTTTTATCACAATTCTACTATGACTCAACTACTGTTATTTCCCCTATAAATAGTGTGCATATATCTCACAATTCACCACACAGAATTTTACACAACAGTTTTCATATAGAAAGCAGTTGTAAATTCTAAGTATATTTTTTATATCAAAAGCTCGTTTCATCAATCGAGCTAAGATACTTTTGTGCAAGTTGTTTTGTTTCCTTATATTTTTATATTCAGTAATTTATGCATGAATTGTCAATGGACATTCGGGTTCAACCTAAGGAGAAATGAGAAGGCATGAGTATCTCGCTTGGTCACCGATATACTCCATAAATGAGAAATGAGAAATGTGGTATGAATTGTCTATGTTATTGTTATGTAATTTTATATGAGAACTGCACATATCTTACAGGGTGTTTTCAAAATACTCACTCTTACAATTTTTACAGGCCAGTTCGGGTAGATTGGAGCTGTAGCGGGATGGTGATGCGGACTGCCAAAGGATTTTACCCTATGAGAAGTTTTACCGCTTTTTAAATTTATTAGTTGTTTGAGAATGTTTAATTTGTTTTAAAGATATGATTTATGATTCCAATTTAAATTTATGAATATTTGTTTATTTAGAAAAATAGAATTTTAATGTTCCGCATTTTAAGTACATGAAAATTATGTTTGGTAACACATCAAGATGTGTGAAATTTTGGGGCGTTACACTAGTGATATGCTAACGACAGTAAAATGCTGTGACATTTGGCAAAAGTTGTTGAATTTGGGGCGCGACACTTCACTCACAATTTTCCCTCATCTATAAATAGGACCCGTTGGACGTTCATAATGCATCCTATATCATTTTGTATTGATCATTACATCAAAATTCTTGCAAAATACTTTTCAAAAGTCATTCCAAAATCATTTTCTCATAGAGAGAAAATTATAGGTCAAAGCTTACTATTGCTTGTGGTTTGAAACGCTTTTACCATAAGTTGTAACTTGGGAGACAAGTGCTATTGTTTGTTAGCACCGTTGCGGGGCAATATTGTCTTAAGGAGAACGTGTTTTCACTTGTCTCGAATTTAGTTTTTCACTTTGTTTTCTTCTTCTCACATTCTTTCTTTCATTTTTTTTAATAATTTAATTACCCTCCCGCGAATTAAATATTTTCTTTGTCTAAAACAACCATTTACATATTCTAACGCAACAAATTCTTAAGACAATACATTTGTTTGTAGTTGTTGTTTCTTTATCATTGAAATAAGCCTTTTGTGTGCTATTCCTTTCTTTCATTTTTTTCGTTGAACTTTTGTTTATGACATAAATGAATCATGTTGGCACTACTTCTAGTCAAACAACAAATGGTGCGAACCATGTGATTTTCGCCTTTGGCCATACCTATATCAAACTCTCACATCCCGCATGGGGAAAAATAGAAAAAATTTGCAGGTGTGGATTTTAAAAGATGGCAACAAAAAATTGTTATTTTATCTTACTATTTTGAATTTGGCAAAGTTCCTAAAAGAAAGGGCTTCTGCTGTACAAGAATGAGAAAATAATCATGACTCGATTATTGCAGTGGATGCATGGAAGCATTTGGATTTCTTTTGTAAAAATTACATTCTAAATGGATTAGATAATACACTTTATGGAGTGCATACTTTAATGGACTCGGCCAATGATCTATATGATTTATAGGAAAAGAAGTATGAGATCGAGGATGCCGGAACAAAGAAGTTCTTTGTTAGCAAGTTTTTGGACTACCAAATGGTAGACTCCAAATCTGTGATAAGTCAAATACAAGAATTTCAAGTTCTACTTCATGATATACATTCTAAAAAGATGGAATTCAGTGAGTCCTTCCAAGTTGCATCCATCATTGAGAAACTCCCTCCTATGAGAGAAAGATTTCAAGAGCTATCTCAAGCATAAACGCAATGAGATGAATTTGGAGGAATTGATAGTTTGTTTGAGGATCGAGGAAGTCAATAGAAATATCGAAAGAAAATCTATTATTCAATTTGGAGCAAATTTTGTTGAAACTGATTCGAAAGTTGTCAACAAGAAACGTAAGATCTTTGGTGTTGTAGCAAAAAGAGACAACTCCAAGAATGCTAATAAATTTAAAGGCAAACTGTTACAATTGTGGAAAAGTCGGACATCGCTCTAATGAATGTCAAAAGCTTAAGAAGAACGTACAAGCAAATATGGTTGAAAGAGAAACCCTTTTTGAAGGGATATAACAGATGAATCTTTCAGCAGTTGTTTCTAAATATAACAATGTTGGAAATTCAAGGGAATTGTGGGTTGATACTGGTGCTATTCGTCACATTTGTGCAGACAAGACTATGTTCTTTAACTACAAAGAGTTAAATGGAGAACAACTTTTTATGGTAAATTTTGCAAGTTCTAAAGTTGAAGGACAAGGGAAAATTACTTTGAAGATGACATCAGGTAAAAGAGCTCGTCCTCAGCAATGTCTTACATGTACTGGACATTCGTAAGAATCTTGTATTCGGGTCTCTACTTAACAAAAATGACTTTAAACTTGTATTTGTATCCGATAAATTTATACTCATTAAGAATGAGATATATGTTGGTAAATGATACCTATGTGATAGAATGTTCAAAATGAATGTTCTTACAATTTTACTGAAATAAAGCATTAGGAATAAAACTTCGAATTCTACTTATATGCTTGAGTTGTATTGTTTATGTTATATTCGCTTAGGACACATCAATTACAAATCTATATGCAAACTTATGAATTAAAGTTTAATTTCGATGCTTAAGATTGATCCTAATCATAAGTGTGAAGTATATGTTGAAGCAAAGTTGGTTAAAACACATTTTTTCACTCAATTCAACGGAACAGACACCTTTAGAGTTAATACATAGCAATATATGTGACTTGAAACTTGTTCAAACTAAAGGTGGTAAGAAATACTCTATAACTTTCATTGATAATTGTACAAAGTATTGTTACGTCTTTTTACTACGAAATAAAGACGAAGCCTTGATGTCTTTAAACATTATAAAACGAAAGTTGAAAATTAACTTGATAAATGAATAAAAAATATTCGTAGTGATAGAGGTGGTGAATACGGGAAACCGTTTGAAGAATACTGTTCCGAGCATGGAACTTTCATCAAGCAATGACACCTTACTCACATCAATCAAATGGTGTTGCTGAACGTAAAAATCAAACTCTTAAAGAGATGATAACTCAATATTGATAAGTTCGTGTCTACCTCAGAACTTGTGTGGAGAACCTATTTTATCGGCAAATATCATTCTTAACAAGATACCCTTTAAGAAAATGGAAGAAACTTCATATAAACTATGGAAATGTTATCCTCCTTCTTACTAATACTTAAGAGTGTGGGGGTGTTTGGCTAAGATTGTTGTACCTAAGCCTAAACAAGTGAAAATCGGTCCTAAATGATTGATTCATATTTATTGGGTATGCTAATAATAGTAATGCATATCATTTCCTTGTACATAAATCTAATGTACATGAAGGAACAATAATTGATTCAAGAAAGTCATCATTTTTTGAGAATACTTTTCCGTATAAAAGTAAAAAAAATGCAAGTTCAAATAAAAGAACTTGTGATACTACAAATGGCACTTCAAATGAGGAAGAACCAAGGCGTAGTAAAAGGGCTAGAATATCCACTTCATTTATCCCAAATTTTCTAACCTATATGATAGAAAATGAACCAAAGACTTTTGATGAAGTAATGTATACACCGGAAGCACCACATTGGAAAGAAGCTATCAATAGTGAAATGGATTCTATGATGCAAAACCATACTTGAGATTTAGTTGATTTACCTCATTTGAACAAGCCTTTAGAGTGTAAATGGGTTTTCAAAAGGAAACTAAAATTGGATGGATCTATTGACAAATAAAAGGCTAGATTGGTTGCCAATGGATATAGACAAAAAGAAGGACTTAACTTCTTTGATGCCTACTCACCCATAACTAGAATCACCTCGATAAGGTTGTTAATTGCTACTACAACATTACATAACCTTGAGATAAATCAAATGATGTAAAGACAACATTCCTAAATGGTAAGTTAGAAGATGAGATATACATGGAACAACTAGAAGGGTTCGTCACTCCTAATCACAAACAAAAGGTTTGTAAACTAGTTAAGTCCTTGTATGGATTGAAAAAAACTCTTAAACAATGGTATCAAAAGTTCGATAGAACAATGTTGTCTAATGGGTTTAAGATAACGAGTGTGACAAGTGTGTATACATTAAACATACACCAAATGCTTACATGATTGTATGTCTATATGTAGACGTCATGTTGATAATGACCAATAGTCACGAAATAATGCTAAACACCAAGAGAAAGTTAACAAAATATTTTGATATGAAAGACTTGGGTGTAACTGATGTAATATTAGGGATTAAGAACTCTAAAACATCAGAAAAAATTATACTTTCCCAATCTCACTGTTTACTTAAAAAGTATAATGTACTTGAGGAAAGTCATGCGAAAATCCCTATTGACACAAATTTACACTCAGTCAAAAATACGGGTGAATGTGTGTCACAACTAAAGTATTTACAGGTTATAGGCAATCTTATGTATATTACAAAATTCACTCGACCGAACATAGCATTTGTTGTGAATAAATTTAGTAGATTCACAAGTTATCCAAGCCATGATCATTGGAAGGTTTTAATAAGGTTTCTTAGGTACTTAAAGTATACTTTAACATATGGATTACACTTCAAAAAATATCCTGCGGTATGTGATGCGAATTTGATATCTGATAAAAATGATTTTAAATATACTAATGGTTATGTTTTTACGATTGGTAGAGCTGCTGTATCATGAAAATCGACAAGCAAATGTGTATAGTTCGATCAACTATGGAATCAGAGTTTATAGCTTTAGAAAAAGCTAGAGAAGAAGTAGAATAGCTTCATAACTTCTTGGAAGATATTTCATGTTGGCATAAGCCGATACCTGCAATTAGTATATATTGTGATAGTCAATCGGCTATTGAAAAATCTCAAAGCAGCATATATAATGGTAAGTCTAGACATATACGTCATAGACATAATACCATTAAGCAACTGATCTCTAATGGTATCATTTCCATAGATTACGTGAAGTCAAAGGAGAACATCGCGGATCTACTTACTAAAGGTTTATCGAGAGACCAAGTACGTTGTCTATCGAAAGGAATGAGATTAAGCTTACTAAGTAAGGATAATTGTAATAGTAACTCTACCTTGATGACTGGAGATCCCAAGATCTTAGTTTAAGGGAACAACTAAGTTATGAAGATTTAACGAAGCACTTGGGAAAATGTTTCCTAACTTATTCTTATGATTATTAAAGTGCTTTATGCCGAATTTTAAGGTTAAGATATCATTTTAATGATTTCTATATCTTGATTAAGTCAAGTGAAATAGGGCATAATATTTTTAATAGGAGGTCACCTATGCAAGTGTGAGGTGCAGTCGCCTCAATGAAAATTGTTCAAAGACTGAAATTTTCTAAACACTTATGAAACCCAAGAATGGTTTAGGGCCAAAATGAACCAAGTTATGAGAACCATAAAAGATTTAGGAAAGACATCTGTGTAAGTATTATTGTCTTGATTTACACCAACGTTTGAATGGTTCAAGACATTACATTTACCAATTAGCCAAGTAAATCCGATAGTATTTCACTAAGGAAAGTTCAAGACTGGACACTACCAGTATCTTTCTGCTCCCTCTCTACATTGCAACATATTTCTGTATAGCATGAGCATATTCGAATTTTCATTCATGTGGGATATTGTGGGAATTTGGTTCAGAGAATGAAAATAAAATTGAGTGAAGTATTTTGTGTCAACTTTAACTAAATATTCGGACTTGATCTGATAGTCAAATTATGAATATAAATATACTAGTTCTACTCGTCAAATAGATTGTCGTGGTATATTTGTCAAATGTTGCTGAGTTTGGGGTGCGACACTTCACTCATAGCCTTTCATCCTCTACAAGTAAGACCCTTTAGACGACCATTATGCATTTCCTATCATTTTGCATTGATCATTGCATCAAAACTCTTGCAAAATACTCCCCTAAAGTCATTCCTAAACCAATTTTTTCTAAAGAGAAAATTATCATTCAAAGTTCGTTATTTCTTGTGGTTTTAAGTGTTTCTACCACAAGTTGTATTCGTTGTATTGGGAGACAAGTGCCATAGTCCGTTGCACCATTGTGAGGCAATATTGTCTTAAGGAAAAAGTGTTTTCACTTACCTCGGATTTAGCTTTTCACTTTGTTTTCTTCTTATCACTTTCTTTCTTTCCTTTTTTTCCTATAATTTAATTACGCTCCCGCGAATTAAATATTTTGTTTATGTAAAACAACCATGTACATATACTAATGCACCAACATAACATTATTCTTTTCCATATGATTCATGTCTCTGAAGATCAAATGAGATTATATGCTCACAATTAAGCATAGACTATCATTCTCTATAAAATTCAATATGAGCGATTTCTTTCTTATAACATCCTACTAACAAGTGCTTCAAGAGATTACATTTGTGTCAGAAAATCTTACTCTAAGTAAAAGTTCCATAAAAATTAGACCAAGTTAGAGCTAGGAAATGTTTCAAGCAATTACTTTCTCATAGTGACTATTGCATAAAAGACTTGAATAGGGATGAGAATTACGGAAGGCAAGCCAGGAAGATCGATTGTATATTTTGGAGGGAACATCAAGAAAGCCATGGAAGGGCTTATTTGAGCTACGTTGAACGTTAGTTCAAGTACAACAAGAAACACAAAGTTTCAAGATGAGCATGAAATAAGATGGGTCAATCTTAGTACATTTGATTCCAGCCAAGGTAGAAGAAGTTGAGCTAAGAGCCTGGCAGGAATGTTACAGATCTTTATGAGGATATTTCAAACAATAACGAGCCTTTGTAACCTGATGAAAACTCAAGGCCAGTTGTTTTGGAGTTAAACTGAATGAGGCGGTTCAATTAGAAGAGAAAATCCTAAACGAATTAGAAGGGTGAAGGAATAAGGGATACGCATGAGAACGAGTATAACTTTTAGCTAGTTTGGCGGAATTTCATCCGTGAGTACAATTTGAAACCGTTTTCAATTCACACATTTTTGTCTGATAACTTAGTCAATTTTTAGGGTCAAATTCCACTTTTTAAGGGTCTGTTTTAGCGTTATCTATTTTAGTTAGTTTAAGGATATCTTCGTTATTTTTGTAGTATTTTAGTTTTATTGAGATTTGTTTTACAATTTTCTAGTTTATTGGGATTTGTCTATAGAATTAGGATTTTGTTTTGATTATGATTTGCTTTGAATCCGTCTATATAAATCTTAATTTATTGTACAAAGAACTATACATTATGTTTGAGAGATTAATTATAAAGTGAGATTTTTGCGTCAATCTTATTTTTAATTGAACTATCCAGAACTTATAAATGATTTGTAATTTGTGGCTTTCAAACATTCTTGCATTGGTTGATTTTCAAGAAATTATTAGGCCAAGATTATTACTTTGATTTTAGCATTATTGGGATTCGTATAAAATCTTGTGTGGTTCCAGGGTACATCCTGCAATGAGGTTTACATCAGTTGGTATCAAAACTCAGGCTCTTAAAATAGGTTTTGTTTTTTATCTTTCTATTTATTTTCTAGTTGTAATTTCTTTGTGTCTCTTTCGTTGAGTCTTCATTCCATTCTTTGAGTCATTTACATCCAAAATCGCACCAAGAACATTCAAGGATTGATTTGTGCAACAAAATACTTTTTTTCTTTTTGGATTTTTGCCTTGTGATTGATCTATTTCATTAATTTTGCATAAAAAAGAGTATGAACCTTTTTTTTAAAAAAAAAAAAATCAAAGAAAATTCAAGAAAAAGCTAGAAAAAAATCAAGAAAGCATAGTCCGATTTCAAGAATCATTTTCTTGGAGTTTTTGGGGTGTTTTCATTCTTCTTTTGATCTTTCTTTCTTGAATCCTTTCTCATTTTGCTCCTTCTTGCTTCTTGAGTTCTTGTTGGTTTGAACATGCAAAGATTGAATTCTTGATTGAGCTTAGTTACTTCCTTAGATAACATGACACAGAAAGCATATAGAAGAAAAATGCAAAATTATTAAGCTTATTATTGGGAAAAAGCCAATACAGAATGGAACACTTGAGTGCAAATACGTAGGATCACTTTTCCTAGTTATTAAGATGTCTGAAAAAGGAGAATCTACATCTAGGGAAGAGAATAACCAATTCTTTATGTTGAAAACCATGCAACAACAATTTGAAAGAATGAATGTAGTGTTTGAAGAAATTATGGATAGAGTGGATATGTAGGATATGATAATTGCAAACTTACAAAAGGGATAACGAAAAAGAGTTCCTAATGTTAGAGGGCAAGATAGGCATGATCATATGGCTGAATTTGATGATGAGAATGAAGTAGAGAGTAAAAAATGAGGATATCCAAATTTTGGTGGCTGAAGTGGGTAGGATGAAACTAGAGGAGATAAACGTGAAAGGGGGCCTAGAAGACATTCTAGAGACCCAGATTGGGATAGAGTTGATAGAAACTTGGATGGTATCAAGATGAAAATATCTTTATTCCAATGTAGAAATGACCCTAAAGTTTATTTCGAGTGGGTGAAGAAGTTGGAATTGATCTATGATTGCTATATTACTCTGAGGAGAAAAAGGTAAAACTAATAGTGATAAAATTTACTGATTATATAATAATATAGTGGGATCAATTGGTGATAAATAAGAGGAGAAATCATGAGACTCACAGAAATCATGGGTGAATTGAAAGTTCTCATGAGAAGGAGATTTGTATATAGTCTTTACTATAGAAAGCTTTATAAAAAATTACAAAGTCTTACTCAAAGTCCAGGTAGTGTAGAGAATTATTATAAGGAGATGGAGGTGATTATGATTAGGAAGAATGTTGAGGATGATAGTGAGGTGACAATAGCCAGGTTTTTGAATGTATTAAATAGGGAAATATCAAATGTAATTAAGTTACAGAATTGTGTGAAGTTGGAGGATATTGTACTTATATATATATATGAAGGTGGAGAGACAATTAAAATGAAAAATGAGTACCAAAGTATATTTTAGGTTCTAATCATCATTGGAGACCGAAGTAGAGTAATAATAATATGAGCTATTGGACTATTTCAAAGAGTAAGACTGGATCACATAGGGGAAAATAAGAGATAGCTAGGAAAAATAAACTCAAGAATGATTTCCAACCTTTTAGGAATAGGGATATCAAGTATTTTAAATGCTTGGGCTTGAGACACATTACATCTCAATGTTCAAATAAAAGGACGATGATTATGCGTGATAATGAGAAAGTGGTGATTGATGATGAGAGCAACAGTGGTGAGATACTTGAGCTGGAGGATGCTAGTGATGGTGATGGGGTAGAGTAGCCAGTAGAAGGTGAAGCACTTGTTGCAAGGCATGCTCTTAGTACAAAAATTAAGGTAGATGATATGGAGTGGCAGAGAAGGAATATTTTTCATATTAGATGCTATATTAACAACAATGTGTGTAGTATGATTATAGATGGAGGGAATTGTACCAATGTAGGTAGTATGACCCTTGTTGAGAAGTTGGACTTGTCTATGCTAAAACATCCTAGACCTTATAAGTTGCAGTAATTGAATAAATGTAAAGAGGTTAAGATTAAAAAGCAAGTCTTAGTGAGCTTTACTATTGGGAGATATAGTGATGAGGTAATGTGTAATGTGGTTCCTATGCATGTTAGGCAATATGATAGGAAGGTGACACATGACGGGTTTAGTATAAGTACAACTTTGTTAAAGATGAAAAATTAGTTACTTTTGTTCCTTTAACACCAAAACAACTATATGAGGACCAATTGAAGATAAAAGGTGAGGAAGAAAAGAAAAATAAAAAGAATGAAATTGAAACTTCAAGAAAAAAGAGAGTAAGAGAGAAAATAAAGAGGTGGCTACAAATAATGAAAAAAGAGTAGAGCCACAAGAGAAAAAGATAGAAAACATGTAGAGAGAAGGAAAAACAAAAGTGAGCTTATGCAAAAGAGAGTCATATTAAGAGAGCTTTCATGAAAAATCAGCCCTTGATATTGTTGGTCTGCAAGGAATCCTTCCTTAATCTTGAGAAAACTAACACACTCGTCCCTAGTTTGGTTATTTCTTTAATGCAGGAATTTGAGGAAGTGTTCCCTAAGGACATGCCTAGTGATTTACTACCCATTAGAGAAATTGAATATCAAATTGACTTTGTACTTGGAGCTATTTTTCTAAACTAACCATCCTATATGAGTAATCCTGAGGAGACAAAGGAGATTCAAAGGCAAATTGAGGTGTTGATGGGCAAATGGTATGGAAGGGAGAGCATAAGTCCATGTGCGATGCCATTACTACTTGTGCTTGAAAAGAATGGGATGTAGAGAATGTGCATTGACTGCAAAGCAATATATAATATAACGGTAATATATCGTCATCCCACACATAGATTAAATGATATACTTGATGACACAAGTTATGAATTTTTAGTAAGATAGATCTTAAAATTGGTTATCACCAAATTAGAAATAAAGAAGAAGATGAATGAAAAACTTTTTTTAGGACTAAATATGAGTTATATGAATGGTTAATTATGCCATGTGATCTTATTCACAAAAGAAATGCCATCACCAGATTCTAATTATTTATCTGATACAACAACATAATGTCCATTGCCCAATGGAAAACAATTGCAAATAAGCAATAACGATTGTCATACATATGTAATATCATGATCGAACTAGAAAGCATCAAATGCATTTAACTGTTGAAACCGTAAAAAGCACGATATACACAACATGATCGTTTATTGTCCACATCTAGACTTGATGCACGCCATATATGACAACATATAATTTGTTGCTTAATAGAAAACAAAATCAGCCATCGTATACAGCTAACATATAGCTGTGATTGTTAGAACATCCACCTCATCTTTATTCTAGAGTCTTCTATAGTTTGTTAGTTTTTAGTTTATAAATTGAGCACTTTGTATGCATTGTAATTCATTGAATTTTATTCCAATCTTCAATATGAAATCATCATGTTGAATCTATCATTTTCTTCCTTGTTTTTAATATCATCATTTTCTTCCATTTCAGTTTCTGTTCACAATTTCTAATATGGTATCAGAGCCAAAACAAAAATCTAAAAAAAAAAAAAAAACTATGGGATCATCATCTGTAAATCTCTATTCCAGAAAGCGAAAGAAGCAATCTCCATCATTATCCAATCCTTTAATCGAACGCGTAGCAAGTCTCAGGAGTATGTCCACCGCAATCGCTCTGGCTGGACCTGTCCTGATGCTACTCGAAAATCGAACTTCCACTCTTGTTCAATTAGCTCAAACCCATTTCCGAGGAAACCTAGCTCGGTCCATTTCCAATTTACTGGCACTTCATTTTACGTCCCCAGAATTTCATTTGGATCTGGGTGAAATATTCTGCGCCGGCTACTGTGTTAATTGTCCCATCTTTACAATCAATTTCACAGGTTAAACTTTGCATAGCCTGGGTAATTATTTGTAGATTTTGAGCTGATGAAGAACGAAATGATAGAGTACAGTTTATGGATCTGGATGTAGGTGTCTGGTTGTTGCAGGAGACTTCAATTTGTTAAACAAAACATGATAGTTGTTATACCATAAATTATCTCATGTTGGGCCAAGGCTTGGGTTCGGCCCATTAGGCTCACGAGGCCCATTTCCATTTTCTATATATATGTGAATCCATTTCATTTTAAGGTATGATTTCTAACCCTATCCAAGTTCCCCTTCCCGCCTCTTGCACTTATATTTCCCTCGTTCGGCAGTTGACTTGACCGTCGGAGTGCGAACGGCCGCCGGACCTTTTTCTCCGACGGCGGCCTTTTGCCTCCTAACGGGGTGTTCAGTGTGCAGATGGTATCCACGTGGAAGGGACGTGACAGGGATTCTGTTCGACCATTTTTTGAGGTCAACAGATTGGCGCCGTCTGTGGGAAACGGTACGTTAACCATGTTATACCACGTACCAAAAGGTCGCCGGAAAATGAAGAATTTTTCGGGCAGTTCTCTCGGAAAATAGCAAAAGACGACCTAAATTGGCGTTTAAGTGACCAAAAAAAAAAAAATGGAGCAAGAAGTAACTAGAGAAAATATATGGGGCCATCATTTATCCTCTGCAAAAGAAAAACCCAGTCTCAAGAACGTAGGGTATGTTCAATTTCTAGGGTCCGGCAAGAAGAGGAAGGAGGTATGACAGTCATGAATTTCTTCTCTCCATTTGAAGCTGAAAAAAGGTTAGGAAGTTGCTGAGAAGTTGATTCCTCAACCAACCAAAAACAAAAAGTCAGCCCCACTTTGAATGGAAAAACATATTGGGAACTCTTGAAAAATGCCAAATATGTTCTAATGGGCTCAAATTTGCTGGGATCTTTTACGGTTCAAGATCAGACCGCCGACATTTCAGGCACAGTTTAGGTGATGCTAAATTATATACAAAAGCCTCAAAGTTATAAATGGAGAAATTTCCATAGCTGATTTTTCTCTAGGATACAACGCCCACCATGCGCTCAATCAAAAGCTCAAGTCAAAATTTTCTCATTTTCGTTGCTGCAATAAATCCACAATATTTTGCAACCTCACGAAGGCAGTCGAGGCAGATACCGGCACTAGCGGCATCCATATCACTATAGTGACCACCGATCCTTGGCCTAACTTTGGTTCAATGCGTTGACAATTAATATTTTGGTGGTGGCGTGCAATCCCAGTCCTATCTTGTCTGCTATAGCTTTTTGCAGGCTCTTGCCTTTCTGATCTGACGTGAAAAGAGGTTTAAAGACTTTAAAGTTTTTGCAGGCAAAATGGACCTCCAATTGAAGCAGTTTGCATGGAGTGAAATTATTTAATGGGTCCTGCAGTTCGGCCCAATTTAATGATGGGCTCAAGTGAGATGGGGCCGAATATTTTCTGAAAATAGGGCCTAGTATTTATTTTCCTCAGGCCCCATAAATTCTTGTGGTCTAAAGTATTCAGACTTTTGGACTCTAAAAGGGATGGCACATATTATTTTGACGAGCCAAGGCAATTGCTTCTTCTCCCATGGCGAAATAACTACAGGGCGGCACGGCGATGTAAGGAAGGAAGATAGAATAAATTTTAATTTACATCTCTTGAGCCCAAAATTGTTTCAAGGTACTCCAACTACTTCTTTGAAATTGAATAAATTCTGAAAAGATTTGGGACCTTATGGATGCTACAACCTATTTTAATAATTCCCATTCAAAGGGACTTGGGGCTGCATTTATCAATTTTATTTACTATTGTCTGCTGATTCCAATGTTATGAGGAGCTAATGTCAAGTTGTAGATGGGCTACAAAACTCACTCAAGTCCGAGAAATAAGGTTGGTAAGAGTGCAAGCAAACCATTTGATGAAATGTTTTGCTCAAAATTAAAGATTGCTTGATGTTGGATCATGTAGTGGGTGATCATATTATTGTTGTCGGTTCACTGAATCTTGTGAAGAAATTGCTCCAAATTATTTATGAGACAAACACAAGAGAATCTTGCTTGGCCAAATATCAAATCTTGAGTCTAGTTTGTGAATTTCTTATTCATCTAAGGCGAGCTCATAAGTCCAAACTCATCAAGGCTAGCTCAAAGTCTTCTTATTATTGAAGGCGGGCCATAGGTTGTTGATTTCCTATTATCAGAGGCAGCATTTTATAAGTCCCCGTTCCTTGAAAATGGAAGAGGCATTATCCGAAGTCTACATTCCTTGAATAAAGGAAGAGGCTATTCGCCAGATGCTCAATCCTGGCTTCGCGAGATGTTTATTCCTCGCCTCGCCAGATGTTCATTCCTGGCTTCGCGAGATGATTATTCCTCGCTTCGCCAGATGCTCATTCCTGGCTTCGCGAGATGTTTATTCCTCGCTTCGCCAGAGGCTCATTCCTGGCTTCGCGAGATGTTTATTCCTGGCTTCGCCAGATGCTCATTCCTGGCTTCGCGAGATGTTTATTCCTCGCCTCGTCAGATGTTTATTCTTCGCTTCGCCAGAAGCTCATTCCTGGCCTCGCGAGATGTCGCTTTGCCAGATGTTTATTCCTGGTCTCATGAGATGTTTATTCCTCGCTTCGCCAGATGTTTATTCCTGGCCTCGCGAGATGTTTATTCCTCGCTTCGCCAGATGCTCATTCCTGGCCTCGCGAAATGTTTATTCCTAGCTTCGCCGGATGTTCATTCCCGGCCCGCGAGATGATTATTCCTCGCTTCGCCGCAGGCTCTTTCCTCGTTGGCCTCGCGAGTTGTTTATTTCTCGCCTCGCCAGATGTTTATTCCTGGTCTCGCGAGATGTCGCTTCGCCAGAGGCTCATTCCTGGCTTCGTGAGATGTTTATTCCTCGCTTCGCCAGATGTTTATTCCTGGCCTCGCGAGATGTTTATTCCTCGCTTCGCCAGAGGCTCATTCCTGGCTTCGCGAGATGTTCCTTCCCGGCTACGCCAGATGCTCATTCCTGGCTTCGCGAGATGTTTATTCCTCGCCTCGTCAGATGTTTATTCTTCGCTTCGCCAGATGTTTATTCCTGGCCTCGCGAGATGTTTATTCCTCGCTTCGCCAGAGGCTCATTCCTGGCTTCGCGAGATGTTTATTCCTGGCTTCGCCAGATGCTCATTCCTGGCTTCGCGAGATGTTTATTCCTCGCCTCGTCAGATGTTTATTCTTCGCTTCGCCAGAAGCTCATTCCTGGCCTCGCGAGATGTAGCTTTGCCAGATGTTTATTCCTGGCCTCGCGAGATGCTTATTCCTCGCTTCGCCAAATGCTTATTCCTGACCTCGCGAGATGTTTATTCCTCGCTTCGCCAGAGGCTCATTCCTGGCCTCGCGAGATGTCGCTTTGCCAGATGTTTATTCCTGGTCTCATGAGATATTTATTCCTCGCTTCGCCAGATGTTTATTCCTGGCCTCGCGAGATGTTTATTCCTCGCTTCGTCAGAGGCTCATTCCTGGCCTCGCGAGATGTTTATTCCTCGCTTCGCCAGATGTTTATTCCTGGCCTCGCGAGATGTTTATTCCTCGCTTCGCCAGAGGCTCATTCCTGGCTTCGCGAGATGTTTATTCCTCGCTTCGCCAGATGCTCATTCCTGGCCTCGCGAAATGTTTATTCCTCGCTTCGCCAGATGTTCATTCCTGGCTTCGCGAGATGATTATTCCTCGCTTCGCCAGAGGCTCTTTCCTGGCCTCGCGAGTTGTTTATTTCTCGCCTCGCCAGATGTTTATTCCTGGTCTCGCGAGATGTCGCTTAAACCGCGAGGCTCATTCCTGGCTTCGTGAGATGTTTATTCCTCGCTTCGCCAGATGTTTATTCCTGGCCTCGCGAGATGTTTATTCGCTTCGCCAGGGCTCATTCCTGGCTTCGCGAGATGTTTATTCCTGGCTTCGCCAGATGCTCATTCCTGGCTTCGCGAGATGTTTATTCCTCGCCTCGTCAGATGTTTATTCTTCGCTTCGCCAGATGTTTATTCCTGGCCTCGCGAGATGTTTATTCCTCGCTTCGCCAGAGGCTCATTCCTGGCTTCGCGAGATGTTTATTCCTGGCTTCGCCAGATGCTCATTCCTGGCTTCGCGAGATGTTTATTCCTCGCCTCGTCAGATGTTTATTCTTCGCTTCGCCAGAAGCTCATTCCTGGCCTCGCGAGATGTAGCTTTGCCAGATGTTTATTCCTGGTCTCATGAGATGTTTATTCCTCGCTTCGCCAGATGTTTATTCCTGGCCTCGCGAGATGTTTATTCCTCGCTTCGTCAGAGGCTCATTCCTGGCCTCGCGAGATGTTTATTCCTCGCTTCGCCAGATGTTTATTCCTGGTCTCATGAGATGTTTATTCCTCGCTTCGCCAGATGTTTATTCCTGGCCTCGCGAGATGTTTATTCCTCGCTTCGCCAGATGCTCATTCCTGGCCTCGCGAAATGTTTATTCCTCGCTTCGCCAGATGTTCATTCCTGGCTTCGCGAGATGATTATTCCTCGCTTCGCCAGAGGCTCTTTCCTGGCCTCGCGAGTTGTTTATTTCTCGCCTCGCCAGATGTTTATTCCTGGTCTCGCGAGATGTCGCTTCGCCAGAGGCTCATTCCTGGCTTCGTGAGATGTTTATTCCTCGCTTCGCCAGATGTTTATTCCTGGCCTCGCGAGATGTTTATTCCTCGCTTCGCCAGAGGCTCATTCCTGGCTTCGCGAGATGTTTATTCCTGGCTTCGCCAGATGCTCATTCCTGGCTTCGCGAGATGTTTATTCCTCGCCTCGTCAGATGTTTATTCTTCGCTTCGCCAGATGTTTATTCCTGGCCTCGCGAGATGTTTATTCCTCGCTTCGCCAGAGGCTCATTCCTGGCTTCGCGAGATGTTTATTCCTGGCTTCGCCAGATGCTCATTCCTGGCTTCGCGAGATGTTTATTCCTCGCCTCGTCAGATGTTTATTCTTCGCTTCGCCAGAAGCTCATTCCTGGCCTCGCGAGATGTAGCTTTGCCAGATGTTTATTCCTGGCCTCGCGAGATGCTTATTCCTCGCTTCGCCAAATGCTTATTCCTGACCTCGCGAGATGTTTATTCCTCGCTTCGCCAGAGGCTCATTCCTGGCCTCGCGAGATGTCGCTTTGCCAGATGTTTATTCCTGGTCTCATGAGATGTTTATTCCTCGCTTCGCCAGATGTTTATTCCTGGCCTCGCGAGATGTTTATTCCTCGCTTCGTCAGAGGCTCATTCCTGGCCTCGCGAGATGTTTATTCCTCGCTTCGCCAGATGTTTATTCCTGGCCTCGCGAGATGTTTATTCCTCGCTTCGCCAGAGGCTCATTCCTGGCTTCGCGAGATGTTTATTCCTCGCTTCGCCAGATGCTCATTCCTGGCCTCGCGAAATGTTTATTCCTCGCTTCGCCAGATGTTCATTCCTGGCTTCGCGAGATGATTATTCCTCGCTTCGCCAGAGGCTCATTCCTGGCCTCGCGAGTTGTTTATTTCTCGCCTCGCCAGATGTTTATTCCTGGTCTCGCGAGATGTCGCTTCGCCAGAGGCTCATTCCTGGCTTCGTGAGATGTTTATTCCTCGCTTCGCCAGATGTTTATTCCTGGCCTCGCGAGATGTTTATTCCTCGCTTCGCCAGAGGCTCATTCCTGGCTTCGCGAGATGTTTATTCCTGGCTTCGCCAGATGCTCATTCCTGGCTTCGCGAGATGTTTATTCCTCGCCTCGTCAGATGTTTATTCTTCGCTTCGCCAGATGTTTATTCCTGGCCTCGCGAGATGTTTATTCCTCGCTTCGCCAGAGGCTCATTCCTGG
The DNA here is from genome assembly GCA_035079005.1 of Fraxinus americana. Taxonomy (NCBI): domain Eukaryota; kingdom Viridiplantae; phylum Streptophyta; class Magnoliopsida; order Lamiales; family Oleaceae; genus Fraxinus; species Fraxinus americana. Next base: position 5,252,728 of record CM068728.1, on the reverse strand, counting down.
CTTCGCGAGATGTTTATTCCTGGCTTCGCCAGATGCTCATTCCTGGCTTCGCGAGATGTTTATTCCTCGCCTCGTCAGATGTTTATTCTTCGCTTCGCCAGAAGCTCATTCCTGGCCTCGCGAGATGTAGCTTTGCCAGATGTTTATTCCTGGCCTCGCGAGATGCTTATTCCTCGCTTCGCCAAATGCTTATTCCTGGCCTCGCGAGATGTTTATTCCTCGCTTCGCCAGAGGCTCATTCCTGGCCTCGCGAGATGTCGCTTTGCCAGATGTTTATTCCTGGCCTCATGAGATGATTATTCCTCGCTTTGCCAGATGTTTATTCCTGGTCTCATGAGATGTTTATTCCTCGTTTCGCCAGATGTTTATTCCTGGCCTCGCGAGATGTTTATTCCTCGCTTCGTCAGAGGCTCATTCCTGGCCTCGCGAGATGTTTATTCCTCGCTTCGCCAGATGTTTATTCCTGGCCTCGCGAGATGTTTATTCCTCGCTTCGCCAGAGGCTCATTCCTGGCTTCGCGAGATGTTTATTCCTCGCTTCGCCAGATGCTCATTCCTGGCCTCGCGAGATGTTTATTCCTCGCTTCGCCAGATGCTCATTCCTGGCTTCGCGAGATGTTTATTCCTCGCCTCGTCAGATGTTTATTCTTCGCTTCGCCAGAAGCTCATTCCTGGCCTCGCGAGATGTAGCTTTGCCAGATGTTTATTCCTGGCCTCGCGAGATGCTTATTCCTCGCTTCGCCAAATGCTTATTCCTGGCCTCGCGAGATGTTTATTCCTCGCTTCGCCAGAGGCTCATTCCTGGCCTCGCGAGATGTCGCTTTGCCAGATGTTTATTCCTGGCCTCATGAGATGATTATTCCTCGCTTTGCCAGATGTTTATTCCTGGTCTCATGAGATGATTATTCCTCGCTTCGCCAGATGTTCATTCCTGGCCTCGCGAGATGTCGCTTTGCGAGAGGCTCATTTTTGGCCTCGCGAGATGTCGCTTCGCCAGATGTTCATTCCTGGCTTCGCGAGATGTTTATTTCTCGCTTCGTCAGTTGCTTATTCCTGATTTCGCGAGATGTTTATCCCTCGCTTCTCACCATCGTTGAGCCTAACTGTAAGACCTCGTCATTCCGAAGCCAGTTTATAAGACTCCGATAGGTCAAGACTTTATTAGCGGGATGTTTATTCCCCACTTCGCCAGATGCTTATCCCTGGTCGAAGACCATAAAGCTTCAAGTTGATATTGATTCTGTGCAAATTGAGAGAATTGAAGATATACCTTTCATAGATGAGAATGGCTCTGTTATCTTTGATGAAGATGGGAAGCCTCTTTTACATACTGATGGAACATGCTACATCTCTAAAAATCTAGCCATGCAGTGTTCGAAAGGTCCCTGCGGAGCTAAATATATGAAGGATGATGATTTTCTGAAGATTCGTGATTTTGAGGATGTATCATGTCAACAAAAAGGAACGAAGGTTAGGAACATGGAATCGCCTTTAGTGATGCAAGTTAGGTTGTTCTACAATAGTTGTGCTGCTAAGGGAACTCTTCTCGTAAATAAGAAGAAGAACATCATCTTGAAGTCCTCGTTCTTTGAATAAAGGAAGAGACGATATATTTTGAGTACTCGCCCCTTGAATAAATGAAGATGCAATATTTTGAAGTCCTCATTCCTTGAAAGGGGAAGAGACAAACCGCCTCGTCAGATGTTTATTCATAGTCTCGCGAGATGGTTATTCCTCGTCTCTTACTATCGTCGAGCCTAACCGTAAGTCCTCTTCATTCCTAGGCCAGTTTGTAAGACTCCGATAGTTCGACTATTCGCGGGATGTCTATGCCCCGCTTCGCCAGTTGCTTATTCCTGACTTCGCGAGATGTTTATCCCTCGCTTCTCACTATCGTCGAGCTGAACCGTAAGTCCTCTTCATTCCGAGGCCAGTTTGTAAGACTCCGGTAGTTTGACTATTCGCAGGATGTCTATGCCCCCCTTCGCCAGTTGCTTATTCCTGACTTCGCGAGATGTTTATCCCTCGCTTCTCACTATCGTCGAGCTGAACCATAAGTCATCTTCATTTCGAGGCCAGTTTATATCTGCAAAGGTGCATACGCCCCCACGGGCAGGGCCACCTCAAGGATGTCCACTTCATCAGGGGAGGTGCGGGTGCCACTTCTGGTGAAGGGGATCTACAGTGTTCTCACACTATGCCTTCCATTGCTGGATCACACACCATGGAAGATGCCCTTGCAAAGGTGCATACGCCCCCATGGGCAAGGCCACCTCAAGGATGTCCACTTCATCAGGGGAGGTGAAGGTGCCACTTCTGGTGAAGCGGATCTACAGTGTTCTCACACTATGCCTTCTATTGCTGGATCAGACACCATGGAAGATGCCCTTGCAAAGGTGCATGCGCCCCCACGGGCAAGGCCACCTCAAGGATGCCCACTTCATCAGGAGAGGTGCGGGTGCCACTTCTGGTGAAGCGGATCTACAGTGTTCTCACACTATGCCTTCTATTGCTGGATCAGACACCATGGAAGATGCCCTTGCAAAGGTGCATGCGCCCCCACGGGCAAGGCCACCTCAAGGATGTCCACTTCATCAGGAGAGTTGCGGGTGCCACTTCTGGTGAAGCGGATCAGCAGTGTTCTCACACTCATTCTTTCTACTTGCTGGGCTAGGACTTCACTTCTGTACTTATCACTTCGTCCTTCGGTCGGGACTTTGCTTTTACAACATCGATTCGCCTCGACTGCTTGTATTCAGAGTCTCGCCTCTGCTTTGGCTTATTACAGCTGCTTATTTCAGAGTACCGCCTCGACTGCTTATCTTCAGAGTATTGCCTCTACTGCTTGTATTCAGAGTCTCACCCCTGCATGAGCTTTATTGCAGCTACTTATCTTCGGAGTGTCGAGTTGCCTATCTTTCAGTGGTTTATATCCCAACTCGACCCGTATATAAATATTCATACCGAGACTTGGGAGGACTGTTGTGATACTGATATCTTAGTATCATTACATTATTATTGCCACCATATGCATTATATTGTTACTGTCGAGTGCGTGTTTCACATCACTGCTAGCATGTCATGCCACTATTTTCAGTACAGTCATTGCGCATGCTACGTTATCTACGTTGGCAATACTATTATACTGAGCTGTGCTAGCATACGACCTGCTATGATACATGATTGACTCTCTACATATTATATCTTGGAGAAATTTAATATGTCATTATTCACATTTTCGTCATGAGTAATTTGAGGGCAAATGAACCCCAAAGTTTATTTAGTATATGTGCTGTGGATATATCGTGTTATATTACAGGTTGGTTTAGTCCATATTACAGAGGAGACGCTGTCGAAATTTCGACAAATTATATGCAGTATTTACCTTTCGAGGCAATTCGTAAGCCCGCGCTTATTCAAGCTGACATGCATATTTTCGAGGCAGTTCGTAAGTCCTCGCCCATCGGAGCTACTTATATTTCTGAGGCAATCTGTAAGATTTCGACTACTTGATAATTTATATTTCAAGTCCGACTCGCACATGAATGTACAACTCAGACTTGGGGGACTGTTGTTATACCATAAATTATCTCATGTTGGGCCAAGGCTTGGGTTCGGCCCATTAGGCTCACGAGGCCCATTTCCATTTTCTATATATATGTGAATCCATTTCATTTTAAGGTATGATTTCTAACCCTATCCAAGTTCCCCTTCCCGCCTCTTGCACTTATATTTCCCTCGTTCGGCAGTTGACTTGACCGTCGGAGTGCGAACGGTCGCCGGACCTTTTTCTCCGACGGCGGCCTTTTGCCTCCTAACGGGGTGTTCAGTGTGCAGATGGTATCCACGTGGAAGGGACGTGACAGGGATTCTGTTCGACCATTTTTTGAGGTCAACAGTAGTAGCTTGGCTCACTATATGCTCAACGAAATGTCGGAACGGATTTCTTCTTATTTTGAGGATTGAGGGTAGCTGAAAGTACTACCAGCAAACTTTCAAAAAACTTGCTGGATGAATTGCGTGTTCGTATTCATTCATATTTTCAGGTTTCAAATTCATCTGTTGATGTTGTCCATTTATGGATCTCGTTCAATTTTTCCTCATCAATGAGTTATTCCGCCATTGATGATGGATCCAAATCATTTCCTGCCTCATGGAGCAGATCAATTACTAGAAAAGGGTTTCTTCAATTCTCTGTAGCTTTGTGCTAGAGATGTTTTCATGGAATTTATTCCGATTCCATTGTCTATTTTTTCTCCTTTTATGGATGATAATTCATGGTCACTAACCCATGCCAAATATGAAGATAACTTTGGCTTCAGATCCAGCCTTGTTCTGGAATTTTCTCTTCACCAGTACAACCTTCTCAATTGGAGAAAGGGCAGCTTCAATATGTTGCACACGAGCCACCAGTTTATGGCTTCAAATGTGGAATCAACTACCAGCCACCTACTACTGTTCCTGGTGGAGATTTGGCTAAAGTTCATAGGGCTGTTCGCATGACGGTAGCTCGTATAATGCTGATTTTGATGGTGACGAAATTAATGTCCATTTCCCTCGAGATGAAATTTCTCGGGCAGAAGCCTACAACATTGAAAATGCTAATGAATAGTACATTGTTCCAACAAGGGGTGATACTGTCAGAGGCTTGATTCAGCATCATATTGTGTACCATGTACTATTAAAAATTAGGGAAAACTTCCAAAGGATTACTTTACTGATAGTACCTACAAAAATGAAGAAGAAGAAGACGGATCAAAATGCTGAACATAAGTTGCTAATTTAGAAAAATGAACTTGTGCGTAGTGTGATTGACAAGGCCCAGTTTGGAAAGTTTGGTTTGGTGCACACAGTACAGGAGCTCTTTGGGTCTAACAACGCAGGGATTTTTCTTTCTACTTTAAGTTGTATTTTCATGTCCCACACTTTAATCTTCAAGATGGACTATTGTTGATCTCTATAGTCCATCTTCAGGGGGGTGTTTTAGGCCCCGTTCGGGAGGGATTAAAAGCCAATTAAAATTGAAAATATGGCCGTTATTGGACCCCACTCGTCTAATAAAAGTCAACAATAACGGCCATATTTTCAATTTTAATCTGATTTTAATCCCTCCCACACAAGCCCTTAGAATATCCACCTTATCTTTATTCTAGAGTCTTCTATAGTTTGTTAGTTTTTAGTCTATAAATTGAGCATTTTGTATGCATTGTAATTCATTGGATTTTATTCCAGTCTTCAATATGAAATCATCATGTTGAATAAATCATTTTCTTCCTCGTTTTTTAATAGTTTTTGTTCACAATTTCTAATAGTGATTTCATGATGAACCAAAATAATGGGAGTGGGTGTTAACTGATGATATATTAATATAAAAACATGTTTCAAATGACATAACAAATGAATAAGTAAACAATAAAATTCCATAACAGAAATTGAAATTCATAAAATGGATTTGCTATATTACATACAAAAGTCTACGTAGAACCTCCAACTTTGTTCATGACATTCACCAACCTAACAAGGCGCAAAATTTGCCAGCATATGTATAAGACGTGACTTTATAGTGCACCAAAAATAAAATAAAAAATGACACATAAAAATATACATTTTTTATTTTCTTGTTTATCATCTATGCATTGCCGACCATCTTCGCCTTCTCGGCCTTCCTCACGCTCCTCGGTATGAGTTCCGAATCAATTTCATCACCTCCACTCAGCTTTTGATTTCCATACTTGAACAGTTACACGCACTTACGGGAACAAAGACTTCCACCATTTGCTAAATCTTCCATTAATTATGAACTTGATGAACTTTGTGACATATACACCATAGCCTTGCCTACAATGCAAAGTAATCAGTTTTGACATGGATTTAAGGAAAAATATAATGAATGTAAAGCTTAAAAAAATAGATCATAAACAAAAAAATATAAAGTCATGGACACACCTTGAAATCCGTCAAAAGGAATCACTTACGAATAATAGCGAGTTACCTCACAGCAAATTTAATTTACTATCTGTAGAAAAGAACCAATCATTAACATGAGTAAATGTAGATACACATTTCCTTAACAAGAAAATGTTATCATTCATTGAAGGCAGATTCTTGAATAGATGCCAATTTTTGGTAGGTGCTTTTTCCAAAGACATGTAGCCTCCGTTGACACGACCTGTCCTGAATCACCATAATGGACCTGACACGTATCGTGCGCCGATGATAGATACCACCAGCTAAGTGCCGGACCTACCATTAAAGCGACTTTGACCTGTTTTGACTATGACATACTTTTATAAAAATTTTGATAGGATTTTTCTTATAATATGGATTAAAACCACCTGAACAAATAATAAATATCCTCAAACTAGTACATATAATTTAAAAAAAGGGTACACCAACCTTTCAAAACTCAAACTATTCAAAATACAATATCGATAAATCGACCTTTACTAATATTTTACAAACAAAAGTCCCAAATGTACTCAAAATACCAAATATGCAGTAAGCCCATGATATCGATACATTTCTCACAAAACATACATGTATCCCAAAAGAAATATGACTATGTAAATTGACAAAGTCATACAATTAATGACAAAGTGGGGGCTCAACAGGCTCCAATGCTGCTCAATTTAGCTACTATCTGATAAGGAAAAATGTGATAAAATATATGAGCTTGTAATTCAGTGGGTGCATAATATGCAAATTAGTCTACTATTCATATTGGTACATAATTGCTGTAAAGCTTCCTTTACTCTTTTATAACTTTAAGAAATTTAGAAGTTTGGTAATAATTTTTAAAATTGAAACATGATAGAATCATAAAATCATTTGTTCTTTATTCAAAATAAACAACTGTAAAGTATAACGAATATAAATAATATGATATCCATGAAAATCTATGAAATACTGCCGTTACTTCATTACTATAAGTTGAAATCTTTCTTCTATGAACTAAATTCTACAATAAAAAATCTGCTAAGCTGTAGTAATACTGACAAATCACACCAAAAAGGTACCTGTAATAACAATACTCATGTATTGATTAATATCGATATACATGGCAAAGTTATTCAATTCTGAAATTCTAATCCTACGCGCGCAGAGCTACCTGAAGCCTATAATCTGGTCATACACTATGGAAACACATTCATAATAGTGCAGAGTGGGTAAATCACCATAATGTCATACACTGTGGAAACACATTCACACCATTGCAGAGTGGATAAAATAACTATATGAGGTCAAGTACTGTGGAAACACATTCACACAAGTGCAGATTTGGGTAAAATCACTTGGGTACTTTCTGATGGTTTTTAAAAATAATATTAGATATGTTGATTTTTTTATGCTGATATTCTAAGCCAATGAAATTGTTTAACTGAACTGAATTTAACTTTTAGAAGAATTGATTATTTTAAAAAATAAATTTATTCTAAAAATCATGCTTTCTAAATCAATCATCTGAAATAAATAACTTTTACAACTTATATGATTTACTATAAGAAATATAATAAAAATTATTTCATATAAGCTTGAGAACTAATATAATATAAATAAGTGCTTATTTCAAAAAAATAGATATCCACTCACTCAATACAAATTATAGGCTATGATGATTGATAGGCTTTTCCAATATCTTCTTTACTACCTGAAATACGATGTAGAATAACCAATTTAACTACTATCAAATCGAGAAACCTTTAATATCTAATGATGAAATACTTAACCTTAATTTCTCGATACATGAATAAATTTCCCAACGTCCATTAAATCAGTTGGAGCTAATTCTACTTTCTAGTCCTTTCACTCATCTTTAATTTATCACAATTACCATTATCCCAAACATAAAAGTAATCCCCTCTTCAAATCTAGTGAAAACTAGTAACCATAATTCAACCAATTTAACTTTACATTCTAACTTATAAATCATTCTTCCTAATGAGTATTCTATCAACATAATCATTTTCACAAACTATCTTTATTCAAGAATCCAATCAAAATTTTAGGTTTTGTCAAAAATGGTATAACTTACCTTGATACAAAAAATCTTTCACAAATCCAGAAGTCAGCTTCAAATCATACTCTTTTCTACAATCTGAAAATTAACTCAACCAATTAGAATCATAGAAAATTCAACATAAATAATTGATTTATCTCTTGAAGAAATAGATAAATCTAACCTAAGATTGATGAAATCAACATTTTCTCATTCTTCTTCCCTTTTTCCCTTCTTTTTCTTCTGTTCTTTATCTCTTTTTTCCCTTTTTCGTTCTTCTCTGCTCCCATTTCCAGCTTCTATGTGAGTATATGAAAATGGAAAATGGGTTCAATTGTCCAGTTAGTGGAGTACTAAGTCAATTTTACGAAAGAGTCCCTCAATCTTCCAATTAATGTAACATTTGGTCATGTAACTTCCAATGATAAATACGTACATCCCCAACTTTAAATTTTATCCATCTTAAACTCTCATATATTATCAATTGTAAAATAAACCCCAAGAAAATAATTTATTCCAATTAATTTCCTAATTGACTCTGACTTTGACTTTGAAATAAAATATTGACTTTGACTAGTATAAAAGGGGGTGTAACATCCGTGTTATTTTTACAAACATTGTTTTCCATCGTTGACTCAGGAAGGAATATTCTCATGCACACCAGTGATGCCACTGCCATTGATGTAGCAACTTATACACAATCGATCATACAAAAAATATATGAAAATTGAAACTTTATATGATCCTAGAACTTGAGGGAATAATAATCCATCCCAGCCTGTATAATAAGGAGCTAAATTCAGCTCAGTTCTAATAGCGCTTCTTTGGTCCAGTCCAAACATGACTCTATCACACGGACTTCTAGTGACTATAATTGGCTTCCTACTAACTTTTTAGCTATAAATAATTTACATATCAAATTCATGTTCCTATGTTAACCAATCAATTACCTCCTTTATACAAATTGTATATGACTTTATAGCTTTTAGATCATCAGCAGATGATTACATGGGGTATATTTTGATGTGATTATCCAGTATATAGTGGATTATTAGCTTTCAGCTTATATTTTTCAGCTTACAGTTCAACTTATTGATTTCAGATTATGGTTTTAGCTTATCGAATTCGACTAATGTACTTCTTCATCTTGTTGTATAAATTATTATCATTTTTAGATATTAGCTTGAGTCTAATTTATGATTTAGCACCAGCATTATGATTTTATACGATGTTATGATATAAATTTCAAGAACAATGAGTACATCATGATAAGTGAAAAATCAGTTTTCTTTTATATAATGTATATACATATATAAAGGACAGTACCATTTCTAAACACTCCACTCACTAGGATTATCATCTCATATATTTTCTTAACCTTTTCCTTATAGGAAGCAGTTGATTGAAAAGTGTGAACGTTATATTGATAGTTTTGCAACCACTACCACCACCAATTGTAGGTTATTTCGTTTAAAACTGTGTAATCATCAAGAGAATCATTTGCATCATATTTGGGGATTTTTGTACTTAAATGTACCAATGTTCACGATGGAATATTGTAAACTAAATTGCATCACTACTATCTTTTTGAGAAGCAGTTATGATGCATAGTGATATAGATGCTTTTGGTTGGATGAGTGATTGATATTATGATGTTGGTATATTGGTTTTTGGGAAAATTTTTGTGGTTACAGGATTGAGAATAGTTCCATTTTTTAAAGTAGACTATCAAAATTTTTAGAAAATTTCATTTGGTCAAAGGAAGCCATACAACCAAAGTTAAGTTACAGTTTCCTTGGTGATGGGTCCAATGCGTATCTTATCATCAGTGCACGTCACGTCCTGAGTCGAATAAGGAGTTTTTGGACAGGTCGTGTCAAGTTGTTCAAGAGTCTCTGGAATATGCTGTATTTATTTTGATCTTTCAACATGTTATGCATATTGTAGGTTAAATATGTGTGGTGGCAGAGTAGGCAGGCATCAAAACCCACCACCTGAAAATCCAAATGCCCCTATAGAAGAAGATGTCGGTGAGGCATCTATTCATCAGACGCAGGGACTACTGACAAAGGGTAATGTGGTTGGAAATGATCCCATGTTCGACAGACTCGCTACAGCCATTGCCTCTATTCTTCCCAACCCAGATAGAGATACTAGCATCGAGAGGGCAATTATGCTTGGTGCTAAACATTTTGTGGGCATTGCTAACCCTACTAATGCTGAGGAATAAATGAGGACTTTAGAAAGTATTTTTGATGTTATGGGTTGTTATGAGGAAAAGAAACTACGCCTTGCTACTTTTTTGCTGAAAGGCGTAGCAGCTGATTGGTGGTTTGTTTTTCGGAGCATGTATTGTGATTCCAATGACATCGCGTGGGCTATTTTTAGAGATGCTTTATTTGAGACCTACTATCCTCTTTCATACAAGAATGCCAAGTAAAATGAGATCTTGAGGCGACTCAAAGTTCAGTGACTGTTTCTAAATATCATACCAAGTTTGTGGAGCTCTTGAGGTATGCACTGGTTCTAGTAAATGAGGAGAACGACAAATGTAGACAATTTGAAGAGAACTTGAGGCCTAATATAAGGGCTATGGTGATGGGGTAGGGACATACTAGATTTGGTCTACTAGTAGAGGCGGCCTTAAGAGTCGAGGCAGGATTACAAGTAGGACAGAGTTAGCGGATGCATTTGGCTATTCGAGAAAATCAAAGTCAGATAGGAACCTCTAGTGGACAGCATAAAAAGAACAGAGGAAGATTTTTGCCTAGTGTTACTCATACTGGGAGTTTCAAGTCGAGATCTCAGAGTTCTGGATCTAGTTAAGGATCCGATCGTAGTCAGAGCTCCATTTGCCAACCAATGCACCGTCAGTCTCTTGTTCAGAGGTCTATGGCCTCGAGACCTGCGATGGCCTTAACAGTACTCGGTATTCGCCTTGTTAGATTTGCGAAAAAACTCCATTTAGGTAAGTGCCTTAAGGGTACCCGTGGATGCTTCGTGTGCGGACATGAGGAAAATTTAAGGAAAGACCATCCAGCCTGATCTCAGGGGATGATTATACAGATAGGAACTAGTGGTGCCAGACCAAGATAGAATCAAAAGGGAATTTTGACAAGTAATGTGAGGTCGACTAGTAAAGTACGGTATAATGTAGTTGGTGGTAATGGTTCCAGGCTGAGGGGACATTTAGGACGTTCTCAGACTCAGGGCAGAGTGTTTACGATGACACAACAGGCGGCTGAGGAATTATGTGACATAGTTGTGGGTATGTTAGCTATTTTTGGTAGAAATGCTCGTTCTTTAATTGAGCCAGGTGCTACATATTCCTTTCTTTCTTATGCACTTGCTAGCTATGCCGATTAGATGTCAGAGCCTTTAGACAGTGAATTGGTAGTAGTGACTCCTATAGGGGATTCACTATTAGCTAGTCTAGTATACAAAGATTGTGGGATTAGAGTGAATAATAATGAGTTGAAAGCAGATCTAATTCCACTCAATATTCATGATTTTGATGTTAGTTTGGGTATGAACTTTCTATCTAAATATCGTGCTTCAGTTGATTGTTTTTGCCAGGAAGTGGTATTTAGAATTCCAGGAGAGCTTGATGCCCGGAGAATGCTCAAAAAATGGCTGTCATGAATTTTGCCATCTTGTGTGATATCTGTCCTTGATGCCAGGAGAATGCTAAAAAAGGGTCGTCATGCATATTTGGCTCATGGAATTGATGCTCAGATCACTAAGCTGAAAATTGACGATATATCAGTTGTGCGAGATTTTCCTGATGTCTTTCCAGAAGACCTTCCGGGATTACCCGTAGACAGGGAGATCGAGTTTTCTATTGATTTGATCCCCATAACAACACCTATTTCATTAGCACCTTATCGGATGGCTCCTAAAGAGTTGAAGGAATTAAAAATACAATTACAAGATTTGTTGATAAGAGTTTCATTAGATCATTATGAGTACATCATGATAAGTGAAAAATCAATTTTCTTTTATATAATGTATATAAATATATAAAGGAAAGTATAACCATTTTCTAAACACTCTACTCACTAAGATCATCATCTCATATATTTTCTTAACCTTTTCCTTATAGGAGGCAGTTAACTGAGCAGCGATGAAGGTTATATTGATAGTTTTGCAGCCACTACCACCACCACCAATTGTAGGTTATTTCGCTTAAAACTGTGTAATCATCAAGTGAATCATTTGCATCATATTTGGGGATTTTTGTACTTAAATCTACCAATGATCATGATGGAATATTGTAAACTAAACTGCATCACTATTATCTTTTTGAGAAGCAGTTATGATGCATAGTGATATAGATGCTTTTGGTTGGACGAGTGATTGATATTATGATGTTGGTATATGGGTGTTTGGGAAAATTTTTATGGTTACAGGATTGAGAAATTTTCCATTTTTTAAAGCAGACTTTGTCAAAAATTTTGGAAAATTTCATTTGGTCAAAGGAAACCATACAGTCAAAGTTAGGTTACAGTTTTCTTGGTGATGGGTCTAGTGCCTAGATATCATGTCTTGAGTCTAATAAAGAGTTTTGGGATGGGTCGTGTCACCTAAAACCTGAGATGGGCACAAAAGGAATCTTGTCGGGATTGTACCCAACCTTCTTCAAGTAGGAAGAGACTTCCTTGACAATTTTATCATACCTTGCCTTGGAGTACTTAGGTGTTGTGGCATTCATCTTGTTATAACAGTAGATCATTTGTTTTACACCAAGTGTAAAAGTGAGAAAAACATGCTTAATGAAATCATGATGTCCAGGAGCATCAAAAATAGTGCAGTAGTACTTGGTGGACTCAAACTTCCACAAGGCAATATGAATAGTGATACCACGCTAACATTGAGCCTTAAGCTTGTTAAGCACCCAGGCATAACTGAAAGGCCTCTTATTCATTTCAGCAGCTACCTTCTCGACCTCTCAATCACACATTTGTCAATACCTCCAAGCTTGTAGATGAGATGACTAGTGGTGGTTGACTTTCCTGAGTCGAATTGGCCAATGACCATAATGTTGATATGAACCTCCTCCTTGCCCATTTTAGAACTTGATTTTTAAGCTGATAAAAAGAGATAAACTAGTTGTAAGACCCTAGCCTCCAAAATCGATATGTAGAGATAGATAGAGCAGAGCGAAGACAAGACATGTTGCCTAAGGAAGAAAAAAAAAACAGGGCTACATTCACCTCTATGTTAGGTAGCCTCCTCACTAAACACGAGCGTGCTTGCATTAAGAATGAAGGACACTCCAAAGGACTAATTTTTAGCTCCTTACTAACCCGCCCTATATTAATTAATTATTAATTATTTTAAGAATCTATACCAGTAGAAAGCAACCACTTGTTATTGAGGACCTGGAATAGATAGTCAACAGCCTTTGCCTCGACTTTGGACAAGTTAGACCTTTTGCTAACTCCAGTGTAAAGTAAAGTGGTCAAACGTGGAAATGTTTATGCATATATTACAAGAAAATAAACATATTTATGTACAGGGCTATATCCTCTAAGGATACTTATATATAGCCTTAGGCCATTTGTACTAAACGCCAGTTACATTGGATATAGAAGGACCTCTTCCAACCCTTCGTAGAGTATTTTACATCATTTAATAATGGGGTCTCCCCTATGTCAATAAATAGTACTAGCAACGAAGGACATGCCCTAATGATTTACGAGGGGTGTATAGGGCTTTGAATATCCTCAAGGGGATATCTGTTTCAATCCTTGTTATCTTCCAAATAATGAAGGTGTTGAGGATAAAGCACATATGTTTTGGTGTAGTTGGGCCAATATAATCCCATAGGTGTTTGAAAACTCCCAAATAAAAGGGTACAGTATAAATATAAGCTTCGACCCTAATTGGGATGTGTTAAAAGCCATCTAACAAAGAGTTGGGCAGTTAACTGTATTAGTAAGCTTGGGTACTACTGAATTTGGAACACAAAACATTTTATCCCACAATGCCAGTTCGCCTCAATCACAGTAGATAGAAATTTCAAGGCTACACATTGGGCTTTGAATGTCATTTCCATACTTTTCTCAGCCTCAACTACTCTGTTTGTACCTTATTTAAACATCTTCAGGACCGCTTGGTTCACTCCAAACCAATAGTATTGAATGACCCCGGAACACCGCACCTTTCTAGTCATTTTTTTAGTAAAGACATACACACATTCTTAGTGAATTTTTTGGCTCCATCAAAGAAGGTCAATGGCGGTTAGGATTTCCCAATCATGTATATATCATTAAAAAGACGAGAGTACAAGGAAGGAGACGGATATAAATCCGACCTCTAGAAAGCACCAAATGTAGTAAAAGTAGTAAATGAGTAGTACTATTCCATATACAATGAGAGCAAATGAGTCCTAAACTACAAACCTCTAAAGCTGGAAAATCCATATCTATCAATCTACACAAGTTCTCTAAGCCATCAAGGAAGGTCATGTAGTCTATACTCCTAGTAGTGACAATGGTCCCTGCCCTTTGAGACAAGTGAATCTAAAACCCGATTTCCCTAACAATAGATCTAGATGATAGTATCACGATCAAAAGAGATGAGGTATCTAATGTGTCTGAGAATATCCCGAATTGCCCATGGTCATCCATCGCTGATGATGTAATAAACAGATAGAATCGAGTTAGTCTCAACCTAAATATCTGAAATCCCAAGTCGCCTGGCAAGAAAAACTCTTACATATGTGCGTTGCCTATTGGGAAAAAGGATGCCAAAGTAGTATGTCTCTTCCAAATAGAAGAGGCTGAATGGAGAATTGCTACAAATTTATAATGTGTCCCCATACAATATTTTCCCTATAAAAAATGAGCTCATAACGATACCTGGTAATGAAATAACAACCAAATTTTCATGGAAAAGGTGTCAACCATATCATGTAGTCTTTTGAAGCCTAATCTACCCTCTTCAGTAAGAAGACAAACATCCTTCCATCTCCTCCAGGGTAGGCGCCTCTCATTATCCTTGGAATCCCAAAGAAAATGTGCAAGATCTCCAACTTCTTCAGTACAACCTTGGAAGGTAGATAATCTAAAAAAGTACAAGGGTATAAAGAAAGGGTAATGCTATATGTACACACACACTTTTACACAATTTTTTACACCTCTCTCACATGGAGGGGGGTCCACGATTATTTTATTATGTGTGGGCCCCCTTCCATGTGAGAGAGGTGTAAAAAATTGTGTACACTTAGCATTATTCATAAAGAAAAGTACGGACCCAACAAAGTATAATCCGACCGCTAGGCGATAATAATCGTGCAGCCCAACTTGAAACTTGCTCTTGACCTTCTAGATAATGTCATCATATAAGAAAGCTCTTGGCCCCCCTTATATAAGGAGATAGCCGAGCTCTGAATACAGTTAGAAGTTGATACAGTTTTCCCGATTGGGTTCTAATAGACTTGATACGAGACCGTATATAGTGTCCTCGAACTATTGCATGAAAGTATCGAGTGTTGTGATCCTCCTCACATACCCAACATAAATTAAACTTTTAACTTCTAAAAGCTTTCCTTAATAGATAAGATTCGGTTTCAGAACTGCCTGTGCATTATAAAGAAAATCACGGTACTCTGGTGTAGGGTCCCTATCATACTCTATCTCTGCCTCAGCAGCTCTAACCTCGGCCTTTGAAATACATCATCGAATACATGATGATCCACCAATGAAAAACCCGTTTCAGCCTGAAGAACTTCTCCTAGAGAAGCCATTCATGTGAGATGAGTAGGAGTAACCACTTCTAAGAGACGAATGTTGAAAAATCATGGTACTTGGTCCATATGTTGAGGAATCGGAAAGTTCTAGTCCTAAGTCATCATCAACAGACTACTGTAGATGTAAAGGTAAATGATTAGAAGAAATCTGATTTAGATGCCTCACTATAAGCTGTTTACAGAAAGATAAAGTTGCAGAATTAATCGGTACTCTACCTAATCTCTTCCTAACCTGACCATTGGACCTTGTAAACTAATTTCCTAGAAATTTGGCATCCTCTAACCACAATCAAACATCATATCAGAGAAGATAGTAGTACCTCTATCACAAGTATTGTGGCTAGTGCCCTCACCATCATATGCAATCACATCAATGTCTTCCCTAACTAGCCACAGGTTGTCCACAGTAAGAGAAATGTGGTAAAGGTCCTCTTACAAGAATGCAAGCATTACTCGAATCTATAGTAAGATAAATAGGCCATGCTAGTCTAGGATCCTCAATCGTTACATGAAGGAATTAGGTTGATCAACAAGTAAAGTAATAGTAGTCACACATTCCAAAAATACCAAATCTTATTTGAATCATTCTGAACCCCGTATCGAAGTGTAGATAACATCGAGTAGATATAAATTTCTCCCGAAGAATAAAAGGCTCCAAGATAACCAAGAGATAACCTGAAGAAATTGAATGAGTCTTTTCAGGTGCCTGTGAGTAGCTATAATAGCTACATTCCTCACATTCCATATAATGTCACTTATAATGATGGAAAATGTAAGAAAATATCCTATGACCAACTCCTAGTGATCATCCTAGTTCTAGGATATTGAGTATCAATAGCTTACGAGTTCTTTTTTCGAGTGACAGGAATGAAACTGCCATCTTCTTCCTTCTCAGATAACCTAACCAAATCATTGAAAAAAGACCTAAAGAATGGAACCTTCGTATTGACCTCACTTTGTAATGTATTCTTTATATTTGATTGTTTAAAATGCAAAGATAGAATAGAAGCCTCCATATTATGCTGATATATGGGAGGGATTGAAATAAAAATGTGCTTGGACCATATCTATTGCTAGACCTGAAGAATGTGTAGCCACAAAATATGTATCCTCTAAGTCAACTGGTATATGTGGCCTCTAAAGCATATCATATGACAATGGTTCAACATATAAAGAAGGAGTTGGTATGACAGTCGATAGAAAAACCAATGCAGGGGCAATTGTATAAGGTACCGAAGGTTGTACTGTCTTGATATGAGGAGAAGATGAGACAATAACTGGAGGACTCGTATTAATTGAAGAAGCCACTGGAAGAACCTAGGGTTGTGTACTAATAGCCACTTAGGAATTTCTAATAGCAGATGGGCTGTAGGTGAAGAAGAAGACTGAATCTGTACCTAAGATATACTAGCTATATGATGTTTCCTTGGAGCTTTACGAACTGATACCGACTACTTAAGAGGCTCGACCAACACTTCTTTATCCTTACCCTTGTTCTTAGCCCGATCAATAGTGGGCCTAGGAGTAGGGTCAACACCAAGTACAGTGGGGACAACCTGGGGTAGAGCTGGGATGTGTCCCAACAAAACAAAGCTCATCAACATCCTTGAATGTCTGTATCTGAAACAATACTTTGGCTTCGTGTCATACGAGACAGTCTGCTAGTACCCCCGAGCTTTTCCCTATCAACCTAGATATGATTAGGGAACACATACTATTAATTAACCTCGATACAAACCCAGGACTCACTAGGTCGACTTAAGTCTAAGGTAGCCTTATCAATGTATAATGGTACACTAATAGCCTTAGTTAAGTCAAACAGACAGCTCTTGGCTCAAATGCATATGAAGTAATGGAAAAAAAGCCTAAATTGGAACAATGGGGTCTCATGTTGGGGGCTAAAGCTAGTTGTCCATTTAATCACACGCATGGAACAATCATCAATATACCGAGAGGGCTTTAGAAAAAGCCGTGAATAATCATCTTCATGTGATAAGTGTATAAGTATGTGACTAGCGTCAATTAAACCAATCATAAAAACCTCATATAAGCCAAACTTCTGAAACCTCTCACGTATCTTAATCATCAAGGGCTTAAAGTGGGAGAATTTGCCAACAACTGTGAACTTGTATGGCGCGGAAATAAATACCTTCTCCTTATCAATAAACATGATAGCCAACTAAACCAAATGCATAAAAGGTTCCTTAACAACGAACCAATGATCAATGGAGTCCTGTAGTGCCTGAAGAATAGATGCAAATGACTTTATTTCACTACACTTGGCCTAAGAAATGATAGTTTTACTGAACATTGTCGCGGCAAATGACTTTCGAACTTGATTGGTTAACGAAGGGACCAAGTGCTGCAAATTTGAAGATGGAACTGGACCTGAAGTAACATTTCGAAGATTTTGTTTTTTTGTAGAGGATGTGTGGGCTACGATCGTCTATTGATGGAAAATTTTGATTTTTGGCAGTCTGAAGCAAAATTCCACCCTTGTCATGGCAGTATGGAGCCTGTATCGTTCAGATGTCCACATCAACCGAATTTGTAGTTTTTCGGTGAACTGTCCATTTTCGATTTTGGCATATTCGAGTACTCCAGAACTGGAATTGGGTTTTTTTTAGCATAGTTCCAAAATTGGATGGTTAATATGTTGGTGTGGTGCTTCTTCCAAAGTGGGAGTCCAGATTGGGATTAATTGTAAAATCAAAATTCTGATGCATGTTTTCTAAAGCTTTGATTCCAGCCAAATTGTTCTCTGTAGAAAAAAATCACCTTAGAAACCAAACTTCTGAAAGCTTTGACGTACCTTAATCATTGAACGTTATCCCCATGCCTTTCCTAGCCTCATCTACATCTTCAAGACCACTTAGTTTACTCCTAACTATGGTACCGAATGGCCACGAAACACGAGCACCTTTCCTATCAATATTCCATGAATGGAAGACAATATCTCCAATCATAAACACCACTAAGTGGGCTCTTTTTAATATCACACCGCTATGATAGTATTCTTTCATAGGGAAAATGATTAACAAAGCCGCGCCATAGGAGTGTATCTCTACCATTCTCACCCCTAACTTTCACAATTTTGGGTAATGATTTCTACATCACTAATGATTTATTCGTAGGTAGAAATTCTTAATGGAGAAGAAATGAATGAACTTCAGATGGAAGCATAAAGAAGGATTAAAGTTCATACCAAAACATTGTTGCACTAGATTTTTTGCACCATTAGATGAAAGTAAGAACACTTAGAATGTTTCAAATGGAAGGGAAAGAAAATGAAAGTATTAACAGCATTGGCCTTTTCGAGGTATTATATCTCGATAACAATCGTTTGATTAAATATCATGAAATCTTACCCATTCATTGGATATTCAACATAGCAAAAGGACACCATTATCCACTTTTAAATGGACGATCTAGATTCTTCACGTACCTCATGCATGCCTTTTGCACCCTTTGTACACTATTTGATGCACCTATTTAGCAGCTACAACCATTATGAGAAATTTGTGGAATGGCATAATACTTCTTCCAAGGTTATTATGATTGTTAAGAAATGATTGACACTTTTGCTGTCACGAGGTTGCTGAATTTTTGTATCTATAATCAAGTAATTTAAGTACACCGGTTGGTAGTATAACTTTTGTAATACTTAACAAGTATGGTCTTTTGTGTAGCTGTCAACTAGTTAACTTGTAGTAGGTACGAAGTTGTTGATAAGCATGTGTCTTTGTAAAGAATATATATATTCAGCAATGAAGAAAAAATTGATAGCTTCATTTTCACAATTTAAAAAATTAAATCAGAGTTCATCTTTCATTCTCTTTGAATCAACAATCCTTCATGGTATCAGAGCACTAATTTGATCTTAGAAAGGGGATCATAAGAAGGAAAGAAGAAGAACATGAGCAGCAGACAAAAGAAACCATCAGCAAAGTTATATTTAGTTGACAACAAAGTAGATGGCTTCTCAGCACCTTTTCCCTCCACCTTCACTGGTGAAAACTACAACTTCTGGGATGCTAAAATGAAAGCTTATTTAAAAGCTTATGATCTCTGGGAGATAACAAACACCAGAATTGAGCCTCCACCTCTGAGAGCAAACCCCACGGTAGCTCAGATTAAGCAACACAGTGAGGATGTTGCCAAAAAATTCAAAGCTCTCTCTTGTATCCAGTCGACAGTTTCAGATGCTATCTTCACAAGACTAATGACTTGTGAGATTGTAAAGGAGGCCTATCATAAACTAAAGGAGGAATTCCAAGGTAATGAAAGAATGAAGTAGATGCAAGTACTCAACTTGAGAAGAGAGTTTAAGACTTTGAAAATGAAAGAAACAAAGGTAGTAAAGGACTTTACAAACAGATTGATGAAGGTGTAAATCAGATGAAGTTGTTGGAAGATGATTTACCAAATAAGAAAGTGGTGGAGAAGGTTTTAATAAGCTTTCCTGAAAAGTTTGAAGCCTAGATATCATCACTGGAGGATTCTAGAGACCTATCATCTATAACCTTGGTTGAGCTGGTTAATGCCTTGCAGGCAACTGAATAAAGAAGGGTGATGAGACAAGAAGAACAGAAGGCAGCAAGTCTGGAAGCAAAGAAGATAAGTTTGTACTTTGTACTCATTGTAAAAGAAAATGGCATTCACCCAAATGGTCTTGGTATAGGCCCGGAGTTCAGTGTAGAGGCTGCAAAAAATTTGGCCATGTTGAAAAAGTTTGTAGGAACAAAAAGGTGAAACAACCTCAGCAGCAGGTAAAAATAGAAGAAAATCAGGATGAGCTACTTGAGGAGCATCCGTTCTCTGCTATCAAGGTCTGTAGCAATGTTGAGACTTGGCTATTGGATAGTGGTTGTACTCACTACATGACTGTAGGTTCCAGTTGCTTTGTTGAACTAAACAAAGCCTACAGATCCAGAGTTAAAGTGGGAAATGGAGACTTTGTTGAAGTGAAAGGCATTAGAGTAATTACTGTCCAAACTTCAACATGTATCGAACATATACCTGAAATTGATCAAAACTTAGTTAGTGTAGGGCAATTGCTAGAGAAAAATCATATCTTGATGTTTAAAGATAAAGCCTGCACTATACTAGATGAAAATAGAAAAGAGTTAATGACAGTTCAAAAAAGAAACTTTCCTATAGATTGGAAAAATGTCACTACACATGCATGTTTAGCTGAAGAAAGTGAGTCTTTTTTATGGCATAGATGATTTGGTCATGCTAGCTATACTTCACTTAGGCAAATGTATGACTTTACTCTTGTTGAAAGCCTGCCGAAAATCACTGATGATGCCTGTGTCTGTAATGTCCGTCAACGTGGAAAGCAAACGAGATTGTCATTCCCTAAGAATCAGTCAAAAAGGGCTATCAATAAGCTAGAGTTAGTGCACTCAGATGTCTGTGGTCCAATGAAAATAACCACACTGAATGGCAGCAGATATTTCATCCTCTTCATTGATAACTTAACCAGAATGTATTTGGTCTATTTCTTGAAAGCTAAATCAAAAGTTGCAGCTGTATTTCAAACATTCAAGAAAATGGTAGAAAATGAAAGTGGCTATAAAATAAAGACAATCAGAACTGATAATGGAATCGAGTATAGCTGTAGACAATTTGACAATTTCTGTAAAGCTGAAGGTGTTATGTAACGACCCACGTCTCTATACCCAACCGTTAGCTTGCGTACTTTCCGCTTTAGGTAGGCAATGCCCACTTATCCCTCTTGACTTTCTATCGCATCCCCTAGGATTCAAACCGAAGACCTCCATCATATGGAAGACTTAAGTTGAATCCTAGTACCAATTGGACAAGACCTGGGTAGTTATAAAAAATGCGCTTTGTGTACGAAGATTCATATGGCCCATCCAGGTCCTATAAAGTTGATGATGACAATGACAACCTCTCCTTCTCATAAGAGCTACGAGAAGTACATGTCCCAAGTCATTTTATGCCTCATAATATCTCTTTGTATATTAAAGAGGTGGTCAACCAAAGAGCCTCAACAACTACAAAACTCACACGAGTTTGAGAAATCCTCACCAGCACTAAAATACAGAGTCTTCCACGTAACTCTTATCGGAACAGCCAAAATATAGTATAGTAGAATAACAACGAGGAGTATTTTGAGCTGTCCTGACCTCGAAAAGGCATTCTTGAACTAGTACCTATTCAAGAAGATGAATGTACAATATGAACACCTTTCTCTAGAGGGATGTCCAAATCAAGAACTCCATTACTTATGATGCATTAGTGGAAATGATGAAAGGTGAAATCTTCAACGAAGAGCTAATCGATCACCACAATAGGGCCATCATAGGGCTTCCACCCCCTCATAGGTAAAAAAGAAAAGGACCCGCTACTTACTTGGTGGATCAGTAAGGGATCTAAGTTAGGCATGCAGTCGTCCCTACTTTTGGTCAAGCCCTTATTATGGCCACTCTAAATACCATAGCAGCATTAGCCTATGAAGTGGTTGGGCCTAGTGGTTATGGGGAGCCAAGAGCTATCCCAAGGTAACTAGCCTACCAAAGATGAAGAGATAGATGACGAGGCAACGGTACTAGGAACAGACCCTACACTAAAGTATAACCCTATTGTACCTATCATCGAGATTATAGTCATGATACCAATGATTACATAGATATACCACAACCTACCAAGCGAAATAATGTCCATGTGCCAAGAAGTGTCCATAAAGAAATCTGTCCCTGCCTAGGCAAGCTCAACAGTATAGGAAAGATAAGGGAATACAACCTCTTATAATAGACCTCCCTCGGCAAAAGGTTGATAAAGATATAGAAAGACCTAGAAATGGGTAAAGATAAAGAAGAGACCCCCCAATTGGATGTGGATAATATACCTATCTGAGAGACAGGCACAATCTTTAGGGGTCATATGTTGGAGGCGAAACTCGAAACTCCTGAAGGAACTATGGAAAGGAGGCCAAAGACCCCTCAATAGCCAACCAGATAGTCAAGAACAACCTTCATAAGGCTAGGAACGTACAGCCATCACCTTCACTTGACAAGACGTCGTGGGTCTGTACTACCCCTATTTCAATGCCCTAGTGCTAAGGGTTGTTGTAGCATGCAATGGGTTGAAGTGTATATTGGTGGACAATAGGAGTTTTCTTAACATTCTATTTAGTGCCACTTATGATAGGACGCTAGTGGATGACATTACATAAAGTTCCTTGTGGAGGACAACATGTCAGCCACCATGGAGTATTGTGAAGATCCGTCCTAGAGAAAATATGGGCCATCACCTTCATCCATCACTTATACTTAAAGTTCCCAACTAAACATGTCATTGCAACGGTTAGAGGTGATCATATGGGAGCTAGAGAACATTATCCGAACTCTCTAAGAAAGGTTGAACCCTTTGATACCAACATGGTTTTATTAGATGTCAAAATGGTCGTTACGCTGAAGAAGGGCAGATCCCTGAATAAGAGAGAGACTTTGAGATGGTAGATGCCCCATCTATTGTCATCTCTTCAAGAAAGTGAAGGCCATACTTTGAAGCCCATAACATACATGTGCTAGCAAACTTTTCACTTAAGTAGGTGCTCGAGAAAGCTGATGCTTAGGGAGGTTATGAAGTAGGCTATAGAGATGAGTGAGTTTGATATCGACTTCAACCCACAAAATTCCATAAAAGATCAAGCCATTGTAGATTTTGTAGTGGAATTTACCAATGTCCCTGAAATAAAGGCAATGATAAAACTGGCAGAGCATCCCACTTGGAGCCTTTTTGTTGGTGGAGAGGTAAGATATAGAGTTGGAGTGGTCTTGGTTAGCCTAGAAGGCCACAAGCTTAATTTTGCGGTGACGTTCAGATTCAAAGCCTCCAACAACGTCCCTGCATATGAAGCTCTCCAAGTTGGCCTCAGATTTTCTAAGTAGATACAAGTGAATAAGCTACATATAAGTAGTGATTCTCAGCTATTAGTGCCAAGTCAATGGTAACTTTACTGCGAGACACAAAGACATGGCTCAAACAAGTCATGGACCTCCTCCTATCGTTTGAAAAATTTGAATTGGCGCAAATTCCATGCCAATAAATGTATTTTATACACTTATCTAGGCCATTAAATTGAAGTATTTGTTAGTGATTTGAATGAATTATAGCTTAATTATGTGTTAAATGTATTTGTTATGTTAAACTCAATTATTAGAAGTGAAATTTGAAGAAATGAACAAAAAACGTGTGAAAATGAAGAACTTCAAAGTTCATCAAATAGTTGATTCAGATAGTAAAATGATGATTGAAGATCCCACATGATTGATTTGATTCAATTGGAGGTCAAATGAGTGAAATATAGTCAAATTATTTTCACAAATCAATTTTCAACCGAAAAGTTATGCTTCAGATTTTTTGCCTCATATTGAGACCCATTTATTAGATAGCAAACGTTTGAATTAAAGATCTTCTATTTCAACATACATTGTAACCTTTTGAGTTAGCTCTCCAACTCACTTTGAATCACTTCAATTGAACATCGAGAGAGAAAGATTTAATAAAAATACTAACGACTTTTCGGGGTAAAATTGCTTGAACGGGGGTAGCCGTAAGGATTAAGCCGACGCGAACATGCCTGCTTGTGCAAAATCAACCCGAGAGCAATTCATCTTGCTTGTGTACCCATAGGGAAGAATAGGGCTTCCTGTACAGGTTAAATTTCATCTAACGGGCCATTTTTCCTTTTATGATTAAAACTATTTCGAAACCTAAATTCGACGTATTTTTTGCATAATTTTTTACTCATATAAATAGAAAAAGTTGGTTGCACATTAAAAGAACCATTTCTTGCCTCTTTATACACAAATATATCATGAAACTCATCAAGAAAAAAAGAAGAAAATTCATCACTTTTGAGAGAGAAGATCAAATCCTAGCAATGAATTGAAGATCAATTACATTGACAATTTGAAAATTTCAGCCCTGGAATTAAAGATCAAGATTTCTTGCATTATTTTATAATTTGCATGATATTTTTCTATTATTACTCTTTCAATTTATACAAAATCGTGTTAAGCTAGATCTGTTTTTGTATTGTATGAAGATGAACCATTTGTTTATTTATTTTAATTAACTCATAGTTTAGTATTTCTCGTGTTTATTGATTAATTTTGGATAACCATTGTATTATTTAATTGTTTGACAATCAATTAGATAATTAGTTGCTTGTTGTAGTGTTGTGAGACTCACAATAAGTTAATGCGGCAAAACTAACATATCTATAATAGATCTTAGGAATAACATTTATCAAATGTGCAATTATATAAATAATTTAAAATTTAATGCATTCTAATCATTTGAATTTGTACTAGGAATAGACTCGGATCGTGATTAGAATATAATTAATTTGTCTTGGAAAAGAAAATTAAATACATTAACTTTATCGATTGTTGAGAATGCATGAATAAGACTGGATTACAAATCATAAATTGAAATAGATAGCAATAAATGGACTCAAAATCTAATATAATCAGCCATAATTTGATAAAAATCAAACTTCTGTAGATTTCTTAGATTTATTTAGCATAAATCAAATTCAAACTCTCTTTTGTGTTACATAATTCGAAATCCGTACAATACTAATAAACTTGAAGTGAATTCCCTGTGGAACGATAACTTTTCTAATCAAATATATTACTTGTCAACGATCTCGTACGCTTACGAGTTTCACTCGATCACACTACCTTGAAAATGTCCATGATGATGCACTATCCAAGCTAGCAAGAGCAAAGATTTCGAGCTACTCAAGATACTACAAATTGAGCACCTTGCGAGACCCCTTCGTCTCAAAGAGGAAATAAATGATGTGGATTGTAGGCACCCCTTTAGGATGCATCCTATTAGAGACTTCCTCAAAGATCAGATCTAACATGACAACAAAGATGAACTTCACAATCTTTGAAGAAGAGATGGACACCTCATTCTTTAAGATGATATGCTATACAAAAGAGTTTTTTCCTTGCCCCTCATCCAATACATAGGAGGAGAAGAGGTGACTTACATCATTTGAGAAATTCATGAAGGTGTATGTGGAAACCACACCAAAGGGCACGCACTTGCAAGAAAAGTGCTTGAAAAATGATGCCATTCAATTTGTATAGAAGTATGAGAAGTGCCAACGTTTTTCAATTGTGTAGAGGCAACCATCTCAAGAGCTTATAGTGGTCTCTAGCCCTTAACCATTTACCAAGTAGTGAATTGACCTTATAGGCCCCCTACCCAAAGAAATGGCAACGTAAGCTATGCAATTGTTGCCATTAATTACTTTATAAAGTGGGTAGAAGACGAACCCTGACCAAAATCATAGAAGCTAACACCATATATCGGTTTGGCATTCTCCACTCAATCGTATTAGTCAATGGACGACAATTGGACAACAAAAATGTTGAGACCTATCCGAGGAACAAGGAATCAAGAAATAGTTCTCAACACCTAACCACCCTCAAACGAATGGACAGGTAGTAGTCATCAACAAAGCTATCAAATATAATCTGAAAAAGAAGTTTGATGCCTCCAATGGAGCTTGGTTTGACAAGCTCCCTCAAGTGTTGTAAGCTATTCACACCAGAAGCCAAATTGCCACTGGAGAAACTCCATTCTCTATGAAGCTATGAGTCAAATTAAGGTAGAATTGTCCTCTCTTTGTTGCTCACTTTTCAATGAAATATCCAATGGCGAGTTGAAAAGGTGTGAATTTAAATTCCTTGAAGAAATGAGGGATGATTCACATGTAAAACTCACCTCTTACTAGCGAAAGATGACCCATTATTATATCAAAGTAAAGAAAAGGTCATTTTTGCATAAGCGATCTCTCCTTTAAAGAATCATGCGTAGGCACATTGGGTCGCAATTGGGAAGGCCCCTACCACATTAGAGAAAAAATGTAACCTAGCACTTACAAATTGAAGACCCAGATGAAAAGGTAGACCCTCATTCATGGAATATAGAAAAGTTAAAAAGATACTATCTGTTAGCAAGACTCACCTATTTGACTGGACAATCTTTTTGAGCTCATTTAAATATATTTTATTTCATGCAGTGAATTTCATCACTAAGGGCTAGTTTCGCATAGCTTTTGCTTTTCCTTCATGTAGAAGAGATTTTAGAGGAAGCTACCTTAATTTCTATTTAGAAACTAATTTTTAAAAATACTTCCTATTTTGGAAGTATTAAAAGCTACTTTTGACTTTTCAAAAGCTATGCCAAATGGACTCTTAAGTATTTCCACTTCTTCCTAGCACCTTCCATGGATGAACTATCTACCATGAAAGAAGTCCTTGACATGGATAAGCCATTCCCATGCAAGGAAATTAATTCACTTCGAAAAAAGAAGTGAGAAGCACCCCAAAAGGGAGTCCACCTTAGATACCTACAAAGATGATGCCTTCCAATGGGCGGACTATCCACCATGGAAGAAGCCCTTAACATGGAAGAGCCATCCCCATGTAAGGAAGTATTCTTCGCACCTTGATGGAAAAGGTGTGATTCAACTCCAAAGGGGACCCACCTCAAAACTTGGGAGGTGTCAACATAACATTTTACCAAATTGATCGAAGTGTCAACACAATTGAAAATTGGCATTCCACCTCGTAAAGCTTTTTCTTCAATTAGGCTACTTCAGCTTTAGCTTTCTAACACTTTCTTTCAAGCTATCCCCACTTCAGCTTAGATTGTTAAGCTTGGCATTGCCCCTCCTTACCTTATGTCTATAGTTAGAGGTAACCTCGAGGCAACAAGCCAAATCCTAGTTTTTTTATTTTTTAGGTCTCTTTTCGGACCTTCCGCGGCCACGCTAATGTTCAATGTCTGGGCCATACATCTATTGTTGGCGGCCAACAAGTCTTCAACCTCACAGGAGGTGACGTAGCCACTCTTCCATCTAGTATTTTAGTATGAACTATCGTGGTTGAGGCAGTGTTAGGTGAAAGCATCTCAAGTACTATAGCTACCAGCTCATTGGAACTACTACCCAAAAAGTGTTGAGATTTATCCAAGAGTAGAAGATTAGCAGATTTTTTGCTTCAGGAAGGATGAGAAAGAGCAGTCTATTTTAACTTCTTCGAGGCCTCATCAGCATAGGTCGATTTTTGTTGGTCCTTTCTTCATACGTTCCACCTCTTCTTCATCTGATTGTTCATCATTAGAAGAAAGTCTTTTGATCATTTATATGAGCTACTCGATCTGCTTCTTGTAGGCTGTAGAAGTTGTTTTCAACATAAAAGCCTCAACCACACTTTAGCGTATAGTGGCGAATTCTAGCTTCAATTGCTTTTTGTTCAAGAAATTTTCTACAAAAAGTACCTAGTATTGTGACATCAAATAATATAAATGAATGATAAAGCAACCATTATGATACTCACTCCGAGTAGCTAGCAATCCGTTTGCGATGAAGTGGATATTTTTGTCTACTAGCTTATTGTGATGTCGCTCCTTGAAAGGAAGCTGGTAGATGGAATGTATGATGTCCCACTACTCAAAGCTGATTTCATACCTCATTGACAAATCTACAAATGTGAACAATAAAAATGGTTAAGTATTGGTAACAAAGTAGAAATAAGTGACATCAGTTCGGTAATGAAACTCACTTGCAATTGAATATGTTGTGGGAACTATCAAGAGTGCCATGGGGTCACTCACCATGGTATCGTACCGACCTGAAACCATGAACCAGCTCCGCTTTCAATCTTTGATGGAGGTTGGTAGGCCCACCACAAAGGGAAAATGAGCTCTCCATGACGGCTAGCAATCTTTCTTCTTTTTACCCTCCCGTAAGGTTTTGTGATATATATGGAATGGAAGACAAAGAAAGGCATGTCTACCCCAATGCTGAACTTCCTCAATAGCTTTTACAACCTAACCTTTGGCTCAATAAGTTTGGATTGAGTTAGGCTGGAGCTAGTCCATAGGACCTCAATAGTAAGTGAAAGAAAGAATGTAGGGGCATACTAAGGCTGGCCATGAAGAGGTGTTCACTCGCGGCAACATACCTCGGCCTCGGGTAACAAGCCCTCTCATGGGGTCGAGAATGATCAACTCAATGTTTTAAGGGCTCCTACAAATCTCCCTCATTTTCTCAAGTTTGGCTACAGTAATGTTTGAAGGGTTGTCTAAGCCTCCCATTTGACAAAGGTGTCAACAAGAGGAGGTAACCTCTATTATGTTTTTTCCTGACCTAATAGCCCTACTTATCTCTTTAGAAGAGAGAATAGTGAGCTCCCTAATTTTCGACGTGATCAAGGTCAAACTATCCTCCCTCACTTGGCAGAACCACTTCCAGATACCCAAACATGTTTTTTACAAACCTAGGCAATTATGACCTAAGCGACGAATGTCTTGGAAGTAGGCGATGCCTAAGCTAGTCTTCTTGGAAATATACAATAACTTTCAAATAATTGGCACAAAACTCCTAAATGTCTCATCGATTCAGAGGTATGCAATCACATCTACCTCAACGTTCGAATTTTTTGGATTATCTCGCCTTTGCCTACCAGTTTTCTCAAAGCTTCTATCTTTCATAGACTTGTCCTCAAGTAAGGACCTCGCCTCTACAATCACAATTTTTGTTAAAGCCACTATCTTTCAGAGATTCATCCTCAAGCAAGGACCACATCTTTGCTATCATAGCTTTTCTCATAGCTCTATCTTTCTGAGTCTCGTCCTCAAGCAAGGCCCTCGACTCTGCCATCATAGCTTTTCTCGAATTTTCTATCTTTCAGAGCCTTGTCCTGAAGCAAGGATCTTACCTTTGCCATCACAACTTTTCTCAAAGCCTCTAGCTTTCAGAACCTCGTCCCCGATTAAACGCCTCTCATATGTATCTTTTGTATAGCTTCTAGAGAAGGTATTCCAATTCACTTCTACAGTTCCAATTCCATACATTATATAAATATACATGTCTAGACTTATGGGAGTATTGTATTGTGTTCAAATGCACAACTACACAGCGAAAGAAAGATAAGAAGCTCCAGACCAATGCAACATCTCAACGATGAGCTTCCACCCTATATTGAAAGTGCACACATTATATGAATATCCATATATGGACTTAAGAGACTAATGTTATGCTTCTTCTGACGAGACTTAATATCGCCTTGACATGGTAGCCAACTAGCAAGCCAACAAGGCCCACACTCCACGCGTCCTCCTACCTAGCCGAGGTGAGGTCATATATAAGGTAGCCTAAGTGATGCACCACCCCGTCTGAGGTGCCATGTCGAGGCCGACCTCCATAGCTTAGGTGAGGTGCTACGTATGCTGCTGGGAAAGAATTTGAGGTAGCCAACCTCCTCATTTAACCAAAGGTACCTCCCACTTCATATCTTCCTTCAGGAGATCTTGTACAAAAGATCTAAGTGCGATTGATTGATTTAACATCTCCGTAGCAGTCATCTAAATGTCAAATCATTAGTCTATAAATCATAGGTCAGACCAAGGCATTAGGATGGCTACTTTTCATAAACATTAAATGTCGTCCAACCTATGATGGATGGATTGACACGTAGGAATGGACGCCTCGACCATGAGAATGAGGCCACCTGTCTTTCTATCCAACGGTCAGCATCACACTTTTTCTACTATAAAAGCTTGCACCTAGTGTCATTTGAAGGTAATGCAATTTTATATACTCAAACTATAAACTTGCTCTCATTTTTGTCTATATAGTCTTCCGGGTCCGACCCTTCAACAGTTAGTGGCTCGCTCTTAAGCACGTTTTACACCCAAGTACTTATAAATTGTTTGACTCGATCATCGTAATACTTGCGACCGTCTCCCTCAATACTGGAAAAGGTCACGCTTGAATTAAGATTTGTCCAAGTGTACATAAGTAAAATTTACGTGGACGTGAAATGAGTAAGAATCTGTTGACCACATCCTCTACAAAAATTATGGTCAACAATAAAAGAAGAGTCAGGACAAGTATTACGCTCAATGAAGTAGAGAATCTTCGCCCCATCTGGAGAAAACTGCAAGACAAATCGGGATGGGGCATTTGCCATATCTATCCAAAAATCCTATTTTAGCACCCCATCAAAACTGATTTCGCCATTAACTATAATTTCTTCTCCAGACTTCATCATCACCCCTACCTAATCTCACTATGTTTAAATTAAATTAAACTGAAAGCAATATGAAATTTAAGTAAAGATACAATAGTCCCCTATCTTTCAAATAAAAAAAATAAAATAGATCATGCATGACCACATACTGCACAGAAGGGACCACAAATTAGAAAGAACTCGTATCAACCACTTTTAAACTGGAAATATAACGTAATTTCCTACAAAACGCGTCTTTGACTACATTAGGCCATTATGTTGCATGTTGTATATTAGTCCAATAGTCCTTCTTTCTAGACATGCAATCCTTTGATAAGTGCTTATTTAAGAAACTGTTGCGTATTAAACTAAACTTTAAACTTGACTATAGTAAGAGGACAAAGAAATCATAATATAATGGATAAATTTCATTGGTGGTTACTGAATTTTCAGCAAAACCTCAATAGGGGCACTAAAGTTTACTTTGTAACTAATAATTTGTCTCAAGTTACTAAACTTCAATTTAATTTTAAATTTCACTAATGTGTTACTTATAATCTTCAAAATTGAAGAAAATTGCTTAATTGACAATTATACAATAATGGATCTTCCATGTAATCGTTGTGTACCATGCCAGTTTACCATTACTTCTTGTCATCTGTAATCTTTTTGAATCTAAAGACAATATGATAACCCTCATTCTACCGCTTTCCTTTTTTAGTTCCATACGGAGCCAACTAAGCAGTTTCCTTCAATTTGGGGATGCTATGTGAAAGAGTGATGAAATTTGAATGTAAATTTCTTTTTTATGGTGCCACGTAGCATCAGTTACTATATGACTGTCAACTAAGCAATTTCCATCAATTTTGGACATGATATGGACGATAATATGTGACAAAATGGTGAAATTTGAAACTAAATTAAAGTTGAGTTGTCACAGTGCGATTTAACTAAAAGTTCAGGAACTGCGGAGAGAATTTATCCTTATTTACTTAATCAAGTAGGACATCACAGCAGTTGTAACTTGTATCTTCTGTTATAGCTCAGAAAATTACATGTAGATTCCTCTAAAATTCAAAACATTGTGTAATTTCCTTGGTGGATGAAATCAGTCCTACATGACTCAAAGTTTTATCTTACTAATTTTTGGCAATTTAAGAAGTACTTAAAAAATTAAACAGTGAAGTAAAGAGGAAACTACTTGCTCAATTACTCAGAAAATACCTGTATCATACAAGTGCTAATATAAATTCAGTAGTTCATGTTAATAAAAAAGGTTAAGAAAGCATTGAGTTACAAATGTCTGTGCCGAAGTATCCTGGGTTGTCCGAAGAAGTTGAGGAGAATTACGAGACTGCAGAAACTATGGACCCCGAGCTATACAGGGCGACAACAGACGGTGACATTCTTGAATTCGTGAGGGCAATGGAACATGTGGCGGTCGAGCATCACGATCCACCGGCTACCTGTGTCCAACTTGGGCCTCAAAAGACGACAGTTCTGCATATAGCAACGAGCTTTGGGCATCACGAAATTGTTAAACTTATATGCAAGGATTTATCTTTCTTGGTTGCTGACAAGAATGCGAGAGGAGATACCGCACTCCACATTGCAGCAAGAGCTGGAGATTTACTGATGGTGCAGCTATTAATTCATTCAGATTACAAAGAAGGTGGCTTAGGAGAAAAGAATGAGAAAGGCAATACGGCTCTACACGAAGCTTTGAGATGTGGCCACGAGGAAGTGGCTCTAATTTTAATCAAGAAGAACCCAAATATGCTGTATTCGCTTAACAAGGAAGGCAAGTCTCTGCTGTATCTGGCCGCAGAAGCAGGATTTGTCACCATTGCCAAGCTCCTATTAGAGAATCCTGTGGGTAATTACAATGTTGGAGGAAAAACCGAAAACAAGTCACCAGTTTTTGCTGCAATCCTTGGTAGAAACATCGGTAAGTTAAGAGCAAAACCTCTCTTTTTTCCTATCTGCTGTTCTTCTTCAATCATCGAGAATGATGAGAGTTCCATTTGTTTGTTCAAAATTTTAGATGTTTTAAATTTACTGTGGGAAAGGGACCAATCGTCCTTCCAGCTAAGAAGTGGGAATGGAAAGAATCCTCTTCATGTTGCTGTATGCACCGAATATACGGATGGAGTAAACTTCTTATTGAACAAACATCATTACTTTGCTTACCAGAAAGACAAACGGGGATTCTTCCCCATTCATTCGGCAGCCCAGAAAGGCTTTATTGACATAATCAAATTGATTCTTCATAATCGCCCAGATACACGGGAACTACTGGCTACGCGTGGACAAAACATACTTCATATTGCAGCTAGAAGTGGAAAGTACAAAATTGTGGACTTTATGCTCAAAATGCCAGAGCTGGAGAAGCTTATTAACGAAAAAGATGCGGACGGAAATACACCTTTGCATTTGGCAACGATTTATGGGTATCCCAAGTTGGTGCACACTCTAATAAGGGATGAAAGAGTGATTCTTGAGCTGGTAAACAATAACCATCAGACAGCACTTGACATTGCTGCAGAACATATGGAACTAGAAATGGCATCGTTTCAGAAGGTAAGCCCTTTGCACTGACAAAGTCCAACACAAACTATTTAATACGTATTCAAATGAACTTTTCAATTTATAAATGCAGCGGCTAACATGGATGGCTTTGAGAGTTATTCGTGCCCCACAAGCACGTCAAACAAAGAATTTCAAAAGTGCAAGTTTCAGGGTAGGGAACCAGACAGAAAAAGAAAGTTGGAACGATAAGATCAATGTAATTCTGCTGGTGGCAACAGTTGTTGTAACGGTGACATTTACTGCAGGATTAACCATTCCCGGTGGCCAGGGCATTACGACCATGTTAGAAAAAGTGAAGTTTCAGGTATTTGTGATTTGTGACACATTGGCAATGTACAGCTCCATCAGTGTTGCTGTTATTCTCTTATGGGCACAGCTGGGAGATACTAGTTACACGCATGTTGCCTTAAAATTGGCTGTTCCACTACTCGGAATAGCCCTTGCCATGATGTCTATAGCATTCATGGCAGGAGTATACCTTGTAGTGAGCAAACTCAGTTGGCTTGCTAATGTTGTGTTGTTCATGGGCACTAACTTTGTCATTGCACTCACGGTGCTCCTTATTCCACTCTGTTTCATAGGATTATCAAATTACCGCGTCTACTATTACATCTATTATTATCCATTGCTCCTGGTATTATACACAGTTGGAACCTAAGCATAGCCGCGCTGAAGTCTGGGATTGTTTCTAGAGGATAAGTGTCTTTCTTATCAAATTGTAAAAGTAAGGTATTAAAAATAAGTCAGTGCTTCATTGGGGTCAAAGATCAATAATCTGTTGGTCGGTCGAGTTTCAATTACTGGAAAGATTGCAGCTGTAGTAATATACAGGGCTTGAAGGGTTAAGAGTACTACCCTTCAGTTAGCAAGAAAAGAAAAAAATTGTGAGGATGTTCATGTAAAATATATGAATGTAATGAAAAGCTTTAAAACCGTCCCTATATTATGTTATCCAAAAATAAAGCATGCGAAAGATTGTATGTTCCAAGAGAATGGAAGGTTAAACTCTGTTTTGAAGAACCACACGCTAGCTTTCTTTCTTGCTAAAATATATATAAACTTACAAGACACATGCTTGTCAACAACTTTCTACCTACTCCAATCTATCAAGTTGACAACAATATATAAGACCATACTTGGATAGCTTGCAAAAATTAAACTGTCAACTATTTGTACTTAAATCACATGACATTAGATACAAAAAAGATTTAGCAACCATTTGATAGCAAAAACGTGACAGCAAAAGTGTCAACCTTTTCTCAACATTCCTCATTGGCACTTTTGCTGGTGTTTCAAATCTTGCTTTGCCTAAAGACTTTGTTAATATGACTGCAAGTTG
Organism: Fraxinus americana; assembly: GCA_035079005.1. NCBI lineage: Eukaryota > Viridiplantae > Streptophyta > Magnoliopsida > Lamiales > Oleaceae > Fraxinus > Fraxinus americana. Next base: position 5,217,978 of record CM068728.1, on the reverse strand, counting down.
ATCATCAGATTTACAATGCATCAGCTTTACTTCATTTCCTTCCCAAGCTTCTCTGATTGAATGATATCTGATCTAAATATGTTTAGTTCTACCATGAAAAACTGGATTCTTTACCATAGCAACAATGGATTGATTATCACAATAGATAACTGTGGCCTCATTTTACTTGAACTTCAAATCTTCTAACATTTTCCTTAGCCAAATTGGTTTATTGGTAGCTTTTGAAGCAGATATGTATTCAGCTTCAGCTGTTGAATAGGCCACCGATTTTTGTTTCATATAATTCCAGTAGATGATATATGAACCAACACAAAATATGTAGCCAGAAGTGCTCTTCATATCCTCAAAGCTCCCTGCCCAATCACTATCAGTGAAGCTGGTTAACTTGCACAATTCTAACTTCTTAAACCAGATCCCCATTTCTTCAGTTGCTTTGATATATCTCAAAACTCGTTTGGCTGCTTGAAAGTGCAATTCACTAGGCTCCTATCTGAATCTTGATAGAAGATTTGCAGCATATGTAACATGAGGTCTGGTTGCTGTTAAATATAAAAAACAACCAATTAGACTTCTATAAATCTTTGCATCAACATGCTTTGCACCATCTTCCTTCAACAATTTTGCATTCTGAACTAATGGTGTGCTAACACCTTTGCAATTTTTCATGTTAAACCTCCTTATCACATCCTTTACAACTTCCTTTGACAGATGAAGATAACATGTTGATTTAGATAAATCTCTATTCCTAGGAAGTAATGCATCTCACCTAAATCAGTCATTTCAAAGGCCTTTCTTAGTTCATCAATCACTTATCTAATTGATTTGTTGCTGCTGCCTGTGATCAAGAGGTCATCAACATAGAGTGATATAATGACCATTTCATCATCCTGTTGTTTTACATACAAGGTTTGTTCATTCAAACTCTTTGTAAAACCAAGATAACCAAGGTGATAATCAATTCAACTATACTAGGCTCTTGGAGCCTACTTTAAGCCATATAAGGCTTTCTTTAATAGATACATTTTATCTTGGGTTAATTACCCCAATAGTCACTGAACTTTACTGAAAGGTTTCCACCAGGTTACTGAACTTTAAAAACTACGTGGTTAGTCACTAAACTTTGTAAAAATCACCACATCCATCACTGAACTTTAAAAATCACCCCATTAGTCACTGAACTTTGCAAAAGATTTCTACGGGGTCACTAAACTTTGCAAAAAATTTCTCCAATGGTCACTGATTCAGTGACTGATGGGAAACTTTTTGCAAAGTTCAGTGACTAATGGGGTGATTTGTAAAGTTCAGTGATGGATGGGGTGATTTTTGTAAAGTTCAGTGACTAACCACGTAGTTTTTAAAGTTCAGTGACCTGGTGAAAACTTTCGGTAAAGTTCAGTGACTATTGGGGTAATTAACCCCTTTATCTTCATTCTCTTCTATCAGAAAGCCTTCAGGATGCTCTACGAAGATCTGCTCATTCAGGTAGCCATTTAGGAAGGCTGATTTGACATCTAATTGGTAGATTTTTCGACCACTTTGAGCTGCAATTGCCATAAGCAATCTCATAGTCTGTCAGCTAGTTTCCAAGTTTCATTTTTTTCAATCATCTTGATCTCTTCCTCCATTGCAGCCATCCAATTAGGTGATTTAGATGCTTCATGAAAGTTTGCAGGTTCAACTATAGCAACATTACATCTTGCATAAATGTCAGCTAAAGGCCTCATTTTCACTCTACCAGTTTCTGATTCTGAATCATCATCAGGTTCTATTTCATCTTCGCTGATTCATCCTCCTCTGTTTTGAGGAATTAGTCATCTTGTTGTTTTTTCAACAGAACTTGCCTCCCAATTCTACATAGCTTCTTCATTCACCTTGATATCACTGCTGGAGATTACCTTTTTTGAGTGAGGATTGAACACCCTATATCCTTTGGCATTACTGCAATAACGAACCAATATCCCAACTTCAGCCTTATCACTCAATTTATCCCTTTTTTGTATCAGGAATATGTGTGTAACAAACACTCCCAAATATTTTCAGATTTGAGATAACTGGTTTGACATCATACCAGGCTTCATATGGAGTCTTTTTCTCCAATGCTTTTTTTGACAAACAGTTGAGAAGATAAACAGCAGTGTTAACTGCCTCTGCCCAGAACTCTTTAGATACTTTTTTTCTCAATCAACAAACACCTAGCCATTTCCCCCATAGCCCTATTTTTCTTCTCACTGACTCCATTCCGTTGAGGAGAATATGGAATGGTTAGTTGATGCTTAACACCTTTAGCTTTACAGAAATTGTCAAATTGTCCACAGCTATACTCAGTTCCATTATTAATTCTGATTTTCTTTATTTTGCAGCCACTTTCATTCTTCACCATTTTCTTGAATGTTTGAAACACAGCTGCAACTTCTAATTTAGCTTTCAAGAAATAGACCCAACACATTCTGGTTAAGTCATCAATGAAGAGGATGAAATATGTGCTGCCATTCAGTATGGTTATTTTCATTGGACCACAGACATCTGAGTGCACTAACTCAAGCTTATTGATAGCTTTTCTTGACTGATTCTTAGGGAATGACAATCTCGTTTGCTTTCCAAGTTGATAGACATTATAGATACTGGCATCATCAGTGATTTTAGGCAGGCTTTCAACAATATTAAAGTCATACATTTGCCTAAGTGAAGTATGGCTAGCATCACCAAATCGTCTACGCCATAAAGAAAACTCACTTTCTTTAGCTAAACATGCACGTGTAGTGACATTTTTCCAATCTATAGGAAAGCTTCTATTCCTCATTTGAACTGTCAATAACTCATTTCCATTTTCATCTAGTATAGTGCAGGCTTTATCTTTAAACATTAAGACATGATTTTTCTCTAGTAATTGCCCTACACTAACTAAGTTCTGATCTATCTCAGGCACATATAAAACATTAGGTATATGTTTAATACCTGTTGAAGTCTGTACAACAATCACCCATATGCCTTCCACCTCTACAAAGTCTACATTTCCTACTTTAACTCTAGACATGTAGGCTTTGTTCAACTCAACAAAGATGTTGGAGTCTGCAGTCATGTGGTGAGTGCAGCCACTATCCAATAATCAGGTTTCAACCTTGCTTCAGGCCTTGATAGCAGAGAATAGGTGCTCTTCTAGTATTTCATCCTGGTTTTCTGCCATTTTTGCTTGCTGCTGAGGTTGTTTTCCCCTTTTATTTTTGTACACTTTTTGAACATGGCCAAATTATTTGCAGCTTCTACATTGAACTCTAGGCCTATACCAATACCATTTGGGCGAACGCCCTTTTCTTTTACAATGAGGACAAGGTGCAAACTTTTTCTCTTTGCTTCCAAACTTGCTGTCTTCTGATTCCTTCTTTTCAGATTGAAATTTCTTTATTCCAAGGCTCGTTTGAGGTTTGCATTTACCCTTAACAAACATAGCTCCTTCTGTTTGTTCATCTTGCCTCATCAGCCGTCTTTGTTCAGTTGCCTGCAAGGCATTAACCAGCTCAGCCAAGGTTATAGATGATAGGTTTCTAGAATCCTCTAGTGATGATATCTTGGCTTCAAACTTTTCAGGAAGGCATATTAAAACCTTATCCCAGTAGTCTGATTTGTTTAAAACCTTCATCATTCTATCTGAAAAATCCTTTACAGCCTCAGTGTCCTTCATTTTCAAAGTCTCAAATTCTCTTCTAAAGTTGAGTACTTGCATATGCCTTGTTCTTTCATTGCCTTGATATTCTTCTTTCAGAATATCTCAAGCTTCATTTGTAGTCTCACAAGTCATGATTCTTGTGAAGACAACATCCAAAATGGCAGACTGAATGCAAGAGAGTGCTTTAACTTTTTGGCCATATCTTCACTATGCTGCTTAATCTGAGCTACGATTGGGTTTGCTCTCAAGGGTGGAGGCTTAACTCCAGTATCTATTATCTAACACAAATCATAAGCTTTGAGGTAAGCCTTCATTTTTGCATCCCAGAAGTTGTAGTTTTCTTCAGTGAAGGTAGAGGGCAGTGGTGCTGAGAAACCACTTGAAGCCATTTACTTTTTTGTCAACTGAATATAACTTTGCCGATGGTTTCATTTGTCAGCTGCTCCTGTCCTTCTTCTTCCTTTCTTACGATCCTCTTTCTAAGATCAAATGAGCTCTGATACCATGAAAGATTGTATGTTCCAAGAGAATGAAAGGTTAAACTCTGTTTTGAAGAACCACACACTAGTTTTCTTTCTTGCTAAAATATATAAAAACTTATAAGACACATGCTTGTCAACAACTTTTTACCAACTCCAATCTATCAAGTTGACAACAATATATAAGACCATACTTGGATAACTTACAAAAGTTAAACTACCAACTATTTGTATTTAAATCACATGACATTAGATACAAAAAAGATTCAACAACCATTTGATGGCAAAAACGTGACAGCAAAAGTGTCAACCTTTTGTCAACAGCATGAAACACATTGTTAAAAAATCTATCACAGATTTGGATATCATTTTGATTTCCCATTCGTTTGGGACGAGGTCCTTAAGATAGGTTACTATGTAACACATATCATTCAGATTGCTTGTTGAATCATCACTTTTTCTTACCGTTAACACATGGTGCGTACATCGTTCAAATGAAAGTTAAGGTCGACCATTATACACTAGGCTATAGTGTGAGTCCTCGTGTAGTACATTTCAATCACAGAAATATCTATAAAAGGCCAAGCTTTAGGTGACTTCATGAAAAATTCAGTTCATATCCTAAACAGAACCACACAAGGATAGACCTTGGGAGTTGTTCATTGACGGATATTCAGTAGGGGTTTGATTGGGTACTGGAGTGGTCCTGGTCAGTCCTGATGGCCACTACTTCTATCAAGCACTAACATTGTATTTCAAAGCTTCCAACATAAGA